>OW285236.1:226962783-228213315 GCA_935421215.2 Melolontha melolontha | reverse complement strand
ACACCATTTGTGGTTCGTAATTTCTTTATTTTCGAAATTTTCATTTCCGTCACGTAAAGATTTTCTAATGGATTTATTATTTAGTACATGGAATACATGAAACTAGATTTGAATAACGTAACATATAGATGTACACACAACATAGCTCATAGAAGATAAATACAATAGACAATCGATAGTGTGAAGATCGCGTATTGGAAATTTCGCATAACAACATATTTTTTATTAGAGCTTGTCAATGCACGGTATCCTGGAAACAGACATGACTTACACTTCCTTCACTACTTGTATGTATAGTTAAGCTATTGAATATATTGCAAATGAGAACTTAATAGTTACCGAAATCTCAATTTATTCTTATTAGAACTCGTCAGTACACGATATTCGGAGAAAGATATGACTTAAATTTCTATGCTGCGTGAATATATACGAAACATGTTGAACTAAATGCGTGTGAGCATGAATAATTATTAAAATTATGGTAGAATTAACGTAACAATTTAAGAGGCAATTGCGTGTGAGATCAGATTTTAATAATTATTGATTTTGACATCTATTTAGTTTTAAATCGGTAATGTGATATTGTAATGTTTTCAGTAAGTTTAATTAAAGTTAAATTTTAAAATTAAGGCCATTAATCCAGCCAACACGAAGTCAGTCACTTCAAAGAAGTCAAAATGAAGTCATATGCTATATGGAGGAACTCACATGCAATATGGTAAATAGTCTAGTGAGGCAGCCCGCATTTGCAAGCCGGAATCTCAATCAGTTGTCACTTATAGAACAAGTTAAACAGATGCCGTTGGACATTCTTATCCTAGTGAGTATCTTCAATTCGCAGCTCCAACGCAGCTCCATTCCCTGGTAAGGGTACGGTAGGATATATGGTATGAGTTGCTTGAGTAGGTTAAAGCTTCCCAATACTCCCTCCATTTATCGTTTGAGTTGAGATTCTCACTTATATGTTGTTCTGTTGTAATGCTTTCAAATATGAAGCTATGCATTTATATATCTCTAGCGATTGGCTGAAATCGCCCCTGGTTTATTTTTGGCCGCTTATTCAGTAATTTTTGAACGGACTCATTGATTTTTACTTATAAATTGGAATTTTTATATTCAAATATTTGTATAGTTTATTTTGCGGATATTTATCCTAGAGTTAGTTAAAGTTAGATATTTCATAATAGTAATTTGTTGTTTTAAATTTAATTAAAAATTTGCGATATATTTGACGTTGATATAGGCAACCTTGTTTGCATATAGTTTGAATCGAGTATCGTTCATATGTGAGATGGCGTTGAAATTCGCAATAAATATGGTAGAGTTGGAATAGTGTAGACAGTTAATTTGTTCTCAAAAGTATATAACCCCTTACCAAAATTACTAATCGTATTCTATATAAGTATTTCGACAACTAAGTTGTCATCATCAGTAGGTAAACCACTAATCAAAGTGTCGCACATGGGTCACGGTAAAGCTAAATACATATGAAAATGCACCAACTTTACACAGCGTCTACCTATACTGACTTTAAAATAATATATCGACTAAAAATTACGACAAAATTACCTCTTTTAAGAAAACGGCAACCACATGTGTTTATACTCTCTTCGCACGCCTTCGACCTTTCCACCTCTTTTCTAAGAATGAAAAAAAAAGAATGAAAAGAATGAAATTCATCGTGTTCTGTCTGTTTTTAACGATATGAATGGTTTCATATGCGTCAAGATCGCGGGCATTATTGATGACTTTGACAAGTTTTAACCCTTTAGTCGACATATTGTGTAATGTATTTAAAGAATAGTTGGCCACGTTAGATTTTTCTGGTCTAGCGAATTTAATATGCGATATGTGTTCTTTAAACCGGGTTATTATTGATCGTTTCGTTTGGCCTATATATTTCAAATTACAAACATCGCAATTAATTTCGTATATACCTGATTTCAAATTAAAATTAATTTTATCTTTAGTATTCCCTAGGAGACTTTTCATGGTATTTTCGGACCGAAATGCAACTTGAAGACCTGTTCTTTAACAACTCTGTTAATGTTTTTCGTGATAGGATGGTATGGTAAACACATGTACTTTCTCCTGGTTACATTGAGATATCAAACTTGTGGATTCGCGGAATGTTGTTTTTAATTTAGTTTTTCTAATTAATTTATTGATTATTTCTACCTCAAAGCCATTATACTTCGCGATGTTTTTAATGAAATCTAGTTCTGTTTCATATCTCTCTTTTGTTAACGGAAAATTTAGTAACCGATTGACTAAGAAACTAAAAGAAGCTCTCTTATGTTAAAAACTATTTTTTTAAGCCGCGATGATGAATCTATTGACATTGATTTCTTTCCGGAAAATGTCGATTTCTATTTTTTGTTTATTTCTAATTACTAATGTATCTAAAAATGGTATCCTATCATTGTTTTCCTTTTCCACCGTGAATTTAATAGTCGGACATTTCGAATTTAACTGATTAACGAACATGTCTAATTTAGAACGACAAATTCAGAAACTTATGTCCACCAAAAAAGTATATTAATACAATTCCTATAAAAGAAACACTAGTGACCAATCAATCATCCGAGAATTTTAGTGATGTTGAAATAGATCTGTTAAACAAATGTTTAAAATACTGTTTACCAAGCCGTCAGATTCCCATAGAACAGATGATTGCAAGTATTGAAACATCGATTAAGTATTTTGAACAAGAGCGAAAAAACTTCATTCGATAAGCGTGTAGAACCCAAATCGATAAGAATTTACAACAGGAGAACCAGAAGTCAATTAATAAAGTCACAGTGTCCAAAGAATGACAATTTGTTAATTGGGTTAATTTTTACCAACTTCAATGCGAATATTAATTAGAATATGTCGCGGTTTTGTCTGTAGTAAATTCAGTTAAAATTGTCTTCAGTATTTTCATTTAAGATCTCCTTGGTTATTGTAGCATCAGTGTCATTTCGTGTTTATTCTGCTAGACTATAGTTTTCGATTAACAATTCTTAATTAAGTAAGTAATTAATTAATATTTTTTATCAATTAAGTTTAGAATTTTATTGTCTTAATTTTGAGGTAGCGAAATAATTTTCTAATTATGTATTTCATTATTAATTTCTTTTATACAGTGTCTTCACCTGTCGGTTAATTTTGTAAGAACTTCTCACCTTTTCGTTTATAAGAATCCAGTTGATATATTCTGCTCTCTCTTTTGTTGTTGAGTTTGATTAAGTAACACGTTGAACTATAGATGTATTGCGCGATTATTAATGACATGTTAGATGTAATTTTATTACTTTGCTATGCGGCTTTTAGTCATTATAATTAATTTGTACGCCTGAAGGTCCTATGAGTTACGGAAAGGCCATTTTTGTTATGTTTTTTGCATAAAATTGGTGTTCATATAGAGCACGTGGTTATCTAAATTAGGTGTTATATCAACTATAATTAAATTCATTTCCTCGTCCAATGTGTCCTTGATATTTGGTTTATAACGACGATTTTCTGTTTCCAGAATTAAAAAATTGCAGAAAAAAATATTTTCATCGAACAATGAAGTTATATACGAAACATATCGTACTTGAAAAAACACATTACAAAAAGAGTATAGAAATTTCGAAAATCGTCCAATAAAATTTTACCTTATTGTCAATGCTTTCCAGTCAGTATAATGATTTTGCTTAGGAAAAATAGGTATCTCCACATGAACCGCGCCTTATTTGATTTACTGTCGCTCTTGAATGTGGGCCACCAAAATTTGAATTTCTTCTAATCAATAACATAATACGTCTTAACTCTTCGGCACTGAAAAGTATTTTCCACTTCCGGCACCATGCATATTCGCAGACTAGACAGAACTTTCAATATATTTCATTTTTTTCTTCATACAGAAAACTTTTTTTTTATTAAAGTCAGCGCATATGTGGGCATGTCATCTCGGAATTGATTCGAACATACACAACCGAATATATTTCTTTTATATCTGGCAACGAGCTGTAGATTCAATAGTGTTTTCTTATCCAATATTTTCTGTATGTATAGATCTGAATCTAACTTTCTTTGCAAACATAACACTCCGAGTATATACATACATGGGTGTATGATAAAAAAATCCTGCCAATAGTCAGTGGTGAAAAGGAATTCACGAAATATTATGTATGTGTTTTGAAATCTTTTGTTGGAAATATGTCACAGGGAAAATAATAAAATAAAATTATTTTTCCATTTATGACGTGTTATGGCTACAGAAAACCACTTTCGCTGCATATCAAATGTAACTAAAAGTATTTTAAGTAGTAAAAGTACAGATTATAGTCGTGAATAACAATATTAGTACCATTTTTGAAATAAATTAAATTAATTTAATTTTTTTCTTTTATTTAAATGAAATTAAAAACAATCTTACCACTACGAAGGTCCTTGGGTTTCATCTATTTTTTGGAGAAATTCTAACCATAACCCATGAAAAGTGGACGGCCCTAAACTCGTCTCGGAGCTGGTGCTATCTAATGTCTGTTACTTTAATTCCCCCCATGCTAATCACAGTATTTTAATCCCTTACCTTAATTTGCCCCGGACAAGACATTAGGAAATTTACACTTTCTTTGAAATATAAATACAAATTTGTCCTGCCTATTAAATACAAACTAAATTCAAATTTATCTAAATTTAAAATTTACCCAAATCTACCACATTTACTATACACTTATAATTCATTAGTCTGAAATAACATTCCTGGCTGAGAAGTGCTTTTTATTTATGAGAAAGCATGGAAAGCTTTGTTAGTTTGAGTGAACGTGGAAATCAAGTGCTAATTGTAGACTACCAAACACAAATCCTTAAACAGTGGTGAAATATGTTTGCGATGTTCGAATCGCTCTTGTAAGGCAAAAGTTTATACTAGGGGTGCGGAAAATTTAATTGTGCGCAATGAAATAGAACATAATCATGAAATAGTATATTGTACAACTAGTGCTGAAAATAGGATATTTCAGACGAGCGTGAAGTTTGAGGCACGAGCCGTAGGCGAGTGGTTTAATTATACGAGTGTGAAATATTTTCAGCACGTGTTGTACACTATACTTTTCCGACGACCGCTTAGTGACAAGAATAATTGATAATTCTCCAAAGTATGCCACCACAACATTTTCAGAAAATGAGTTCGCATTATTTTTGCCTTTCCAATCCATGAAGTTTTTGTAAGCGACATCGTACCTTGATTTAGATATTGCAGGTAATAAATTTTCCGTGGTTGCAGTTGCTAACTGTTTTACATTGGGAGGAGTTGAGGTTATTTCCTCGCTGTCCGAGCTGGATTTCATCCCAAAACTCTACAACACCTAAAATCGCGTCATTTGATACTCTTATTTTTATGCAAACTTACCAATTAACAATAAACTAATTGAATAATCTAATTTAGACAAAACGAAAACACTAGCCAATTTACCAACACCGCGTATCAACAACAATTTGACATTTGAGAGTCATTCATTTGACAGTTATTTTATGATTAATACAAAAGTATTTTTAATAATATAAAAAATATTATTAAAAATGGGGTGTGAAGAACACAATACAAGTTCTTTTATGTATTTTTGAATGTATCTTCTCCAAAGACGTAGATACGTATTTCACATTTCTACATGATTGTCAATACGCCCCTGTTGGAGAAGACACATTCAAACAAACATAACTATATTTATATTATTAAAAATACTTTTGTATTATACAAAATTGGTGGGTTGTACCCACTCAAGTATGTTTCAAATTATGTTATTTTATGATTAGTAGGTTGGCACGTCTGTTACTTTGCACACGGTTCTGCGACGATTCTAATTTGCCCTCTTGAACTTTTCAGCAAAGTTTTAGTTACAAGATAACTTTTCAACACAGTTTTGGGGATACAATGCAATTTGCAATTTTCAGTGCTAGTAAATCATGCGAATTTGTTCTTTTTACATTGTGGTCGTCGGAAAAATATCTGAACAAACTAAACAGACAGATATTAAGTGCTAGTATTAAACGTAAAGCAACTAACGATATTTGTGAGAAGCCTTCAAGAATAATACATTCAGCTCTAAAACAAAATACTGGTCATTTCAGTGCAATCACCGTTCAAGATATTCATTACATCCGCAACAATCTATATAATAATAGAAGAAAGTCTCTACCGCCCTTACCGAAAAATAGGGCAGAAATTATTAAATGTGTTGCAATATTGCATATTACAACACTGAAAAAAGAGAATTTTGTCTTTATCATCGACGAAGTTGAAGAAGTTGTCGTATTCACGTGCCTAACAAATGTAACTGTTATGCAATGTTATGCAATGGTGAAAAAGTATATGGCGACGGCACATTCAGCTACTGTCCCGATCATTTTTTGCACTTATTGACACTGCATATATTACAAAATGAATATTATATCCCACTAGAATTTTCCTTACTGTCGAATAAAAAGGAGTAGGTATTCCTACTATTACAAACCGCGGCTTTGCAGGTTATCGGGTGTGGTTGCCGTATGCTAATAATAATGAAATATTTCTATAATAAAATAATTGTGGTGCTGGTGAAGTATCAAAGGTCCAGGACGTGTGTGATAATTAGAGCAAACCACTTTCCGTGCGCGTAATGTGCGCCCATGTGCGAATGATTGTATTGCATCAGAACTAGTAAAAAGCATTCAGTATGTGTTTGGTACTTGCTTAGACTGCATGTAGGTGTAAGCATACGTAATAAAATGTCGTCGACACATAAATCGAGAAAACGACCGATGTCAGACGAAGTGAATCAGTTTATTATGGATTTCCCGGACTTAATATACGATGGCTCAAAAATTAAATGTTTAGTGTGCAATACATATCTAATGTTTTGGTCAAAAACACATTGTAAAGAAAACGTAAGCTGTTCGAAGCACGATAATTACAAAATTAATCAACAACAGTTTATACATGAACTATGTGTAACTATGATTGTGTGTACACTGGCGTTTGCCTTGTTAAGTAATGATTCATTTATTTCATTTTGGAATAAATACGCGAATCAAACATTACCGAGCACGACAACGTCACGAAGGAATTTACCATCGGTGCGTAAGCAGGTTGAAAATAAAATCAAAGCCGAACTGAAAAATAAAAAACTGTGGTTATGTGTGGACAAAACAACTGACAGCAAAAAACAATCTGTAGTTAATGTGATGGCGCGTAATATGGAATCACATCAACCAACGTTTTCAATTTTATTAGCATCCAGACGACTTGAACAATGTAATGACGAAAAAATTTCAGAGGTGCTATTAGATACTTTGGAAAAATTTAAACTTTCGAAAGACCAAGTATTAATGTTTATGACCGATAGTGTCGAAACCATGTGTTCTGTAGGCCGGTCTCTTAGAAAATATTGTCCTAACTTGTTACATATTACTTGTAAACTCCATGCTCTACACCATGTGGCAGAACAGTTTCGTAGATGTTATTGTGTCCCCATACCCTCCACGGCCACCACAGCTGATTCTGACACGTTGCAGATACGGGCGGGGTTTTACTATTATGAACATTTTGAAAAAATTAAGGACGCGGTTTTATCATTCGATCCGAAAGAAAGTGCAGCTATGAATACAAGACAGAAAAATTCCAGGATGCCCAGATGAAAATGGATTTACAAAGTATTCGTGAGAATTACTTGGAACTAGAAGAAGAAATAACAAAATTAAAAAATTCGTCGCTGTCGTTAGAGGAATCACTGCAAATCGTTAAAGATGTTCACGCACAACTGTGTGCTGTAGAAGACGCAAACGCAAAAAGTGAAAGTGTTCTAATTAAATTTGAAAGTGTTTTAGACAGAAATGCAGATTTTGACACCTTAACACGTATTTGTGAGGGCACGTCTACAGATACGTTAAGTTGCTTAAAAAAGTATTTTGATTATGCGAATATAACATCACTAGATGTAGAACGCTCGTTTTCCGAATATAAACATATTTTTTCCTCAGGATGGCCATGTTTTTCAGAAATAACATTAGAAACGCACCTGATTATGAAAATATACAAACGAGTTTCTCCAGTTCGTCAATCCTTGGAAGGCGCTTAAAACGGTAAGTGTTTTTTTAAATCCTCTGTCCTGCACACAATCACTGATTTCATACATTGTCCATTTTATTTATAGGTACATACAACGCTGATATAATATGCACTATTCTTATTTTTCGTGTGTTTATGCATATTACTTAAATAGCAGAAAACCAAATGTACAAATAGAATAAATGTCTCTACTTCTATACTTATATCGGTAACAAGCTCATGTTGCGTCCCTATTCTATCACATATTCTAATATATTACGAATTACACTCCTATACCGGCGCTCATGGCGCGCACTGGAATTGGTCTGCTCTAGAGATAATGGTTAAATTAAATAAATATATTACAACTTACTTACTAACTAAAACACAGGAGCGTTGTCCTTAAAGTTTGTATTTATATTTACATAAGAAAGAAATTGAACTTGGTATAGTTAAAAGTAATTGAATAAAGGTAATATATATACGAGGAGCGGTAAATAAGTAACTAAAAATGAACACATAATACACTGAAACGAACGTTAAATTGACCAGTAAATTAAATTTTAATTAATATATATAAAATAACCTCTGTGTAGATTAATACAGAGCTACCTTTAAGTTGCGAAGATGGTCGGCCACGTGGTCTGCGAAGATATACTTGGTCAAGTATATGTAGAGCGATGTTTGGCCGGAGGAACAAGAAATCAATTAATTAAATCAATGTGAATTAGTATGGATTCGCTTAAAAGAATAATATATATTGAAGATTACAAGATTACCTTCTAATTGCATAGATGTAAGGACACGTGCATGATGCCTGTACTTGACCAGTACGGCGGGTAAGATGTGTATCTTACAAAGATTCTAGCGAGAAGACGACTGATAGTTTGTGTCGATAGAACACTGGTTTAGCAAAAGGTCTGTTTTATGACCTAAGTCGATGAGAGCGCGACCTGAAGAGGTGTTCTATCGATGGCATAAATATTATTAAAATATCCCTTGTGAAATAAAATTAAAACAATTTAGTGAAATTTATATAGAAATTCCACAGTGAACGTTAGGGTTGTTGACGGGTCAGGTAGAAGACCAAGGGTCTCTCGGTTAGGGATGTAACAAAAGAAATGCTTTCTCTTTGCACACGAATATGTACAGAACAAATGTCATAAGTTAAGTATTTTAATCGAGATATTTAAAGAAGAAATATATTATTTAAAAAACTAAATTAAAATATTCTTATATGCGAAGCGTAACATTACAAAACACTTTTTAACCTGTTGCGAAAAATGTGTCATAGTTTGGATTTAAATCTGAATCCAAAAGTCATCGTAGCGGATTTTTAAACTGCAATCCACAATGCCATAAAAACGGAGTTTCCAGATTCCAAAGTTATAGGCTGCAGATTCCATTTAGCACAAGCATGATTCCGCAAATTTCAAAATCTGGCCCATGTTCCTTATTATAAGAACGAAACCAGTGAAATTGGAATATGGCTGCGCTTTATATTTGGTTTAACATTTTTAAATCCATCGGAAGTAGGCGATTGTTATGTATCAGAATAATTGAAACATACATGAGTAGGTAAACCCCACCAGTTTTGTATAATACAAAATCTGGTGTGAAGAACACAAATGCATTGTTATGCTTTTGATTTTTCGGAAATATAATCTCAAGATGAACGTTTATCACGCTTTTCCGATTATTTGGTTGACAATTATATTTCAGAAGAAGCCGTTTTTCCATCTAGTTTTTGAGCAGAACTCAGCGATAGCATAGAAAGAAGCACAAGCGCTTGCGAATCTTTCCACGGTAAATTTAATGCCAGTTTTTATTCTACGCATGCATCAATTTTTCATTTCATTGAAATTTTGAACCAGTTTCAAACAGAGACTTATATATAAAAATTCAAAGTTTATCTGAATGTGCAAGAATAGGAGATGTAGTCGTGCGTAGACGTAAGCAGTGCATAACAAGAAAAATCGATGATAAAAATGTATCTGTTTTGAGATATTCAAAATCTTAAGATTGCAATTTAAAAAACGTATTGTTCGTAAACGTTCTTTGAAAGAATTAGCTAATATAGAACAAAATATGATTACAAAATAAAAATAATATACTGACATAATTGTGTATATATATTCTTACATAACCCTAATAATAAAAAAAAAAGTTATTTCTATAAAGGCAATTTGTCGTATTCAATAAGCTAATCTCCTTAAGATCTTATCTGTTGAAGCAATATATTGGAATCCTGAGGCAAATCTTTGCAAGCTCTCAACGAGACGGTGTATCTATTTGCATAGGACGCTAACTATTTGAATTTTGTGTGGCTTTCGAGCGCGAGCAACATACACAACTTTGAAGAATTAAATAGGGGATGAACTCGCAAGCTATGTATTTTTGTTGCACAGACTCTCAGAGAGCTAAACCACTTGTTCACAGATTCAATTTATACGACAAAATAAACACTATGTAAATTGTTTATAAAACATATCTAAGTTTTTGCTGAAAGTAATATTACATTATTTTCGCTAATATTACTTACTATTTATAAAGATGAATTAATCAGTTTAGAAAATTTTCTGAAGACTGATGAGATATAATAATAAATTTTAAAAAGACAGTACAGAACAAATATTGGCAATATATTCAACATATGGAGAATTTCACCTATTTTGTCATACGATTATTAAAGGTTTTACGTACTACAACTCCCGTTATATTCATTAGACGTAAATATTACAGATTTATGGGATTAAGTTGACAGTCTTATCAAGCCTGAAACTCAGCTTCAGTGCAACAATAGTAGTTGCAGGCCAGAGGATGCTCCTTTAAATAGTTGACGAAACGTCGGCCAAGATGTAAGCAGTGAGATGCTTCAAGCGGAATTCTAGACGCAATCATGGACACCAACTTCGGAAACCTACAAGCTAGATTATATGCTATAATTTATAAAAATTAATCAAAAATAAGCCATTTACTACTATGACTGTTACAATATTGTACTTTGCTGGCGCAAAGTGGACACAAATGCGCCTAGTATACTTTATGTTACTTCTCAAAATTTGCAGAAAAATTTATCCTGTAATGCAAACAACGTTACAGGAAAGGTTTATTTATTAATTAATTTTATAAATTTAATTACAGTCTCAAAGAACCATTTTATTCTAGTGGGTAGGTTATTAGACTATGAATCTGATGAACCGAGTTCAAACCCTGTTCTAATATCGATGGCGTTTTTTCAGTTACAGTTTGACTCAGGTTGATAAAAATGAGTACCTGGAGGTAAAACTTTGAGGTAATAATTGGCGGTCGGTGCGTAGCGCTAGGTAAGCTAACATCCTAGTGTACCGAACTACTCAAGTTGTATCAAAACTATAATGTTACCGCCCCAAAGTCCTGTAAGGCTATTAATATAGTTACAGTCCTAAATTTAATTAAAGATTACAATTTATTTGAACATCTGAATGCTATTTTAGAACAAAAAGAATTTCGAACAGAGAAGAGTTTAAAAGTCCCATTGGAACATTCGTCAGCTCTAGAGAGGAAGATTTTTCCTTAAATGGTATTCGTGTATTCGAGTGATGTATGCTATCGTATCGTTTTTGGTGTCTAGGATGAGAGTGCCTTCAAAAGAAAATAATGTTATACATATTGCTGTGATACTTTCTAACCGAGGTAAATTGAAAAATTAAATAGAACTGAAAATAGCAATGAAAAATTTAAAACGGGTAAATTTTAAATCCTTAACCCTGAATGAGCATCGATAAATCAAATCTCATGAACATTTCATGTAGAGTTTCTCGTTATTTTCTGTAAAGAATTTTAACATACAATAATACAGATCGCGTTAAGAAAAATGCATCTGTGTATATTTGGTAAACTTATATTGTATGTCAAATGTCATGTAAGTCGATATATATATATATACATATATATATATATATATATATACAGTGTGTCCACAGATTCATTCTCAACATGTTGATCTCACTTATTGTGAGAGGTAGAGATTTGGTTAAATGGGATCAAATACTCCAGAGGTAAAATTGTACACTAGCTTTGAATATTTCACGTACTTCGGGCGCTATTGCAAAAAAAATGAATTTTTGTTTTTTCGATTTTCTGCTATAGTAGTTGAACTACAATGGTCAAGCTTCATTTCCTTAGGGGGGGTCATAGTTTTGCTAAACACCATCGAAAAGAATTTTCTTTTCTATTTTCAAAAATGTATAATTTGTTATAGCTCATGCCCAAACTAATTTCAAAAATTAAGAAAAAACAACATATTTTTACATTAACAGGTTAGAGCGGTTGCGACATTTGACAATAGAAGATTTTACAAACAAAGAAAGAAACAAAACTTTATTTTGCAACAATTATTTATTAAATTAAAAACATAGGCAGCTCAAAAAATACTTAGACATTATTTAAAACAAAATTATAATAAGAAATTATAAATAATGTTGACCATTTTTTCAAACATAAATAGGATCTACGAATAGTAGATTTTACAACTTTATGTAAACCACGTGAACCACGCTTTCACGAAGTTCATTTACGCTATTGTAGCTGCGGGCATACACTTTGTCTTCAATGTAACCCCACAATAGAAGTCGAGTGGCGTCAGATCAGGGGATCTTGGTGGGCATGCAACTGGTCCACGAGTTCCGATCCACCTGTTATTAAACTTCTGACTGAGGAAATTGGTTGCAATGCTGGAATTATGTGCTGGAGCATCGTCCTAATGAAACCAACAATTATGAGCCTCTCGTAAAGGCAATTCGCCCAGCGAGTCTTCAATATTATTTTGCAGTAAATGCAAATAAATGTCGGACTTTAGTGTTTCATTAAAAATTATTGGACCAATTAATCGCGACCCTAGTATGCCACACCAGACATTAAATCCAAAACGCACTTGATCTCGAACAGGTCTGATTACATGAAGGTCTTCTGTAGACCGAAATCGTAGATTTTGTCTATTGAATAAACCATTGTTTGTGAATCTAGCTTCATCGGACCATAATATTTGAGCAGAAAAATTATCATTATCTTCGCATTGCCTAGAGTATCATTATCCCCTGGTCTTGAAGATTGACATACATTGTATTTATGTGGATAATATTTGTGGGAGGCCAAAATCTTATGTTGAATTTCCCGAACCGATGTGTTTGGATTTTCAACAACTGCTTGTAACACATTAGATTTAGTTTCGTTACTTATGCACTGCGATTTTGTATATGGCTTTGTAAATGATCCGTGATGTATTAAATTTACCTTTAAATTTCTGTAAGTAAAAGATGAGGTTGCCTGCGTTCTGTATACTGGTTTATGTACATTTCGGCAGCTCTCGTCGAATTTTTGCGACACAGAATGTAACAGGACGACATATAAAATTTGTCACTATTACTAAACAGCTCCATGACAGCAAAATTATTTAATAATAATTACTAAATTTAGTATTTAAATGGTACTTTATATATATTTTATTATGTTATGTATTTAATTTACTGTTCGATTTGTAAATTTCACAGAACATAAACTAAATGTCAAATTTTATTTAAACAATTTATAAGTACAATAAACAAAAGATCTGATAATTTACTTGATACAAATAATTAAAGACTAATTTTTATTGCGATACATATTTTGAACGAAAACTTTGATTTGTGGCCATGACTTATTATGGAATTTTTCAGGATATTTATCCCTTAATTTTTCACATTCGCTTTTTTTGGGAAGAATTTTTGAATTTATGTGTGTTTTAAAAAATAGTTTAGTTAGTTTCTTTTGATCATCTGTCCAAGGGATTAAAGTTCTTTTTCTAACAGTTACGATCGATTTAACTGAGGCAGTAGCTGGCACCTCTTGGCTTAAGTCACTAATTTATTCTATCTTTTTTTCATCGTCGCTGTCACTATTTTCTTCACATTCTTCAACACTTTCGTCGTCCAAATTTATTTCTATCTCATCCAAAGCTTTTCCCTTAAAATTTCCTGCTTTACCTTTTTCCATAAGCATTAGAATTTTAGATATCTTAGCTGTTTGGTATACATCATCAGGTAGACAATAAACTTGTTTATGAACATTACTTGTATGTCCCATAAAAGTGGCTAATTGTTCAATATCATTCGAATTCATGTTAAAAATCTGAGTCAAAGTAGCAAGATACTTTCGTAATCTTGTAGAGGTAATAGCTTCCGGATTTTTCAATTTACTTAATTGTGTATGTCTTTTCATAATTTGATATCCAGTAATAGGATTATTTGTATTTAATTTGGGAAACAGGTATATATTTGTGTTATTGACAAAATTACTGCGCAATTGAATTAAAATATTTACATGATCCTGTAAATCAGTACTAAACAAAACAGGTACGCCTCGGCCTCGTTTACCACGAATTACTACTCTTTTAAATTTTGTTAATAATATCTTCTCTGTAGGTGTTATGGCATCATTAAACTCTTCATAACTCTGATGAATATTAGCATTCTCATAAAGATGGAATGGCATTCGCTGCAATTCTCCTACTCTTTTCCTATTTAATAACAAAAGCCTACAAAATATGGTTTCCATTAGCAACTTATATGAGGTAACATCCTTTTCATTGACTTTAAGAATTTCCACAGCTTCACTTGCTTTCTGTAGAAGATATATTCGAAATGTTTTTAAATCGGTTGCTAAAGGTAATATTGTTAATTTATTCCATTTTTGGTACTTAAATCAGATGCAGCTATTGTGGATATTTCGAATTTCCATGCATCCTCCAAAAGCTGTTTGAATGTTTTAAAATTTGATTCACTATCGGCTGTCGAAATAGTTGAATTATTATATTTTCGTTTCAACGTGAATAAAATTGCTATATCACAACAGTTTTTTAAGGATGTCTGTATGTTTATAGCATAAGTTGGTGATTTGAACACTTCTGTATTGGGATCAAATTTTGCTAAATTTTTGTAGCTTCTACAAATCAAAATAGATTGGTTGCAATGCGTCGTACAAATTTTTTATTGAAGAATTTAGTTTCTTTATTTCTATTAGTACTTAATTTAGCAAGTTTTCCGAGAACACACGTTTATGAGATGTTTTTCCCTATGATTTCCTAAGTATCGAGATCCGAATTTACAAATTGATAAATCCTTTTTAGCTGTAAGTGATATTTTATCCGCCGCCATTCTCGGAAATACTGTTTCTCGAAGATGTTTATCAATAGGTAAATGTTTCACTAATAAATCTTGTGCGTCACTCAAATGAGAAAATTTAGTTTTTCCTTCTGTATTTAAATAACAGATTTTAATATGGCGCCAAAGTTGATTTGGTCTGTAGTATCCGTAGCAATATTTGCAGGGAACACATTCTGAGTTTTCTTTTTCAAGATGTGATTTTTTAACAGGTTTTACGCAAGTATCAACATTTTTCAAATAGTTTATAATTTAAGATTAAGCAGTTTAGTTTATTTATATATGTATCTGTAACCGTTAGGTACTTGTTATTAAAGAATCTTGATTAGAAATAAGTTCGAATACTACCCAAATAGTTTACTCACAAATGTAGGAAGCACCAATAAACGAGGCGATCCTAAGCGTTGCCAAGTCGGTTGGACGCAGAAAAATCGGAATTATGAATATCATATACATATACACGTACACTACTACAGCGCCATCACACAAAAATAATCGAATTCTCGCGAACTAAATTATTCGTGTTTTTACACCATATCGATATTTTTGCATCCCGCTAAAAATTTTTGTGCCAAACAAGTATGCCAAATGAGAGTTGTCTGTGAGGTTTCCATTTCTGCGTCCGTATACGGACGCAGCAATACATTAGACGCAGAATTACATGCAAAATCATCAATGTATGGACGCAGGATTGATGGAACGACATATATATATATAAATATATATATATATATATATATATATATATATATATATATATATATATATATATATATATATATACTGACGAGCTGGTGAAAAGGAATATAAATTTAATATTCCAAGTAGAAGTCGTTTTCAATATTACATATATTTTATGTATAATAATCGGCCAGCTGATTTTAAGTGTACTCTCAGAAATACTATAGATGGCGTAGTTCTGTCGGTAGAGCATCTAAAAGTAAATATAAAATAATATAGAGACTCTTTTATTACAGGATCATCGTGAATATCCCTCACTTATAGGTAATCAGATCAAATTTAAATAAAATAATGGCATCACATAATCAAATAAAACAAAAATTTTTTAAATCAACAAATATATAATATTTATTCAAGCTAGAATTCTGTACACGGTAAATATCTATACTTCTATTACGGTGAAATACTGACTTAATATTTATGGTTAAATTACATGTGTACAAAAAAGGTTACGATATGAGATGCATTTTATCAAAATTAGTAATTATAATACAATAAGTGACACGAAAATGGATCAAAATGGTAAGTACTACTAAATATAAATGATATTAAGCTCGTGCTGTTATAGCTAGTTATAGTGTAAGCAAAAATAAAGTTGTTTAATTAAATGTGAATGAATGATTGTAAAATATAATACTGGTGTCTATAAATGTTTTATTAAAAACCCGTAATTCGTAGATTTGACGGCTGGACAAGGAAATTGTATTCAATAGACGGTAAAGGCTGTATTTCTGGTGTAGAAATGGTTCTAGAATGGCTCTAGAAGTTCTCTATATGGCTTCGTTCAGGAGTCTGAATATCGAATAAGTTTAACGGGATCTTGGCAGGTATGATCTGTTTGAATATTTTCACTGTGTCGGTGCTATCAAACGACCTTCGCAAAAGATGCTATTGCGTTTTTCAGTTAGTTTATCGATTTTCTTCATTTAAAAACTATTTCAGAACGTAGTTTAGCACTTTATATAACTTTTCTGCATATTTTTATATGTAACACTAGTATTTCCGCAGATTTTAAAATTTAAAATAGGGGAAAAATTAATACATCTATTAACGGTATTGTCGGGTGACGCTCTCTCCAATTATTTTAGTTCCAAACCCTTATTAGAAAGTTTATGAATGTCTTAATTTGTGCTTACTAATTAATTAATACAAAAGGAATTTACGTTTTCGAAATTTTAAATACAAGATTAAATTAATTTATGATTTTACACTTTGATAAAACTTCATTTTAAATGCTAGGTTATGTGTGATATCCCTAGTAAATACTGCGCTTTCGCGAGCTAATATATTTTAAACGATGCGCGTGGCTAAATAATACCGAAACACTGTTTGAATGTGAATAAATTAAATATCTTTTTAATTTCGCGTATTGAATTAAATAATGAAATGACAATGAAAAAATAGAAAAAGCAAATTAAAAAAAAAATATAAATTAATTTGAAATAAGCAAAGTTGTATTAATTTATTGACATCGCGATATTATTTTCACAATATGCGTCCATCTTCTCTATTTATATTATAAGAGGTTGTTTGAATAATTCCTGCTTTGTCAGTTTCAGAGGAAAGAATACAACTCCCGTTGAACTACAACAATATATCGTTATATATTTATATATATATATATAAATATCGTTTATTTTATTTTGAGAAAACAAGGAATGGATCAATATCATGCGGAATTCGATAACCTGTATAATAATTAATTCGACAGGTAAATCATGTAATAAAGACATTCAAGACTTGGAAGTTTATTAAAAATAAATTTAAAAGGTTATATGTTTTAGGTGGACATTTATTTGATAGTAGATAATTTCACTGTCTCTTTTAAAACAGAAGATATAACACAGATATTTTTTTTAAATTGTAAGTAGGGAAAGATCTCACGAACATTTAAGGATATCTGGGTTTTGAACTCGCAATTGTAAACTCTCGTTAAATATATGAGATATTAATTAAAATAAATTGTGTGTTATTGACTATTTGACTTAAAATATTGTGTCTTTATAATACTACCAAATCCACAAACTTTACAATAATTCAATTTTAAATAAAAACACTGTGTTATACTTTAATATTTTGTAGACTATAAACTCACTGCTCTAAAGAAATAGACAGGCTGTATTTTGAAAGATTTATTGAAATCTAACAAGATCTTCAAAGTCATATATTTTTAGATATATAGAGATGAGTATATTCTGACTAGATATAAGATTTGCATACCAGGTTTTATTGACAAACGAAGATATAATTCATGATACTTAACACATTTGTAAAATTAATGTATATTTTTGCAAAGTGTGAGCAATAAATGTATTAAACTTAACACGGTATTGTATTATTTCTCTCCTTATTACATTAGTTGCTGGGCCTGGTTACAAGGAACTCTTTTTGAAAAACAAAAACCCTGAGAGTAATTTTAAGAGTCTAAACAAAAAAAAAATATATGTGCGTATGATGATTCACGTTTAATATTTAACGATTCAGAAGTACACAGCAATATGTCAAAGGTATTTTAATGTCATCTTATAGATTAATTGAATAGTTTTTAGATTTTTTAATTTTAAGAGGACAATCGGACTTTGATGAGAATCGTCCCAATGCCGTAATTTATGATGATCTACGCCAATCGACCATAATACCACATTTCAATTCTAGACAAAAGCAACAATAGGATTAGTACGTTCAATTACAATAGCCTTTGTAAACCTTTGTAAAACGTAAATTATGCACGGATGTTTGTAATTTGTAATTTAGTTCAAAGGAATAAAGGATACTCTATCGCAAAAGCGTAACTAAATCGAGTATCTTTGAAAGAGGTGCATTCGCTAAATTACTTACTTACCCAGTTTTATTGCTTCAATCATTAAATTTGAGAGAACTATCTATCATGAACATTTATCGATGATTCGATGATATGTACGCATCTAGCTTAAAAACGCTGTTTTGTAATTCCCACCACCCACATCAGTATTTCTTTAGTTAAGTTTGTAATTACGTAAGGTTTTTCTTAGAAAATAGAACTAGAACACAAGTTACTTCCATTTAAAATATCAAACAAGAAGGCTTTACCTTCTAGTCGAATAAAATCCTTTCTATTACTATCAAAGAAAGCCCCGTATTCAATCACGAATATAATTTTCCTTAAAGTTAGCTATTTAGTTTAAGTTTAGTGTCAAGTGATCTAATAAAATACTTTGTGACTACTTCAGGCGTTTATTTAAATATTACGTTAAGTCGTAGTTTACACGGTATTACATCCGTACACAAGCTGACGAAACAATCCACTTATATACTTTCCAACAAATGCAGCTCGATAGTGCAAATACAAGTTCCCTCAATTCAGGAGGAATGTCCAGCAGGCGTATGTTAAAAGTATGAATTTAAAGAAATTTCTAATCCCTCTGTATGCAGAATAGTTTACTATAATTTATAATTTTATAAAAACTAATTTAGGCAAATTAAAAGAAGGAAATTGTTAATTATAAATGTAGATAATTTGTTTCTAATTGAATTACCATAATATTATAAGCACGAATTGTTCCTCTATACGTTCTAAGCACTTAACAGGCAACATCCTGTCGTACTTGAAACATATTTTTTCAAAACTTGCAATAGTTACAAATGTGTTGGTTTATTAAATCGAGCCGAGGCGGTGAAGTATTAAAAAAAAACTCGTGAATGTAAATTACGCAAAATTATTTATTAATCTAAGGACCATGATTCGCTTAAAATACAAAACGAATTAAAAGCATATTTACAATAGATTATGCTTGGAATATCAGCTTGTTCTGCAACATAATTGTAAGAAATAATTTGCTCGCTCTTGGAATAAGTGCCTACTTCTACAACACTTGCTAATACTCAATTTAAATTTGTTTGTATGGCACCAAACGGTAATAATATTCATGTTTCTGTACAATTTTCTACAGCCGGAGATTACGTAATGATTTTTTTAAATATTTTTCGATAATTGGCGCACGCAGGGATTTGACAATCGATTGAAGTTAGAAGATCATTTATATACATTATAAATAATACAGGCCCTAGATAGTATTCTTGCAGTACACCAGACAGCGCACTGATTCTCTTGTAATTATATCTATTGTCCAAATATGAATCAATTAGCTTTATAATATCAGACTAAAAGTCGAAGGAGGACATTTTAGTGGTGAGTATATTATGGTCAATCGTATCAAAATTCTGTATATATCACATCTACCTGCTCTCTTTTGTCATAGCATTGACTAACATAGTGCGTAATTTTAACCAAGGTCGTTACTGTTGATTTTCCTAATTTACATTATATATATATATTATAGATTTCTGGACAAAATTAAGGGACCACCAGTAAAATTCAAAATAAATTTAAAACAACATGAAATTTAGTGAAACAAATAAAGACATAATAATAATAATAATAATAATAATAATAATAATAATAATAAATTTATAAATTCAAGAATTCTCTCACAGTTTATTTGATTTAAGGGCTACTAAAATTAACAAATTTAATGGACTTGAAGAAGAAAAGTCAAAAATTAAGCTATAATACAAATGACTTTCTAATGAACTAATGAAACATAATTTGAAATAAGTTAACAAAATTAATACGAGGGACACCTTTTATATTTTTACAATCGACCACTAGATGGCGCTCTTGACATATGTGATCACAATATTCTTAAAGTTTGAAATTTGTCAATAAGAAATCCGCGATAACTTAGAAATTGAGTAAGTAGTTCGTTGACAGTGACAGTTTTAAGACAGTGAGTTTGAAAATAATGGATATTACTCGCGAAGGTTTTTTTTGTATGATTTTTTTACGATTATAAAAAAGGCCTAACTCCACAAGAATGCATTATATCGCTTCAGTCAACTTTTGGTAATGAAGAACCATCAGAGAAGATAGTTTACAATTCCTTTGCATAATTTCTTCACGGTCGTGTCTTATTGAGTGATGAATAGAGCAGACAAATTTCCATGCGCGCCATGTGCGCCGATGTAAGGATGATTGTATTGCATCAGAACTAATAAAAAGCATTCAGTATATGTTTGGTACTTGCCTAAACTGCATGTAAGTGTAAGCATACGTAATAAAATATAGTCGACACATATATCGAGAAAGCGACCGTTGTCAGACGACGTGAATAAGTTTATTATGGATTTCCCGGACTTAATATACAATGGCTCAAAAATTAAATATTTAGTGTGCAATACATCTCTAATGTGTTGATCAAAAACACATTGTAAAGAACACGTAAGCAGTTCGAAGCACAATAATAACAAAATTAATCGACAACAGTTTATACATGAACTATGATTGTTTGTACACTGCCGTTTACCTTCTTAAGTAATGATTCATTTATTTAATTTTGGAATAAATACGCGAATCAAACATTACCGAGCACGACAACGGTACGAAGGAATTTACCATCGGATCGTAAACAGGTTGAAAATAAAATCAAAGCCGAACTGAAAAATAAAAAACAACTGTAGTTATGTGTGGACGAAACAACTGTCAGCAAAAAACAATCTGTAGTTAATGTGATGGCGCGTAATATGGAACCACATCAACCAACGTCCTCAATTTTATTAGCACCCAAACGACTAGAACAATGTAATGCAGAAAAAATTTCACAGGTGCTATTAGATACTTTGGAAAAATTTAAACTTTCGAAAGACCAAGTATTAATGTTTATGACCGATAGTGCCGCAACCATGTATTCTGTAGGCCGGTCTCTTAGAAAATATTGTCCTAACTTGTTACATATTACTTGTAAACTCTATGCTCTCTACCTTGTGGCATAACAGGTTCGTTGATGTTATCCAGAGGTAGATGCTTTAATACCGAGTACAAAGGCAGTATTCCTGAAATCTCCAAAACGTATTCGGAAATTTCACGAATTGTGTCCCATACCCCTGAGCCACCACAGCCGATTCTGACACGTTGGGGTACATGGTTATGGGCGGGGTTTTACTATCATGAACATTTTGAAAAAATTAAGGACGTGGTTTTATCATTCGATCCGAACGAAATTGCAGCTATCAATACAAGCCAGAAAAAATTTCAAGATGTCCAGATTAAAATGGTTTTACAACGTATTCGTGAGAATTACTTGGGACTAGAAGAAGCAATAACAAAATTAGAAAACTCGTAGCTGTCGTTAGAGGAATCACTGAAAATCGTTAAGGATGTTCACGCACAACTGTGTGCTGTAGAAGACGCAAAAAGTGAAAGTGTTTTAGACAGAAATGCAGATTTTGACACCTTAACACGTATTTGTGAGGGCACGTCTGCAGATGCGTTAAGTTGCTTAAAAAAGTATTTTGATTATGCGAATATAACATCACTAGATGTAGAACGCTCGTTTTCCGAATATAAACATGTTTTTCCC
Source organism: Melolontha melolontha (assembly GCA_935421215.2). Taxonomy (NCBI): domain Eukaryota; kingdom Metazoa; phylum Arthropoda; class Insecta; order Coleoptera; family Scarabaeidae; genus Melolontha; species Melolontha melolontha. The sequence continues at coordinate 228,190,945 of OW285236.1, read as the reverse complement.
TCACGGCGGACATGTCTTTCAGAAATAACCTTAAAAACGCGCCTGTTGTTGAAAATATACAGTCGGGTTTCTCCAGTTTGTCAATCCTTAGAAGACGCTTAAAACGGTAAGTGTTTTTTTAAATCCTCTGTCGTGCACACAATCACTGATTTCCTACATTTTCCATTTTATTTATAGGTACATACAACACTGCTATAATATGTACTATTCTTATTTTTTGTGTGCGTTTTGTGTGTGTTTAATAGCAGAACACCAAATGTATATTTAATTATTTCTGATAGAATAAATGTCTCTACTTCTATACTTATATCGGTAACAAGCTCATGTTGCGTCCCTATTCTATCGCATATTCTAATATATTACGAATTACACTCACATACCGGCGCTCATGGCGCGTACGGAAATTGGTCTGCTCTAGTGAAGAATCACGTAAAGGTCGACCAAAAACTTGTGATTCCAAAGAACATTGATGCTGTGCGGAAAATGATAGAACACGATCGACATGTGTCTTACAGTGAGGTAGAGGCATCTCTTGGAATATCGCAGACTGCAATTCATTCGATTTTACATGAACATTTATTTGTAAAAAAAACATATGTTCCAAATGGATTCCACATAACTTGACCAAAGCACAGAACGCAGCTCGTCTCAATTGGTGTAAAGAGACGCGCAAAAAAATCCACGTATGAACCGAAATCCGAAACATGGATGTATGCGTATGAGCTGGAAACCAAGCAGCAATCTACTGTATGGATGTTCCAAGGCGAACCCCACAAAAGTTGTTCGTGCAAGGAGCACTTCCAAGAAAATGATCGCTTGTTTCTTCGACTATACAGGACACATCGCAACAATTCCTTTAGAGAATCGAAAAACTGTTAACGCTGAATGGTATACAGTAATTTGTTTGCCAAAAGTTACAGACGAAATCGGGAAAAACAATGAAAAGCTTCGCATTATCTTTCATCAAGACAATTCGCGTTTCCATACAGCACGTCAGTTGACTATTTGAAGGAGAAAAGTTTTGAAATAATGTCTCATTGTCCATATTCACCTGACTTGTCGCTAAATGATTTCTTTTTGTTCCCAACTGTGAAACAAAAAATGCGTGGACAGCGATTTTCAACACCTCAAGAAGCAGTCGAAGCCTTTGAAAACCATGTTTCTGAGATACAACCTTCAGAGTGTAAAAAATGTTTTAACAACTGGTTCGTACGCATGCAAAAGTATATAGACCATAAAGGCGAATATTTTTAAAAACAATTAAATAGTTTTTTCCCAAAAGTTTTGTAAATATAATGAAACAATTTCATTATAAATGATTATTAGATATGTTTAATTTTATGTTCTTTAAAGCTAATATATCTTTGTAATATTTCTTTGTCATAAACACCAAAATAACAAAAATCAATTTATTTTTCTAGTTTTTGTAGTAAAATAGTAATAATAGTAATAATAATTATTATTACTGAATGTTAAAAATATATATTTGTTACACAGATTACCTGCCAGAAGAAATTTCAAGTAGTGCAACATTTGAACACAACATTTCATCAGAACAGGGTTTCTGAAAATTTGAATAAACCGCAGCAGCAACTTTTCGAGGAAAGTTCTCTCAATAATTCGAAGAATCCACAAGAGGCATTTTCCAAAGATTTGTGTAATCTTTTTGTGGGTTGTAATATTCCTTTACATAAATTGGACAATCCGATATTTCAAGAATTCCTGAAAACTTATTGCAAAGTCGATGATAAACCCATTTATGTACCCAGTTCCTCAACTCTACGCAAGAAATACATCAACGAAATTTATGAAGATGTTACCGATGGCATTAGAAAGGAGTTGAAAAACCAAAATCTTTGGGTCTCTGTTGATGAAACTACCGACACGAAGGGCCGTCAGGTTGCTAATTTGATTATTGGAACCTTAAATGGTTCAACTCAATCTAAAAGACATTTAATTAATGTAGGTAATTTAGACAAAACAAATCATGTTACCATAGCCAGGTTTATTAATGAGTCCTTAGCGAATTTCTTTTTACCCGACAAAGTACCTTTTGAAAAATTTCTGTTAATGGTAACTGACCCCGCTTCGTATATGTTAAAATCAGCTCAAAGTCTGATAATTTTTTCCCCAATTTAATCCATTGTACTTGTTTGGCTCATGGTTTAAATAGGTTTGCTGAAAAAGTTAGATTAGAGTTTGCAGATGTAAATAATTTAATTAGTAATATCAAAAAAGTATTTTTAAAAGCGCCCTTACGAGTGCAATTATATAACGAAATGCTTCCCGGCATTCCATTGCCACCAGAACCTATCTTAACAAGATGGGGAACATGGCTTAAATGTGCTGTGTTTCTTGCCGATAATTACGAAGGCATCAAAAATGTTGTAACTCAATTTGATTCAGCAACCAGTCTTGCCATAGAAAAGTGTAACGTAATTTTCAATAATTCGACAATACAAAATCAGCTATCATATATTAAATCTAATTTTGCGATAATTGAGCAGGCAATTACTAGATTAGAAGATAGAAATTTATCTTTAAATGATGGTGTTGGCATTGTAAATGATATTGAAGAGAAAATTGGAAAAGTCAACGGATTGACTGGAAAAAGAATTAAAGAAAAATTAGCCGCAATTCTAAGCAAAAATGGAGGTTTTGTTACATTAAAATCTATAAATAATGTAATTAATGGCAATTTTAATGAAGACATTAATATAAGCCCCTCACTAATACCGTTTTAAGAATGCACCGATCACATCTTGCGATGTTGAAAGAACATTTTCCCAATATAAACATATACTTACAGATCGTAGACATAATTTTACTATGGAAAATTTAAAGAAATATATGGTTATTTATTGTAATAAATAAATATATAATTTGTAAATACGACAATTTATTGTAATAAATAAATTTACAATTTGTAAATACGACAAATGAATTTTAATTTCCTAAAACATAATAAATAAATGCACATCATAAGTGCATATTACATATTGTAAGTGCATATTTAGGGATTTTTTAGGTGCATATTGCATGCATATTTGGCAAACTTTTTAGTGCATATTTTCCAGTCTCTACTAATAACCAACGTTCATGAATAATTACATAAACATAATAATACTTTCCAGTGCAACAAGATGTAGGTGGTCTAGAAATAAGCGATACAACTAAAACTCTTCACTGTACAATTATGGAAGTTAACATAAAGAGAAATCGTTGGCAACTTTCAGCAACATTCATTATTTATTTTTTTGATTGCAGATTGTACCGTGATATATCTGAGCTCGATACGTAGATGAAAATCTCAACATCTGAATGACGAACTGCGATGTATTGTAATTAAAAACAAAAAAAAAGATTATTACAACACAACGCAAATCGTGAAGCACCATTAATAAAGCGCGAGTAAAAATTTAGACGAGCGAACATTGAAAGGGATACGTTCCCAAATGACATTTAGAATTGCTAGTGCCCCTACTCATATTTCATTGTGTACACTTGAACATGAGAAAGAAATGCTACATACATGTACGAATGTGTATACATATATGAAAGTGAATAGTCGAAAAAATGCCTAAGCTTGTTTTAAATGCTAACGACCCTCACGTCAATCAGTGCCGTACGACACGGAGTTTTAAATTGGTTTGTTCTTTAATTAAAAACACATTACGGATACGATCGCGGTTTGTATTTAAAGAGGTTCGTTTAGAAGTGCTGCCTTCATATAAATCAATAATATTTACCTTAACGACGGACGCTCTAAAATGACTTGTAACTTCTATTTAATAATATGTGTAGAATAGACATTGAATATGTTTATTTTTATATACACAATGCAATTCAGAGGAATATTTCAAATGACACTGCTTTTACTACACATTTCATTTCCTTTTCTTTTGATTTCTTTGAAATCTTAAATATTACGACAGTCATAAACATATGGAAGCTTGTTATAAAGCTACTTTGCTAACATTCAAGCGTCAGAATGTATCGTATTTATTTAATACAAGAAAGTACTACACGCAGAAGAAAAATTACTAAAGACAACTAAAAAACATTTAAATTAGGTAATTTTCATTCTTATTCATGAACAAAAAAGTATTTCTTTGCTTCAAGTAATATAATTTCTTGGAAAACCACGAAATTATAACCTCAGTTATAGTAATAATATTCTTTATTGTCCAACAGAAATATTCCAATTACAGGACAAAACATAACCTAAATAAATACATACAGTATAAAAATAATATAATAATAATATAATAATAAAATAAAATAAAACAATAACTTTGTTATACCACTTTATTCACATGTAATAGTGACCGCGGTTTCGACATACAATGTCATTATCAAACTGCAAAAGTTACAGGCCTACATAGATCTTATAAATGATACAAAAATATATGGGGGTGGTTTATGATGTTATTTAAAATTACTACAATATACTTAACTATTATATACAACATTGGAAAAGAAGTGTATATATAAGATCCAACTGGTCGTTAAGAACAATATCTATTGTTTTTTCCGCATTTAAAAATTTCAAGTGACTCTAAAAGATTTAATTTACGACCTTTCTCGGCCAAATGCAATATTTTATAATGACCAAATGTATGGCTTTCTGTAATAAGATGGTTTACGAATGTTGAATCTGTCTTCTTTAGTTTATATGACCTCATGTGTTCTTTTACCCGTATAATAAAACTTCGACCAGTCTGACCTATATATATATACTTTTACAATCATTACAATATAATTTGTACACTCCTGATTTATTATTGATATCTGTTTTTGGTTTTTCGTTAAAAATGAAATTACTTGTTTTTACATATAATTTGTAAGCTATACTAACATTACTATTATTTTTTGAAATTGTATTTCCAATTAGCTCGCTTATTTTACCGAAGTAAGTGAACGAGACAAATTGTTTCAAATTAACACTATCTCTAGGATATACTAAACTAAGGGCCACTTATAACTGTTTTTTCTTTAGTATACTGTCAATTACGATACTTTTATAACTATTGTTTACCGCTATTTGTTTTATAGTATTGATTTCACGAACAAAAGATTAATTTGACAAAGGAATATTTAATGCTCTATGTATCATAGAATTAAAAAATGAATGTTTGTGTGTCTTAGGGTGTAGTGAATCTTTGGGAATAATGCAATCAGTAAAAGTAGGTTTACGATATATATCAAATTTTAAGCTCTGATCTAATTTGTTTAATTTTAAATCCAGGAAGTTAATACTGTTATTCTCTTCTATTTCTACTGTAAAATTGATATTAGAATGGATTGAATTTATGTAGTTCAGAAATGTTTGTAGTTGTCTATGAGTACCCTTAAAGCAAGCTAGGATGTCGTCTACATACCGATACCAAAATTTAATATGTTTTTTACCTAGTTGTGATGAAATAATTTTTTCTGTAATATGCTTCATGAAAATTTCAGCTAATAGAGGACTTAGAGGTGAGCCCATTGCCAGACCTTCTGTTTGTTTGTAGAATTTGTTGTTAAATGTAAAGTAACTTTGGTTGGTGACTAACTCCGTTAGAGATATGATTTCATATCTCTAACTCTAATAGAGGACTTAGAGGTGCGCCCATTGCCAGACCTTCTGTTTGTTTGTAGAATTTGTTGTTAAATGTAAAGTAACTTTGGTTGGTGACTAACTCCGTTAGAGATATGATTTCATATCTCTAACGGAGTTAGTCACGAACCAAAGTTACTTTACATTTAACAAAAATTAGAAGAAATTTGACAATAAGATATTCTCTTCTATCACCTAGGGAATTCAAAGAATGGCGTTCCAGGAGAGACGTATATTCAGTGTCTCTTTCCGGATATAAACCATCACACTTGAAAGACAGATACTTCAAAAATCGTCTTTGAACACTCTCCATAGTCAGACGCAAATGCAGATAATGAAGATACCATATAGGAGACCCGTATTCAAATCTACGTCTCATATAGGCGTAATACAGAGATTTTAATGTTAAGGGATTACGAAACTGCCTACAAGATCTTATAATGAATCTCAAAAATTTAATAGTTGCCGTACATATATCGTGAATATGATTATTGAATCGTAATGCAGAATCAAATAACACATCCAGATCCCTAACCTCATCGATTCTGGGAATGTGAGTATGGTCGAGAGCATACAGGAACTGGGAACAAAACCAGGCTGGCAACACGGATATGTGAGACAATTAATTGCACATTTGTCAGTATTCAAAACTATTCCATTATGACTAATCAAATGGAGATTATGTAAGAGTTCCTTACAATAGCTCAACGACGAGACTCTAGAAAATATTTAAAGATCATCCGCGTAATTTAGCACTTTGCAATCTAGCGTGATGAGATTAATTAAAATATTAAATAATAAAGGTCCTAGAGTAGATCCTTGGAGAACGCCTGACGATGAAGTATACTATCCGGCTTGAAAGCCATTGTAGTAGACGTAACTAGATCTGTTACACAAATATGAATATATTAGTTGAAGTAGACATACGAGCAACCAAAAGCATCTAATTAGGTTAACAGTAAGGAATGGCTAAGAGAATCAAAATGCTTTAGCAAAGTCTGTATAGATGACATCCACCTGCATTCGAGCATCTGAAGATGTATTGGGTTATTTCAGATAAATTCATAATAGTGGATCTACCTGCAATGAAGCCGTGTTGTTGTACCGCCAACGCCGATTTACACTTGTTGATAATTTGTTGATACAACAAACTTTCAAAAATTTTCGCAAAATTGCTAATAATGTTAACTTGAAAACGAATAAATTTGTCAATATTCTACACGTCCGGAAACGAGGATAACTAAATTATTAAATTAAAAATTACTGTTAAGGGCTCACATAGCACTTCCGCACAATCCTTCACAAAAAAACTGGGTAAACCATCATCTCCCGAACTAAAGCCAGATTTCAGATTCTTCATGCACTTGAGCGTTCCCTCTGAAGAAAAAGGTTGAATTGATATGCATAATAAGTGGTTGTGAGTAGATATAGTATTTGTGAAATGGGGTACAGAATAAAAAACATTTGAGAAAATATTAGCAAATGCATCCACTATTTTCCGAGAATTTGAAATATTATCATCGTTAATCATCCAAGAACCAGGTATCCTAGACACGTTCCTATTATTCTCCATAAAATTCCAAAAGGATTTCGGATCTCTCATGATATTAGTCTCCACACTGAATTTATAAATATTATACGCACTCAATACTTCATGTTGTACCTTGGAACGTAGTCAGTAAAAATCAGAACGATGACACGATGAAATGATGTACGTTAATCATAATATCAGTGAATAGTTATTTATTGTACAAGTGTGTTATGTTACAAATAAGTCACGCGAGAAAATGTTTAGCTCACGAGCCCGCTAGGACGAGTGAGCTATTTTTCTCAAGTGACTTATTTGTAATTAACACACGTGTGCAATACAAAACTTTATCCAACACCTCTTAAGATCAGTTAAAAATGGCTTTTAATGTTTTATAAATTTGACGTTCCATGTAAAATTTAAATTATAAACGACTAATGCAAAAAGTTCATATACAGTAATGCAGTTACTATGGAGAATAAATAATGCAAATCAACAAGCAAACAAAATTAGTGATTGATTAATAATATTTCAGTTAAAAGTTGATGGTAAAGGAAGAGTTGCAAGAGGCTGTTTTCATTCCGCTAGAAGTTAAGAAAGAAGCTCAAGCAGCATGTTATAAATTACTGCCAAAAAAAACGAAGGATAATTACGACAAAGAATTTCGTCATTTTGAAGAATGGAGAAAACAGTAAAGTATCATTGGAATTAATGAAGAAGTTATGCTGGCGTATTTCCATATTTATAGAAGGAAAATAGCACCTTCTTCATTGTGGACGAAGTATTCCATGTTAAGAAGTACTTTGAAGTGTATATGAGTAGTGACATATCGAAATACGGAAAACTGATTTCCTATTTGAAGAGTGAGGCAAGAACCAACAAATCCAAAAAGGCGAAAATCTTGGAGAGGCTACATATAGAGAAGTTTCTAAATGAGGCTCCTAACAATAAATATTTGATGATGAAGGTATTATTTATTTTCTTATATTTAATTCAAAGTATTTATTCATTATTTGCTCGTGTATTCAATGCAGGTTGCCTTAATAATGGGTATATCAGGTGCGTGTCGTTGTGATGAAATAACTAAGCTGAAAGATTACGATATAGAAGATAAAGGAGGATACTTGTATGTTTCGATACCTGACACAGAGACAAGCGTATCTAAAAGTTTCACTGTTATGCCAGAAGGATTTACAACAGATATTCTTGACCTCTACAGAAAATATGTCTGTATGAGACCAAAAGGTATTCCACATGGCAGATTCTTCCTAAATTACAAGAAAGAAAAATGCACTATCCAGCCAGTTGGAATTAACACCATTTCTAAGATAACTCAGAAAGTTGCATCTTTCCTGAACCTACCAGAAGCTCAATTATATACAGGACATAGTCTGAGACGTTCGTCAGCATCTCTTCTGGCAAACGCAGGAGCTGATATTACGACAGTTAAACGACATGGTGGGTGGAAATCGTCCTCTGTGGCAGAAGGTTATATACAAGACTCAGTATCCAACAAGATTGATATAGCCAGAAAGATACAAGGTCCAGACAGTCTAACGTCCTCGACTTCTGGTCATCAAATTTCTGTTCGGGATACTTCAAATACGTCTTCTAGTATAACTCTAAATTCGAATAACCTGAATGCAGAGTCAGATACAAAGAGGATTTCCTTCAACTTTAATATTAATGTAAATGTTAATTAGTTGCTATTGTTTACCCTTTAGGATTAATATAAATGTGTTAATACTATAGCAGTTTAAATGTCTCTATGCAATCTATATTTCACCTTGCTTTATCTCACTAGTGAGATAAATTATGTTTTTAACTCACTAGTGAGTTATAAGCTACATAATTGATTTAAAATTGCCATAGTTATAGGTCTATTATTGGGAGGTATTGGATAAAGGTTATTAATCACTACTTTTTATCACTACTCATCCTGTATGTTAAGCATTGATATAACGATTGCAATTTTTACTAATTTCGTTAGTAAGCCACGGCTGTCATCTAAAGGTCAAACTAATTACTCAAATTGAAACGTAAAATTTTGAATGCAAAATAATTTAGGAAAAATTTTACTAAAAACTAAATAAAAATTAATTCAGAAAATAAAAATGAAATTACTTCACCTGCAGAACCGCTACGAGGCAGGTCATTTATATAAATTAGGAAAAGAACAGGACCAAGAACCGATCCCTGAGGAACACCAATCTTGATGGGCATAGGTTTCGAACGGTGATTGTTCCATTGTACAACTTAAAATCAATTTTCAAGACACGAACGAATCAACTTATTAGCCGTTCCTCTAATTCTATATAGGTCGAGTTTGTTAATAAATGTAGAGTGGTCACACTGTCAAAGGCCTTACTCAAATCACAACTCGTAAAAACTACGTCCTCATTATCATTTAAAGCTCTCGCTATATACTCAAGCACTTACACCATTAGTGATATTTTTGATTTGTTGTTTTAGATAACAATGCTGAGCTGTGTGGAACAGCTTACGTCGTTCAAAAAAATTGACCAATCTGCTTTTAACGATGGTTTCTAATAACTTTGACATAACCGGCAATACTGATATAGTTCTATAGTTTATAATTTTTCTCTCTTCGTTTCATTTCTGTACTGGCACTACTTTACAACACATGTTCTAAGTGCGCCTGGAAAAACTCCCTGCAACAGACGTTGATTAAATAGCTGTGATGATGATCCTTTCAAATCGTCTATGCTTTTCTTCAAAACAGTGGCATTTATATAATATATATGCCTGAAGTAACTACTTTTATTATGTCATATTTGACTATATTATTGGGCATTTAATAAACCATTATTATAACTCATTTCAAGGTTTCCGATTTTAGGCAATTTACTCATCTCCAGATAACGGACTGAAGCGATTGAATGACCAATTACCCCGAAAAAATCGTTGTCGCGGTATCAGGTATAGTATGTAAGTTAGATACAGTCCCACTATTTGCTTGCTCGATTGCATTCGTCGAGCAGATGTTGTTATTTGGTCATTATGAATAGTAGCATTGTGTGTATTCTTTCATAAATTTTATTTAACAGTGGCGTGTAAGACGAAATATACATTTATATATTATTTCGTGAGACTTCGTTGAAATAGTCGCTTAAAGAATTATATCCGCTAATTTTCAAAAAGTGTATTCTCGTGCTTACTTGCCGTTATACATGCATACACATATATGTATTTATTGTTCTTGAAATAGTATATTTTATATTCTCTTCCATAAGGGATTGTTTCTGGTTTCGTTTCTATCAGTGTTATTGGGTTACAATGTTTAGTATTTTAAAAAATCCGTTTTATATTGTATACTGTCAACGACATGACACTATTTTCTATGATTACAGTTGACAGAAATCTTGGAACATTTTCAATGTAATTTTAATTTTCCGCTTAAGAAATTATTTTTCGTGAAAAATAAAATCTTGGGCAACTACAATGCCCTCGATCGACATTCATCCCTCGGGCCAGAGGCGCTCTGTCTGAATTATTGTCGACCTCAGAGCAATATAATAACCATAATGCCGTTGGTGCATAAATAATTATTTCGCTTAGCAATGCGAAAACTCCGGGTAATGCTAGTTTTTGCACAAGGAATATGGATGAGCCTCCCGATAAAGTAAAGTATAAAACAAATGCAAAATTCACAGAAAAAATCCTAGTCGGGTGCGCTGTTTATGAGGAAGTATTTCTCGACCTTACATAGGGCCTCGTGCCTCGTGCGCATAACCGGCCCAATCTGCCTCAGGCTAGACGTATTGAAACCTTATAAGCTTTATTATCTCAGATGATCTACGAGAATGATTGGGAAGCACAATATGAAGATGAATTAAGGAACAGGATCCGAACTAAACTTCGTTATACTCGAGCACTCCCAACGACTTTGCAAGGCGTTGGAGCAAATGTTTACAAATCACAAATCTTGTTAAATGTTATGTGAAAAATTTTAAATATCGGTTTTAATTCCATGTAGCATATCCTTTCCGACAGAGGTTCAAAATTTTTTATCTTTCCTTTCATTTCTTTGTCCACCAAAAATCCATACTTATATCGTCGCGTTGCTCCCACACTATATAACAACTGTTCATTTGAAAAGTCAATCTAGTAGCATGTGATTTACTGAGAACATTTTGAAGTATATCGTAAATTAAAATTTACTACTTAACCTACGAAGTCGTATATTTTGACAGTTTCATACATACAAATAAATAACAAATAATAGGTATTTATTGAAAATTATAACAAATGTTGAAAATTTTGTCCTTCAAGATCAATGCACTTTAAAATCCTCCGTTCAAAATTTCTGATGATATTCTACAACATTACTGGATTGTTATTAATATCCATGCATTTCTGTTCGATTCTCTGTAGCATATCATTCAAATTCAATATAGGTGTTCGAAATATGTTATTTTTTAGATAAGGCCACAAAAAGAACTCGCAAGTTGTTAAATTGCAAAGATTCTGCAGTACAGTGACAAGGAGCTCCGTCTTGTTGGAAATATGCATTTTGAAGTTCATCATCATGCAACTGATGATTGACAAATGGTTGTAAAATTTCCGTACGGTACCTTTGAGCAGTTAATGTTCCCTGAAAAAATATTGGTCCAATGATTCGCCTTTGGCTTATCGCTGCCCAAACACCAATTTTCTCTGGATGTAGCGATTCTTCATTAATTACATGTGGAATTTCACTACTCCAAATTCTTGTATTTTGTGAATTTAGGTATCCCGTTTTACAAAACCATGCATCAGTAAAGATGACTCTTTGCGAAAGTTCTCCATTATTGTTCATATTTACAAACCAATTACAAAACTGTAGTCTACGTGGGTAATCAATTTCTAACAATTCTTGTACTGCTGTGACACGGTATGGATAAAGTTGCATATATTTTTTTAATAACTTGTGAGTTGTACCAACAAAAAGGATTATTTGTTGACTCAAATGTCGAACAGATGTTTGTCGTTCATTTTCCATTATTGCTTCAACACGACTGACAACTTGAGGTGTACGTTTCTTAACTGGTCCGCTGCCTGATTTTCTTAAGAGACTACCAGTTTCAGAAAAAAGTTTTAAAGTTCTATCCAAAGTATTCTTAATTTGTATATAATCTGTTAGAAAATGTGGAAACTCAACTTGAAATTCTACCATGCAATCTTGAACTGAATAAAACCATAAACCGTCAATTTTATTACCACTTCGAAAATAAGACTGGACTAAAAAAAATTTTATGTTCTAAAGTGAAAGCCATTTTAAAACTGAGAAGCAATTTTTTAAACCAGAATAGACGCTCGATTATTTTATGCACTAACTGATATTTGTGATTGACATTATCAAATGTCATTTGGATTTACGTTTACGGAACAACAAACACATATTAATATATATGCGTCTTATTCTATCAAAATTTCAAAGTAACCTAGTAACTTTTCAAATGAACACACGTTATATACAGGGTTAGTTAAAAGTATGGAGACAGCGATTTATTGTCGTTAATATTCATTTTAGGGATTTATGTTCAATATAAAAGTTTGTTAGGATACTTTGATCTACATTTGAGAATATCTGAATTTTTTTTTTCTTCAATTGTTTTTTAGTTACGCCTGTCCGCCCTTTTTTTTTTAATGGGAACTAGTAAATTTTACTCTACCATTCGATAGAGATTTTTTTCTCTTCACAAAATTTTTTTTGTTATTTTAAAATTCATTTTAATAACTTTTTTATAAGAAGAAGCCAGTTCATGTGTTTAACAGATGTTTGGTACATCGCAGATAGACAGAAGCGTAGCGATAAACAAATTTGAGCGACATAATTTTATCAGTGGTTATTGTGTACGTCAAATCTTTCACGGAAATAATTAATTTGCGAAATTTGTTGCTGTTAATATTAACAATGGCGAGTTTAAGTGAACATGAACGAATTGTAATACTTATGATGTTGGGTTATGGAGATAGACGCAGAAGTTTACAAGACGTTAGTAATTTATTTAATGAGACGCATCCAAATAGAAATCCAATTTCTAAATCCGTTGTTGGTAAAACTTTAAGACGCTTTGAACAAACGGGTAGCGTTAAAGATTTGCCAAGGAGTGGTAGACCTAGAACAGCAAAAAGCGATGATAACAAACTGGATATTTTATTGGCTGTATCTGAATATCTCCATTTATCAACCAATCAATTAGCGGCCAATTTCAATATTTCACAATCATCGATCGTGTCGTTTTTAAAAAGTGAAAAGTATAAACCTTATAAGGTACACCTTTTACACGAGTTAACGGAAGATGATTTTGATAGGAGATTACAATTTTCTGAAGAAATGTTAAATATTTGCAATAATAATGAAAATTTTGTCAACAATATTATTTTCTCAGACGAAGCTACTTTTAGCTTTACCGGTGAGATAAACATACATAACTGCAGATACTGGTCATCGGAAAATCCCTATTGGTTTTTGGAGCACCATACGCAGTACCCCCAAAAGGTTAATGTTTGGGTTGGCATTCTAGGCGGTCATATTATCGGTCCCTTTTTCATCAATGGCAATTTAACTTCGGCTCTGTATTTGCAGTTATTGCAAAATGAAATAATACCTGATAGTGCTACGCTCTATCTTCATGAAAACAATGAACACCTGCCCAATGACAGTATCTGGTTCCAGCAAGATGGCGCCCCACCACATTATGGTGTAAATGTTCGTCAATATCTGGACAACGTTTTTCCCCACAGATGGATTGGAAGACGAGGAACCATTGAATGGCCAGCCCGTTCGCCAGATTTAAGTCCTTTAGATTTTTTTCTTTGGGGATACGTAAAACACAAAGTTTACAAAGAAAAGCCCGGTGACATCGAAGATTTACAAATCCAAGTTACCAGAACAATACAAGAAATTCCCCGAGATTCGAATGGAAGAGATTCGAATGGAAGCGAGATTCGAATGGAAGAGAGATTCGAATGAAAGAGAGATTCGAATGGAAGAGAGATTAGAATGGAAGAGAGATTCGAATGGAGAGATTCGAATGGAAGAGATTCGAATGGAATAGCAAAATTTACCAGTTCCCATTTAAAAAAAAATGCGCGAACAGGCGTATCTAAAATAACAATTGAAGAAAAAAAAAACAAATAATCACAAATGTAGATCAAAATATCTTAACAAACTTTTATATTGAACATAATTCCCTAAAATGAATATTAACGACAATAAATTCCGTCTCCATACTTTTAACTAACCCTGTATATACAGTATGACTGAAGTTTCATTTTGTTTTTTTTTGGGATATATTCTAAATACATACATAACAAATAAAAACATTTTTTCTAATAAAAGTTGTCTAGAAACGCCAAAATTTTTTTTTTTTAATTTTAAATTTTTTTTTGGCGTTTCTAGACAACTTTTATTAGAAAAAATGTTTACTATTTTATTTGTTATACTTTTTAGAATATATTCCCAAAAAACAAAATGAAACTTCAGTCATACTGCATATATATGTACAGTATATTTTTTTCTAGGTTTGTTATTTTCGCTTCTTTAATATGAGTCTCTTGCAAGGCTAGCAAATCGTTTTTTTTTAACTTATTTGAAGTTTTATATAAATTCTTAATATAAGAATTTATATTATGTAAGCATAAGGCGAACGCATGAACCAATTCTCACTTTAATATACTTATAATAGCATCTTCTCCTAGCGCTCCGCTCATCGAGCAAGAAAATTTCAGCATCCCCACGTAATAATAATAAATTCCTAATAAAAGGGGATTAGGTGTAAAATAGAAAATCTATTGAACGTTTTCTCCGGAATAACTTCGTTATCCCCGTGTTACAAGGAATTTTAGGCGTCTAATTCTAGAAGATTTAAGTTTGATTACACTTTTATGGCCATTGTGAAAAGAAATTGACGATATAGTCATAAAGGGAATCAATATATTTTATCGTTCTAACTTATTTTTGAAAAAAGGGCGAGACGCGTCATCATTTTGAAAAAGCTCGTAAAAGTTGAGCTGAATCATGTTAAAATTTTATATCTTTATGCGATAGAAATGCATTATATTATATTTTAGAACGCTTTCTCTATTTTAATTAAATATTCTTAGAATTATTAGTAACAGTTTTCGCGACAGATCCTAAAGAACACCCATATATTTCGGGAAGTGTTAAAGCTTATTTACTTCTAAATAAATTTTTTTTACTTTGAATTCAAATGAGTAGAATTATTACGAACTAAAAAATCCTTGCTCTTGCTTCTCTATAACTAGTGAAAGGTGTAAAATAACATGAGCAGAGAGCGGACCCGTGTGATTGATGATTCATAGCCCATAGGTGTCTGCCTTGTGCGAATACAAGGCAGTAAGGCAGTATTAGCAATAGGTTTGTTTTTGTAAGCGATACATGACTTTCGAACAATTTGATACGTGTGGTCTCCTGCATAAGTGGCACATACCTATATATGCAGTTAATATGTATCTGTCAATGCACAACAGAGCGAATGTAATAAACGGTTTGATAGCCGGCAGCAACCACTGCTGAAACAAATGTAATGCTGACAAGCGAATTGCGTATCGAATTTTGAATAAAAATAATTTACAAAGAACAAAACTCAAAACTATGTATTTTCTGTGAAACATTGGAAGTGTAAAACATTACCATGAACAACTAAAATTTGTTTAAAGTGTTCCTGTGTTAAATTTGTTCTTTTAGATGTTAAAACGTCTTGAAAAATAGGAAATGTCTGTTCCACATCACAACTGGTGATGGGTGCGTGATTAAAATGTTGCAAAAGTGCATCATACCTGGAATGTACAAATTTTTCAATCGCCTCTGTGCAGAATTGATATAATATATTCAAATCTGGAAGCGAAACGGACAGACAATACAAACCCAATATCGGAACCCACCAAACAAGAGATAATTAAAATAACAGAGAAGCTCCAAAACAATAAATGCCCTGAAAGAAACAGAATAACGAATGCGAACATAAAGTATGCCGGAGAAGATTCAAATAAAAAATCTACTAGCTGTTTAGTTTGTGATGTCAGATGATGGGATGGCAGAATCACCATGCAATATCTGATCATCTAACTAAAGCTAGGATCGCCATGTAATATCAGACGTGGGCAGGATCGCCATGTAATTTCACCTGGCCCTGGAGGTCACATTGTTGCCTTTACACCGGAGGTTTACCAGCATGATAAATAATAGACGGGACAAAGATTAAAAATAACGACATATAATTTAATAAAGATAATAAAAATGATAACAATAACAAAGACTACATTGTAATAAAGAGGCACTAGTCTTGCAGGGACTCTAACTCTTTGACTCTGACTGTGACTCTCTCTGTCCCTGACTGACTCTGTCTCTGACTGTGACTCTGTCTCTGACTGACTCTGTCTCTGACTGTGGGTTTTTCTTAAAAAAATGTGTATTGTTAACTGGTCTCTAGAATTTCTGTATTGAAGAAAAGGGCATATAGCATAAGGGAATTACCGCAGAACGTGCACCCTTACTATGGTCAAGAATTGCTTCGCAGAACGTGACATACACGAAATATGTGTTGTCCAGGATAATTCACGAATCAGTGATTTCCTAAAATAATTTTGCCATAGAGCAAAAGAAAGAGAGAGAGTTGAATTATTTTAAAATAAATATGATTAAATGGGAACACAAAGAATTGAAGGCAAACAGTCAAGCATGAAAAATTGAAAACAAAGAATCGAATGCGAAAAATTAAAGAAAGACAAGAATTGCGAACTGCGAAACAAGGCAACTATTCCAAATTACTATCACATGTTATGGAGATCAAATTTAAGCAAACAAACAGAGAACAAACTTGAAACAGTGTACAACGGCCCATTTACCATTTACAATTTAAAATTTACGATTTACTATTTACAATTTACAATTTATCATTTACCATTTGTAATAATTTTAATTTATAATTATAATAAATTTCAATTCGTTAATAATAATAATACTTTTAGTGTAACTTATATATACACGCATCGTTATTTAGTATAGTATAAACTTGTATAAGAAATATTGTATAATATATCTCACTAATGGACAATATATTAAGCACCTACACATAGTATGTAAGGAAATGTAGTTATATATATATTTAACACGACAAGAAAAGCCAAACGGCTTAGAAGCCCTTTTCTTTTCTTTTTCGCCGGGTGGAAGATGCGATAACTAAACCAGGTCATGTATTTACAAAACATCTCTTTCGACAATACGGCCTCGGTGAGTTATGATCTTTCACCACATTGTGTTTATCTTGTAACCAGGTCACTAGGCTAAGGGGACACACTCTAATATATAACGAGACACTCAGAGGTCCCGGCAGACAGAGTCACAGTCAGAGAGAGAGTCAGTCAGAGACAGAGTTACAGTCAGAGACAGAGTCAGTCAGAGACAGAGTCACAGTCAGAGAGAGTCAGTCAGAGACAGAGAGAGTCACAGTCAGAGTCAGAGAGTTAGAGTCCCTGCAAGACTAGTGCCTCTTTATTACAATGTAGTGTTTGTTATTGTTATCATTGTTATTATCTTTATTAAATTATATGTCGTTAGTTAATCGTTGTCCCGTCTATTATCTATCATGCTGGTAAACCTCCGGTGTATAGGCAACAATGTGACCTCCGGGGCCAGGTGACATTACAAGTTATTTGTAAGAGCGAAAAAATGTCGAAATTGTGGGACCATTCAATAATTATACCCATTCTAAAGAAGGGAGACGTATCTAATTAATAATTATAGAGATATCTCTCTATTGGATACAGTATATAAGCCCTGGTGATAGTAATAAAAAAGAGGTTGGAGTTCATGGCAGAAGATCAGAAAAGGATGAGGAACTACAGACCAGATTTTCACAATGAAGGATGGTGCTGACCTCGTGCTGTAAATACAATACCCAGCAAGCGTAATTTTCTTAGACTTCCAAAATACTATGACTCTGACTTTAGAAAAAAACTAATATTGACAATAATCGAATTTGCAGTTCTATCGAAGACAGTGTAAATATTGCACTAGAAAGGATTATAAGATACCGCAAACTTAGTAGAGAGGGACACTTGATATACAAAAGACAGCAGGTCATTTGCTCCGCAGATGACATCGCGGTAACAGCAAGAAAGGACGATAAATTGATAGAAATAACAAAAAGTTTGGCAGAAGCGGCATACTAGATGGGTTTAGATATGAATCAGGAGAACAGTCAAATAATGAGAATTGGAAAGCAACATAATGCTGGAAGCTTTAAAGTAAGGACTCAAAAAGAAAGTTTGGAATTTGAAAGAGTAAATGAATTTTATTACCTAACGGCACTAATAACAGCTAGATGCGAAGAAGAAAAAGAGATCAACATGAGAATAATAAAATCCAATAAAATTCCATAAATGGTAAACTACCTATTCAGATCAAAGCGAAATTCAGAATTTATAAAACTGTTGTAAGACTAACATTACTATATAGCTGTGAGACGTGGGTGATGAATAAAAATCAGAAAGAAAGGGTAATAAGATGGGAGAGCAGAATTCTGAGAAGAATCTTTGCGAGGAAAAAAGGGAAGAAGGTTACATAAGAAGAACGAACCAAGAAATATATGACACATATCGAGGACCAAAAGTAGAGGAAGCAATAATAGTTGGGAGACTGAAGTGGCTGGGACAGTTGGAAAGGATGACGGATGATAGGATACCTAAATAAATAGCGTGGAGAGAGCCAGTCGACAGTTCATTGAAGCTACAACATTACACGCATCGTACTGAAACTTTGGATTTAGGCTAACTAAGGATGGAGCTCAATTTTTGTACTGAAATTTGATTAGTGGCGCCTTCTATGTCTCAGTATGCAAAACATAAAAGACATCCCTCGTAATAAATATCTGAAAGGAGAAACAAGCAACCGTTAACAAAAGAAAATACTAAGAAAACAACAAATAAAATTAAGATAAAGTGTCACTCTATCACAGATGCACTTCACTTGACACTCAGGATGAAACCAACTTTGGTCGCATTGAAGTCGAGTACACTTGATATAGTATGTCTCTGCAGTTCGTACTGCTCAAAATGCGAACTTCAAATTGTACTTTATCTCTTTCCAGCACACATAAATATTCGTTGTAGTACTACTCACGTCAGTTATTTTAAGGCATTCTTATGTTTTTAATTTGGCCATGGACTGAAAAGAAATGTTTTATAAACTATACATATTAAGCAGCTAGCGATGGTATCGTTAGGTTCGAATTTTAGGAGTCTGAAGTAGACTTCATTTCAAGTGACAACGTTTCCAGAACGTTTCTGGAAGCACACAGACAATTTCGGGAAAGCGGACTGCGTGATTATCTTTTCGACCGAGGAGTAAATTTGCCGGCAGACTTAGGGGAAGAAGCAGTAGCTATTGTTACAAGGGATCCAACTCTCAGTGTACGTCGAATCGCTAGACAACTAGGAGTGCCACGAACGACAGTTTGGCGAATTTTAAAACGTGAGGGCTTATATCCATATCACGGGACACGGTTTGCTTGTGGCAGACCACTATGCTCGTCTAGTTTATTCTACCTGGATATTAAGACAGTCATGGCTTCATTTTTATTTCTACAGAACAGTCCTCCGGCCAGATGAATTTACGTTCACGAGAAGTCGTGTTACAAATCTGAGAAACCTACACAGGTGGTCATCAGAAAATCCCAAAGCTATACGCCCATCTAAATTTAAACATGAATTTTCTATTAACGTTTGGGCGGCCCTAATCGATGACTTGTTGATTGGTCCTGTCATTCTTCCTGGAAGGTTAAATGCGGACAATTACCTTCAATTTCTTATTGACGAACTGCCAGGTCTTTTAGAGGATGTCCCACTGAATGTTCGACGAGACATGTGGTTTCACATGGATGGGGAACCACCATATTTCGGAATTGCTGTCCGAAATTGGGTTAACGTCAATTATCCAAGATGGATTGATCGAGGTGGTCCTGTTGCATGGCCACCCAGGTCACTCGATCTTAATTTCCTTGACTTTTATTTATGGGGGTACATGAAAAATTTAGTCTACGCGCAAGTTTCGAACACAAGAGAAGAGTTTTTGGATCGTATTCACCTGGCTGCCGAGCGAATCCGACTAAACATGTATGAAATTCGGATAAGTACTTATTCTGTTGGCTTACGGGCACAAGAAGGAGGTGGAAATTTCGAAAATATTATTAATTGAACTTTTTTAAATAAAATTAGTTTTTATTGACTTTTGGATTACAGTTTTTTTATGATCTGGCAAGCACATTCATAGATCTGTAACTTTGAAACAAATAACAATGTATATACAAGTTTTGCGTTTTTGTTACTTGAAATGAACTCTACTTTACACTCCTAAAATTTAAACATAACGATGCGGAACACTTGTACATATATATTACTACAGATATCTATAGAACGTTCGCTTATACGGTATATTTCCAGGAATTTATTTTTTTCAAAATACATAATAACAATGTAACAATCGACAATTTAGATGAAACGTTATTATTAGATTACGTCGAAACATATTTTAACCGCCATTTGCACTCTGCTGGAGGGATACATTTTAATGGGCGTTCGTTAGATGGAACAAATACGCCGCGGGCGAAACGAAGAAAGACGATCTCTTAATTTGATTTTTTATTCAGATTTTAGGAAAAGTCAACGCTTTCCTTATTGTCAGACATTGAAAAATTCATCAGAGTTATTCCTTGCGAGCGGGGATATTAAAAAAAAAAGTGAATGAAAAGAAGAGTCTTTTGTTGGCTTAGGGAAATTAAATATTAATAATTCATTGATTCAAAAAGGGGGATAAACCGACGTTAATTATCTCGGAGTTTTGTCGTGCGGCAAAAGTGTGCGGTGGGAAGGAAGTTCATTAATCAGTCGTGTTGGTTTTAATATTTATCGATGACATGACACGCTCATTAAGGTACACTTTGATAAATTAAGGACGTAAAAATATACGTCGTGTTTCATCGTCGAGATGGATACATTTCATTACATGATTTCATCAGATCAAAACATGCATGGATATTTTCCACACAGCGGGGTTATTCTTGCCGATACATCTGCAATAATATTACAATCCAGTCTACTGGTATGATAAATATAAGAACGTATTTAATTGATAGGGGAATCGATCAGCTGCAGAGCGTAGAAGCTGGGCTATTTTTTATAAATAGTTGTTATTATTTTGAAAGCTTAGACGGATTGTTTACACCCACATCAGTAGTATATACATCCATATTAGATAGATGAGAAGTGACAAATACAGAAGGTTTTATAATAGACAAGTGGCGAAAGCAATAAAATAATTAGACAAAATAGAAATCTAAAGGATGAAAAATGAACTGCAAAATTAATAAAAGAACCAACAAAAACTACACAGATTTTTATACTGTTAACCCATTAGTGTCCAACCGGCTAGTTCTAATATTTATTTATTGTACTTTATATATTTTGTTCTTATTAACCTTAATAACCAAAAAAATGATTATTTTTAAAACAAAGTTTATTTTTCCAAAGTTACAAGGGTGTACTTAAATGAGTACAATGGACTTAACGAACATGAAAATTTTCAAAACACTCTCTTTCAATACATAATGTTACATAATGTTACCCAACCTGTCTGTCGCTATGCTTGATGGTATAGATGGTTTGTTCCTTGATGGCTGAGTTCTATTTGATAATCTAAGATAATGTCGCGTTACGTAACGAGTGAAAGAGAGTTGATCCATTTTTTCTTCACAAAACATTACATGCAGCCTCCAAGCGTTGGTCATAGCCAAATTTATCATGTGCGTAAAAAGCGGCCACCACCATTTTTTTTAGATCTAATCGCTATACGATATGTACTGACAGATTGATCAACGAGATCTACTCCACCCATGTCCTTATTATAAGACTGAAATAAATGGGGCCCGTTCATATCAATCTTCCCCTTCTGAATTTTAGACCACCGTTTTACTTCAGCCATCGATTCAAGTGTGTCATAGTTGGTGGCCATTGTACAGATACTGTTGTCTTTCCATCTAACCGCAAGGATTTCGTTTTTTTGATCGAACTGATAATCGTAACTGGATATCTCCAACTTTGCCATTGCCTTGTGAGTCTGTAGTGGACACTTTCTCAATCTCTGCTCTCTCTAACAGTTCCCGTGGCTTCGTATCCTAGTTGCCGCAATTTTGTTAGTAACTAATAACTCGTAAAGTAATTGTCGAAGTATATTACATGATCGCTTGGAACATCAACCACTTGCAAAAGCGAAAGCACAACCTGTGGTCCAAGCGGCTGCTTTCAAACATCGGGCGATTGATTTTTACCGCAGTATGTATCGAATTTGTAACAATAGCCTGTACTACTGCAAAGCATCCAATCCGTGAACCCAAATCTTACGGGCTTTCCTCTGATGAATTGCTTTGCTGGATGGTGGCCAAAATATTTTATCATTGCCTCATCGATAGATAAATCTTTATGGATGATACCCCACTGTTGCAAGTTTCTGTTTAGAAGATTCATTAGAGGCCTGACTTTATACATTTTGACACGGTTAGATGTTGCATTTTAATTGTCAGCTATATGCAAATTGCGCTTGATTTCCACGAATCTATTTTTAGGTAAACAGCGCGAAATACAATCGATTCTTACATCCTCATCCAATCCCCAATACATCCTTTCTCGAGGCAGTTTATGATAACCGGTCAATAACAGTATACCAATGTATGCCCGTATCTCATCACACGATGTATGAAAACCATGTCTATTACTTTGCTGTGCATATATTATACTTTGATCAACTATATGTTGAATTACAGTACTATTAAATCTTTCGGATTTAATATTTCTATATACTTTACAACTATATCTTG
Organism: Melolontha melolontha; assembly: GCA_935421215.2. Lineage (NCBI taxonomy): Eukaryota > Metazoa > Arthropoda > Insecta > Coleoptera > Scarabaeidae > Melolontha > Melolontha melolontha. Next base: position 228,167,919 of record OW285236.1, on the reverse strand, counting down.
CCGTAACTCTACACCATTTGTAATATTCAAAAATTCATGATCTGAATACATACAGTTACTTTTTAGCCAAACAGGTTGTTCCTTATTGACATCCAATGTTTTTGTCTTTCCTTGCTTCTGAATGCCGCCGCGTAGTTTTTGCTGCAGCGCATGAAGGGTTTCATCATCACTACTGTCCCACGCAAAACCGTTGTCGCCTTCTGACACAAACAGCTCGACTGCTCCAGGAATGTCTTGAGGAATTTCTGTACAACCTAAATCATCATCGTCGTATTCTTCTGTATCCGTTAGTATGTCAGGATTTGGTGGTATGATTACGACATCAATTTTGCTATTGCTGCTTGCTACTTCAATTGAATCTGCAGCACTGGCGAGATTCTCAAAACGTTTCCGACCGTAAAAACTACAGGTAGAGAACGTAACAGGATCTAAAGCAAAAATATATAAAAAATAGGTTACATGTGCCCACTGTACTCAAGTGAGTACAACAAAGTATACATGGCAATATTTCAACTAAAACCAATTTATACAACTTTCTAATCATGTAATCGGAGCTATTAGTATATTGGTTGACAAATCATGCATAAAAGTCTATCAAATCTAAGAACTACAAAAATAAATGAAAAAATAAAACATATACCTCCCATTTTGTCTGAAAATGAACGACCGCAACACGTTTACTGAAGCATATAACAGTTACTAATGTAAAATAATTCTAACCCCTCAGCAGACTAGAAAAAAGGTAAATGTATCAAATGGTTTCTACAATAAGAAGTTACATATTGACTTCCTAGATGGCACAATGTATTAAACATAAGGTGTACCCAAGTGAGTACGGCGGACAATAATGGGTTAATATGGAGAGGACATGAAGATATTCCAAACGAAAAGGAGACACGAAAAACATATGAACCATAACCCAAAATACAGCTTGCTATATTATGGATTGTTGAAGTCCACGTACCGAGTGATAGGTAAGAAAGAATAAAGAGTAATTCCCTTGATCCTTGAATTCTTACTATAATTAATTTTTGCAATTTATCCCGTAACTGGTGACGTAGAATAAAATTACAGTAGTGGTGACGTGGAGTCTGAGAGACTCCCTGCTAATTTTTCATTATTTTTGTTAAATAAAAAGCACAAATGAATAAACTGTAGTTATATTTAGATATAATGTTAACATATAAACATCGAAACATTTGAATAAATTTATCAAATAAAAAAGTTATTGTACTTGTATCAGTAAATTGCAAATGTAAATTCGGAAAACAACGGTATTCTTCAAACTTTAAATTTGTCATTTTAGAAGCTTGACATGTAAAACAGAAAATGTTCTTAAATAGTAAAAACTATGGAAAAAATAGAAATTGAAAGCAATGTAAGTTAATTCATAGACAAAAAAAATGTCAAGGGTTCAGTCAGTCATTTCTGGCACAGCATTCGGTACACACTTTATTAGCGCATTGCGGACAAACAGCACGGTGGCACTTTCGACAAAGATATTTGGTATTGCTCTTTAGTTTTGCACACAAGAAACAGTATTTTCTTTTTTCTAGTGTTTCTGCAGGTGTTGGTTCTGGCTCGATGTTCAATATTTTTCTGATACCGTTGCGAATATCTAATGAAATTTTTACGTTGTCGACTCTTCTTTCCAGATGGGGGTTTACTAATTTGCTTGCCAAATCTTTCATAAATGTTAAAATATATTTGGGCTGTTGCAATATATCTAATATTCAATTAACCCTTAGATTCATAAACCGGATCTATTGGGTCCGGAGTAATATTTGATTGCTTATAATTTGTATTACATATTCTTAAATAAATCCACCGTTCTCGTATGGTCTAAACAGGTATACATTCTACTGCTTCTCTTGTCAAATAATTTTTATTTATTTTTTTTTAATTGGAAAATAATGTCTTATCATCACTATCATGCATTTGCACCAACCTGGGCTGTTTAGCCCACAAGCGATTTTTTTATATTAACACGTCTCGGCTTGCTATTTCTGACGTGTATTAAGATTATTCGAAGCAAGCGAATCTGCAGGGTGACCCCATGGTCTACACTTTTATTAGTGGCTTTATCTACTAATGATGACAATTTAGTAGTCGAAATACGTATTTAAGATACGACTTATTAATTGTAGTAAGGAATTTTGTATTTTGCTTTTGCTTAACCGCAATCTTCAAAGAAATATTTTACTTATTACTTTGTTATATCACTATAATATAATTAACTGTGTAACTGCAGCTTCGACCAACTTAGACATTAACAAACGTGTTTCATTTAGTTCAAATATAATTTAGACAGATAAATTAAGCCATAACTAACCGTGTAAAATTATCCTAAATATTGATACGCCTATTACAAGAATTAAAAAGTGATGTTATTTGAATTTAGAGTACAATGAATGAAATAGTGATATTAATAACATTTTGTGTAGTATATTTTCGATACAATGAATATATGCTGGCGTAGGCTATGCAATATTACATAAATTATTGAAGTGGTTGTCCCCGTAAATTAGTTCCTGACATAATGGCATGGATTTACATACATTTACATTTTCATAGTATTATTCACATTGGCCTTAACAAATCCATGAGTTAATAAATTATAAATTTCCACTAGTTTAGTTCTGTTATTTTGTAATTATATCCGCGTTGTTATAGTTCTGATTGAAAATATTGACAGCTATATTTTCAATTTTAGTTCTAATTTCCTTAAACAATTTGAAAATTGCGATGTTGTAGATTTTAATAAATCGACTTTTAAAGTAACCCCTTATAAAGATATTGTTTGGAAACAATACTAAAATAGCTTAGGTAGAAATCGATAAATAGAAAGATTTTCAAAAACCACTGACTGAGTAAGCTAATAGCCAGGTGAACACTTACCACATTATATACACGACACTACTGCATAGTAATTTGTAATTCAAGGTTCCTTTCATTCTCACGACTAGCTGCCGATAGCAAACCTGATAACGCACAAAATATCTCCGGCTATGTATGTGGCATCAATATGCCATCTCTAATATTATGTAAGAACTAAAAGAGGTAAAGATGACGAATTAAAAACCGGAAGAGAAACGTTCTTAAAAATATGTCACAAAATATGAAACCAAGAGAGTACCTCCGAAGATTAGCACATAGCTTTAGCAGTAACAATTTATATCAAAGGAAAGTGTGTAGTAATTACAGGCGGATAATGCGATTTGAACACGGCCAAGAAAGTACTTGAGAAAATCCTAAATAGGAAAATGAGCAACAATTGATAATGTATTAAATGAATGCAGATTAGATTCAGAATAGAATGAAATACGCTGATTCTCGTCTTCATGCTGAAGCAAATAATACAAAAACCATCCGAGAGGAAGAACAATATTCTATGAACAAGTGTCGGAAGCCGCTATGGGTTCCCCCTTATCCCCGGTTGTCGCTAACATTTTTATGAAAGCGTTCGAACAACAAATCTTAAGTTCCTTTGAAAAAATGTAGTTCCTATTGGCGAGTGGCGAGTTAAAGATACACCAAGGGCAAGGCCTTTTTTTTAAGAATAAGCCAATAAAAGAGGCGCACTAAACAACAAAGAACTATTATCGATAAATTTAGTGTGATAGACCGTATATCGGTAATTAACTTCGAACATGTAGCAAACTAACAAATTGCAGTTTTGTTACCCAAAAAAATCTAGTGCTGAGAATCGGCAGGAAGTCGATCGTCGCACGGGTCTATTGTGTAAACCAGAACAAAATAGGGATCGAGTCTGTAAAGGAATAATTACTTAAATATCTCGAGAATTGACCTTACGTATCCATAACCGAAGAGTTGACATACAGTACATGTTATAGATGCTTTTCAACAATACTAGATTGTTTCTTAGATTCATTGTCTTTGTGGGTTTGTAACTACTTCAATTCCATCGTTTAGTTACTGATCATAAATTGACACATTTGCGAAACGAACTTGTAAAAGATGACATACTGAACAGTCGGTAATAAGAAATATGGGTTTGAATTCCAGGAAGGGGGTAGTTACATTACGTATGCAAGAAAAAGCCAAGAACAAATCGATGTATTGCGTTTGATAACGACAATTTTGGAAAGGCGTGTTCCGTGATAAAAAGCCTTGACTCACAGAAGTCAGGGTCAGTCAAGGTTAGTCAAGTCAGTCCGAGTCAGACAGAAGTTAGTTAGTCAGAAGTAGTAGATTCGTCGGTACCAAGAAAACAGCCAAAAGTACTGTTCGAGGAAGTTTTCTCCCCAAACAAATGTATATATCTTCGGATACATATAATTTTCGTCGTTAACGGTGAATTTGAAGTAGAGTTTACCTATTATTTGATGTTATTGTGGTGTTTATATAACTTGAGAATTTAATTTTATCTTAAAATTATTTGAGAAATTATCGTCGTGTGTAAAACAAGGTGAACTAGTGAGTTCCCAGAGAAGGAAGGAAAGGATACACACATGCAAGTCCAGTGAGTCATTAGATTCTTATCCGAACTCGTAAATCTGTGCCTTATTTCCACGTACTTCCAATTCCGCAACAAGTTCTATGAACAACTGTCGGGAGCCGCTATGGGTACCCCCGTATCCCCGGTTGTCGCTAACAATTTTATGAAAGCGTTTGAACAACAAATTTTAAGTTCCCTTCACTTAAAACCAAAATGTAGAATCAGATATGTAGACAAAACGTTCTTCATCTGGCCGCATGGGCGGCAAGTCTTAGATGAGTTCCTACTTTTCCTAAACGCCCAGCACCGTGACATTCGTGTTACCATGGAGGTAAAATCAGACGGAAGTCTTCCGTTTTTAGATGCCTTAATGACCTGCAATATCAATGGCAAACTGGGCAACACGGTTTACAGGAAACCGACTCACATGGACCGGTATCTGAACAGTTTTTCCATCATCACCCGGTACAAAAACAAGCGGTCATCAATACTCTTGCACATCGTGCGTTTTCTATATCAGAACCTAGGTCACTACCCTCTGAATTTAACATATTTCTAATACCCTACCCCAGAATAATTATAACGCCCACAACATACACCGTACTAGACTTAGACATCGAAACCATGGAGCGAACCTGATTCTTACATAAGCACCGTCTTCATACCGTATATCAAAGTATCACCGATCAGGTTCTACATAGAAATAAAATCAAAATCGTCTTCAGATGCTATTCTAAAGTTTCGAACCTCTTACCCTCGCTTAAAGACAAAATATTTCCGCTCCAAGCACCAGGAGTGTATCGTATTCCGTGATTGTGCAGCATTGTGTACATTGAGAAAACTAAGCGGCTAGTCGGCGTGCGTGTATCTGAACATGAACGTTGTACAAGACTCTTTAATATAGCTGATTCTGTGCTGGCAGAACACAAACTCAACTCCGTTCATTAAATTCTTTTCAAAGATGTCAATCCTCTGTCCCGTGAATTGCATTACATCACTAGAAAAATCCGTGAATATATTGAAATTCACAAACATCCCCGCAATCTCAATAGAGACGTTACATTCAACGTGGCAAACTCTGTTGAATTCTACTACGAAATACCACGCCCATACGCCGCATGGGATTGGCTCATTGTCTCCAGCCAATAGCAGGCTAACATCTGACCCGGTCCCCCCTATATAAGTTGTGGCAGTCTTGCTTCTAGCATTCTTCAAGCTACTGCGAATCGACGAACGGCGACGTAGAGCCCTGAAGATGTCCTTTGCAACAGTGGACTAAACGTTGGCAATTACACCTAACTCGGAAACCGAGATTTACTATTAGTGTTGTAATCGCAGAGCATAGTTTATTAAGAACAATGGATTTAAACCTTTTATTTCATTAATTAGCTTTTATTTGTTTTTATATAAAATCCCAAAGGCTTCTGTAATGATTTAATACTGCAAAAGTCATTAAATCCCGTATTGTACCTCCAAAACGTTATCTTAAGTAAATTACCGTAGCTTAAAAAATAAATACATTCCAAGTATTAATGACTTGTTATTAAGCGTAGCGCTTTATCCGAATCCAAGGGACAAAGCCCTAAATCGTCTGTGTTTTCCGTATGACAACATTGATGAAGTATTTGAAAGTCTTCAAACCTAAACAAACTGAAGATTGCCCTGAGTTTTGATAGGACCCGTGGAGATGGAAGGAACGTATTTACTTGTTATTTTAAAGTAGAACGACGCTCTTGGGGCAGAAATATCGTTAGGGTCGAAAAGGACTTAAGGGGATTTCATTTGTTTTACGTTTCATGAATTAATCTAAGTGGGTAGCTATGTGGAAATTTTTATTTATATTTTTTGTAAATAACGATAATATTAAGAAACTTAATTTGATTATGTGTGAAGTACTATATTAAAAATATATGCCTGATATTGAAAAATAAAAAAAAAACAAATTGGAAAGACAAAGGGAAAGATTTATGAGAGTCATGAATTTTTAAATTTCTCGTAACTTTAATCTGGAAATTTTATCTAGACTATAAGTTTCCTTCCTCATTCCAGAGGAAATATTGCTTACATTATGACACCTCCGATTCAACCAGAAGTTAGCCCGCACTTTCAAAGTTTGAATAGCACTACGGGTTCTTGGTTTTCATTTATTATTCAAAAGGAATTTTTACGAAATATTCCCAGCTTTGTATTTTGGTGCTCTTGATTACTTTTAATTTATGACCTTTTGTGCGCTTACGAAGAAAAATATGACACTAGCATTGAAGGTAACGATTAATTTATATTTTAATCCATAGTGTAATTTTAGAAGAGAAATAAAATGACTCCTAAAGTTTTATTTAAAATTTATATACACTTCTGGACAAAATTAAGGCACCACCAAAATAAACTTGAAATAACTTTTCCAATTTACGCTTATATTGTTTATTTATTTATTGTACATTACAAGAAAAAAAAGTTACAAATAGTAAAATGCATAATACAAAATAAAACGTTCAGAAGCTTGTAAATTATAATTACACAGGTCTACAGTGATTTTGATGTTTGAAAGCTGTTTGCTAATTTGTATATGTTAGGGGCCCTTATTTCAAAAAACGCCATATTTTTGCTCTATCACGTAAATTTTTATTATAGCGCTCTATATCTTAAAAATGTTAATATTAATATACATACCTATGACAAGAATATGTTGTTTGTTCCATGTTAGGCATGATTTTTAAATGAATTGATTTTTATGAAATTAAATGTGATTTGGCAACACTGGTTAATATTAGATTTCTCAGCAAAGCAAGGGAGTCGGCGCAGAAGCGTCAATACAACGTTGAAACCTGCTTATGTGCAGTTTGGTTGTGTCAGTCGGCGTGCTACTGTGTCCGCGTGCCTGTTGTCTTCGTTGTTGCGTATTTTAAGTGTTCTAGAACCGTATAAATATGGAAAGAAGACATTGTGTGAACAATCCGAATAACTTTTGTTATATCTGTGGTAGTTATGTCGTAGTAAAGCAGAGGCAAACTATAACTTCGTTTGCGAAAAATGAATACCACGCTTATTTTGGTGTAAAAATTGGCGACCAAAACAAGTCCTGGGCTCCTCATACTGTTTGTTCCGTTTGCGTTGAAGCATTAAGAAACTGGCAAAAAGGTAGGAAGAAATGTTTAAGCTTTTGTGTTCCTATGGTATGGCGAGAGCCTAGAAATCACAGTGGTGATTGTTATTTTTGTTCGTGTAATGTTCAAGGAATCAACAGAAAAAATAAGAAACAAATTGTGTATCCCAATCTTGACTCTGCTATTCGACCAGTTCCTCATGGACCAGATGTACCGATACCTACCGCCCCAAAAGCACTAGAAAACGTCATATCGTCAGAATCAGAGGAATCTCATTGCGACCCAGATGACTCAGATTTCACACCAGATTTCAGAGAGCCCGAAGTGTTTAACCAGAGCGAACTAAATGATTTAATTAGAGATTTGCACCTTCCAAAGGATGCATCCGAATTGTTAGCCTCCCGACTTCGTGAGAAACATTTACTGGCACCTGGCGTCACATCAAGCTTTTACCGGGATCGCGAAAAAGAGTTATGTCAATATTTTACTCAAGACGGACCGCTAGTGTATTGCAACAATATTCCTGACTTAATTTCAAAATTAGGAAATGTGCCGTATGTAAAAGAAGAATGGCGCCTGTTTATTGACTCAAGTAAGCGTAGTTTAAAATGCGTTTTATTGCACAATGGTAACGAGCTGGCCTCGGTTCCCGTTGCCCATTCGGTACATCTAATGGAAACGTATGAAAATTTTGAACTTCTTTTAAAGAAAATAAACTACCAAGAACAGCATTGGATGCCTTGTGGTGACCTTAAAGTGCTGTGCATGCTACTAGGACAACAAGGAGGTTATACAAAATTTCCATGCTTTATTTGTGAGTGGGATAGTCGAGCAAGGGATAGACATTGGACTCAAATATAATGGCCCTCTAGAACAAGCCTTACACCTGGTAGCAAAAATGTATTAAGAGGTAGCTTTGTTGACCCCAAAAAAGTTTTACTGCCTCCTCTCCATATCAAACTTGGCTTGATGAAGCAGTTTGTTAAAGCCCTAGACAAAAATGGACAGTGTTTTAAATATTTGTGGGGAAATTTCCAGCCTTATCCGATGCCAAGTTAAAAGAAGGTATTTTTGTTGGGCCGCAGATAAGAACATTATGCAAAGACAACGATTTTCAAAACACAAAAAGAAAAACGCCTGGGTTTCATTTAAAGAAGTAATTGATAAGTTTCTTGGGAACTCTTAAGGACGAAAACTACGAAAATATTGTTCAAAATACGTTACAACACTTTCATCGTCTACGTTGTAATATGAGTTTGAAAGTGCATTTCCTGTTTTCACACTTGAACTATTTTCCTGAAAATCTTGGAGCAGTTAGAGAAGAACAGGGAGAGAGGTTTCACCAAGACATTAAGGAAATGGAACTGCGATACCAAGGCAGATGGAGCATAACGATGATGGCGGACTACTGCTGGATGTTAAAACGGGATATGCCCTTAAAACATACAACCGAATGTCCGGATAACGCAGCTTTCTGGCAAAAAGACAAAGATTTCACTTAAAAAAGACTGAGTAAAGTATTTTTTTCCACTTTTTTAACTTGTATGTCACCTTTTTACTCACTAAACAAATAATTTTTTTTAGAAATATCGTTTTTTTTCATTTAATATTTGCAAAAAAACCTTACGTGATACAAATAAATGCATAGAATTTTTGAAATCATTATTATATATATAATATTATATAATCAAATTATATAAAATCAGTTTTCAAAATAAAAACATCTGTCAAAAAGATTAATTTTGGAGACCTGTGTTATCAATGCTATAAATAAGGAAAAATCAAGGAAACCGCAAATTTTTTTAGGAAATGCAGAAAGGCGTGGTTTGAAATATTATGCAAGTCGACTCCAGACAAAAGATTCAGTTCGATTAAAACTCGGTCCATGGGGTTATGCTTACCATATGCAGTTCGATGGAAACGAATGTGAAACGCGTCACCTGAGTGAGCACGAAAGGGTGGAACATGGAAAAGCAACAAAGAAAGAAGGGCAGAACAGTATATGTTATGGTGTAACAGCTGATATCTAAGCTTAATAAATGCTTTACGCCCTCTATTCTCCAGCGATTTAATACACAGTAGTTGTAATATCTCCGCGTAATTATATAAGTTTTTATGTTTTTAATTTGTAGAGTATAAAGTTAGTCATTTTACGCTGAATTCGCTCAATTCGATCTATATGAACCCCATGATAAGGAGACCATACCACACAATAATACTTGAGTATAGACCTGACCAGGGCGTTATAAATTTGTATAATATAGATGATGTTCGTATACTCACTGCACAGATGTTTAATGAAGCCGCATAACTGCAAGGATTTATTTATAAATAGTTAATTGACGAAGGAGATACTTGTTGAAACTTCATTATAACGCTAAGAAATAAGTAATTAAACTTCTAGTTTCAAAAATTCTTTTATTGTAAATACCACTACAATATTGTTTCGCCATACAATGGCTTCATCAGGTGGATGAAATACTGAAAATGTACAATACAAGTTTGAATATTTATGTGAAAATTATTGGGGAAATGGTGGTGGAAAAATGTTTACAATCTTAAATTCAGTAGAGGGGAGTTGTTTAAATCTAGTTGGTCATTTAAAGCTAATCCTAAACTATTATTCTATTAATTTCTAAGTTTTCTAACAGGTTAAGTTTTCTACTTTTTTCTTGAATGTGTAAAATTTTGAAATCTATATTAAATCTATGATTGATATCTATACAATGACTTGCGAAAGTTGAATCTGTTTTCTTTTCTTTACGGCTTCTCTCGTGTTCTTTCATCCTAATTTTGAATGTCCTCCCCGTTTGTCCTATGTATACCTTATTACAATCTTCGCATGTTAACTTATATACACCAGAGTTTGATCCTTTGTCTATTTTATCTTTGTTGTTTTTAATAATGTTCTGTATAGTGTTGTCTGTTTTAAAAGATATATGTTCGTTATTAAGTTTTTTAATGAAAGTACCAATTTTTTCCGAAATTGTTTCTTAAGTAAGTGATTGAATTATAGGAATTAATTATCTTGTATTTTAATTTTGGGTAAACTAAGGAAAGGGTTTTAGATTTTTGTTGGCTATTTAGGATGTTATTGACAATATTTATAGAGTAACCATTGTTTAATGCTATTGTGTAAATTCTATTTAGTTCAAGGTCGAAATTACTTTTACTCATAGGTACATCAATAATAAAAGCATTAATTTTCTAGATTTAACCATATCACACAAAACTAATAAATACGAGTTCGCTATATACCATAAACCAACACATACAGATACCACAATACACGCTAATTCTTTTCATCCTATAATACACAAATTATCAGCATACCAATCAATGGTATGTAGATTAATTCATGTACCATTCATGTAGTCCATAGTCATTTCCGTAATATAATCATATTTCCGACCGAAACTCAAACATGGATGATGATAATCAGGGCCCCAGACAATAAGATTCTTGAGAAACTTTAACAGATTCGGAATTAAGTAATACTAAATCTAAAATAACACTATTGGCGTTTGTTACAAAGTTGCATTGACGCAAAGCATTAGAAACTAAATTATCATTAAAAATAGCTGGAAGACATTCCTATGAGTTCATTCTCAATAAGTGACCATGTTAAATGTGGCAGGTGAAAATCCCCAGAGATACATAGAGTAGCATTAGGATGCGATAAATTAGAAAGTCAACGCTGCCAATAAAGTCCAAATACCGAGCCGAACCCTAGAGCGGCGGAATATAAACAGCTCCTATTATAAAACGCTTACTCCCAGCCAACACCGACACGTATAGCTCTTCGCTACCACTGTCCGGAACCGTCAAAAGACATGACGGAAAGTACGACCGAACGGCAACCAAGACACCACCTCCGCGGCTGTTAGAATTATTGGGATTCCGATCGCGCCGATATATATGAAAGTCACTGTCAAACAATTAACCATCTCCGATATTAGCCTATAGCCAAGTTTCAGTCAGAACACAGATATCGTAATCCGCGGCGGCACAGTTGTTAAAGAAGTCGGCGGTTTTTGTTCTTAATCCCCGAACATTTTGATAGAATACTTGGAGTGTACCATTTGGCACTGAGCCTAGTTTTTTGCATTGACGATCTTAGGTGTACCATTAATGTATCTTATCGTTTTGTTACCCCAAACAACATTCAACTCCTTAAGCGTAGAGCGAAGATCCCTCAATTCCTGCTGCTGCATAATAGTAAGGTCAGCCTGTATTTTCACATTAGCTCCAATATTCACCTTCCTACGCAGTACTTTCAATACATCAGTCTTGGCTGAAAGAGTAACCTTCAACGGACGAACTTTGCCAGGAGAGGGCCGACCAAGTCTATGAAATCTTAAATTGTTAACATCCACCGTACTATCGATCTCGGCCAGACATCCCACTAATCTGGCACGGGCAAATGTGTCTCTCTCCACACGGTCAGCCATATCCGGCTCTTCCATATTAAACACCAGTATGCTTGCCTCCCTCGATTGCCGATCCAGAAGCTCACCGATAATGCCAGCAACGCCCCCGCCCCACTATTAACAGGAGCACCCATGCCGGCACCGACGACCGAAGAAGCTTTGAGGACATTAATTTCTTCTTCCAACATTCTCACCGTGCCCTCTGAGCTGTTTAGTTTCGCAAGTTGCGACCAAGATTCACAGAAGTTTTTCATTTAATCAGTATTTTGTAATCTGTTGGGCAGTTAATAAATAAATTAATAAATAGCGTAATGTTTTATTTTTAACTAGGAACTGGTTCGGATTATAATAAGCACATACATTTTATTTCATAATTTATATTTATTAGATTTAGTTTATCTTTATTTTGTCATTGCCGCAATAAATTATTCATACGTTTAGAATTAGGAATATATTTAATACTTTGGAAAATCCTAAGAGAAAATCATTCCTTTCATTTCTAAAGAATTTATTCTTTATCACTGTAAATACATTTAATTCATATTTTCAATTCTCAAAGGATTATGTAAATATAGCGTCTTAGTTTATAATTGTAAAGTACTTGGACTTTTCGTATGCTATTACAAGCAAAATTACCTGTACATTCATTGCTGTATCTTTATTGTTATATGTTTATAGATTAGTTGCTAACCAAATTAGGAGTAGACTTTTTCCGGTTTGATCGGTAATATGTTTCGTCATTTTAACTACTTATAATTTTAGTGCCGTTCACCCCTTTGTGGTCTCAGTAAAATTGGCTGAGTGAACCTAAGCCAATTCTTTTGTAAGAAAAGTACTTCTGTATTCACTTTCAACGCAAAAACATCTTTCTCACACACATTGTTTCTGTATGCACAAGATCATTTACGTAAATAAAATAACCAAAAATTACATTACAATATATTAAAAAATAATAGTTCTCACGGCCTTAGAATCCGTGATTCAAAGTAAAAAAAAATCCGTTACAGAAAACTCTACTGAACCAGTAGCTGATAAATTACCACTCGCGTGAATTTTATGAAATGATTTCAAGACATATTAATCAATTCATATCATTATAATATCTATTATATACTGAACCTGTAAATATTAAAAATAAATTAGGAAAAAATTTTCGTATTTCCACGTGTATATTTCTTCAAAAGTCCTCGTTACATTATTGATGCGGCCCTGCATTATAAATTCTGCGTATTTATAGACTATAACGCAAAGAATTTATATATTCAAAAGAATACTTTCAGGGAGCAGCATCAAGTACATACAATATTATCATGGAAGATGGCAGATGTTCATTTAAACAAACGGATCTAATATGCCCCTTTTGGTATATACTTGATTACTTTGGAAAACAAATATAAAATTTTAATGATCTCTGGCACGTTTCTTAAAGACATAATTATCTACTCAAATTGAACAAAATGGTATAATGTGGTAAAATGCTAGTACAAATGGTTTAGTTCTCAAAGTAGAATATGAAAACAAAATTTATAATGTATGGACTTCGGTCTGTGATTAGGAACTTTCGAAATGTAATGAACATATCGTGGAGTGTATTCAAACTCATTTTATTATAATTCTCTAGATTTGATTTTTCGTTAACTGCTTACAGATTAGTCTGGAGTGATACCAGTAATTCTTATTATAGTACATTTAAGTTGTTATTCACAAAGGGTCGTAATATGAGGTAATGCACATTATGCTAAAACTAAGAGTTATATACGTTTTTGTATTTAACAGGCGTTAAATCACCTGTTAAATGCATAGTTAAAATAAAGTAAAGTTTTTGGACAATTAAAGAATTAAACGAATCATTATGCTTGTAGATAATAGAGATTTCTGTCTACTCTTCGTCTAATTTATGTATTGATAAAAATATAACACATATAAGACAAATAATTAGCGTCGTAAAATGTAAAAAGCATATTTACAATCCCATGGATATGTTTGGTAACAGAATTTGAAAGGCGATGTCGTTTTGATGAAGTCAAAATTAATAAGTTAATTAATATTATTGACCCACAACTGTAAAGAATGACAAAAAGAAATAAAGCCATTAGTGCAACAAAGCAAATTTCACCTACTGATGATGACAACTTAGTTGTCAAAATACGTATTTAGGATACGATTACTAATTGTGGTAAGGGGTTTTATACCGTTTTTGAGTTTTTACTTAACCATAATCTCCAAAGAAAGAATAAGCATAATATTAAAAAATTAATTCAAATATTGAAAATTATTTATAAAGTATTGACATAATTATAAGATTTTCCTCAAAGTACCTTGCAAAAATTAAAAATTTAAATTCAAGTGATACTCTATATTCATTATAATAATGTCGATTATTTAGAAAAGAATACTGCATTTGCAACAGAAAACTAATTCGAGGCGATTAGATATTAAATTGTCATCAAGAAAGCATTAGCATTAAAGTCACAAATATCGAAACCATTTCTATTTACTATGAAAACAGTAGAACATAAAGCTACTTTAAAATAAATTAATCGAACCTGTGCAGTTAGTGTACATAAGCTTACCTCGGGTACAACGATAATGAATTCCAACTTTTTAGATAATATCGTAGTCATATCGTATTAACGTTCCAACTAAAATTCTTGAATAATTAAAACTAGCTCTTGGTTAATTCTGAATAAAGTAAAATTACGATATTCTTGTTTGATTCAGTGATTAAGGATGTTAAATTATGACCTGTGTTAACCTGGTATTTGCTTTTTATTCGAATTGAAATGGTCAAGCTGAAAGTAAATTATGTATGTGCTGAAAGCTGTTGTGTTTATACAATATGATATTTGAAATTAGTCGCTTTTTACGTGCAATCTATTGTCAGTTTATTACTTATATAAAATGTGAAAGTGAGTATTATCGGCAAGTCTATGAACACTGATTACTAGGCTTAGGATATTATGCACTAAAAAACTTCAAAATATGCATGCAAATTTGCACCAAAAACATTCAGAATATACACTTAAATATGCACTAAAAATTAACTTTTCAAAAATAAATACTAATTTTTTGTTTTAACCTTCCGATACCTAAGTGGGGTACAACTGTACCTCAAACAGTTATTTTTTCTTGTTTTTTTTTGTGGATTAGGGTTGTAATTTCGGCTGATTCTACTGAGTTATCCTTATTTATAATGTGTACCAACATTATATGAGCATTACTTCGCAATTGCATGCTCTGTGTTCCCAAAATGGAATAAAGTTATGCATGGCGTATAACTATACCCCCCTCCTGCATCCGTGTTCCAATTAGAATTCTAATAACATTGCGCAATTTGACGAAAACACTTTGTATCACGTGTTCTTTTCAAGGTGAACCAGTAATGTCGATATTGCTTTAGCCTCTGCGCGTCATATGGACAACTAAAGATTCTGTTTTATCTCAGGCTGCTTCTCACAGATGTAAGCAGTTTTTTGCAGTAGAATAAGAACTTATTAGACCACATGTGGCTAGAAGGCTGGAAAATCCAAGAAGATTCTATAAGCGTGTTGTGGACGCCACGTACGAATTGGTTCCCCCATCACAGACACAAATTTGCAACACACAACTGAAATCTCGGGACGGTGTGATTTATGTATGCGTAATAAAGATCGCAAAAGCAGAAAAATGTCATTTTTGCAAAAACTTTGTATGTGTCGAACACCAAACAACTGCAGTGCGGCTGGTACTAAAGGGCACAAGGGTACGTGCCCACCCAACCACCAAGATAAACACGGAAAGAAATTCGTATGTAATTCAGTGCATTATTTTACTTGATTATTTTTACGTATTTTTATAACGATGATATCAAAGTTTCCTTCCGCACCACAGACACTATACCAACGCTCAAAGCTATCATCCGGGGCACGATTTCACATGTACTTAATCCGAGTATGAATCGGTCGGCTCCGCCAATCTTCGCTAGATGCGCATATGCCGTCGACTTGGGGAACAAAATAGCTCGACTCCAGTTAACATCGTGTATGCGTTGTGACTGTATTGTTTTCCGTGCGTACCGCACCTGTGTGATTTTAAAGGCTTGAAGTGACGTTAATGATTAATTATGGAAGTTAACTGTATGCAAAATCCGCTATTATTTTGAAAGGCAGTCCTATCCCTGATCTTCAAATAAACTACACTTCCACAAGTAAAACTCGAACTTACAATAGAGTACTCAATAAAAATATATAAGAAAAATATGAGTGAATTTGCGGATATTCGCTAACAAATAAACAATTTTGTTTTATCTGCTTAATTTTTAGGAAAGAGGTTAGCGCGTGGAATAAACAAGGGTTGAGTGATTTAAAGCATATCGCAGACTGGGCAAAGAAACACGAAAATTCCGTTTCTCACATGAATACATACGTGGATTATAGTGTTCTAGGCAAAGAGGACATACGTGACCAGTTAGAGCTTATTTGCGACATAAAATTATTGAATTTGCGTTACGAGGCTATGATGAGACATTGGCGTCGGAAAATCCAGGTATTTATGTAAGCTTAATCAACTTTGCAGATGAATTAGACGCTGTGCTTACAATACATATGAAAGTTTCACAAGTGTTTAAAGGCGCCTCAAAATCTATTCAGAACGAATTGCTAGATGCAATGTGGCAAATTTACAAGCAGGAAATATAAAAAGATATTAAATCTGCAAATTTCATTGCTTTGGAGGCCGATGAAACTACAGACACCTCTAATAATCAGCAAATGGTTAATATTCGATACGTGTTTAATGAAAAAATTTTTGAACGCTTTTGGTCTATTTTAAGTCGGGTGGACATAATGCTGATGTATTAGCAAAAATATTGCTGAATGAATTGCAAACTATTTTAAATTCTCCTTCTGGGTCTGATAACAATAAACTAATCGCGTCCGTGATGAGTGGTAAGACAAATGGTGTCCAAGCTATTATCAAAAGAACATTTCCAAAAGCATATTATATTCACTGTTAGGCGTATCAATTTAATTTAATTATTGAACGATATTGAACGTTGGATTCTCAAAAGTCGAACTGTGAACACATTATTTGAACACCAAGATTCTTTCAAAGAATGTTTAGACAAAATTATTGACGAAGATGAGATGGATTCAGTTACTATTAGTGAAGAAAGTGGTTTATTGAAATATTTGAATTGCCCGGAATTTATCTACTGGTTGAAAATATATCATTTCATTATTTTGCCACATGTTGAAATATTATTTAATCAGACTCAAAAGCGCTAGATTGGCAGTGCTCAAGTGCAAAAGGCAATTGAACAATTCCAACAGCAAATTATTCACATCAGAATTTTAAGAAATTCTACTGACAATGACAATCAAGAACATAATAATGAAGAACCTGCAAGGAAAAGACAAAAAACAACAGCTGGAGATAACAGAGCTGTTATTGCAAAGGAAGTATGTCATACTATTTTAATCCAAATTAGCGACCGATTTGATTTTAGGGATCACTTAAGTGCAGCAAAATTATTTGATTTTCAAAATTTTAAAACTTATAGTCATTCGTTTCCACAAAAAAATTTTGATGAAACTGTGAAATCTTATCCTATGTTGGACAGTGTAAAATTAAAAAGTGAACTTTCAGTAATTTATGAGTGCGATGACATGTGTGACGTAGGTGGTGTTTTACCACTTTTAGTGTTCATAACAGACAACAACCTAAAAAAGGTTTTGACGGAAACATACAAACAATTGGATATTACTGGTACAACGCCCATATCGACAGCAGAATGTGAACGATGTGTTTCCACCCTAAAATGCGTTAAAACTTTTCTGAGAAGCACAATGTCAGAAGATCAACTGAACTCATTGGCGGTGCTATCAATAGAAAATAAGTTCATCCAGTTTACCCGCATTTTGACAACAAAGTCGTAGACGTCTTTTCCAGCATGAAAAATAGGAGAATGGATTTTATATACAAAAAAAGGGAAGATTTTTTTTTGTGATCACTCTCTTTCATAACTCACGAGCCGCCACTGAACAACTGCCCAAACAATAACATGTTCTAAATACCAATTGTATCAAATAGAATAGAGGAGCCATATAAATGTATGGTTATTATAGAAATATCTTTTTTTTAGAAAAAATATTGCCTTATTTATTCCCTTTTACATTCATGAGCGAATGTATAAGTATTTTTGTGAGCATATTTACTTACTTACAATATGAGGTACATAATGTACCCCTTCGTCAACCGCGTTATATTTACACTCTTCGGAATCGAAAGATTACGATATTTTCAGTTTTTCATCGAAACACAAAATAGTATATTAAGAAACAAGTTTCATAAGGCACCATTTTGCCGCACGAAATCAGTTTAGAAAACGAGCCGCGATAGCGGCGAGTTTTCTAAAGAGCGAGTGCGGCAAAAGGCCTTATGAAACGAGTTTTTCATACTATTTTTTCTACTTTGCGTTTTTTACATTAATAAATTGCTTAAATTGGAATTATTTAATTTGAAAGTTCAGAGTTTAATTTTTATATAAAGCATGCAGTTGATCACATTGATACTTGACATTTTCAAATTTTAATCTTGCTATCCGCGAAGTATATTATATTACATATTATTTATTAATTTTCGTTAACATTACTTGATATTTCATTTAAAAATATAAACATGAGTGACATAGAAACATATATATGTTGTTGTCAATTGTATACAACATACGTTGTTTGTGTAAAATACGGACATATATCATATCTGTCAAATGTACATAAATTCTTAAAATCAAATGACAACAATGATATTTATTTCTGTATTCGAACAACGCCAAAATTGAAAAATTAAAAAAGTGTATCAAAATGAAGCTCATTTCGATACTGTTTTGGGTTTTGTAATGGGTCATATTATTTGGAAAATAAAACGTTAATATATATATGCCAGTTGTCTACTGTATATATTAAAAGCAATTTCATTTCTTTATATTTATATTTCTCGCTTGTTTAAAATTTTACCTAGCAAGGCATTCTGCATTAAAACGGGTTCTTCCCCGGACGCACATTGAATAACGTAAACAGTACCTTAGTATGAGATCACTTCTCTTTGTCCGTTGTATTAAATATGTAACGTATATTTCCCCATATATATGTATATATATAAATGAGAGGCAGCATATATTTGATATAAGGATATGATTTGTCAGCAATAATACATTTTGTAATATTAACTGTATTATGTATGGGGCCCAATGAAGGAGAATATATTCTGGAAACATTCTTTCGCATGAAAGGGGAAGGAGGAAGAAATAGCACAGAAGGAAGTATCCAGTGGGTAGGCATGTTTATGGAAGTATGCGGGACATATTTTTGTTTAGAATCCGCAATAAGAGATGGCAATAAAATCGGAAAGTGAGGCAGTAGAGAACTGTATTATCGTGCGAACCTCTTGAAATATGTGATAGTTTTGGTAATTCCCTAAATAGTTGCCAGAAAAAAATAGGGTTAAAGTTGATTATAGAACAATAAACATATTATTTTATGGAATATGTATATATTTATACGAAAATACTTTTGAAATGGTAAGTATACTGTTTTGTTATATAAATACCAGAAATAAATTCTTAATAGATTTATCAAATTACTTGTAGGAGCAATCGTACCAGTACCGAAAAAAATGTTGTGTACCGGGGAAGAGATTTGTCGATGATCCACAAATACGGTACTTTACGTTTCCAAGAGACCATACTTTAAACAATAATTGGTTAGCAGCGGTAAATAATAGTGCACTGTTAGAAATGCCTCAGAAAAAAGTGCTACATTCATATAATGTTTGTCAAAGGCATTTTCAAGATAATCAGTTTCAAACTGAAGAAAAATTATAATTAAATCGTGGTACAATACCTACTGTACATTTATCATTAGAAACTGATTCACAATGTACATTAGCTATAAGTTGCTCAAGCACTTCAGGTTTACAAATTGGCACACCCCAAAGAAGAAATATATCAGTTGACGCAAGTTGTCTGAATACATCAACTTCTATATCAGTTTCACCAGTATATCACACTAAAAATATTACACTCCAAATACGTAAGTTACATGTAGATGCTGTTTTAGTTAAGTTCCATATTCATTCACAACATATGCAATTACTACTTATTTACTAAAGGCTTTGTAGATATAAGATAATTTATTATTTAACTTACTATAACTAGTAACATTTCACATTAAGTATATGTATATATTTTCTTGATTATGTCTGTATTGTTTGTAATAATTTTTCTCTGATTCCAAGAAAAATTGAATTTTTAGGGAGAATGAAATGATTGGATACAAGAATTATATGTCTATAATAAATTAAAATTCTTGTATTTTTAAAATGTCAACACCGAGAAGAAATAAGTATGTGTTATTCCTTAACAGTTGTTGTGGCAAATCTTTTTATAAAACTCGTGAATAAAAAATTGTCTAAACAAGATGCTAGACCCAATACGGTTGTTAATGCCTACTTACAACAACATGCATCAAAAGTGTTGCAATATATGATTTATCTAATGAACATAATTAATAAAATATTGCTTTTTTAAAAAATAGCGTTTACTTTATTAAAACTTTCAATTTAAACCCTGCAAAAAGATGTGCCAAAACAAGTGAATATTCTCGGCTGTTGTTGCAGATAATTCTTGGTGAAACATTTTAACTTCATACAGTAAATAATAAAGAATAAATTAAAACACTTGGCTTGTTTCACTATGAGATTTATTTAAATTCTCTAACATCTGTTTCGGCTGTTATACCATTCTCAAAGAGATCTATAAATCTAAAGATAAATCTCTAGATTTATAGATCTCTTTGAGAATGGGATAACAGCCGAAACAGATGTTAGAGAATTTAAATAAATCTCATAGTGAAACAAGCCAAGTGTTTTAATTTATTCTTTATTATTTACTGTATGAAGTGAATATTGTTGTTACTGGCACATACTATTCTTGATGTTATGTGGAACAAACATTAGCAAAAGATGCGTAAGTATTGTTTAATTGCAGATTAAATATTAATTATATTAATTGAAATATTTTTTTTACTTTATCTAGCGACAAAATGAAGATTTTATCTGCATTTAGTCACTAGATAAAGTATAAAAACTTGAATACTTCTAATACGAGTAAATACATATACATTTAAGTTTTCCGCGCAAGCAATTTAATTAAAATCCGCAACTGTAGAGGGCGAATGTCTCCACGTTTTAACATGGACTTGACATCTCTTGTTTATTCATACTCTCTGGAAGTATCAGTCAATCAAGCCCTGCGAGAAATAGCGAACGGCTGATTTACTTAGGTCTAGTACGACGCAAATAAAAAAACGTCGGACCTAACAAGACTAAATACGCTAGTTTTGATAGCACTCGCAAAGGGTGAATCAACACAGTAATAAAGTTACCTGTGCGCGATTTAAACAATTTGGATTATAACAAAGAATCCTTATAGTGAAAAGTTAAATGTGCGTTTGTTTTGTGAAACTCCTCTGAGCTCCGGTATCACCACAAGGTAGGAGTTTATGTCCTTAAGTCTATCGATAGCAAAGATAAGCATACTGATATCAGAAAGAAAGGCCTAGACATTTTAGTAAAAGAATCAAACGAACTTTATAAAAAACATTTGCAAGGTATAGCAATACCATATTCATATTTAGTTATCTGTACACTATTCAATTGATGTAAAAAGTCCCTATGTGTTTAATTCAATATATATATGTTTATATGTAATCTGATATATTATTAATTACTTACCCATATATTTATAGATACATTTACAAAGCCGATATTTGCTTATGTAAATATTCTTATAATAAATAATGACAGTGCTCTATTTATTGCTATAATACAGGGGATACATACACACACCTTTCGTATATCACACGACCTGAGATTATTAGTACAAAATATATATCAATTTCAATAGTATAATTGAAGCGTCCCATTGCTAGAGTTAGTGAATCACCGGGCATATACTTAATAAACTTATACCGACAGGAACGGTTATTTTCCTGTGGCGTCCAACATAATCAGCAAAGTAATCATTTTAAATAAATGATAAACTGCATATCTATCTCATATTACTTCTTTAACTCTTAAAGTAACTTGCAAATTGGTATCCCCATTCATTATTATTATTTGCAAAGGATTAAAAAATAGCCAAACGTTACAGTTTCATAATGAGTTCATTTCGAACGCAAAATAGAAAAACAATTTTTTTGGTTTCAAAATTATTTAAATTATATAAACGAATTATAATTAGGTACATTTAACTACAACGTGATGTACAAAATTTGCTAAAACTAATTTTCGCCTATTGTCGGCTAACATATTTTTGCACTGTGAAAAAACTCTAGACACCTCACGACACTAATGGTACAAATTCATATTTTACAATATCACTGGCATTTAAATGTTCATATTTTTTATTAAGAGTTGCGTTATTTCGCAACACCTCACTGATATTCTTCAATTGCGGATAACCCGTATTCTTTGTCAGCAGTGCGTTTAATTTATTGGAATGCTATCTTGTAAAGATAATTCTTTAGTTCCTAATGTAAAGATTGCAGTCGCAATGCACGCCAGATTAGCTCGAATAAAAATGAAATCTTCTCGAACATTCGTTTTTCTCAGAACACTATGTTTCTCCAATACATTGTGCTTTTTCAGAGTCGAATTCATCAACAATTTTCTTCAGAATTTTAAAACGGTCACTGTAATATAGAGCAGCGTTGATCCAAGTTCCCTATTTTCTAACGATTAGCACGAGTGGAAGTGAAACGTCCCCTGCAACTTCCCGAAACCTCTGGACACCAGTTGCTGATTTAAGAAAAATTTTTTCACGAGCGATATCACAGCATATTAACGTCTAGATAAAAAGTACAAACTAAATCAGCTACTCAGTCAGCTAGAAACATAATATTTGCGTAAAGTTGATTCATCAGGAACATTTCGACCAGTATATTTTTGAAGAAATATTTTTAAAGTGGGATTGCTAAGTTTATTTAATGGAATATTAGCCACAATAAAAGTTTTACAGAGTTCAGATGTGTTTGCGATCCTAAGTGACGAATTTTTCACGATATTTTACGGATTTTGTAATAAATTTCGGAATCACTGACAATGGACATACAATCAGTATGACCGTCAATCCAACTCGCCATTGTTTTACAATGCCGTTCTCGACATTCTTCCATATCATGTCTGAAAAAGTAACTTAAACAATGCTCTAGATCTAAATAAATGAAAACTAAAAATGTGTGCGTAAGTTATTGAACCTGAACGAAATTCAATGCACACATACGTCGAAATAATTGGTAGAAATAGATTCAATCAAACGATATTAAACAGGATCTATCACAAAAATTACGATGTAATTAACAGTTAAAACTATGAAAACAAGAAACTTACTCACAGCACTTTATTTATCTTACGAAATATAAACTAATAAATAAAATACATTATAAAAACCCCGCTTCTATCTACGCTCATGAAAACACTTTAAAAAACACTATATTCTCGGAATGCGATAGCTGAGTTGTCCATTGTTATCGTGCGAGATCAGGTGTCCGAGTAAGTCAAACAAATACTTCATTGAATTACGCCGGGATGTACTGTGCGACGTTATACACAATTCCAATTGCCGATTGCGTTTTATGGAAATTACATCCGTTCTCTAGTCATCAGAAGAAGAGATAATATTTGTAGGAAATTTCTAATTAAACGATGGAAAACATTATTGACTGCCCGTTCATATTGGAGCGAATGTCGTTTTTGGTTACTCGTATGAACTCTAGGTACGAAGTTACATTTATGGTTCCCTTTGCGAAGACAAACGTCTTGAAACGGACTCCTGCCTATATTCTCTCCAACGTGGCCAATAGAATGCAGGATGAACTATTTACTTGAGGATGGCTCGCGGATGGACAGCACTATTTAAGTCTATACTTCATTTGATTGCACTTCCATGTCATGTAATTTATAACTATAATGTACCTTGTAATTGGGCCTAGCCTATTGGGTATTAAAGTATATTATTATTATTATTATTTTATAGATTTAATCACAATCTTAAATAAATTTAAAGTATTCAGTATTCGATTTTCTTACGAAAGAAAGTCATGTTGATCAGTGTTATTACAAGCTAAAAATAATTTTAATTTTTTTATTTTACAAACCTATTAGTTGCAAGAGATATTTTAATTAATTTTCCTAGATAGAGGTTATCCTATTTACGTGAAATAACGTCAAAATGTATGGCTATATAATATTAAATTTAAAAAATCATGCATGCGTTCCATTCGCGTCGCTGGCGGTGATGTACTTCTGTTCTGGGCGGACGTTAGTCCGTATTTGTGTGCAATTGTACGATAAAATCTCAATCTGACAAATAATTCACTCGTTTTGTTGCAACAAGATTATGTGTGTCGGCATTTATTTAACCACTGCCATGTCTGTGGAATACCCAACAAAATTTAATAGGTTCGACAGCGGAGAGTGAAATATAGACACGTTTATTTCATGTTCTGAATATGTTTTTGCACGGTTTTGCTGATATCTATCAACCAGAAATTACACACTTGAACAATGAGCAGAACTTTAAATCATGTTTCGAATGACAAGTTTAAAATTAAATTTCCAATAAATAGCCCTGAAGCGAGTATTATTGTTTCCACT
Source organism: Melolontha melolontha (assembly GCA_935421215.2). Lineage (NCBI taxonomy): Eukaryota > Metazoa > Arthropoda > Insecta > Coleoptera > Scarabaeidae > Melolontha > Melolontha melolontha. Next base: position 228,143,233 of record OW285236.1, on the reverse strand, counting down.
AATATGTACCTGTGTTTCATCCAGGTACGTACAGTTTTGTTTTTAATTTTAGTGCCTTGTTCGTTTTGCTTACACACATAAGGCATTCGTTTCGAAACATCCCATTACGTAAAAATGACTGGTTAATATAACCTGGCTTCTTTTTTTTTTTATTAAATTAAACATTCTATGCCGCAAAAGCAAGTATTTATTTAATAAAAGGAAATTGAACAATACATTTCTAAAACAAAAGCAAGAAATAAGAATATAAGTTTACTTAAAATTAAAAATGCGGAATGTAAAAATGAACAGTTTCTTGAACAGATGCCCGGTACGCTATTAGGAATAATGGTAAGCTAAGTGCTCGTCCCAATCTCTCTGATGTTCGGAGTCAACATTGAACAAGAACATGGTCCTCAACTCAAATATGTTGGGCTACAAATTTTTAATGTAAATGTACAAAGTTATTTATTTCTGAACATAAGCAAATGCAATTGTTATCAGAACACTTCTCAAACATTGTTTGTAATGGGTGGGGCCCGCTACCATTTTGATTGCGCGCCATCTTGGTTATGTGACGTTTAGTTCAGTTTAGCTTTAACCATTGTGTTGTGTAGACGTCCAAGTTTTATTATGGATAAATATACGCCAAAAGAACGAGCAGAAATAGTGACAATATTTATTGAAAATAATCTTTCCATTATTGCCACTCAGCGGAAATTGCGTCAAAAATATCCTAATGGTCCAGTGCCTCACAAAACCACAATTTATCGTTTACATGCGAATTTTCGACAGTACGGTACGACAGCAGACAGGCCTCGTTCTGGAAGACTACGGACGTCTCGTAACGCTGAAAATGTGGCTCTGGTGCGCGATAGTGTTGCAGAGTCTCCAGAAACATCAATTCGCTCAGTGGATTTCCCATTGGTAACCCATCTATCTGGCTGTAAATTTTATTATTGAATTTAAAATAATTTTGTTGCAAACATAACTTTAATGATTCTAATATTACAGCCAGATAGATGGGTTACAATGGGAAATCCACTGAGCCCATTGTTAGCTAATATATACATAGATCACTTAGAAAAAAGATTATTTAAGATTAATAATACCGTTACAAGCCAAATACATTATTGGGCTAGGTACGTAGATGACATTCTGTGTATTTGGAAGGGAACCGATAGACAATTAACAGAATTCCTAACACTACTTAATACACTAAACCCCAAAATACAGTTTACTATAGAAAAGGAACACAAAAACACATTGAATTTCCTAGATATTACAATACACAAAAAAGACAACAAGTTAGTATATAAAATATATAGAAAACCTACATTTTCGGATAATATATTACACGCTAACGCAAATCAATCACAAAAAATTAAAATGTCAACTTTCCATAGCTATATACATAGAGCAACAAGTATACTACTAAATAAGGAAGCCTTTAATAATGAAATAAACACAATTAAGTAATAGCAAAAAATAATGGCTACAACCCAGATATCATCGATAATTTGATAAAACATAAAGAAAGGAAAACACTTCAAAAATTGTTATACCCAGAAATAACTGAATTAAAGAAACCTAGTTGGCATGTAATCACTTATATCCCTCCCATAACACAGAAAATAAACAAATTACTAAAGAAACTCAACATTAACATAGTGTGGATAAACAAAGTAAATTTAGCTACATTGTTGAATAATACTAAAGATAAAATAGATAACTTAGAGAAATCAGGAGTATATTCCATAAAATGCCAGAATTGTGAAGCGATTTATATCGGACAGAGTGGCAGATGTATTAATAAACGGTTAACTGAACATATTAGAGATATAAAATATAGTGTTAAACACACAGGGTTCGCGGAACATTGTATAGACCAGAACCACTTACCCGATATAAAGAGCTGTAACCTCATTCATAATGTAGCAAAAAGTAAAAAGTTAAATATATTAGAGATTTTTGAAATGAAAAAAGCCCAAAAACAAAATCGAGTGATCACAAACACGCAATTAGAATTCATAAATACCCCCTATATCGATACAATCTTAAATATCAATTACCCACATTCTCCCACCCATAAGGAACACAGGTATATATGTTAACCTTAAGTAGAGTAAGTTTTAGTTTGAGATAGCTCTTTGATAATGGCCTAATAGCCGAAACAATTGTTAGTGTATCTAATTAAAGAAGTTGTGAAACTAAGCCAAGTGTTTTATTTTCGAATAATTAATCAAGTTATAATAATTTACATTGAATGTGCGTGGTCCGGTCCCTTTTATTGTTTAATAGCTCATTTCTAAATAATTAATTTTTATTTCTTCCAGTTCCTGACCTTGGGAACCACTATAATATATATATATATATATATATATATATATATATATATATATATATAATCTGTACATATTTATTCTTATTTTATTGAGTTGGAGAGCATCTGTATCGATCAGCCCTCGTATAAAATAAGAGAAAAGTTACATACAATCAACTTGCAGGAAATGTATATGCTACTATGTCAGTGAAATTTCTCAATTATTTAATATTTTGCCAGGCGGTTTCCCAAAATATTAAATTTATGAAGGAAGTGTGTGTACATTAATGTTATAGCTACAGCGTAATTAGCACTACTAACAAACACATTTCAGTCCCTCCCTGTCTTAAGGAATAACCCGAATTGGTTGCTCTTTTTTCATTAGAATGTATCCAAGAAAATAAAATTGTTTCTTAACGATCGCATTCACTTTAAAACATTTTTATACAAAACTTTTAATTACGTTCTTCGGCTTCTTTTTAAGGGAAAGTTGAATATTTCTTGTTTTAAAAGTTGATTATAGAGTATTTAACGTCAGGTCGATGTACTAACTTACTTATAATAAAATCTTAAGCTCGGAGGTGTTTGTTTAGATGAAATAATTGAATTTGTTAATTGCTTTTTTGAATAACAATTAACGCTGGGTAACAATATATAAGAGCTTTTGTTTAAAATATTGATCGAAGTTGCGTGTTTGTATAAATGCTTTCAAATGTAGACATAAAACAATGACACGAACTTTATTCGAAAACTAAGTTTATTCTTCTATTGATTTTCTAGCAAAATATTTACTATCAAGGGCAAAGTAATATTTGATATCGAGCTTACGTAAATTAACTTCTTTTTGTAAATAACATTGCTTTTAAATATATCATTAACGATTTAGTTCGAGTGCGCAGACTGGTTAAATCCAAATCCCATAACGCTTCTGAGGTATATACATCGCTGCTCTTGAAATGTCGATTCCCAGGAACCCCATATTTTAGCGATTCATTGGACAGAGATGGCCAGATATTTTAACGATTCATTCCCTGCCTGTTTGAAACTGTGATATTGAGCGAATGGGTCCATATGAAATAGTCTTTGCTAATACTTTTTCAGATGTCGACAATTTAATTCTCGTCGCTTCCCGTAGGAAAGTCTGAATAACTTTAGCATAGCAACATGTTCAGAGAGTGATACGTTAACAGCCATAAACCACCTCAATGCAGACTATACATCTGGCCGTGATAGATTACCTAACTTTATAATCAAGAATTGTGCTTCTATTCCATGCCATCCGTTACGAACTGTCTTGCTCTCAGCCCGGATATGTGGAAGATTTGCAAAATTATCTTCCAATATATAAAAAAAAGTTGCAAATGTGATATTTTTAACTACAGACCAATTACAATTCTGTCCAGCTGCTCTAGAATCATAATTGCAAATTATATAAATCTATACTATGTTCTACCTCCACGCAACAGCACTGAGATCACTCAGTATACCAGTTCGTCTGTTAACACAAATTGTCAAGTAGATGTTGTTTGTACAGATTCGCGAAGACCTTCGGCACTATAAACTAAGTTCGTCTGACTTTACTTCATCGCTAACAGATCTTCTGGTTCGTTATCTTTTGGTATACCTCGGCGCTAAAACCTTGATATATTAAATATTCTTCTATCGTTACTTAACTGTCGCGTTCTTGCCTACGCCTATGACTTAAACATTTTAAGGAAAATATCTTCTACTTGTGGGTGTCATATTTCAGCGCTGACAGAACTAGGTGCGTATTGGAATTATCCGAAGAAGAGATCGTAAATGCTGTCCGTGACTTTCACTTTTGTTCAACGAATACCTCAAGTTGCACGTGTCGAATGGACGAAGTCTTTTAATATGAGTTTTGGTTGTTTCGCCGATGATATTTATGAAAATTAATCAGCCCCTGAGATCGATGTGACTCCGATCTAGACACCTAATTAAAGTATCAGCTATGTTTGAGTAATTACACAAAAACTAAACCAAAATTCAAGAAACTCTCTTAATAAGCCCTGTTTGCATTTCTTTGTTTGTTGTTAACCTCTTCTGTTGATATATTCATCGCTAAGTCTGGTGTTATCTCTTTCTGTATGGTGTAGGAAACAGACTTTTTGAATTGGGGTTGCAATATTTTAGAAAACCGCCCCGATGATCAAATATTAATCTAGCCCTACACACGAAGCAGGCCAGCCACGTGGTGTTACCATTTGACTCTGCAGACGCCTTTCGTTCCGCCAAGGAAGGTACTAACTTCATAGTACCAAAACCTATATGTGGAATCACTAAGGATTCCGTTATAAGCGAGATCTGGTTATTGCTAGAAAGAGAACATAAGAAGAAATGGAGGCTAATATAAGGTGAATTCCATACTAAAACAAACTAAGGGAGCTGGACGCTAGGTTTCCATCCAATCTAATCCACAGACACAAAGTATAAATTAAAGTGGTATTTACATAAAGCAGATTCATCTGGTATATGAGGACCTAAAGAACCTAATCCGTAGAAACAAAAAAGAAATTAAAATGGTCTTTACGTAAAGTAAGTTCATCTGGCATAAGAGGATCAGTATATTTTGTAAGAAGTCTCTTGAGTACTGGATTGTTAAGCTTATTAAATGGGATACTAGCCGCCATGAAAGCTTAACACAGTTATTCGTTAAAAGTTTCAAGTGCTGATGGACCTATGTTATTTACATGAGTTTTTGAAAAAACATGCTTCTGCATATTACACATTTGTGGACGCCTTAAACTTAATGAACAGGCACTACAATATATCTCGGCATCATTACGAATATGCAACCAATCTGCACGACCTCTAATCAACCCTACCATGGTTGCCCTACGAGAATTCTCCATAGTTAATGAAGATAAAGAGAAAGAACAGAAAGAAATCGACAAAAAAGAAGAAACGAAAACAACTCCAAAAATAAGGTAGTAAATTAAACTTAATATTTATAAAAAATTATAGGAAAAATATACAATATTACAATATAAAACTTATTTTTTTAAATGCTAGAACTTGTAACCAAATAATACTGAAAGATACGAAACCAGAAACACGCCACCGTAAAATAGAATTTATGAACGAATAGACACAATAACGACGGAAATAACAACATCTGCTCAACGAATGTAATCGAGCAAGCAAATAGTGGGGCTGTTATAACATGCATACTATACCGGATACCGCCACAACGTTTTATCGGGGCAATTGGTCATTCAATCGCTTCAGTACGCTCTCGGCAAATTGCATTCTCCCAAAACATGTTATGGGGAAGAATTTCCAAGGCAAAACGAACCTTTTGCTCTTTATTCTACTTCGTTAGAAGTACTTTCTTAGCAGTCGTTCGACTTCTGAAATCTGAATATTTCTTAATGAGTTTCCATGCAGTGACAACACGCTCAGAGAAATTAGTTATATGGACAGAACTTACGGCGATCTCCAATGGTTAGTTTCTTATTACTTCTAATAGATTTTCATCTTGTTCAGGACTTGATATTTTCCTTCGGCCGGATCCCCTTTGTCTTTGAAGACGTCTCTGTACCTCCCAGTTGGTTTTAACACTTTGACTGGTGCTTTTATTAACCATAAATCTTACAGCTAATCTTCTGACTGACCATCCCTCTCCTATTAAAGTGATTATTTGAATCTTTTGGACAACATTTAATTGCGGCATCTTAATATGACTTCTATATCGCAATATAAAATACAGTTGGCTTTTGAAAAAGAAAATCACAATTACACAGAAAAACTGCATGCGTTTTTTAATGCCGCAATTGTATAGTTTAGTTTGTTTCGTTAAATTAGACAAAGTTGGAGTTGGCCTAACTTGGGTAATAATTTGTTTTTTTTTTTCGAAATTAGAACGTGAAATTTTTTTGTCGTTATATTACATACAACACATTCACAATCAGATACATTTCCGCATGAATTTGGTTCCAAAACCTCCGAACGTCCGATATCCATGCTTATAATCTACGCGAAAACAACTTACACACTGAAATATTTTAATTCGATTTTCAAAGAAATAATCCATAAAATCGAAAAGTTTTTGTGTTAACGCAGTATTTGTATTGTCTATAAATATTATAAATTAATAACTACCTAATTTCATGCATAATTTCACAATAAAACCAATAATAGTTATTTATGTATTAAAGGCATAATCGGCAATTATGTCCGTGGTATATACAACGTTTTATTCGATTTTGGTTTCCAAAACATTCAAAAAATATATATTGCTTTGTACGACAAATATGTTAGTTTACATTCTAAATATGTCAAAATTAATAATTTGATGTTAATAAATGTTCCATACTGACGTTTGTTTTAATTATTAATTCAATTGTTGTATAACAATTTTTGATTGATCTGTGCCATAAAGACTATTTTATGCCCGCATTTAGGTGCTCATAACAAGATTATGGTTCTAAAATCGAACAAAAGGGTAGCTATTTTATTTGTTAATATTCCTAGGCACGCACATTCAAACGCGATGCTTAAGAAAGTGCCTATAAAGTCGTATGATTTACACTTCATTTGACCGATTTTGAGATTCACGTGATTAATTTTTACTCGTGTGTTAATAACCGGACATTATCTTTAAGGAAGCACCTCTACAGCATGAGTTTGGCTAGCGAACCCTGGGGTAGGAGATGCGAAAAACAGTAGGAAACTTGAATTTATTTGCTATGAATTTGCGGGCAAGGACCTAAACATTTCGGAAGAGATCTCGAAGGTAATGAAATTTCCCCTGAAGAGGGCAGTGGCTTTGATCGAGGACACAAGACTAACAAAGTGGAACTGAGTAATCTATTAGGGGTGGCATAAATTGCTGAAGTTTTTGGACGAGCTGACGTCCAACCCAAACTAAAAGAAGAAGACGAAAGGTTATGTCACAGTGTTTTGTTTGAAAAAAATCTGTACTGCGTTGCCATTTTTTTACGTCAGCACTAAACTTCCCAACTGTCTTGATAAAACTATACTTATCTGTAAAAATAAATGCAAAAATTAACCTGTGAAGCCAATTTAACGGCATCCTATTAAAAGCACATTGTATTCGGAACATTCTTACAAATTCACCATGTCAATGATAGCGCCACTTGCTGGCGAGTACAATTTCAATTTCTAATTCATTTCTGTAAACAGTTAGCAGTCAAATAAATTACCCATCATCGACAACACTGCACATTTATAATTAAAGTAAATGGCTTCGACAAGATTTCCAAATTGATACTACAAGATTTACTATTCTGACACAAATTGGTACTGGATTATTTATTATTTCCAATGTGTAAAATGCCGATATCTGATCGCGTCTGTTTTTTTGTGCCTGAATAACGATCACCTCGCCACTAAAATAATAAAACGCTTTCCGTAAACAGATCGTCGATAAAAATAAAAACAACGGAATCGTTGCAACGGACCGACAACATCAGTAAGCTACACCAAATCCGAGTAAGTATGGAGGCAGATCGTTAAACATGCATGATAACCTGTAGGCTAGTTACGTAACAAGCAAACACACGGAGCGCTACTTAACTTTCATGACTAAGACATTAAACACTGAATTCTAATGTAAACATTAATAATTTGTAGAGATAAATCTCCCGTTTATTACATCTTCCATTGCGAAACGGTACCCTTTGTTCATCTGCGCCTCCTCCCCTTCCAATCTAAATGGCCTTTTCTTGTTGGCCTCTTTTTATTGTCTTAAATAAGTCTGATATAATAAATTTAAGGATCGAGGGAAGTATATTCTTAATAAATTATTAAGATAAAGTATTTGTCGCACTTGAGTTATCTTCCTTTTTTAAATTAATAGCATTCGAAACCTTCCAGACTATTTTGGCTCTCGCTATAATTTAATTCAATTGGGGCCGCAATTAGTAATTTATTATGAATCATCCTACGGAGTAGTGAATGTCGTAACACTACGAAAATATTTTCAGTCTTCGCCAATAATTACAATCTTCTTATGATTCGTGATATAATTATTTACATTGTACACATGAACTAAGAAGCAGTTCTTTAATTATAGGTTCAGAGTAGATAACTACGTGCTTGATTCTCCATCCCATTCTAATATAATGATAACGGTTTGTTGAACAAATATGTTCACCTTTTCTTAGGAAGCCATACAAACACCAAACAAACCAAATCACCAATTCAATATTCCGTTATAGAGGTACAAAAAGACTATAATTTGCAACGCAGCAATTTCTATTGAAACGGTGTATTGTGTAGTGGTTTGCGGCAATTGGAAATTAAAAAATGCTAGAAGTAGTTATATCTACGTTCTCGTATAACTAGGTATATTGTTTTACTCTTATTTCAATAGTGTTTTCATGTAAAAATTCATAAAATTTAAATTTTGGAATTGGAATAACAATTCTTTTCTGTTAATCATGGTTAAAATTCGAGTAGGGTATATTATACGAGGTGTATAAATAAAGTAATGAAACTGTTAATGTGCCATTTAATACTCTTTAAAAATATGAAATGAACTAGTCCTTTAGCATTTTGTTGGTACGGCACCTTTCAAAAATGTCGACGTATATCTAATGGTATGTCTCAAGGGGGCGAATACAACTTTGAGAAGATCTGTTGCTTGTTTCCAAAAGGTAGTTTGTTCTATAATTCATCCCCACCAAGTCCTCCCTTTCTCATTGTAGAAATAAAAGAAAACCTTCCAGGGTGTAGGCGTCATTGATTTTGATTACTAGCTTGTACAATGTGGTCTTGTTGTTAGCGAACCCTTCTACAGCAGCGAAGTTCCAGGTGCCATCGTACGAGCGTCACATCCGGCTCTTGTCTCTCTATATGGTTCTAAAGATTTAGAGAGGGTTGCGGGGACTTGAAGCAGCGTATTGAACTGGTCTTCTGACATCTGGATAGTACTTGGATGTCCTTCGGTAGATTACATTCATAATGCCGGAGGAGATCGCAAAAGTAACGCCTATTATTAAGGAAATCTTCTGCTTTCATTTATTTCATTTGGCCTTTGTCGAATTTCAGTTGAAGAGCGGTTTATTATTATATTTGCCAATTCTAATTGGACCTACGGATTATTATTAGACTTCCGTTGACTTATTGGATTCTAATTTGTCTATGACTTCTTATTAATCCCACTAGGCCTGGTAGCTTGATGTCATTTTGTAGGAACAAAGGAAGATGAGTGCAAGTATATAAAGAATTAGGTATCCAAGGGCACGTAGATGGCAGGTTTTGCCAGTCTCTAGGATTGCAGAGCAATTGGTCGCTGGATGACTGACCAATCTATGGATACGGACTTTCTCTTGTAAGGTTCCTGTTGGAACCTGTACTCCTGCAGATTGTTTTTAAGAGTAATTGGGAAGAAATATTCGTTTAACATTACCTGATAATGAACGCTATTTACAGTGACATGCTCTCGTTACGCGTTTTCCAAGAAATACGATTCGATGACACCACCAGCATGAATACCATACAAAATTCTAACATTCTCCGAATACGAGAGTGTTTCTTCATATTGATGAGAATTGTCTTTGCTCAAAATTCTGCAGTTCTCTTTGTTTACATAGCAATTTACCTAGAAATCGATCTTGTCGCTGAATATTACGATACCATGAAAAAATTAATCGGTAGCCAGCTGCTCTACGATCGAAGCAGCGAAATCACGAACGAAAACGATTATCTTCTGGCTTCAATTCTTAAACCAGTTGGAGTTTGTATAGATGCAAAGGTAAATCCTTCCGCATAATCCTCCAAGCTGATCCATTGTATGGTCCAATTGCTGAGCGTGACGCCCAATAGCAAATTTGGATTATCACAAAAACTTTGTCTTAGAGCTTCAACATTCTCTGCATTCTTCACATTTCAGACACAATTTCTTGTTGAATTATCCAGCAACGTAAACAAATGTCTTCAAAACATTACAAATTTTTTGTTCACTTATTCCATTATGTGCGCCATAGAATACATGTAATCTACGCCAAGTTTCCTTTACATAGTCTCTCATAATAAAGTTTTATAATTTCGCAGTTGTTGGGGCGTTAAATGTTACCTGTTGTTTTGTAAAACCTAACCTATAAAACTGACAAACACATGAAGGTAGTCACTGTACAGGATTGCCAATATTTCACTTAACATCATAAAGCATTAATTGGATCATCTTTTACAAGAAAATGCGGGCATGTAATATATATTTGTCCATCAGACACTCCTAGCCAATGCACCAAGTGACTTTACAGGCTTTCTGCTCTCTTTGGAGAGCTTATCAGATAAATTTACGAAAGTGCATTTAATATAATATAAATATTGGCAGTTCCAATTTATATTAACCCCTAATTACTTGTGCTAGTGTATTTTTATACACCACTGTGCAATTATCCGTCCTTGTTTAATCACTAATTGCAATTCGTTAAATTGCCTTTGCCTAACCTATCACCGATAAATTGTCGATACGAGCGTTAGTCAGTTGTTCTTTGATGGTCAAACAAGTTGTATTATATTGAGTTGCTGGTATGTTGTCTAGAGTATGTCTCGCGACTAAAGTGGAATAAAAACATGTCTGAGTAAATTTATCAAGACAGAAACAAAAACATTTTAATTAAAGGATTACCTTTTGGACCAGTCCAAATAACGTTCTGCAAAAAAAATAAAGTTGACGCTTTCGAAACATTTTTCAATGAGGTCATGATATGGGAAATTGTTCATTGTATTGATGGTTATACTGAGGATATTGGATCTAATTATGGCAGAGTGATATAGATGCGAAAGACACGACCAAAAATGAAATAATGGCATTTTTTGATTTATTGTTCTTTGTCAGGAGTAGAAAGAGCAAGCCACACTTATTTTCATGACATATGGACGTGGGATAGAAATTTTTCCAGCATATATGAGCTATAATTGTTCTCTGCTCCTTGTATCAGCTACTATATTGGATATCAAAGGTACAAAAATTTGAAAAAAGAACTGACAAATTAGCTGCTGTTTGGTCAATTTTAGATCAGTTCTTAAACAATTGTATATATAGCGTATTGTTTCTTCTGCTGAATATTGCTGATCTAATTGGACAAGCCTTGTACAATTCAATACACTGTTCAATTAGGCGATGGCTTATTCCTCAAGTCTCTTGGCGTTGAAGTTCATGAAAAACCACTTAGAGAAATGAGCAAATATAACAAATTTTTCTGCAGATATCCTTACTTAGACAATACCGCAAAAGAAGAGTGAAGAAAAGAAGTCGACGATGATAACCAACCTCTTAAAATAGGAAGCCCGCCGTATTCTTTGTGCAAGAACAGAAACATAGAGTCGCAACTTAAGCAGTGATCTGTCAATAGTGTCCCAAAAAATATTGTTTGCCTGATTCCGATGATTCTAATTAACATTTTCAATCTATTATATATTCTTATAAATAAATGTTTTCATATAAATTTACGCGTTTTAATATAAATTTGCTACTCTGGAAGACTCTTTATCGCTATTATGCAAGAAGTGTACAAAAGACACCACGCGAGCAATAACGTTCTCAATGGATGCGAGTAAAGAGTTAGTGTGTAAGTTATCTTTTACAACGTAAATGGTACAATTCTAAATATTTCAGGTAATGTATATTTACTTAGGCATTGTAACGTTCAATCAAAACATCTTTGGATCGCGCTAGCCATGAAGTGTAAAAACCATCTACAGAATTATTTACTTCTGTACTTCTTTACTTAAGTCACAAATAAAATAGATTTTAGATTATAGTAATTAGTTGAATTTTATGTATATTTTATAATATTTATAGAGGATACAGAAAGCATTTATTAATAAACAATGCTTTAATAACTAATACAAAAATCAGGTTCATTACAGGTAAGAAAAGAAGTCTAACAATGAAACAATAACATTCAGGCAGGTACACTTTTACAATAAAAAATTATAAAAAAAGTTCAAAATGTCTTCGTTGTTCTTGAATACACAGGTTAACACGTCGGCCCAGGTTATCGAAAACTTCAATTAAAAGATCAGGTGTTACTAAGCAACAGTTTTCAACAATACGTTCTTGTAATTCGTCTAAAGTGTGAACTGGAGTTTTAAAGATGGTATTCTTAAGCAATGGGAATAAGAAATAATCTAAAGGACTCAAATCACAAGACCGTGGGTAACAACCGTCTGATATTAACCTTTCGTCATAAAATTTTCGCATATATTCCAGGGTTACTCGAGCAACATGCGGTCTCGCATTATCTTGCTAAAATTATCCATTATGTAGCTCATCATCATGCAATTGATTGATGAAACGCTCGAATATTTGATTTATACGAGTATATCTTTCAGCGGTTATGGTTTGTTGTCCTATTATTCGTCTACGGGACATTGCAACCCAAACACCAATCTTAGGACTATGTAAAGGAGCCTCACGATGAATATTAGAATTATCCTCGCTCTACATATATTAACATATCCAGATAGGTCATTAAACCAGGTACAGTACCATACCTTCTTCTGATAATCTGGTGGCAGTAACTCCTGATACATCTGCATTTTATAAGGAAACAAGTTCAAGATATGTTTAGCAATGTTTAGTTTTTCTATTCTGCTGTCGTAAAGTGCTAATTACGATTCTCCGTTGCTTGGTTACACAGTATCGTAAAGTATAACTTTACTTTATTTCTTTTTCGAAGTGGTCACAGGTGTAATAAGTAACTAAATCATAGAACAAAATCGTTTTAAAAGTTAGATATGGTTACATATGAACGTTTGACAGTGATAAAAATGTAAATAAAAATTGTAGAGGGAATAGTAGAGACATTTGCTATAACTTTATTAGTACTAATTATCCATAATAAAAGGCGTTCGAAAGACTCTTGCTAAAGGAGTGTAATTGTAAATTCGTTAACAAAGCTAGACGCTATAAATACTTCTATTGAGATTACTTATCATTGTGAATACTGCAATGGTTATATACTTTTACTGTAACACTAGAAGATTCGTGGGTATTAATAGATATTCCAGGCAGATTCTGGGAACACACTATACTTTAACAAAATAATTTGAAACATACATGAGTGGGTAAAAACCACACCAATTTGTATAATACAAAAGTATTTTTAATAATATAAAATATTATTAAAAATGGGGTGTGAAGAACACAATACAAGTTATATATTTGTGAATGTATCTCCTCTCCAGAGACGCAGATACGTATTTCACCTTTCTACAGGATCGTCGGTACGCCCCTGCTGGGGAAGAGATACATTCAACCAAATATAACTACCTTGCTATCAACCAGAAATTATTAAGACAGAGCGTGAAAGAATATTCAGCGCTGTCTAGATAACAACTGTCGAACTAAAGCAACGTGTTTCTCTAGACGGTAACATACCATATCTATAGAAAACTGTATTATCGTGTCTTCACTACTTGTCGGGCGAACCGAATGCGTATATAACAAAATAATTTGAAACATACATGAGTGGGTAAAAACCACACCAATTTGTATAATACAAAAGTATTTTTAATAATATAAAATATTATTAAAAATGGGGTGTGAAGAACACAATACATGTTATATATTTGTGAATGTATCTCCTCTCCAGAGACGCAGATACGTATTTCACCTTTCTACAGGATCGTCGGTACGCCCCTGCTGGAGAAGAGATACATTCAACCAAATATAACTACTTTGCTATCAACCAGAAATTATTAAGACAGAGCGTGAAAGAATATTCAGCGCTGTCTAGATAACAACTGTCGAACTAAGCAACGTGTTTCTCTAGACGGTAACATACCATACACAAATGCATAACTTGTATTGTGTTCTTCACACCCCATTTTTAATAATATTTTATATTATTAAAAATACTTTTGTATTATACAAATTGGTGTGGTTTTTACCCACTCATGTATGTTTCAAATTATTTTGTTATATACGCATTCGGTTCGCCCGACAAGTAGTGAAGACACGATAATACAGTTTTCTGTAGATATGGTATGTTACCGTCTAGAGAAACACGTTGCTTAGTTCGACAGTTGTTATCTAGACAGCGCTGAATATTCTTTCACGCTCTGTCTTAATAATTTCTGGTTGATAGCAAGGTAGTTATGTTTGGTTGAATGTATCTCTTCTCCAGCAGGGGCGTACCGACAATCCTGTAGAAAGGTGAAATACGTATCTGCGTCTCTGGAGAGGAGATACATTCACAAATATATAACTTGTATTGTGTTCTTCACACCCCATTTTTAATAATATTTTATATTATTAAAAATACTTTTGTTTTGTTCACTATACTTTGTTTGAATCCCCCTGCTGATTCACATTAACTAATAAATCACTGTCCATTGATCTAGAAGTTGATGTATTCTCTGTGGTTTTGGTAGACGTATTAGGTGGAGTGTTAGATAGTATTTCAGCAACTTCTAATTTTTTCTTGATGGAATTATCAATGTAACCTTCAGCCACAGCGGAAGATTTCCATCCTCCATGGCGCTTAATTGCAATTAAATCTCCTCTACTATTAGCCAAATGTGTTACACTGGATCGTCTAAGCAGTGTCCAGTGATGACTTCAGGATTAGATAATTTCAAGTAAGTAGCAATACTTTTTGGTACTTTTCTATTGTATTAATACCTATTGGAATATTTACACACAATCCATTTCTATACCGCAGGAAAAAACGCCTATGTGCAACATGACTGGGACGATGATGAAAATATTTTTTCAACAAATCAATCCATAACCTTTGAGCTATAATAAATTGTTTAGGAACATAAGTTTTAGTTTTTAGCACATCAAGCATTATGACATAGTTTTTAAACTGTATATCATCTATATTCATGTTTGTTATTTCTTCACGACGGCAAGCTCCATTGAAGCCCATTATAAGAATGACCTAACATAATTTTAATATGACTATTATAACAAAATAATGTACAAAATTAGTAAAATACTGCTATAATTATGTTTTTATTACTTACTTTCATTGCTAAATATGTTTTATCATAGGCTTCTATTATAAATCGGTTAATGTGCTCTATTTCTAAAATCTTCGATTTCTTAGGCTCATAGCCTTCAGACAATCTTTTTAAATATGCTATTAGTTTAGAAAATTTTGTATTTTTATAAATATTCAAAGAACATTTTAATATCGAATATTTGGACAACAAGGAAGATGCCTTTTTTATTTTACGTTCTTTGTCAAAATAGGCAATCATAATGTTTTCTGTTATAAAGTTATAAATTGGTTAAATTCCTTTTTATAAATGTGTCGACATTCTTTTGGCAGAAGATTTTCCAAATTGTCTTCTGCAATTTTCCGAAGCTCTGGCGGCGTGCAATTTCTTATTTCGTCCATTTTTATGTTAGATAGTTACATAAATTAGTCTAATATTTAAATTTCAAAGCACATAACAATATTTCAAATACATATTTGAAATGTTCAAATTATAACTCAGTGTAACCAACGTCAAAAAAAATATCTAAAATATTCGAATTGAACATGGCTATCATTTTAAACAATTTTTAAAATCTAAAAGGCGGAATAGAAAAAAATAGTATAAAATACACGTTTCATAAGACATTTTTGCGCACTCGTTCAATAGAAAACTTGCCGCCGGCTCGTTTTCTAAACCTTGAACTCATGCGCAAAAATCATGTCTAATGAAACTTGTATCTTAATATACTATTCTTGCTTCAATCTACGGAAGGATAAGGTAGGTTCTCCCTGCATGCGTTGCCTAATCTGATTAACAACATCATCATTTCTAGATCTTCTTCCAGATTGAACACTGTCACTTATATTACAAGTTTCTTCAAATTTGGCAAAATTTGTCAAAAGTTGCCGAAAAAAAACTCGTTCGATTTTTGCGAAGTTGGGAAATCTCTCATGGAACTCGTTCAAACATAAACGAGGCGAATAAACCCACCAAGGTTTTCATGACTGTAATATGATTTAATAATAAAAATTTTATGTTCTGTTTGAAACATTTTGAATTATAACCAGCGGACTTGAAAGTTGTCAAGTAAATGTCAAAACTAATTGAAATAAATAATTTTCCGCAAATCCTTAGGAAATTTTGACATTCCTGACATAATTTCTTAAAGAAAAAGTCAACATTTCCTAACTGTTAGGAAATATTCATTTCCTTACTGTACGGAAATGATATTTCGTTACAGTTGCTATTGTTCTACATAATTTATTGAAAACACGTTGTTTATAAGGAATTAATTTATATTTCGAAAACCTCAATGCATTGCAGAATACATTTTGAAATTATTTTGTTATATTTACAGTTATTTGACAGTTAGTACAATTATTGAAAATTGGAGGAACATTATTAGAACTATGAGAAACATTTTGGACAACATGCGAAGTAGTAGGGTTATTTTGTTGAATATTTTGTACTGTGAAAATTTTATTTGCCACCTCAACCTTATTGTTAAAAGGTTCTTCGATATATCCTTCAACAACATTGGATGACTTCCATCCGCCATGCCTCTTTAAACTAGTTATGTCAGCACCAGAGTCAACTAATATTGTTGCAGAAGATCGACGAAAGCAGTAACCAGTATATTCTGTCGCATTTACCAAATTCAAATAAGTAGCAACTATTTTAGGCATTTTTCTAAATTGATGTATTCCTACCACTTGTCTACAACCCTTTCCGCTTTGATATTTAAAGAAAAAACGCTCACTGTTCATATTTTCTGGTCTTAATGAAACATACTTCCGATAAACATTCAAGTACATCTGATTAACTACAAATGATCTTGGTTTGTTGGTCGTCGAATCAGGTATGCTAATTAAAAGCTTAGATTCAAGGTCTTCTACATCGTGTAGAGTCATTCGGACTAACTCATCCATTCTACAGGCCCCAGAAAATTAAAACCTTGTAAATTAAATCATTAAAGATTCTTTATCTGGAGCTTACTGGATAAATTTTTCGATTTCTTCCTTCGTTAAAATCTTAGATTTCTTTGCCCTATAACCTTGAGCTTGGCGTTTCAATAAAGAACGAAGTTTTGAATATGTAGATATATCTACATTGTGTTTAATTGCAAGGGTTGACTTCAACATTGAATAATTCGCCCATAATGTTGAAGATTTCATCTTTAAACAAAGGTCTAGAAAGTATGCCATTACAACATTTTCCGAGAAAGAACTCGTGTTTTTACTCTTGCGATAGTCCATAAAACGTTTATATACATATTCGTACTTTTCTCTTGATTTCTTTGGCAATAATTCTAATGAAGCAGTATTCACTACCTCAACCAGCTCTGGAGGAGTCCCATATATGGAAAATTCATCATCACTTATTATCATTTTACACTGTTTTGCTATCGAAAACACCAGCAGTTAAATTTTTATGCGTCAAGTTTGACAATTCAACATTTATACGTTTCCATAGTAACGCAACCAATTATATTACGAATTTCAAAACACCATTTATTTGTGAATAAAATTATTCGCGATTTTTTCATAATTAATTAATATCTAATATACAGGGTGTGTATAAATTGGCGGACCCACTACACGCGGCGATGTTCTTCGTTAAATTCGGAGTCCAAAATCCTAATACGAAAATGTTGTACCATGCTCCATATCTTTGCACGAGGTTCCTAAAGTTCGGACTTTCAGTCTTGAAATAAGCATTATTACTCGATATTTGTTGACAAAAAGAGCTACAATTTAGAAGAAAGAAGAGTTGTTGTTATTATCCTTTCGTTAAAGTTTTCTTTTTGATTTTAAAGTTTGTTTTTAATATTTGTTTATTAACTTATTTTGACGAAAAACACATCTGAAAACGTTGTAAAAAAATAAGTAGGCAGCCTAATGTTGTTCTAGTCAAATACATTACTACTGTCAAATTCATTCTGAAGACAAAGGAAGCCTGATACATCGTTTTAGGATTAGGACTTTTAACTCAAAATTTGACCAAGAATGTCGCCACGTGTAGTGGGTCCGCCAATTTATACACACCTTGTATAATTGTTTCAGCCTTTACTTGATGAAATTCCATTATAACTATTATCAGGATAAAATAAAACAAATTTTAATGAATTTCACTTTTTAATTGACACTGCAACGATCGTTTCGCTCCAACCTGAGCTTCATCAGACATATAACATTTATGTTATGGGTTATATGTCTGATGAAGCTCAGGTTGGAGCGAAACGATCGTTGCAGTGTCAATTAAAAAGTGAAATTCATTAAAATTTGTTTTATTTTATCCTGATAATAATTAATATCTGTCGAATTTTAAACGATTTTCGGAAAAATAGTATGTTTACCTCGTAGGAAAAGCCACATTCCTGGACTCTGTGTTGCTAAGTCTTCACAGTCGTCCAGGAATGTTAGGCTTTTCTTACTCAGTAAACAATATACTATTCATAGTTATCTCGTAAATTCCACGCCAATAGCGATCCAAAGACTTTTTGATCATACGATAAATTTCACTATTCGAAGTCTACTTTCGATCAATTTCTCGTCTCTAATTACGGATCTTCTAGAAAAACAAATATTCACAATTATATTCGAATATATTTCGAAAATCCAAATTCCTCAAATTATTCAAAACGATTAAGTATAAACTTGAGTAGTATATTAAATTCGTTTAAACTGGAGAACGATAAATCATTTTAAAGGAATTTTTAATTTAGCGCAAGAACCGCGTATTGTTAAATTAAGCAAGTTCAGTTTGATAAGTGCTGCTCGCGAAGTCTGGGAATAAAGTTAGTTGTTGAAACACACGTAACTGGAAAAACTTTTCAAGCACATATAGAGTGCAGTAAGTTTGTGGAATTATAGAACCGTGCCGGAGAACTTTACGTTGAAATAGCTAACGTTTTGAATTTAAACCGAATCTATTTTGTCAACTAAATGAGTTATAAAAGAATTTTTAATTTTAAAAATTGTGTTGGTTTCCTTTTTTATACAATTATGTTACCAAAGTGATGCAAAGGTAGACTTCTATAGGTAGCATTGTAATTCAGAGAAGAGTTTTATAATTTTACATACAGAAATATACAAACAGTGTTTATTATTATATTTTCTTTTATTTTCTTGTGTAGATTAATAATCGGCCAAACATTCCTTTCGGAATAGGGCCGCTCCTAAAATGGAGCTCTTGTATTCATTGTTTTGCGGCGAATAACTCCGCTTGGTTTCGATAGGTTCATAGATTGGTGGTTTTCGCTCTCTTCACGATCCTTCCCCATTCCTCCCTGTTTCTAGCCATCTCGGTTAAGTTCCCTATCTTCAATTTTTTTGTATCTCCAATTACTTGGTGCTCCCACCTTGCTCTAGGTCGCCCCCTCGGTCTGTCCTCCACCGGTTTCCAGTCTTTTATTCTCCTGATTATGGTCTCCTCTGGTCTTCGTTCTATGTGTCCCCACCATCTTAGCCTTTGCATCTTAATATATTTCACCATATCCTCTCCTTCCATGATGTTTTTTATTTCGTGATTCCACAATATACGGTATTGTTCTTCTCCTTCCATTTTCTTCGGCCCCAGAATCTTTCTCAGGATTTTCCTCTCGAATATTTCTAGGTTTTCTTCGTTTATACTAGTAAGGCACATTGTTTCCGACCCATATGTTACTACCGGCTTTATTGCTACTTTGTACATTTTTATCTTGGTGTTTTTGCTTAAGTTTCTGTCATTTAGAAACCTCTGATAACGCCAGTATGCTCTGTTTTGTAGATTGTGTAGATTACTCGAGAAAAAAACGGTCAGATTAGTTGCAATGTACACTCGAGTTCACAAAAATCGAATTCACTTCAAAAGTCAAGCAATATAGTTTTGGAAGTATTTTGTACTTTGTAAATGTGGATTTTGAGATTATATTTAAAAAGAAGTTATAAACTAATGAAATAAAACAAAACACTTTTTCATAAAAATATTTTTAATAGAACTAAACATACATTTCGTGTGATCTGCACACATCATCAGTACATAATATCTACGAGACAATATATAATATGAAAATATATCATATACAGACAGGTTGGACTAACGGCAAAAGAATTACAGATTACAATATAAAATATTAATGTTAATGAAGAATTTAATACCTGTTTACAAGATGTCTTAAGTATTTAATGATGTCGGTATACATGCTAACAGTTTATTATTGAGAGGTGAAATATCATTATTTAGAAGATAGTTTTTGTGTTTTTTTATGTATATGGCTTCCCAGATGTCTAAATTTCTATTACTGCTTTTTTTAACGGAACTAACATTTTCAAAATTGAAGTTGTGGCCTGTATCTGTATGATGTAGCGCTAATGCTGACTTTTCTATATTGTATAATTTAACATGAGCCATCTGTTCTTTGTATCGTGTTTGAACATTTCTTTTGGTTTGCCCGATGTATAATTTTTGGCAAGAATTACAACTTATTTTGTAAATCCACTTTTTCAACGGATCTGTGTTAACAATTTTTGTTTTTAGACACTGTTGTAACTTATTATTGTTGGAGAAAGTTGGAATTAAATTGTATTTTTTAAACAGTTTATTACGCTGTTATGTCAATTTTTATAAAATGATATCTTACAGCATTTTTTATTGTTGTTCAAAGTGTCTGGTGTTAGAGTGATTTTTGAAGTTTTAAGCCTTTTCTATTCTGGTTTGTTTTTAATTTTCAATACTAATTGTTTGTCGTAACCAATAGATTCTGCAACTTTAACTATGTAGTCTAATTCTTCTAGGAGATAGAGGGATTGACAGTAATCTGTTGATTGAAAAAATAAAAACTGCTCACTTTATATTTGTGAAAAGTATACTAGTGTTTATGAATGTGATTGTATGTATGTGTTTATTTTCTCTGGATGTCAAATGCCTTTGTTTTGGACACGCGGCAATGAATTTGAAATTATAACAATTACAACAAAATATGCAAGAGGAATGACAACTTCTTTACGTAAGAAATATTAGAAAACTACTATTCCCAACTATCTATACAATTTTATATAAATCGTTTTTAATCCATTTGGACGAACTTTAATGACCACACCAATAATAGCGCTTCTACGTAATCCATTTGAGAATAAACACCTTTGAAACTATATTGCGATCGATAGCAGCGGCAGCTTTTGGAATAAATCAAGCATTCAATATTCACTTCCTTTAATTAATATAATTGAGCAGTTGAGCAAAGGCACATTTCACATCCTACTGTTTGCTTAGAAAATACCCTGAAACGCGGATTCAGATATATGCAAGTTTATTTACGGAGATTTATCATACACGGAGCCATTAACACTCCAGGATCGTTAAGAATGGAGATAATTAATATTATTATGACATAAAAAGGAAACATCGCAATTGCAAAGCGAAGATATAAATAAACTTGTTAAAATTTTTGTCGGTAAATAATTGTGAGGAAGATATCATTCTAATAGAAAGTATAATTAATGACTTCATCCAATATCAACACCTGCGAACAATGAGTACATCTCCATCGGCAGATTCCGTATGATATATAATGGCTATAGAATTAAGGAATGAATTTTCATTGTTAACATTTAAGAAAGACTTTCGATGGTCTGAGGAAGATCTTAATTTAGAATATTAAACGATTGCAGAGATAGTATTATAAAAGAAATAAGAGAACATCTGCTTACTTACATACACATGTATAATTCGATTTTAAAATGTTATGAAATAAGGGATTTTAACCTTAGGACTACCAGGAGAACGGCCTATCGCTATTTACCACGCGGATCCATTGGATCCGTATTACTATATGCTGGGTTTGAGCTAATATTCGGCGATTATTTTGAATTCAATATAGCGTAAAAATTATTATATTTGAGTTTTATTTTATTAAACATAAAAAAAGACTTAATTGATGAAACTCCATAACTATGATAGTATAAAATGTATGGTTTGATCAAACTACATAAAAATAATTTACCTATCCGACCTGTAGTTTCGTATTTCAAAGCCCCGTGTAGAAATTTATGCAAACAGCCAATTAATATTATAATAGAACATACAAAATTTAAATCAACCTTTACTTTAAAAAATTCCTTAGATCTCATAAATAAAATCTCATATTTAAATATCCCTAATAACGCTAAATTTGTGTCTTTCGATGTAACAAATCTATTTACTAATATTCCAACAAAAGAAGTAATAGACATTATTAAATTTAAACTACATCAACACCATACTAATCCCGTTATATGCGGAGAAATCTTAGATCTGCTTAATATTTGCATGGAACAAAATTACTTTCAATTCAACCATGAATATTACACACAAACGACAGGATTAGCAATGGGAAACCCTTTAAGTCCCTTATTAGCGAAATTCTTCATAAATCATTTTGAAGAAACTATTAGCACTCACCTCCTTTTTAAAAAATGTATTTACTGGTTTAGATACGTTGATGATGTGCTAGTCTGCTTTAATGGTACGGATAGACAATTAAAAATGTTTTTTGATTATTTAAATAATGTTCACCCTAATATTAAATTTACACTAGAAATAGAAAAGAATGGCTTAATTAATTTCCTAGATCTTACTATATCAAATAATGCTAATTAACATGAATTTTCCATTTACCATAAACCTACACATACAGATACAACAATACATGCGTCCTCCTTTCATCCTTTAGAACACAAATTAGCCGCGTATGAATCTATGATACATAGACTTTTACATATACCCCTTAATAAAAACAATTTCAACATAGAATTAAACAGAATACACACTATTGCTAAAAATAATGGATATTCATTCAATATTATCAATAGAATCCTCCAACACAAACAAAAAATACTTACCCGCTCTTGAATATACCCTAAACAATTAAAAGATGTAGTATATTATTCTTCCTTAACGTATATCGGGAAAACTTCAGACATAATTAGTAATCTTATCAAGAAAGCCACTAATACTATCGTAGCGTACAAAACCAATAATACAGTTGGAAGTTTTTTAAAAAACAATAAGGACAAAACGGATAAAAAACTTGTTTCAGGCGTCTATAAGTTAACTTGTGAGTGTAATATGTCATATATTGGTCAAACAGGACGAACATTCACTCAAAGGATATCCGAACATCAAAATAGTTATAGAAATAATAAATCAGATTCAACTTTTGCTAATCATTGTATAGAGAATAACCACAACTTTAATACGAACTTCAAAATTCTTCATATTCAAGATAAAAGTAAAAAACTAGATTTGCTAGAATCATTAGAAATTTCTAGATATAAGAAATTAGGGTTAGTATTAGACGACCAAACAGAAATTTGTAATTCCCCCCTACTTTCATTAAATTTATAATTATCAGGCTTTGTATATATACCTTGTACATTTGTAAATTCACCATTTATTCATCCACCTGATGAAGTCACAGTGTGATGAAACGATATTGTAGTGGAAAGTTAGATTAAATTATTTGAAACTTAAAATTAGTGCATTTTTTATACTATCATAAAAAAGACCATGAAAATGACTTACATAAAAGTAAAAGTCAGTTAAAAACATTTCTTACATATAACTACTGGCACTACTTGTAATGGGACACATTACGACCATCTTATTTCAAGACATTAATTAAATCTGTTATAATTTTAAAGAATATCAAAACTTAATTTGTATGAAATTAAAAAGTAAAATTATATAAATATTAATGCGTTTCCCGCCATTGGGTATTATTGCGAAACATTTCGCAATAATATTAAATGCGTATTTCACTCAGATCCTTTTATGCACAATCAACATTTTCTGTAGTTCACTTTGTAAAGCTAGTAATGTATAAACTCAATTAGAATAGCTTTGTATCACATATACGAATCGAGAGGGTGACTGTATTACATCATCCACGTAACCAGAACGATCGAGAACTTCACAAGGAAGCTGGGGATTCACCGAGAGAAAAGAGAAGTTAGAACGGATCAAGGAGAACGAAACGAGATACTTGCTTCCAAGTCGCGAAGCCGGTCAAACGTGCGGACCCTAAAAGTAAGAGTAAGAGAGGGTTTACCGCAATAAACTTGGCTCAAGGTAGTCAACCAAGTCAGACGTGCGGACCCTTAAAGTAACAGTAAGAGAGGGTTTACCGCAATCCAATGCCCTTAAATAAGAAAAGTACATATAGTAGCAAGAGGTATTTCTTGCCTAAAAGTGAAGTTATTTGTTTAAAACGTGAATTCCCACGCTTATTACATCAAGGCTTTTGTCTGGAATCCCGGTCACCTTGAGGCGTGAAGAAAGAGTTCTAATTCAGTGAACAAGTGCGTCACCTCCAGAGGAAGCGATTAGACTATAAAGTGATATGGCCATTAGTGTAACGATATTAAGGTTAGTCATTATTAATACTGTTTTTTAATCTGATCAGACTAAACAGTTCAATTATAAGTAAAAGTTACCGTATCTCGCCTTATATGTATGTATAGAATCTAAGCAACATTTCAGAGTAACCATAAAGAATTTTGTAGTAAATTACAGGTAAATTAAAAAGCTCATTTATCAATATATAAGTATATTTTATAATTATTTTGTTTTATTCAAATCATGTAATATAAACTTCATTAAAAGAGCATATTAATCAAACGGAATTGATTGAAACAAATAATAAATGAAAAAGAGGGATTCATTTCATTTCACCTACGTTTTCATACACGCTTTGAGAAAGAAAGACGTAAGTCCCATTTCCGCTTACCCACTTTTATTTAGAGTTTCTTTTTCTTAATCTCTCCGCTGACTATTTAGCTAACCGGCATTATAATAAATTCAATTATATACCTTAGAAGGGGTAAATCTTCTTGGCGCCCAACTAAGCAGTAATTGAAAAATCAATTATTTATTTTTCAACTTTTTAATCTATATCTCAATATTTAGGGTAACTGCGGCATTTAGTTATTTCAGCACCAAAGTTATCAATTGTTAACAGTAACCTCGAATCCCTCGAGATACGGGATATTATTAATATATGCCAGTGTTTAAGGTCTGTTACATACTGAACATCTGGCTTGGCTGATAAGAGCACGACCTCCGACGGCGAGACCAGGGACGGGCTTTTTACGCGGCGAGCTATACGACTAGAGACAATAATAGTAAGCAAAGAACAGGGACGGACTTCAATTAAAGTAACAGGTAAAGTTAAGAGGAAATTTCGATAATGGATTCAGATACGTCTGATGATGTAAAACAAAAAAGAACGGACGTACTAAAAGAGGACTCATCCAAAAGGTCGAAGAAAACATACAGAAGTCCATCAAAAACAAATGATGAAATGCTGAAAGAAATTATGGGAATGATGAAAGGACTCTCCGCTGACATAAGGGATATTAAGACAGAACAGAAAATACAAGGAGAAGATACCAAAGCACTGAAGGACGAAATAAGAGAGCTACGGAAAGAACAGGTAGAATACAAGAAAGATATAAGAAATCTGAAGGAAATAAATGAAAAAGCGATGGCTGAAGTCAATGAATTAAGAAGTGAAGTAAAATTATATAATGAAAGAATTGAGAAATTGGAAAATGATAGAAGAAGGAAGAACATAGTAGTACAGGGGATGACAATGAATAAAGGAGATGGCAATATACTGAAAGGTGAAATGAGAAAGCTTATAGAAAACGAGATAGGTGTGAAAACAATAATAAAAAAGGCTAGTAGATTAGGGATAAAAACATGTCTAGTCGAACTAGACAGTGAAGAGAATAAAAAAGAGGTCATGCAAAATAAAAGTAAATGAAAGAATAGACAAGGCAGCCAAATATTTATCAATGAGGACCTAACAAGAGAAGAAAGAGATATCCAGAGGAATATTAGACAGAAAGCAAAAGAAGAAAGGAAACATGGAAAACAGGTTAAATTGGGGTTTGCAAAGCTACTGGTGAATAGGGAGACTTGGAAATGGAATAGACAAACAAAGATGCTGGAGAAGATTGATAGAACAATAAACAATTCAAAAAACTAGCCAGATAGACAAAAGACGGCAGTATTGAACTGAACAGGCAACGAAATGGACAGGAACTGAAATCAAATAACATTAATGGAAACGTTTTTAAAGTACTGGAAGAAAAGGGAACTGAAACAGATGGTCCAATAAATAGCACTGAACAAAGATGCGAAGCAAAAATCTACAAATGCAAACAAAAAACGAAAGGAAACGTGTGGAGAGTAGCAACATGGAATATACGAAGTATAATGGGAATGGAAGAGGAACTAATTACAGAATTTGAAAAAGCAGACATAGATATCTTAGGAGTAACTGAAATAAAAATGAAAGGCAAAGGAGAAAAAGCAGTAAAAAATGGTCATCTCTTAATATATAGTGGGGTAGAAATGAATCAAAGAGCGAAAGAAGGAGTAGGTTGTATAATAAAAGAAAATACTATTAAATATATAAGAAAGTGGGAGGCTTTATCAACGAGGCTACTGAAGATTGAAATGGAAATCGAAAAGCAAGCAAACACAACAATAATAATTGTGTATGGACCAAATGAAGTTGACGCAGCAAAGCAAAAAGTAGAGTTTTGGGAACAATTAGAACAGGCAACAGAGGATGTCAATGCAAGACTAATTGTCCTGGGCGATTTTAACGCAAGAGTTGGGAAAAAGGATGAAGAATCAGGAAAAGTAATTGGAATGCAGGGGGAAACAATACGAAACAATAATGGAAGAGACTTATTGACTACTGTTTAACTAATAATCTAATAATCACGAACACATTCTTTGCCCATAAAGAAATACATAAATACACCCGAGAAGTTAGAAGCAGAGGTGAAAAATCAATCATAGACTACGTACTAATAAACAAAAGCCATAGGAAAGAAGTCGAAGATACTAGAGTGCAAAGAGGTCCAGAAATATACTCAGATCACTACTTGTTATTGTCAGAAATATTCATTCCAGGAAGGTAAAGCCCAATGGTGACTAAGAACAAAAAACAAAAGACAAAAGTGGTTATAAGAAACTATAAACTCAGGCAAAATGAAATAGCGACAAAATACAAAGAAAAAGTTGAGCAAGAAATGGAAGAACTAAATAAACTGGACACAGACAATAATGTGGAAATATACACAAAGCTGCAAAAGAAGCGTGCGGAATTATAAAAATAAATAAAAACAAAAAACATATAAGCTGGTGGAGCGACGAAATAAAAGATGCGATAAAATATAAAAAAACATGTGTGAAATACTTCAAAGCGAAAACAGAAGAAAGCTACTCTAATTATAAACAGCAAAGAACAAGGGTAAAATAACTAGTGAGAGCAGCAAAACAAATGTCATGAGAAGAATTCGGGGAAAGAATGGAAAGTGATAGCCACGGAAACCAGAAATTATTCTATAAAGTATTGAAAAAACTTTCAGAAGTGATACGAACTATAATAGTAAATACATATAATCAAAAGAGGGAAAAATACTTGAAGACGACAAAGAAATATTGGACAGATGGAAAGAATACTTTGAGGATATGCTTAATATAGAAAAAATAGTACAAGGATATAATGAAAAAGAAGAACAAATAACCACCCAATTAACAGACGAAGGTGAACAAGAAATAAAAATAGAAGAAGTAAAAGAAGCAATCATAAAAATAAAAACAGGAAGAACAGCAGGTCATGATTGTATATCACCAGAAATGGTCAATAACTTGGGTGAATAAAGCCTAGAAGCTATAACTAAACTGTTTAACAAAATATATACAGAAGAGAGAATACCACAAGATTGGGAAATAGGAGTGATATTACCCATCTACAAGAAAGGAGATTACCGTGAATGCAAGAACTATAGGGGAATAACAATGATGAGTATAATTGCCAAAATGTACGAAAGAATACTGGGAAAAAGATTCAAAATACAAATAGAGACACAGCTAGAAGATTCACAAAGCGGTTTTAGGAAGGGAAGAGGAGTAAGAGACGATATATTTACTATAAAACAAATAATGGAAAAAGGACAGCAAAGCAATACGTACTTGGCGTTTATTGACCTAGAGAAAGCGTTTGATAGTGTACCAAGGAAAGCGATATGGGAAAGCCTATAGAGAAGAGGTTTAAATAAGAAATTGAGAAACAATATAGAGTGTATGTATAAGGTCACAAAGAATTATGTACGAACGAGAAATGCAGATTCACAGATATTTGAAACTAAAGAAGGATTGTGACAGGGTGGTGTACTGAGCCCAGCACTATTCAACAGAGTGATGGATGACGTACAAAAAGAAATAAAGCACAAACTGAAGAAATTACCAGTGGGTTATAGAAATATGTAAATAACGACAATAACTGACTGCGTCTTTGCAGATGATTTAGTAATATTTGCAAAAAACACGATAGACCTGCAAGAAAACGTAACAATATGGAACGAAGCCCTTCAAAACCGAAACTTAAAAATTAACATCGATAAAACAAAGGTAATGCTAATTGGTAAAGAAAACAAGCAAGCATTAATAACACTGGACAATACAAAAATAGAGCAAGTGAAGACGATGAGATACCTGGGCGTAAATTTACAGAAGAATGGTAAGAACGAAACCGAAATAAATGAAAGAATAGAAAAGCAACACGGACATACTATGCTTTGAATAACAAATTTATAAGAAAGAAAGAAAGATCAACCAAGACAAAAATCCTAGTTGACAAGACTGTACATAAACCAATTAATTAATGTATGGTAGTGAGAGCTGGGTGTTAACAAGGCAGCAAAAAAGTAAAATCCAGGCGGCAGAGATGAGATTCCGGAGAGCAGTCAAAGGTATTACAAGAAGAGATAGAATACGGAATGAAACAGTAAGGGAAGAACTAAAAGTGGAATCGATATTAAAGAGCATTGAAAAGCAACATCTGAAGTGGTTCGCACACGTAATACGAATGGAAAACCAGAGACAACCGAAACGGATATATCTGGCAAGGACACAGGAAAAGAAGACTAGAAGAAGACCGAGAAAAGAGTGGAACAGTGTAGTGGCAGAGTGCTTGGAAGACAGGGGAACAAAGTGGAAAAATGCAGAAGTAATGGCAAGAGACAGAAGGGATTGGGCAATGTTTGTTAGTAAATAAAAAGTTTTTTTTAGACGCCTTAACACCTTCGGATATAAGAAGGCTTTATCGATTATATATATATATATATATATATATATACGTATATATACGAGATAACTACTGATTGTTCACCGCATACATTGGATTTACAACGTGTTGTTTTTCTGTCTTTTGAAGATGGATAAACATCACATCTCTTCTTCTGTCTTGGAATCTCAGAACTTGTAGCTGCTTCAGCTTCTTCTTCGGCTTCTGGTTTTTCGCGGTCCTTGTATTCTGCTAACTCCTTTCCTAGCTCAATTAGAAAGTTTCTTCTCTTTTTCAAATCAAAAGCTGAATTAGGTTTTAAGAGCTTCCATAGTATGTATGCGTTTATGGAGCTGATGTCTATCATGTTATAATAAACTACAAGAGACCATCTCTTCGTCATCTTTTTCACGGTGTGTGATCGTGTCATTTTCGCCAACTTGTCTACGCCACCTTTTGTTTTGTTGTAGCCCAGGATTACCTGAGGTTCCTTTTTTTGGCCATTATCAACATTTTTCTCACCGTGCAGAGTACTCAGTAGCGTTACAAGCTTACGTTTCTTTGGGCAATACGAAATAATCACCGCATCGTCTGTAAAACCAAACTGTGTGGAAAACACTTGACGATTTTTTGTATCAACAAATGAAGATGGCATTCAGGCTTATTTTACGAATCGTACCAACTAATGTTAGTTTTTTGAGAACAGATTGTATGAAGAAGATTGTACGAAGTAAAGAAATTGTCGCAGGTGACATTCCTTCCAGAGTTTTCAAGTTTTCAATTTCTTCTACCAAACGTTTTACAACCTTTTCGCCTTGACTCTTGTCTCTTTCCTCTCCCTGCTTTCCAGGATAAATTTCCAGTTTTCATGCATAGGTTGTTATACTATCGCAAATGGCCCAAAATGTTATTCCATATCGTCCAGGTTTTGATGGAATATATTGTCTGAAGGAACATCTGCCTCTGAAAGCTACAAACTGTTCATCAACCGTCATACTTTGGTACATAGGCATCTCGCAAACAAGTATTCCATAACTCAAAGCATTCCCTGATTGGTGCTATTTTGTCGCCACTCCTTTTAATATAATTGAAGCTAGACTTATTAGAGTCAAACTACACAACAATATGTATGTGATATAATTTAAACACATTTTAAATTCACTCTAGAAGCTTCTTTAATATGGCTAAATAGTGAAATATTTATCACTATAGATACTCGATTGAAAATTGAATTAAAATGGCTTTTAATTTCTTGCTAAGGTTAACAACTTATTTAGTGAAATGTCCTCGTAGGTATTGTAGAAAGAAAACTTTTATTTTCATTTAGTTTTAAGAAAAGGCTTCGACTTAGTTGCGTGGCAATATATTACGAATGCTCCAATTTTGTTTGCACATGTAAGTTGCGTCAACAATATTGGGGTAAGGAATATTACTAATGCATATGCTGTAAATACTAGGAAGTTCATCTATATACATCACTGTGTAAATGTTAATAATGAATTACTAATTTGACATGCTTATATGAACACAACATCCCAATAAAAGACAACGAAAACTCAAAAGGCTCAAACACTTATACGTGACGAAACGCTGCTGCCAGCCTGCTCAGTGTCGGTTGCTCAAAAATAAGTGCACCAGCTTGTTTAAATTATAAGCAACACCTATAAGCAAACAAGGAATTAGTTCCAGAAACGCAGATAATATATACCAAGGCAAGTTGACGTAAAAATATCAAACACAGTAATAAAATAGCATAGGAGATGCAAATCTTTATTTAATTAAATGAAATGATATTTATATTTATTTTAAAAGATGATAATAATCACGTATAATTAAATAATTGCTAAGCTAATTTAAAGCAATCACAAATTTTATTTAATCATCAGTTAGATTTCAAAAACACAACTTTATTAAATTTATTCATTTAGAGCTATTGTTTAGACGATAATAAAAATTCACATTTAGTTTATTAAAATTGTTTATTAGTACAGTTTATAAAGTATTTCTTTGCAGTTCATACTGCCCAAATGTGAACCGCAAATTGTACCTTATCTCTTTCTAACACATATAAATTCGCGCGATAATACTACACACGTTAGTCATTTTAAAGGACTCATATGTATTAAATTTGGTCACTTGATAGCAAAACGCTTTATGAACAGTAAGCATGTTTCCCAACATTATAACAGTAAGGGTTAACCAGCTGGGTCACACATTTTTACTCGAATATTTGTGCAATTTCTCACATTTTCAAGATACTCTAAAATAATATTAGCCTTTTTGTATTTATGTATGCAGATGTTATTTATTCTTATTCTAGTTTCTGACAAAAATTGTTCGAAAAATAACAAAAGTAAGTAAAAATCCATTCAAATCAATATTTATTATATGATTGTTTCGGCCTTTACTTGATGAAATTCCATTATAAAAAGTGAAATATTTATTAACTACTACGTAGGACAGGTATGCTCCTCGTCGTTCCAAGCATATTGTTACGAGACTATAAATCTGTCGAACCAACTAGATTACTCGAAGATTCGCGAAACACGTCGGTATTATCCTCGAACAATGTCGTAGGTTCTCGATGTTAGGTAACTCGTATAAATACAACGCATCGCCCGCTATCGGGGCTGTTAAGTTTTAACTACGGACAAGCGAATGTTATATTGTTTGAATCGTAATCTGTGAAGAATAAATATTTCGTCGTTCGAACTTGGCATCTACCTACGTAACAATATAATATCAATTTTGATATGGATAAACCAGGCCAAAATACTTTTTTATTTCATCGCATAACAAAAGTGTCTGGTTAATTTGCAAGAGTAGTGTTTCTATTCCGAAGGAATATAATGTGAAAAGGCATTATGAAACCCAGCATCATACTTTTACCAAATTAACCGGGGAAAATCGAACACAAAAAATTTCCACTTTACAAAGGGAACTAATAGGCCAGCAAGCTGTTTACAAAACCAATTCAAGACGCTGAAACAGCTACTGCAGTTAGCTTTGAAATATCTCGAATAATAGCGAAAACTTGTCGGACTTTTAAAGATTGTGAGTTTGTTAAGCAGTGTTTCGATATCGCCGCAAAAAAAATGTGTCCGAAAGATGCAAAGAGGTTTGAGATAATTCAACTAAATCGGATGACTGTTCAAAGAAGACTTGCCACATTAGCAGCTAATACAAAAGAGCACTTAGCTACGAAATCGAAAAGTTTTGAGTATTTTTGTATAGCACTCGACGAATCTACAGATATAAGTTCCACTGCTCAACTCTTAATATTTTTACGAGGTGTAACGTAAAATTTTGAAGTCAGTGAAGAACTGTTTGGTATGAGTTCTTTGACAAGTCAAACCAAGGGGAGTGACATGCTCAAAGCCCTTCTGGATAAATGTTCTATAATGGATTTGAATTTAACGAAATTATCTGGAATTACGACTGACGGAGCACCTTCAATGGTTGGAAGTAAATCAGGGATAATAACTATGTTAAAAGATTATTTACAAACTAAAAACCTAGATACCAAGGAATTAATGCAGTTTCATTGCATTATACATCAAGAGGCCCTCTGTTCAAAATTATTGGGATTTGAAAATGTGATGAAAGTTGTAGTACCTACTCCAAACTTTACAAAATCACGAGGTCTCAATCACCGACAATTCACACAATTTCTCGAGGATATTGAAAGCGAATATGGTGATCTCCTGTTTTACACTGAAGTAGGATGGCTGAGTCGTGCGTTGTCACTATAGAGCGGTTTCTTAACTTGATTGAAGAAATCAAAATATTTCTGGCGGAAACGAAAAAGGACGTCTCCGAACTCGACAATCCTGCTTTGCTGTGTGATTTAACGTTTCTTGTAGACATCTACAAATCACTTTAACGTCTTAAATAGGCGACTCGAAGGCAAAGATCAATTGATTTCGCAGTTATACTCTCATGTTTCGTCCTTTCAATGCAAATTGAGTCTTTTCAGGACACAAATCAATTCAGCCAATTACAGCCATTTTCCGAACTACAAAAAAATTATGGAGAAATTCAATAAAACTGATGTCAATTTCGCTTATGTTGAAAAAATGGATATTTTAATACAAGCTTTTCATGATCGTTTTCTAGACTTCAAAAAAGTTAAATCTCTATTAGACATTTTCAGCAATCCTTTCAACATTTCACCCGAAAATGCACCGAAATCCATACAGCTGGAATTTATAGAACTCAACTTACTCAACTTTTACCGTTGCGTTAACAAAACCGCTTATAAAGAGTTGCGAATAAATGCATGGAAATACGCAAGCTTATATGGATCGAGGTATATATGTGAATAAACGTTTTCAATGATGAAACTTAACAAAACAAAAAATCGAAACCGTCTGGCAAATCAAAATCTGGAAGCAATTTTACGTGTGGCGACAAGTAATGTGGAGCCAAACATAAACAAAATTGTTAGGTCAATGCAATGCCATGCATCAAAATAATAAAACATGAAATATTACATCGTAATGATTAGATTAGATTACGATTACATAATTACAATGTTCTTTTATTTTAATCATTTGTGGTAATTCATACTATTTAAAAATAAAAATATTTGTGTTAATACGAATTCTTTGTAGTGGCCCGTCCTTGGCCTATAATTTTCCCGAGTGGCCCCTGTTCCCTATAAGTCTGTGCATCCCTGGTCTAGAATATGCTACGTTTATAGAGTTAGAAGCTAAGCGGTACCTATGTAATTCCAAATAAGTAAAAGTAATTTAGAATCCCAGTACTTTCTTAGGCTTTGTAATTTACATATTTAAAATCCTAATTTATTGTGTATTAATTTCACTAGACGTAGCTTCCGCAAACAATAAACAACGAAATGCAAATCAACAATTATTATGGAGATAAATTTAAAAATAACGATGTTTAATTCATTTGAAGAATAGAATTGGATTGGTGAACGGCCGACCACTAAATTACTTTAATATGTAAACGATCCCTAATTATCATTTGGGGCAGCGTTTGCTTTCTTCATTTTCGTTTTTTTTTTTTCGAAACCGAACATTTCTCTCTGGCCTCGAGGTACCGCCGCTTCGGTACATCGAACAATTTGTTTTTGTAATTAATTCTATTTACAAATAAATGATTCGGATTAAATTTGCGGCCCTGACGTTATTTATTAGAGTCAAGATTAAAACGATGTAGATATTTTAGCGTTTATAACTAATGGGATCGCGTAATTTAACGGACAAACTGAAATTCAATTATACATTTGAATTAAGTTAATCCCTATTTTATATATGTATGGATGATTATTAATATGTGACTGTACACAGTAGAGTTAATAGGGTATCAGATATGGATAAATATTTTATACCTTTTTGAATATTAATTATTCTTTGCGTTTACCTTTCACGGAAAAAGCAATTACCGGATCGACTAATAAAAAAATTAATGTAACGTGGACAAGAAATAATACACTAACAGTAATTTTAGTATGTAATATTATTTTACCAGTTTTAGTAACAAAAAGCTAACCCAAATTTAATAACCTTTTGCGACATTGTTATCTTCTTGTTACATCATTTATATTAATAGTTTCACGCAATTATGTCTGACGTACACTTTTTGTACTCCATATAATTTAGTCGAGCAAAAATAATGATGTAAGTAACGCAAATGAGCTAGTATCTGGAAGCCATCTATTAAAAATGACGAAAATTCAATTACACCAGGTCGGATTTATACAGGGTTAGACAAATGTATGGATCGATTAAAATATCTTTGATATGGCTACTTTTTAATTTTAATAAATTTAAAGTTAATGCAAATAGGAAATTCAAAGAGATCTAGATCTCGGTTTCCGAGTTGGAACCGCGTCGCGTCGTCGGCAGTTAGGCGTAACTCCAACGTTTCGTCCACTGTTTCAAGAGACATCTGCAGGGCTGAACGTAGATGTCCGTCATTTGGCAGTAGCTTGAAGGATGCTAAGACTGTGTATGAGTCGTTGAATTTTATTTCGTGGTCGAAGATTGCCTCCATTTCCACTCCATTGTTTCGTATCTCCCAGGGTTGTGATGTGTTTGAGTCTGATTAATAATCGTGCGTTGTTGTGTTTTTGTGCGGTGATGTGTTTTGTATGTGCAATCAGTGCGTCAGTCGCGTTTTTGCGTTTAAGTCATGTGTGTTCGTTTGTTGGTCATCATCTCATTTTTTTTTGCGTTTCAGTTGTGTGTGTGTTTAATGTGTTTTATTGTAAAGTGTTATTATTGTCTGTGTTTGTGTTACGAAGTATTGTATTTGTTCGTTTGTTGCGTTTGTCGATTGTAGTGTTATTAGCATATTGCCTAAGGCAAGTGCTAATTCGTCAACTGTGTTGAGTGTTGTTTTGTTTTGTCTTTGAGTCCAGGAATTAGTTGTTGGGGGTGGTGCTGGTATGTATTTAGGTTTGGGTGTGGTTTTGTTTGTAGGGTTGTTTGGATTGTTGGGACAGTTTAAGAAAGTGGATAGGTGAGGGCCACCGCAATTTGCACACTTTGGTGGGGTTGTTTTAGTCTTGGTACATAAGTGTGTCGAATGTCCGTCTCCGTATTTCATGCATTTGTAGTTTACGTTGCAATTCCGTTGGTGATGTCCGAAAGTCTGGCACTTGTGGCATTGTATAATGTCTGTCCGTTTGTTTAATTGTTCGATTTTTATTGCGAGTCCGCAGCAGTCGTGTATGTTGTATATAGATTTGTACTGTCTCGTTAGTTCGATTAATACTAGGGGTGCCGGTATGCCGTGTTTGCCGTTCATCCTTTTAATTTTTATTGTCGGGTAGCCTTTGTCAGTCAAGTCGTCTGTAATGTCCGTTTCGGTGATAAAGGTAGGAATGCCACGCATAACTACCTTTAATGTCTTGTCGCTTCTCAATTGAAAAGTGTAAAATTGAATTTGTTCATTGTCGAGTATGTGTTTAAGTTTTCGGTAGTCTTCGTCAGTTGTCGGTTCGATATGTATGTCTGGTTTCACGAGTTTGCTTTGTACGGTGTTAATGCTGTGTGTTTTGAGTATGTGTCGTATGTGTGACCATTTGTCTTTTTCGGTTATAATAATTGGTGCGATTTTGTTTTTTGTTTCAGTTTTTGTGTTTTGTGTAGTGTATGTCTTATCACTTACCCTGGGAGTGCTGTTGTATGAAGTTGACGGTTGTGGAGTGATTTCGGTTTCTTCTTCCATCTTTTCCTCGGCGTTTGTTTTTTCGAGTGCGCTATATGAGTTTTTTGTTTCAATTGGTGTATTTTCGTGCTCGGTTTTTTGTTTTTTTGACGTTTTCTTCGGAATTGAAAAAACGTTTAGAAGTTCGATGGTGAAGTTGTGTTCCGGGTTGATGTTGGGCGGGTTTACCGGGCTTGCTTCTTCTTTTGGCGAGTCTAATAATTCTATTTTTACCGTCGGCTCGTCGGGATCTACGATAAATATCTGCAGTTGTTTTTGCAGAAGGTTCTGAATGTCTTCTTCCTCCGTTGTTTGGTTTATTATAGTTTCTGCGTCTTGTCGTTGTTGCGGAGTGCATCTTGTTTTGAAGCTATGCTTCAGAGCTAGGTTGGTGATAGTTTTCGTGATATATCTTCCGGCCATTGCTTCCGGGTTCGTATGACGATGTATCGCCGTCGATGTTCTCAACTGCGATGCTGCTGTAGCAGAGGTCGCAGTGAGAATGCTAAGACAGAGACCGGCACAACTTATATAGGGGGGACCAGGTCAGATGGTGGCCTGCTATTGGCTGGGGACAATGAGCCAATCGTATGCGTTATATGGGTGTGGTAATTCGTAGTGGAGTTCAGTAGAGTTTTCCACGTTGGATGTAATGTATAGCCATCGTCTCTATTGAGTTTGCGGAGATGTTTGTAAATTTCAATGGATTCACGGATTTTCCTAGCGAAGCGATGCGATTTACAGGACAGAAGCTTGACTGGTAGTACAACGTTCATCATCGAACACACGCACACCGACTGGCCGCTTAGTTTCGCCAATGTACACACTGCCACACTAACACGGAATGCGATACAATCCTCATACTTGGAGTGGAGATATTTTTCTTTAACCGAGGGTAAGAGGTTCGCAACATTAGAATGGGCCTGAAGACGGTCTTAATTTTATTTCTATGTAGAACCTTTCCTATATGATCGGTGACACCGTGAATATACAGTAAGAAGGCGATGCTGATGTTAGGATCTGGTTGACTCCGAGGTTTGGGGTTACGATGTCTAAGTATAGTACGGTGTATGCCGTGGGCGTTATAATTATTTTCGAGTAGGGTGTTAGAAACATGCTTAAGAGAGTAGTGCCCTAGGTTCTGAGTTAGAAAACGCACAATGTACAAGAGTATTGTTGAGCTTGTTTGTGTGCCGGCTAATGATGGGAAAACCCGTTCAGATACCGGTCCATATGAGTCGGTTTCCTGTAAACCATGTGGCCCAGTTTGATTGATATTGCGGGTCACTGAGACATCTGAAAACGGGAGACTTCAGTCTGATTCCACCTCCATGGTAAAGCGAATGTCACGGTGCTGGGTGTTTAAGAAAAGTAAGAACTCATCTAAGGACTGCCGCCCATGCGGCCAGATAACGAACGTATCGTGTACATATCTAAACCAACATTTAGGTTTTAAGTGGAAGGAACTCAAGATTTGTTGTTCGAACCCAACCATAAAAATGTTAGCGACAACCGGGGATAAGAGGGAACCCATAGCAGCTCCCAACACTTGTACATAGAACTTCTAAGTAGGGCACACATTTACGAGTTCCGATATATCATTCGTATATGTATATACATGGACACACAGTACGTATTTACCAGCGTTTGCTTCGATTTGCTTCAGCAATGGAGGATTTACGAAGAGAAGCGACTGTAGTACACTTCGCGGTCATGTAGCAAATTTTGTTCTATCACACCAGATACCTCATGATACCAGATAACCTCATGACATCTGACTGACAAAACCGACTACGCCAATGCAAAGTGTTTCTTTTAGAATAGCTTCGCTATTACAGGAAAGAAAAAATACGCATATTACTATGAATCCATTAACTCGTCGCCAGGTCGCGTAATATACCAAAAACAAATTGGCTACATTACCGCGAAGTGTACTGCAGTCGTTTGTCTTCGTAAATCCTCCATTGATGAAGTCGTTAGACAGAAACGCATGCGTCTGGTGGTTGAAGTAAACGCTGGTAAATACGTACTGTGTGTCCATGTATAAACAGATACAAATTTGTTTTTATAAAGATTTGTATTATTTTGTATCAAAGCTTGATGTGAGTTGTCGCATCGATATACTAATTTGCTTTTGGTATATGGTTCGGTTTGCCGTGGGAGTTTATAATGTTGGAGATGATTGACACTGTGTCCGGGATGGGGACCTTCGTGAAAAGAAATTCAACGTCAAAACTAACTAGTAAATCACTAGTGTCTAAACAAAAAACCTTGCAAACGATTTACAAAATGTTGAGAATGTTTAATGGCAGAGTTACTATCGTCTGTGCATTGTTTGAGAGTGTTAGATAAATTTTTGGCTAATTTGTAGGTGGGGCTGTCGATAGCGCTGACAATGGGGCGATGAGGTACTTTGAGTTTGTGAATTTTAGGTAATCCATATAATCTTGGCGGCTTGGAGTGCCTCGCGATAAGATATTTTTGTACGTCTCCGGGGATAGATGATCGTTTGATGAGATCTGTTACAGAACGTTCTATCCGGGCTGTAGAGTCCCGCTTTAAGAGGCGATAAGAATCGTCTTGGAGTAGTCAATTATTCTTTGCCGTAACTCATCCAAATTGTGCGGTTGTCTAGTATAAACCACAGATTTTAAATGACCCGCAAGGAAAGAATATAGGGGATTTAAATCTAGCGACTGTACTGGCCATTCAATGAATTCTCTGCGACCAATTCACTGATTTAAAACTGTTTCTTTTAAAAACCTTCTAACATTAAGGGCATACTGAGGGGGTGCTCCATCTTGCCGGAACCAATCACTTATTGGTAACTCTCCATCTTATTTAATATTAGGAACAACCTGGTCACGTAAATGATCTTAATATCTCTGTCCAGTTAGTATTCCATGAATGAAAAAAGGACCAACAATATTGTTCCTGAAAATACCAACGCAAACGTTTAATTTCGGCGGATATTGTGTATCTGTTTCTAATATCCAATGAGGGTTATCTATTGAGCAATATCGACAATTATGACGATTAACGCTACCGTTCAATCAAAACGCAGCCTCGTCAGAAAACAGCAAATCGTATGTAAAATATTGGTCATTTTTGCAGGTCTCAAACACTTTTTCCCAAAATTCAATAGTTGAATTCATTAATTTTAGATTCTGACAATTATTGACAGACAACAGTTGACATTTAACATTTAATGCAAATCAAAAAATTAAATAAAAATATATTTAATTTAATGACGATTTTTTGTTCAAAACCTACTTGACTGCGAATTTTTCTCAGCACCCGTTACATTAACAGACTTAAGTTCGACAGACTTCGCGTATATAGAATGTTTCAATTTTTCAAAGTATATTCCGCGTTTTAAAATATAAATTCAACAAAGACATTTTCTGTATATTCGTTTGCAATAGAAACTCTCTTTTTTTGTTATCACACTAGCAGACGGACCCATCGACATCTACCTGGACTCGAGCAGTTAACCAAGCATCTCACATCTACATTTCATTTAAATTAAGTTATTAATTTAATTACATACTTATTTCTTATAATTATATCGTGTCGCATATAATTTTAAAGCTTGTCTCACAAAGGATATTTTAATATTTGTTTCATCGATATAACAACCTTTCAGCTCGCGCTTCTGATTAATTTATTATTTAATACATGGATAACTACGATCCCTTTCTTCAACTTAGGGCAATAAAAACCTTTTTCAATAACCAGTGTACTCTTGGACACGAAATTCCTTCTTCTGTTCAAGACCTTTGTAAGAAAAACATCTTACTCGTCATGCTGTTCATGTACCGGCCATGTGCCCATGCAGTTTCGTTT
This sequence comes from Melolontha melolontha, assembly GCA_935421215.2. Taxonomy (NCBI): domain Eukaryota; kingdom Metazoa; phylum Arthropoda; class Insecta; order Coleoptera; family Scarabaeidae; genus Melolontha; species Melolontha melolontha. The sequence goes on along the minus strand of OW285236.1, from coordinate 228,102,875 downwards.
CTCTCTAAGATAATCTCTAAGGTAATGTCTAAGGTAATCTGTATTATTTGACGTATTAATTCACATTAATTTAATTCATTTAACTAATTCATTTCTTCGTTCCCATGCCAAACATCCTTCTGCATACTTGTACAAATACATAACGAGAACCTCGTGACCGACCAACCACGGTTTCACAGGTAACTCTGTATTGTCCGATACAGAGGTTAATTTATGTTAATCACAATTCATTCATATTTAATTTATTGCCTAATTTAACGGTGAAACTTTGATGCATCACCAGCAATACCAATAATTTATATCATCATTTATATCATTGTTAATATTATTTAACGCAAACAGCAATCTTGATTGCTTTTGTTGCCTGTTAAGCAAGAATTTGGTTATTGTGCTCTAATTTTTTAATTCTTAATTGCATATTCTTTGACTCACAATCGAACGGGATGCAGGAAAATTCGAGTGAGCGATGGCACATCTTAGCGAATCGAAAGGATTATTTCTGATATAATTCAAAAGTAGATTGTCTTCCACTATACCGCTAGCTGATGGTCGACCTGAACCAATTTTTCGTGTCATTGTGTAGCTAGTCTCTCAACGTTTTTTTAACTTTAAATATGGTATTTTTGTTTAAATTTAAATTTAGAGCAATTACTCGAATTGACCAACCATTTTCCAAATTGGTAATAATCCTGGTCTGTATTACCGTATCTAATTGACCTGGCATTTTCGCGAGATTATTAATAGATTTCTGACGTTTCTGACACTTCCAATCTTTGACAAGCACTTTGACGTTAAAATGTAATTAATCAAATAGCTAACAATGAATGTCGGCTTCACACAGTAATAGTTTAGTTGTCCCATTTTTTTTTAACATATCTGTGTACCTATTATTTATTGTATTGAAAAAATACCAAAAATTTGTTATTTATTTATCATAACAATATTTACTAATTGGATGTTGGGTCTAATAAGCAGAATCTGGTAAATCCTAGGATTAGTAAGACATTAAGACAAAGGCAATTTTCACGGTACATATTTGCTCGTATAGGAAAGTAGGTAAGTTAAATTTAAAAATTAGTCTACACGTACTCAACCAAACTATACTGCAATAATATTAAATACTACACAGCAATATGTATACTGTTTATTATTACTGGTGTCTCTTAATTTCATCTTCAATTTGTAGAGCTTCGAAAGTTTTCTATTTAAGTTCGACGATAAACTTTCTTGGATTATTATAAGACCCGTATTGATCCCACTAAAGCACTTCTCTTCGTTCGGTAAATCTGGAACAAGATAGACAAACACGAGAAAAGATGAAAAATACATTCAATAATGTGTTGTTTACGCTTTGAATTAGATTTTAGAACGAAACTTCCTTGCTTCCTTATTCACGATGTAAAATTATGAAATCGCCGAAGTTCTCAGTATTGCATTTGAACCTAATTTGATTAATTTCATAGAAAATTTTCTTGGAATTTCTAGTTCTTTATATTCAGTAAATATTTAAATTTTAGTTTACTAAATTAAACAGAATATCAAATGTTTGTTCAGTATTTAAGTTTAAAAGTTGCAAATTTATTTTGGTAGTTATTTTATACAATGAGCATTTTTTTTACGATAGATCTGCATCGCAAGTCAACGAATTAAGCTAATTAATTATTTTTCTACATACTACTAACTAGAGTGGACCAATTCGAAGCGAAAGCAGAGGCGTGACTAACGAATTAGTTCCCGCGTGCCCCATCGCACATACGACTACTTAGAATGTTGTTCACGGTCATCGTGTGTACACGTATAATAGCAGCAGGAAAGTGAATTCTGTGTATTTAACCCATTAAAGCCCGTAATTCATTTTTGCAAATTTTTATTTAATATTTTATGTGTTTAATAATGAATGTATTTAAATACAGTTTCTCTGAAAAGAAGCATTATTTTAATTTTATATAAGGACGTTTCGTCCTGGCAACTAAAGTTGCCAATGGGATAATATAGGAAATTTTTATTAAAAAGATGATATAATTTAAATAATTTTATTTTTTACTTATGGAATGATTTAAAACAGTTTTCTGGGTGTAATGGTAGATCACATTTGCTACAAATATAATGCGTACGATTTCCACATTCTTTGTATCTTCTATATTTGGAAGTTCCCTTTTCAATAATGTGATCAGTTCGGTCTTTCCGAATTTCTTCCAAGGCCGGGGAAAATTGCAAAGAAGAACGAACACCTGTGGCTTTGCGAGATTCCCCAAAAGACTTCAAAATGAAAATGGCACATTCCCTCCGAAAGTTCAAAAGGGTTAAGTTATGGCCAAATTTCCTGTACATAAACCAACCTTGTACACAACAAATGTCAACTCCCCAAGCAAAGAATGGCCACCACCATTTTTTTAGATCTTATTCTGGATCGGTAAGATTCTACAAATTGATCCGACAGATCAACACCGCCCATGAACTTATTATAGCGATCAATTGGATTAGGTATATTCGCTGGAATCTTGGCTTTTTCAGTTCGACTATATCTATTTGATATTTTCAAGGGATACATGTTCTCGCAATTGCTGAGAACAGTGACCACATTATTATCATTCCACCGCACTGCGAGAATATTACCGGTACCAGATGACGATAGTGCACCTCGTGGTATTTTTCTAAAAGCTTGTTTGTCTGGTAACTTCATTAGAGGGTTGCACCGATTTTTTCATTTAGATTTTGTAATAAGCCAACTGAAGTAAAAAGATTATCAAAGTAAAATATAGTACCCGCTTTGGCTTCTAAGTAATCAGCTAAACCAAGTACCACATCTCCACCTTGACCCAAACCTGTTGTCGGAAGATGTGTTGAAGCACCACAATAGGGCTCGCCATGAAGTATTCTGCCAGAAGGATCTGTAGCTACCCATAATTTAAATCCGAAACGAATCGGCTTTCCTTTTATAAATTGCTTCAGTCCATGTCTGCCATAATAAGGTACTATACTTTCGTCTATGCTAACAGTTGGTCCAGCACTTATTAGATTGAATGATGCATTCAATATATCAATAAACTTGCGCACTTTATATAAGTTATCATTACCGTCATTGGTTTCATTGTTAGCAGGATGCAGATGAGCCATAATGTCATCGAAGCGGTTTCGACGAATTGCATTAGAAATAAGTTCACAGTGAACATCGGGTTCTGATGACCAATAAAGTCTCTGTAACGGTAGTGGATGATATCCAGAAAGCAACATTACACCAATAAAAGTCCAAATTTCTTGCTCTGAAACATTAAAATTGTGCAGCAGTTTCTGCGAGGCATAACGATTTGTTTCACGGACAATATGCACTAACATCTCTTGATTCAAAAACGTTTTCATTGCCTCAAAAGGACTTTTAACGGTTTCCTTTAGCAAATCTTCTGCATTGGATGAATCACACTGTCATCAAATTTTGGTACTTCAGAATTTATTTCGGTAATATTAGCATACCACTTTGTTTCCCGAGCTAAGGAAGCCTTAGAACGCTTAGCCGATGGCTGCTTTTTATTTGAGTTTTTACGTTTTATTATACCCTTTTTGTTTGGCTGTGCACTAGTCGAAGGCATACCAGTGTCCACTGGTTCGTTGTCTGAGGCGTTATCAATTTCGACGTTATCATCGTACCGTACAGCAATTTCTGCGCGAAGTATAAAAGTGAAAACATATTGTAAGAAAGAAGAAAAAAGAAGGCCATGTCGATAGACCAAACATTGTCGGACAATACAATAAACATATAGGAGGGGTTGACAAGTTAGACTGGAATGTGCAAAAGTATCGAATCAAATTTAAAGGTAAGAAATGGTATTTCCCGCTTTTCACAAATCCGATTGACGTTGCGGTTGTTAACGCCCACGCTCTTTATACTGCAGTAAATGGAAGCCTCCCATTATTAGATTTTAGACGCATTATTGCCAGAACTTATCTGAAGAAAGAATCATTATCCGATCCTAAATTTGCTGGAAGATCAAGTTCTAGTAAGGTGAGGAAAAGCCGCATGCCTGACGATATTAGAATTGATCTCATTGGACATGTTTTGGAGCGAACGATTGATGGAAAACAAAGAAAATGTGCCATATGAGACACAAACGTTCGCAAACAGTGTAAAAAATGCAATATTGGACTGCATATGGAATGTTTTCCTAATTGGCATAAATTATAAATATTTTTCTTTAGTTTGAAATGTTGGTTCAGTTTTTTTTTAAATTTTTGTAACGGCAAGTGCCATGGGTCCCAAATGGGACTTAAATTTTTTTTTTTTTAAATGGCGTATATTTATTTGCCAACGAATAACTTCACCTATTACCTTTAATATAATCGTATTTTTAATTTAAATTTACAAAAAATGTCGATAATAAAAATTTGGAAGTTAATGAGTTAATATCACCGCGACCCCCAAGTTAGGAAACGATGGAATAAAGAAGTGGTTACAAATACAATACGCAAATAATTACGCAAAATTGGTTTCAACCCTACTTTATAGGATCAATATCACCATCTTTATCTATCTTGGTTGACAAAACATAATTCATTTCCTATCGCAGGGGCAACGATATATATTTTCAATATGGATGTATCGAGTACGTGTACAAAAAGCGAACACTTCATGACTTGATCTCCTTCTTCCCAGATTAAGCCATCAATATCTGACAATCGCTCGATTCATTTCTTATACGCGGCCAGTATATATAAATGTCTTGCAATGTAATGGAGAGATGTGCAACTCCACCAGATTTATATGATAGCCTGTTAGATGCCCGCAATATCGATAAGCTTGACTAATTCGGCCGCCTTAAAACAATTTCCGGCAATAAATAACTTGTTACTGTTACGGATGCCTTGAAGATCATACGTTTTTAGACCAGTTAGACTCGTTTGCGCCAACTTGCCGTAACGGTAGGTGGAATATTATTTAACTACATGTGTGTATGTAGGTTAGGGTTATGCATATCATCGCATATACGACACAAGACAAAAGCTACACCGTTCGGCGTTCCTCTGTAATAATTATTATTACAATTACTGTTATCTCGGTTGATTATTAACGTTTACGCCTGCGATACAGTACGCTAAATCGTCGCTTTTGATGGCTTATATCAGTACGACGTGTTTTTATTCACCAAGAAATGGTCAAAATGGCACATAATGCTTATAATTATGTGAAGTTAATGAACGTAGATAACTGAAAGTTACTTCTGATGTAGTCAATGTAGGAGAATTCCATGGACGAATGAACATGTTGTAGGGTGTAAGTTTTTAGCAATTGAATATTACGTACATTTATGAAACGTACCTTTTTACACATTAATGCGATTATTATTTTTAAGTTAGCGTACACATACAGACGCTTCTACCAGTGGCGGCTCGGGGTGGTTCATATAGGGAGTGCATACAAAACAAATACAAAAACGCTTACCCAATCCTTATAAATTTCACCGACGTACTGTTCCAGACAGGTACTGTTCATTGTAGAGTTTGTTTCGAGCGAATAGTAAATATTACACTACACAGTTTAATTACATCTGACGATAAAAGTCCATTTTACGTGTCTTTGACTTTCAGAACAGTTCTATCACTTTTTCATTAAAGTTTGGAAAATCATTTATACATTCTTTTTCACAAGATAACATAGTAAGGGCATTTAATCTCTCTTCTTTCATTGTATTTCTCAGGAAAGTTTTTATTCTCTTCAGCCGTGAAAACTGGCGTTCCTCTTCGGCCGTTGTCATTGGGATTGTAATGACAATTTTTAAAAGCTTAACAACTTCATTAAAGGTGTCGCTTAATTCATCCAGCAGAAAACCTAGCAGACCTACAGCACCGACTTCTATATTTTGCCTAAATTCTTCTCTAGAATATAGAACGCTTAATTCACTTCGTTGTCTGCTTTCATTGAGGCATGGATAAAATTTTACTACTTCTTTAAGGCAATCTTCCGGAATTTTTTTTTGAAAAGAGGAGAACTGTTTAAAAGAAATTAAGTTTGCTAATATTAAGTGCCCTGTATACCGAAATCTAGTTTTTATTTCTAGCAAACTAATATCGCACACTTCAATAGTTTCTCTCCTTCTTTGGCTACCATCAGTTACTCTTCGCTGCTTTGATGGTCGAGGAGTCAGTTCTGGGTCATTTTGTTTAACCAACTGATTATCTGTGCCAGCGATTTCGGTTAGAATTTTTCCAATAGCGCGTTCAAAATTATCTAAATTATTCTTGATTTTTAATACATCTGTATTGACATTTTGTAATTGATTAAACAATAGGTCCACATGTGGCATAATTTTATGAAAGAAAGTTAACCAATAGATAAAATTTTCCTCCTCTAAAATTCGCAAATTGGCACCAGCTTGATGAATGGTAGTTTGTAAACTAGCTTCTCCCTCGATTTGTTTTAGAGCTTCAATTATTTCTTCTCGGTGCTCATATATTGTATTCACTGTCCTAGAATTGAAGTTCCATCTTATTTTTGAAGAACGAGGTAAGCTTTTTCTCTGAAGGAATTCTTCCAATTTTGCAGTCGTTGTGGTGCAGTGGAGAAAAATATACATAATCCTGTCAGATTGGCTAAAAAAATTCTGCAATTACTACTGCTCGATGTAGCATGTGACATAATTAGATTTGTCTGATGTGCATAATAATGTACAAAATTAGCCCTTGGATACTGGTCTAGGACATGTCCTTGCACGCCGTTAATAGCACCACTCATGACTGCTGCCCCATCATAGCTCTGTGCAATCAGTTTTTCTGTGTCATCAACAAGCAAACTAATTTCGTTAAGGATGGAGGCAGATAAAGAATTAGCATCATGTCCACTAGGCAGAAGATATTTCCAAAATCGTTCGACCGGTCTCGCGTTCACAATATATCTTAAAACAACTACCAACTGAAACCGATTAGACACATCTGTGGTTTCATCAGCTATCACAGATATGAAGTCGGTTGCTTTAATTTCACTGGCAACTTGTTCATGATACACGTTCAACATTGCATCAAGCTGCTCATTCTATATCGATTTTGATAATCCCTTAAAAACCGGTGCTGCTTCGAAGTGATCTCTGGGAGATTTATCCAATTCTACCGTAAAATTCATCAATTCCCGAAAAATGCCCTTGTTATTCGACGTTTGCTGTTCATCATGACCCCGAAGTGCCAGTTCAGACGCGCCACAAAATCTAATGCAATTTTTATTAAATTTAACACATAACTATTTTTTGTTACCTTTTGTTACCTTTACATTCTGAATGTTATTTTTTCCTAACATTCTTAGACTAAATATATTTTTCAAATGCCCTTCGGAATTTTCATGTTTAATAATTTTAGCACTAAGATGAATTAAGCCTCTTATTCCGTTCTTTGACCAAGACGGTTCACCACCAAACAAAAGACACGAAAAACAAAACAAAGTATTTTTAAATTCACACCAACAAATCCAGTAATTTTTCCGGTAAATATCCATTTTGAATTTTCTTATAACGTCTTTACCTTTAACAGATTGTTTATTTTCTAAACATAATTGAGGCATCATACGTTTCATCATACGTTAACCGCGAAAACGCGTTGTTCTCTAAAGCAGAGACGGAATTCATTTTACAATGGCCGTGAACAGACTGGACCACTTGCTCAGACGCTATGTATTAGACGACATTGAAGTAGGGCAAAATACAGTTCTCCCCACCTTCAATGTCATGTTGATGGCTTAACGGAGCAACAGTTTAGCTTTGCTCATTATATCTGTGACAACGATCGGTGCATGTACGTTGTTAGCGTGCCACGTTCCTCGTCAATAACTATAAATACATAATATACATAATAAATAAATACTTTCACAGTTAGTCGCCGCTTGGTTTGTTTTGTTTCATAATTCCAGGGGGTGCAATTGCTCACTTGCTCCCATTAAAGAGCCGCCACTGGCTTATACACTGCTCAAGATTTGGTTAAAGTGGATAATTTAAATTTGAAATAAATATAAACTGCACCAAAGTGCAGATTTTACTTCAATGTTTTCGGTATATTTTTTTTAATAAAAACTATTGGTCACCCTGCTTCTGGGTATGTGTCAGTTATAGTGTGAGGTTATGTTTACTTAAATACGAGTTCAGGATCTTATACCTGAAAACATATGCAATAGAAATATGAGTGGGCCATGACGTCCCCCCATTCGGAATCAGTGTGACTATAACATTATTTGCTTTGTTTCAGATAAGGTTTGAAAATTCAAGAAAAATGAGCAGTAAAAGAACATCCAGGGTATATACACAAGCAGAGATACAGAGATTAGCTGAAAATTTCTATGACTCTAGTGATTTGAGTGAGTGCTGTGATGTAGATGAAGAAGATACAGATTTTGTTCCAAATGAAAATGTATCCGAATCAGAAGACGAATTGGAGGAAGAAGTCGAAGAAGATAGTGATGAAGAAGTAGGTGAACTTGAAGTTGATGTAGCAGAAAGTAGTGAAGAATTTGTGGCGAAGTCGGGATTGAAATGGCTTAGTAAACCAAAACCGCCTAAACGGCGCTACCAACGTAATATAGTTACCGCGGAACCTGGTCCCACAGATTATGTGCAGAATGCTGTAACACTAAAAGACTATTTTGATTTACTTATTACAGACGACATAAAAGGACAAATTTGTACTCATACAAATGAAGAAGCGGAACGAGATATTGCTACATGGAATAGTGCACATCAAAATTCGCCAAGACAGTGGAAGAGCTTAGATAAAACTGAATTTGATTGTTTTGTGAAATCTGGAGCTCTACGATGTAGAAAGCAAAGTGTTCACGAGTTGTGGACATGTGATAAAAGTATTAGACGTTCATTCTTTGTCGCTGCCATGTCTAGAGACCGTTTTCAGCAAATTTCGCGCTATTTGAGATTCGACGACAAAATATCTAGAAGTGAAAGAAAGGCGTATGATAAGCTAGCAGCAATAAGGGAGGTATGGGATCTTTTTGTTGAAAATTGCAAAAAGGGGCCTAGCGGCCGTATCAAGGCGAGCGTTCAGTAAGGTTTACGCACTCGCATCATTTATGTTCGGGAGTTTCATGAGTGACCATAGGCGATGCGGACGCATGAGTGTTTACACATAAAATAATGATAAAAAATATATTATATAACGTGCTGAAACACGTACTGTTTTAAAAAGCTTTCATGAAATCACAAACTGGGTAGCATCCATTAAATATTTGAATCATTAAATATGTTTCCAAAGTTGTTTCGCTCAAATGAGTACGGCGTGCGGCACAAATATTTTTAAATGATGAAAACGACCGTTCCACATCGAGTGATGTTATATTTGCAAATTTAAAGTCATCCTTGTTACAAATTAATGGATCTTTCGACGCGCCTTCACAAATTTGTCTTAGTATGAGAAAATCTGAATCCTTGTCAATAATACTTTCAAATTTTCGTCTTTCACGCTCATTTTTTTCGCCTACCGCCGCACATAGGTGTAAGTGAACATCATCCACAATTTGAACAGAATCCACAAACGACATCGAATCATTTTGTAATTTTTCAATTCCCTCCGCTGGTCCATAGTAGTTCTTGCCAATAGTTTCTAAACCACTTGAAACAATTTCTGGCTTTTCTTGATAACTTTGGCGTATTTGGGATCGAATTGTAAAACTACCTTCTTTACAACATCAAAATGTTCGCAGTAGTAAAATGCAACCTCTAACCATGTGCACCAACGCGTAGTAATCGGCTGTGGTGGTTCAGGCACTTTGTAACACTGTTCGTGCAATTGTTTTGTACGTTTTGGGGTTTTTAGAAACACTGCCTTCGTAGGAGCTATTAGTGCATTTACTCGTGGATAATATTTAGGTATCAATAGGTCCACCATGTGGAAAAATAATTTTTTGTCCCATTGTACTGTTTTTCTCACACATTCTGTAGAACTTAACATCATGTCCGACCTGTCTATAGCACCCATATTTGCATTATAATCCAGAACACATGCTGGTTTCTTGATAGGTTCCTTAGTCTTGAAATCCAACTTGTCCGACGAGATTATTTTGTCCTCATGAAAACTAGTAAGCATATGTACATCGCGACGATCTTTCCATTTAACGGCCAGTAAGTGCTCAGTAGATGTTGAGACCGTCTCGCCTTTGGTTAATTTCGTTGTCAAATTCGGCATACATTTCCTATTCGGACGAACTGTTCCGCAGGAGTTTGTTTTGTGTTCATGTAAGTACATTGATAAAGTTGAACTTGTATTCCAATTATCTGTGTACAACGAATGGCCTTTCTCCAAATACGGCTTCATAAGATGTGCCACAACTGTACCGGATATACCTAGGTCTTGAAACAGTTCTACGTCTGTTGTTTTACCAGTATAAACAATGATATTTAACACGTATCCCGTTTCGCAGTCACATAAAAGAAAAAGTTTGATACCGAAGCGATGGCGTTTAGATTTGATGTACTGTTTAAAATGTAAACGTCCTTTGAAAAGAACTAAACTCTCGTCAATCACAAGATTTGCGAACGGATAAAAACATTCAGAAAAACGGGTTGTCATTTTAGTTAACAATTCTTGTATCTTATAGAAAGAATCACCTTGTTTCTGATCAGCGTTATTTGAAAAATGCAACATGCTCAGTATTGCTCAAAAACGATTTCTGGGCATTACCTGCGTAAATATTGGTGTGTGAAGTAGTGCATCCGTAGACCAATGTTCTTTCATATTATTTTTTCTATGACGTGCAGTAAGTAACATAACAGCTAAAAATACATAAAATTCATCCTCATCTATTTCTTTCCATTTTAGGTTTTCGTTCTCTTTATTTTCCGAAGCATATTTATTAGTTTCGTCTACAATTAGCTTCACTACTTCTGAATTTACAAAGAACAGAAAATAGCTAAGTGCATTTGATTTGTCTTCTAGAGATTCTTGTAAACCAGAATGTTTATCGTCGAATGTATGTATTGTGGGCTTTAACGATATATTACGCCAATTTAGTGATAAAACTCTTCTTTGTGCACTTTGTTCTTTAATTTCAGAATTATCATCATCAGCTGTAACATTATTATTTTGTTCCAGTCCCGTTTCATCCGAGCTGTCATCACTTGCATCGGATTCATTTTGATCAGGCTCGTATTCACTGCCGCGAAAGGTTCTTCGTCAGAATCTAAACTCGCTAAAATGCTTTCATATTCAGCTGTTGTCATTCCACAAATCCCTACATTGTCATTGTCACGTTTCCTTTTACATCTAGAACCACTTGTATAACTTGTAGAAGCACTCGTACTTGAAGCCATAGCGTACACTCGCCTTCTCTATACTGCAATTTACCTAATACTAAAAACATGTCCCAACTTGTACACGGATACCCCCACCTATTTCATTCACAATAACTATACTTTGTAGTGTTGCGCAAATGTGCCGTATATATGAGGCAGTCGGCCAGCAGTTACTGCTTCAGGTACCTTATTTATCCGGCATTGGGATTACAGATGCATCACGAAGCGACACATAAATAGGTAGTGGTCCTAGTAAAGGCGCTAAATCTAATACTGCCACATATATACGGCAATGGTCTACATAAAGTCATACAACTCTTACAACCCTGGTCGTATAGGCAGTGGTCCTGAGGAACCGTTCATACTTTGACTAATATATACGGCTATGGTACAGAAAGGGTTAAAAATGTTTGAATCTAGAACATTTTAAAAATTTAAACGCGTAAAATGTAGTGTAAATAATCCTTTAATATATGGGATGTGGAACAACATAAACCTGGTATTTACATGCGTAGACTTAACTATGTATTACAAGCACTTAATTCCCAATTATTTTTATCTATAAACTCTCCGTTCTGTGCACACTTTACATAAAATTACCGTAATAAATAAAATACAACGCTTTCTTTTCTGGCAGTCAATTTAAGCACTAAACATATTGGACGAATTAATTCGGTTGGAACTCACCAAGGCGGTGGCTAAATGCATAATTTATTTGTTGCTTTTTATCTTCTTAATTTATGCGACTTTTAAATTCATCCGATTTAGAAGCAGATTTACTGTAAATGGTGTGAATGCAAAGTAATCCCTGTAAAACGACGTCAGGAGAAATTTATGGCAACCCCGGAAATTTTCATATTAATTTTGTTGCTGTTAAAGCGGGTCTGTCTTTCTCGAAGGCTATGCACGAAAATATAGGCCCGGACGGTTGAGCGTGTGAGTCTGCATGTAACAAAAGTTGCTTTTATATTTTGGAACAATGTAAATTCCTTTAAAAACTATTAACGTAAAACGAGGAATGCATTAGCATCTGTTCTCTTTTGTATGCTCTCTAGCTTCTATTTTATTATAATACACTACGTATTCTCACGCGAGTAACAAATTCATACTTTTTGTTTTTTACGCCATTTGCATGGGAACCAGACTGGCTACTATTACGGTAGCAACTACCCACTTGGACACTTTAACAATGGTCGAATAAAAGCCGAAATCGATCGTATTTTTTTAATTCTTTTTGAGAAGTAGCCCATTGTATGTCTGTGATACTAATTTATTTTGTTAGCTATTAGGGAAAGAAAAGATATTCGTGTAAGAAAATAAGAGTTTCGTAGGTGAGATCCTATCTATTAAAATATGATTGCTTATGTATATAGATTTAAGAGAAGTTCTGTAGATAGGCAGTTCTGTAGTTAAACGTATCATTGTATTCCAAAAGACTTATGATAATTGGTGTTATCTTATCGTTTATAAGTCGAAGCATTCATATAATTGCTTTTATAATAGGTAGGTAAGCTGTAAATATATATCTTGAACCACCGGTCACAGGGCTTAACTTCCGCATAAACGTTTTTTATTTTGTTTGGTGGCAGTTATATTGAAACATAGGTGTGTTTTCGGAATATTTTATTTATTTAACAAAAAACACTTAACCCATTTAGGACCACTATTAGACAAATTAAGGAAAACGCAAATTCTTTAAGGAATAAACTTTCATTTAGGTATTTATAAACATCCTTTAAAGTAAAAAAAAAGATAAACCTTTGATTCTTATATTTTTTTGCGTTGCGCTAACGCAACGATGGGACTATATGCACAAAAAATATTACAATTATTAATTATGGTAGTCTTTGAAGCAGTGTGAATGTAATGGAACTTCACATTGATCACACATAAATACGGTTGTACTTTTGCATACTCACAACGTCTCCTCCAATTTTCACGATTTCTTTAAATTAGGTGGCCCACATTATCTAAACGTGCACTGGATGATAGAGACGCACTGGAACCACGTCCACGAACAGATTCTGTTTTACATTTGTTAGCACTAATGAGGCTACGTACAAGTTCATACCTGAAATACAGCTGCGAAATGGGTTTCTCTGTGTTTACAAGTCTGTGCAGTTTCCAAGCATTCACCACAGTAGAATCTAACATATTTATAAATAACGGCCACCACCATTTTTTTCCACGAATATTTATTGGGTAGTTTGCAACTGCGTTATCGTGTAGATCAACGCCTCCCATATATTTGTTATATTTGGCAATCATTTCCACGAATATTTATTGGCAATCATATTTGGTTGTGGTATAGAGATGTCTTTTTTTTCTCTACCATTGTACCGCTTCACACACACATTAGGCAGTGCAGACTCACAATTGGTTGCTACTGTAACCACAGAATGGTCATTCCAACGGACCATGCCTATTTCATTTACGTGATCGTAATGAGAATCCATTGTACCACGAGGTTTTTTTCCTATACACTTACAAGTCTCTTAAGGGCATCTCAGCATTCTGTTCTCACGTACAGTTCCAGTAGCAAAGTATCCTTGACGTTTCAGATGAACTAATAGCTTGTAGCTCGTAAAAAAGTTATCAAAGTATACCTTATGAGTCGACTTATTTTCTAATACGTTCAATAAATTGATGACCACTGTTTCACTAGATAAAGCAAATTTCATCCTATAAGGTGGCACTTATTTAATAAGTGACATCTGACGGACGAAAGAGACTTTGCCGAAAAAAGGGATCTTTTCTGTTTCATAATGAAACAAAAGCGTTATACGTGCATATTAACGTATAGATATATTTAAAACCTTTTTTGTATATTTACCGCCATCTGGCTTATTTATGGACAACCCGTATTGTTTCGTTTTTTGTATCAGCATAGCTGGTCAAACGAAAGATTCCTTTTTTCGGCAAAGTCTCTTTCGTCCGTCAGATGTCACTTATTAAATAAGTGCCACCTTATAGGATGAAATTTGCTTTATCTAGTAAGGGATTTCGGCTTAATGGCATATACAGATACAGATCTATTTATAAAGATTTGTATTATTTGTATACATTGCTTCACTAGCTTAACTGACGACGCCTATAGATGGCAGAAACATATGTCTTAAGCAGAAGTAAATGCTGAAAATACGAGGTTTTTGCCCAAGTATACAGTTACTGATATGTAAATTTTTTACATGTCTGTTTCATAATGAAACATGTAAATGTAATAATGAAACATATGTATGTTTAATAATAAGAAAGGAACCCGGTATAGTAAGTACCCTATTCTATCTATGTAGTATCACTTTTATGGTTTTTTATTCATAAATAACGTGCATCTATTTTCTTTGAATTAGGAACGAATATCTTAAATATAAATATTATTTACATAATTGACATTAAATATAATTTTCTTTAAATTTTTAAATATAGATATGCACTAGTTTAATACCCACAAATGTGACATAATATTCCTCGATATATATTTTAGTTATTGATTCGCTTGCGTGTGTAAACATACATCAGCAAAAGCATTTGCAATTCAACGGAAACAAATATTTGTAGAGGAACGGTAATTGTCAAAACTCTAACAATGTGGCCTGGGGTATTTTATTTGATCATGTGTATGTGTGTGCTTGTGTGTGTGTAAATACTTCCAGATCGTCGAGTACTATTGGAATAGTAGAGAGAAAGTTCATCAAACTCACTTCTTGTTGCTTAATCTCTGAACTTTCTGCCTTTCCTGTTTTGCTCTTCGCACTAGCAACACGAAAATAATTGATATATAAAGATAAATGTTACGTCCCACGGACAACCCCTCGAATCTACTCGGGTGGTATTCAATCAATAATGTTTCGTTCCTTCACGTCCTTTTATTGGTAATTTAATAGCTACTGTCGTAAATAATAAAGGAATGATATAATTAATCGACACATCGTATCGGGAGGTCGAGAAATTTCTTTCTCTTTGCATTAAAATTCGTTGCTCTGCTACTAAGTAGTGCCTGTGCTAAATACTAGACCTATTGTTGGCGGGAGAGAGTTTCTAGATAATCAGCGTGATAATACAAAGGAAATATATACAATAATAATAATAATTTTCTTTCTATCAACCAACAGATGTCTCCAATAAGAGAACAATACAATAAAAAAGTACAGTGCCAAAAACCTAATTCAATTCCATATAATTCGTAAGTTAATTATAGTAAAAGTAACAATTCAAATAAATAAAGACATAAGAAATACCAACCGAATTTCTAGTTTACTGAAAATATGTTAAATGGTTAATTTACAGGCTGGCCCAAAATGACTGAAGGGGTTTTAATTCCTTATAACTTTTTATTATAATTTTTTTTTTGTTTTCAGTATTTTGTAAAGAAGACTTGGGGAATTTAAAATGGAACAGTACACAATTGAACAACGTGCCAAAATCGTTGAACTTTATTTCTCAAATCAACGATCCATTGTTTTGACTCAGCGTGCATATCGTCGTTATTTTAATGTGCGGGTTGGACCCTCAGAGTCAACAATAAACCGTCTGGTTGCAAATTTTCGAGAACAAGGGGCAGTAAGGAACCCTCCTGGTGCCGGCAGATGACGAACGGTGCACACGGATGACAATATTGAACGGGTACAAATTAAAATTCGAGGAAGAAAAATAGGTCCAATTAATAAATTTCCTATCAATGCGGCCCAGACATTGACAGAAAACTGTTCCTGGAATGAGGCAGGCCTTGCTAAGTGTTGGTTTTCATCGGACCATGCGTGTAAATTTCGAAAATTTGTTATTACATTTCGTGTAAATTTTGCTTCGTCCGTCAAAAGAATTTTGTTGAAAAATTCTGGATTTCTTCTCGTCTGTCTCAAAATCCATGTTGAAAAAATACAACGCTGTACATAGTCTCCTTCATTAATATTCTGTACTCTTCGATAATGATATGGCCTAAGTCCATTCGCTTTTAAAATCACACCCACTGTAGATTTCGATACATTAAACATAAGCGCTAACCGTCTGAGGCTAATGGATGGATTGCGGAAAACCTCGTCCAAGATATCTTCTTCTGTATTCCCTAGCTGCAATACTGCAGCTCTGCCTTGTCCTCCCATATTTATCCTTCCTAGTCCGTTCTCGCTGAACAATCGGTGAATTGTAATAAATGTCCGGTATGTTGGAACTGGCTGCCTATTCGGGAAGGCTGCTATGTACGTTCGACAAGCAACTCGAGCCACTCCATGGTGCATGCCATAATAATAATGCATATCGGCAATATGGTTATTTTCAAACATTGAAAGACGCGCCATTTCAGTCCTTAATAACAATAGTCCAAAGCGAGAAACAAATCTAAAAGTGCAGTACACACGGCAATAGTTAACATAACAGAATGTAAAACGAAACAAGGTACACCGAACATCACTTGGACAAACCTACATATCGACTGAAGGAAGGATGCGGTGTGGGGACACGAGAACAAGGCAGCGATACTCATCACGTGATATTCCTACAACACAATACAATACAATAAATCTGGTCATTATCCTTTCTAAATCTGTTTTTATTTTTTTAATTGACACACTAGTTGAGAAAATATCTATTATTTTCGTAATGAAGTCTGAGCGTAGGGGAAAAAACTTGAATTTCAATTACAAAAAAAACTAAACATTTTTGACTAGCACATTTTGGATTTTTTTTCGATGAAATTGTTTTATCTACACGAGGTATAACTCTGAGCACTTTTTTTTGGACACATTGTATAATCATGATTATCGTCCACATATCCCGAAATACAGATGTGCGGAGAGCAAAATTACAGGTAGTGCAATTCCACAAAGCGTCTTATAAATTTGTTTAATATTTTTATATTTTATCTATTTATGAACAGTATAATTTGAAACGTGACTAAAGAACATCTAGTTGTACAGTAGTGGTATAAGATCCGTGCAGCATATTTTGTCCTTTTCCGATCACGCTGATATCACCAGTTCTTCAGCATATACAGGCTGTACTTTTAAACTTGAAACTTTCAAGTATCTGGAATATAAGCAGGTTACGAAAAATTGTCAAGATTTAAAATTTAATAAATCAATGGAGGAAATACATTGGTGCTCTCCGTCCATGTATGTGAGGCTGGGCTAATTTTGAAATCTTAAATAGGAACTCGTATATTTTATTACAGATTCGAATTCTATTGGGAAAAGTACGTAGGATTTGTCAGAAATATTTTCTTCAATTTATATTTCTATATGTGACATTTTCCCAGTTAATCGAAATTTGTAAAATGAAAAAAGTTTTTCTAAGACTAATTCTGGTTATTAACAAAGATGACGTAATTTTTACTTCACACGTATAGCAGAATCGTATCACTACGTTCTCAGTGCGAGAAATTGAATTTCATGGATTACAGTGCCATTTAGCACGAAATAGACAAAATGTTTTAGACAAATCCGACGTACTTCCCAGTAGAATTCGAATCTCTAATAAAACATACGGGTTCTTGTTTAACATTTCAAAATTAGCCCAGCTCCACCTGCATGGAAGAGAGACAGGGAATAATTCTAGCACTAATGTATTTCATCTATTGAATTATTAAATTTTAAACTGGACATTTTTGCGTGGACTGCTTGTTTTTCGAGATATTTGGAAGTTTTAAGTAAAAAAATACACCCGGTATAATGTTTGTCACTAAATGTTGTTGTAGATTTATAACCCCTACCATGATCTTTTTGCAGTCTCTTCTAAAATTTATCGATTTCATCCATAAGTGTTATGGATAGATAGCGTTTCCGACCCCCAAAACATATCTTACACTTATAACTAGAGAACGGATGCAATTTCCATAAAACGCAATCGGCAATTGGAATTGTGTATAACGTCGCTCAGTACAACCCGGCGTAATTCAATGAAGTATTTGTTTGACTTACTCGGACACCTGGTCCCGCCGCGATAACAATGGACAACCAGCTATTGTATTCGGAGAATATAGTGTTTTTTAAAGTGTTTTCATGAGCGTAGATAGAAGCGGGGTTTTTATAATGTATTTTGTTTATTAGTTTATATTTCGTAAGATAAATAAAGTGCTGTGAGTAAGTTTCTTGTTTTCATAGTTTTAACTGTTAATTACATCGTAATTTTTGTGATAGATCCTGTTTAATATCGTTTGATTTAATCTACTTCTCCCAATTATTTAGACGTAAGTGTGCATTGAATTTCGTTCAATTTCAATAACTTACGCGTACATTAGTTTTCATTTATTTAGACCTAGAGCATTGTTTAAGTTACTTTTTCAGATATGATATGGAAGAACGTCGAGAACGGCATCGTAAAACAATGGCGAGTTGGATTGACGGTCATACTGATTGTATGTCGATTGTCAGTGATTCCGAAATTGATTACAAAATCCGTAAAATATCGTCAAAAATTCGTCACTTAGGATCGCAAACACATCTGAACTCTGTAAAACTTTTATGGCGGCTAATATTCCATTAAATAAACTTAACAATCCCACTTTAAAGATATTTCTGAAAAAATACACTGGTCGAAATGTTCCTGATGAATCAACTTTACGCAAATATTATGTTTCTAGGTGCTATACGAGAACAGTAGAACGCATTAGAAGCCATCTTTTAAATCAATGCATATGGATAAGCGCCGACGAAACGGTGGATATGTTAGGACGCTGTGTGGTAAATGTTGTAGCTGGTGGAACATCCAACTGTTCCATGTAACGCATATGTAATAGCAACAAAAGTTATAAATACAGTTGATGCGGAAACAGTTGCTAAAACGATTAATGAGAATATTCAAAATATACTTCATTCCGACGACAGGTACAAAGAAAAAGTACTTTTATTTGTAAGTGACAGAGCTGCATATATATTAAAGGAAACATATCCTAATTTGCTGCATATTACTTGTGTAGCACATGTTCTCCGCAGAATCTGTGAATATATCAGAGCACCTTTCCAGAAGTTGATAGACTTGTATCCGCTTTTAAAAAATTTTCAAAAAAGCACGTTTGAGAGTAGCTCTTTTCAGGGAAAAATTTCCATTTCTGTCACTGCCTCTCACTCCAGTAATAACTAGATGGGGAACATGGCTGGATGCTACTAGTTATTATGCTGAGAATTTCGATAGTCTAAATCATTTCGTAACACTGCTAAAGAGGATGCTAGAAGTATTGGTGAGTGCAAAGAGCTTACACAAATCCCAAATTTAAAAAATCAGTTGTACTTTCTTCACGAACACTTTGGAAAATTGCCAAAACTAATCACTTATTTTGAAAATCGAAATCTCAATTTAAATGACGGATTAACCACATTACATGTGGCTGTTAATAATTTGAAAAGTATTCCAAGTGACTTCGGATGTGGCCTTCGGCAAAAGTTTGAAGCAATTCTTAATAGAAATCCAGATTTAATTACATTGCAGCAATTTTGTATGGATACAATTCCACAAAATCTAACGGCTAAATATGAAGAAATAAAAGCATATTTCCAGTAAGCACCTATAACCAGTTGCGATGTAGAAAGGACGTTTTCTATTTATAAGGATGTACTTAATTCAAAGAGAACAAAATTTACAGAAGAAAACCTGTAGAAACTATTGCTAGTCAATATTAATACTCCTTTACTCAACTTGAACGACAAAATGAACAAATAAAAATGTTCCAATTATAGAAATAAAATTAAAAACTTTAAAAATACAACTTTTCAACAAATACATATGTATTTCGTAATTTTATAGATCACCACCCGTATGTTTTCCAATTATATCAATAAAATTAAAAACTTTATAAATACAACTTTTCAACAAATAAATATGTATTTCGTAATTTTATAGATCATCACCCGTTCGTTTTCCAATTATATAAATAAAATTAAATATTTTAGAAATACAGCCTTTCGCCAATACTGCACTGGGTGGTAAGCGTGTCCGTTCTCTACTTATAACTGTCTCACTGAAAAGGTTAAATCGGTTGCTCCCCTCCTCGATAAACTATCAACTCTAGTATTTTAACAAACGTTCACCCTAAATATTTAATTAACACTGTAAAATAAGATTAAAATATGGAACTAATTAAAGCACGTCTCCTTTCATTAAAGAGTAGTAAAATATCCTTTAAAAAGTCTAATTTATGTTCAGAAGTTAAATACGTTTAATTTGTTCTTAAGCAACAAGTGTACAATTTATTACAAAAAAAACACAATTTGAATGAGAGTGAAGGAACATGTGAACATTGAATATTTCTTGCTGGTGGTAGCACGAGTTAATTGATTCTTCTCATGAATCAAATTATTTTAAAGTTTATGTAGTCATAATTCCATGTAGTGTTTCCAATGCGGGATATGCAGTACGTGGCACGGATGTAAATTTTAAATTGCGTGCAATAAAATCTTATGGAATATTCCAGGTTAAAATTCAATGAACGTAATTAAATTCCAATCTCCGAACTACGTTATTAACTATTTATAGATACCCAATACCTAAGTAAATCGAATTCTATTTTTGCGTTGAATTATAATTTTTGTTATCAATTATCTACAGTGTCTTCTAAAAGTATAGCATATTTTATATTTACTTCTCGTCGTGAGTGTTTTAAACTTAAAAACCCAGAATCGTTGAAAAATTTTTAGAACAATATCTTAGATTCTGGAAACATCCCTAACATTTTCTGAAGAGGAAAAATTCTAGCAATATTCTTTTTCTTCTTTTTGTGTCCTCTCCGTCATCGGAGGTTAGCGATCACATCAGCAAAGGTCTCTCGATTTGCAGCAGCTCTAATGAGTTGTTCAAAGTTTAATCCGGTCCAGTTCCTAATATTCCGCATCCACGATAGTTTCTTTCTGGCAAGCCCACGTTTACCCTCTATCTTTCCTTCAATTATGAGCTGCAGTAGGTAATATTTTTCATTTCTCAAAACGTGACCAAGGTAAGCCGTCTTTCGCATCTTTACTATGTGGAGCAGTCCTCGATCTTTGTGTACCCCTTTCAAAGTTTCCTCATTAGTTGTATGTGATGTCCATGGAATTCTTAGAATTCTTCGGTATGTCCACATTTCAAATGCTTCTATACGGTTCATGCTGACAGTTTTCAAGGTCCATGTTTCCACTCCGTATAATAGCGTTGACCAGACGTAACAGTTTGTAAACCGTACGCGTAAATTTACATTTAGCTGTTTATCGCACAGTATGTTTTTGAGTTTGAAGAAGTTTTACTAACTAATAGTGTGTCAAGGAATTTATTGTACATATTTACGAACGGTAAGCTTAACAAAAAAAGATCCAATTAAACATCGCCTATGGAATTTATTGACTGATAACTAATGAAATAAGCAGTATAAAGTAATAAATTTGCAAATGTAAAAAACGCCGCTTCTTAGAATCTAGAAAAAATTTCATAATTAGAATACGATAATAAAATTCTATTATACAGTGGTTCAAACTTGAAAATTAACGTTGAATATTTATAAAATTGGAAATGCCATAGTTGAATTATTATCCTAAATTTACTTATATCTAACATATATATGATGTAATGAACTTTGATTTATGAAGAAATATCGACGGAATTTCAAACTGCAATTATTCTTATAACAAAAGGAAAAAGCAGTAAACGTAAATTAATACTGTTCTAAATTATTATCGTTAAGGGTCTCTTATTGCGTTAAATTAAAAATTTTATGAAATTTTCAAACTTACCCAGCAAATTCAAAATTTAATTTAAGCATTATGGAATTATTTAACGATCACAAACAAATTACAAACGATAGTAAATCGTAGATATTCCGTCCTGCCGGGTAATTATTGTATAATTGTTGGAGTGTCTCGCGCAAATTGCGAGTTAAAATTCCTTTCATGTTTTCAATTCAACCCATACCTTAACTAACCCATTTCGCTTTAAACAAGACTTTACATTGTTAATGTATATTCCATATGTTCGCTGACCCGGGTTTCTCTAATATTGCGGCAATCCAAGCGGAATTTAACCGGGGGTTGATTTGAATCTTTTCCGTTTAAATATAGGTACTCCGTACTTATGTACATACGGCATTTAATTTCATCGGAGACTTGGTATGCATTGGAAATGCGATGGTTTACTTGTGGAATAGTGCCGTAGGGATTGTTCTTGTTTGCTTTTTTATATATGGAGTAAGAATTTCATTAATCTTAATTGCACTTTGTTTACTTTGAATTCAACTAATTGAAACACATTTTCATATCAAGACAATTTGCATAATTTATAAATACTTTAATGTCTGTTAACAATAGGGCAAAATAGAGAATTTGTTATTTACTGTAGTTATTATGAAGTTCCTTTCAATTAAATTTCTTTATTTATAACACTTGTTCTTATGCATATAAAATAATGAGACAGATACTACTACAGACGAACTATACATGCGCAAAAGTCATACGATTGATAGTTGTCCAGCGTAAACTCTGCTCTTTCGATTGCAAGCTTTCCCGTGTCTGTGGGCATAATAGTCTGGCCTATTATATACCTTCGTTTGCATATTTGTTTTGTTTTGCCGGAAAAATTATAGCTTTTTAAAACAATAACGAATTGCCGTAAAATTTCATATGAACTTGGAACTACTGATACTTATCTTTCATCAAAAGAAGTGTACGGCAATGAATCTTTATCACTTTCGCGGGTATTTGACTGGTTTAAGCGTTTCCGAGATGACCGAGAAAACGGATGAAAATATTGAAAAAATCGGTAATCTGATCCGATCTCACCGTCGCTTAACTGTTCGTGCTATTGCTGAAGCTGTAGGAATTTGCAAAGGATGCATAGGGCAAATTTTACATAAGAATTTAAAGATGCAAAAAGTGTCTGCGAAAGTTGTGTTTAAAATTCTCACAATCGAACAAAAAGAAACTAGTAAAAATAACTAAAACTTCTTGGAAAGAGTGGTATTTCATAAATCTGAATATTTCACCTATGATCCAGAAACTAAGTGTCAATCAAATACATTGAAAAAGGTCAACTTCACCCAGAAAGCTAAAAAAGCACAAATGAGTAAATCAAAATTCAAAGCTATGGCGATGTACCTAAACTGGGTTCCTGAAGATCAAATTGTTAATCAGCATTACTACTCTTACAATTCGTATATTAACAATGATTCAATTTAATTTCAAATTGTATTTCTTCACAAATATATCTCGAATTCAAAATACCAATTCTTTCAAGCCATTTTCTGTGTATTTCGTATTTGCAATGGAAAACCTTTCTTTGGTTAACGTACACCGTAAATTACAACCCTTAGAAATCTACCTGATTAAACGTTCAACTCAAGTACCTAATGTTCGTTTACAACTCCTACATTTCATTTTAAATTTAGTTATCTAATTAATTACGTACGCCTCTCTTTTAAGTCATGTTAAATTTGATATTAGTTTTAAACTTTTTTTCAAGTAATATATTAAGTATATTAAGTATATATTCAAGTATATATTAATGATATTCATTTCATCAATATCACAGCTTTTTAGCTAGCGTCTTCGATTAGTTCACTATTCTTATAGACATCGTAAACTTCGTTTACTCTCTCAAAAACTGGATCGTAAAACAAAAACCTTTTCCAACCACCAGTTTTCTCTTCTACACAAACTCATTCTCTTCCATTCGTAAAGAAAACGTCTCTTACTCGACGTGCTGCCTAAGTACCCAAGTGCTGTTTACTTTCCTGCAGCCTTGCTTTCTACATGCTCGATCGCGACATGCTTGTAAGACAAAAGTAATCTGTATAGTTCAATACATATTGCAGTGAACTGTGCCTTTGCTTATTAGGTCAGTTCAGGACAATTGTCCGGATGCCTTCAGTCGTAGCTACTACTGCTTGAAACCTCCTTCTCTCTAGCTTTCCCAGATATCTCTCCAGAGAAAAATGTGAAAAAAAATAACAAAAGTCAAATAAAAGGTCTCAATCACACTTAATTATTTTATTTTAAAAAAAGAAAAAAAAGAAAACCCTTTTCAAAATGAAAAGGCAGCTAAAGCCTGATTAACAGTAGCTGGGAGGAGTCTGTGTGATAATTAACACGCACACAGAGAAAAATCTCCTATGAATCGCGATCAAACATAAAATTAATAGACTGTTAAGAAAATTTCCAATTTCGAAATCTAAATTATAAACCCAAACAAATGAACCGGAAAAAAACTAAAAGTCAAACACGAAATTAACTTTACTCGTGCGCAAATAAACACAAGGACAAATCTCCCCTCCAATCCTGACCTTCAAAATCTTTTGAAATCCTGTGACATGAAAAACTCCCTCAACAAAAAATGGTAATTTTCTTAGCTTTCTATATTGTACGTTAATATAAAATAATTCAAAATTTCTAATAAATGCAAATATCAAATTATCGTAAAACAGATTTTATATAACGCAAATGTATAAACAGCACTTACGTACGTAACACTTTTACACAGAGAAAAACTATAGTAGCGAGAGATACAAAATTTAATTTAAATTTTTATACAAACGAGATCACAATCACTCGTTAAAATCGTA
The DNA here is from genome assembly GCA_935421215.2 of Melolontha melolontha. Lineage (NCBI taxonomy): Eukaryota > Metazoa > Arthropoda > Insecta > Coleoptera > Scarabaeidae > Melolontha > Melolontha melolontha. Next base: position 228,078,101 of record OW285236.1, on the reverse strand, counting down.
AATGAATTTTAAATGCACAAATAAAAGACTCCAAACAAAATAACCCGCCTTATAGATAAAAAATTAAGTTTTTTATCCCAAACGTGCAATTCAACGCCTCTGGTATCCCTATCGATCATAGTCCGGAAAAGATCAGACCTCGAGCGAAAAGCTACAAAATAAGACCGCCAGACGGACTACATTCTAAATAAAATAAACATACAGTCCTGGACGTTACAATAAATCCAAAATATCACTATTTATAAACATAATACAGAATACATGATAATAAGTTTTACACATAAGTTCAATATATTTAAATATTTTTTTAAAATTGTTCTTCGGGGAAAAAAACCACAGTAATATGTATATTATTATTTTACCTACATTCACATAAATTTAACTAATTAATTTCTTCATTCACATGCCAAACATCATTCCTCATATTTGTCCAAGTACGTGCCGAGAACCACGTGGTCGGACCGACACACGATTGACAAGTAAACTCTGTATTCTTCGATACAGATATTTACATTAATCGCATTTAATTCACGTTTAATTTGCAAAATAATTTAAGTTCCTTTTCGGTGTGAATTTTTTAATGTGCTAATTTCTTGAATTACTTATTCATCGTACTTGTATATATTGCTTCTGTGTTTAATTACTTTAATATATTTCAACGCTCAATTTCTTTCTTATAATATATTTCAGCATATTAAATGCGCTCTGGACATTCGATGTATCACTACCACCATCATAATTATTTTAAATAATTCCCCTTATTGTTAGCAGCGTCGCCACAACCGCAGCAGCGTTCTAGCAACAATTTGGCTCCCGACGTGGGGTTCGAAATTGTTACTCGAACGCTATTTGGGATTATGTTGAATCTCTATTTGACACGTGAGAGCGCCAAATTGTTACAAGTTGTCCCTTTGATGCTCATCCTAAATATTCTATGAACGCTGGTTTTCTTTAAATTTATTGAGCGTAGTGGATTCCTTATAAAGGAAACTCTTACACGCTCAATATTTTAAGCAATCCTAGCACTTGCATGTCTCCCAGTCGGTTGTGTGTTCGCATTATTACCTTCATTACGCCACTTCCGATACAATGCCAAAATACTATTGTGGGATAGTGCATCACGACGACTGAATTAACTACCGAACGAATGTTGGGTCGTATCAACCGATTTTATACGCAAATAATTCATAACACTATAAATGCGCTGTTGACCCGTGTAATTGTTCATGACTAACTAATTGCACTTAACGTCAAATAAACTTCCATGATGTCTTGATTAGAATCCGCAATCAAATTCAAAATCTGACCATAAATAAAAAAATATTCCATACCAAACGTCATTAGTGCATTATGGTATTCTCTGTATAACATTTATTATGTTAATGGCGAAATTTCTTTTGGAGCTTCGACTATACGGTAAAACCCGGAATACTATACTACAAAACATCTTGAAATTCTCAGGTAGGTATGACTCATTTTTAAATTAAATTTTCCTCAATTAGTTAATGCAAAACTTATTTTCAAAAACTCTGTTGTGTCGATTCTATCTAGTACAGTATAACCTCCTTATAATGGACACTGACGGGGAATCCTAAAATGTCCAATATATGGAGGTGTCCAAAATGTGGAGGTGAAAAAAAAACGAAAAAAAATATTCATTCTCATATCAATTTAATCACACATAATAAGACGAAAGTCGAAAAAAATTTACTATACTTAATACACATACATACATACATATTTTATGCTAGATTTTACTTGAAATAATCATTAATTGTTGTTTGTCTTGCTTTTTTCATTTTATGTTTAAATATCTCAGATTCACATTCAAGAAGAGCTTGAGAAATATTGTTAGCAATGTTAAAACTGTTAGTGCTTAAGAAATAGTTCTCAAGATCTTTTAATTTTTGATGGGCTTCTGAAATATTTGATATACTAGTTACAAATTCCTCTTCAATCACATTTTCCATTTCATCACTGATATCAGTAATTTCATCGATACAATCTATAATGGAAACATTAGGATTTTCAGTAAATAACTCATTATCAATTAATGCGTATGTGCTTAAATCTAAATTAGTGATGTTAAAATTGGGAAATAAAAATGCTAATGGTATATTATCTTCTATATCGCACTCTGCATTTAGATCACTGTCACTTTGATTGAATCCGCATTTTTGAAAACAGTTTCTTACGGTCACAGGCGAGAGTTTTTTCCAAGCAGCTGATATCCATATTAATGCAGTGACTACCGTAATGTTTTTTTCTACCATTTCTAGTGAATTTTCAGTATCCATTAACGCCAAAAGCCTTTTTACATGCTCCGGTAAAATACCTTAAAGCTTTGAATCTCACCCTGGTCCATAGGTTGACAATGCGAGGTAGTATTTGGAGGCAGAAAAACCAATTTTACGTTTTCCAATGAAATCTTCGGATGAGAAGTGGCATTATCAAGAAACAAAATTACATGCCTTTTTTCTTTCTTCATCTTGTTATCAAAGTTCTTTAACCAAGCTGACATAATATCCAAAGTCATCCACGCTTTTTTGTTAGATATCCATCCTATCGGCAACTTATCCACATGAGCTCCTTTAAAACATCTAGGTGTCTTACTTTTACCGATGACTAACGGCCTTTCCTTATCACCCACCATATTTGAACACAACAATATAGTTAGTCGTTCTTTTGCAGATTTTCCTCCGGCACATTTATCACTTCTTAACGCAAATGTTTTTGTCGGAAGGGCGCGGAAAAATAAACCGGTTTCATCAGCATTAAAAATATCTTTCGGAGAGTAATCTTTGCATATTGATTGCAACTTGACTTTCCAATCGTCTACATTTTTCATGTTTACATAGGCAGATTCACCATACACACTTTTAAATGATATTTTATGTCTTTGACAAAATTTCTCCAACCAACCATTAGACGCTTTGAATTCGGTGAGTTCCAGCGCCTTTTCTTTGAGTAGGGGTCCTGACATGGGAATATTTTTGTTTCGCACCTTACAGAACCAGTTGAACACTGCTCCTACGATTGCTAAACCACTAGTTTTTGGAAACTTCCTTTTTTGAGCTAGGTTTCCATTTTTCTCGAAAAGTTCTTTTATTTCACTTTTGTTTTTCACTATATCAATAATTTGCGACTTCCCGACACCAAACTTTTCCGCGAGCTTTCGGACACTTAAGCTTTGCTGTTCACTAACCGCAATAATATCAATTTTATCTTGGATTGTTAACCGCTTTCTTTTACTAGAATCCATGTTGACACTATCAAAGGCTAGTTCAAACTGATTCAAAATACATATCACTCCACTTATCACCTGACGAGTAGGCCAGTGGTAAACCGTCGTTCCTTTGTATTATGGGAAAACCCCGAGTAGATATACTTCCACGTGTGCACTTTGTACATACATATGTATTATGGGAAAAACCCGAGTAGATATACTTCCACGTGTGCAGCAATAAAAGTACATACATACATACATAATTGCAAAATTTTATTCGGCGCCGCCCGTCTTGTCGGTCCTTAATTAAGAGATATATTTACAGATGTTTTATTGCTTCGGTGAAATAAAGGGTGTCCGCGTCCGATTTATGGAGGGTCCAATATTAGGAGTGACTATTGTTAAGAAAACCCATTATAAAATTTCGTACCACAAAAAATGTCCATTTTTTAGAGGTGTCCGATTGTCGGAGGTGTCCATAATTAGAGGTTTTACTGTAGTTAATTTATCTATGTCTTCTGTATTTTATGCCATTTTTAAATCCCAGGGGAGATATTAGAACACAATATTTACATTATACGTCCTGTTCATAGGGTAATTTCATCATTCAATTTTAATTTGTTATTATATAAAATGTCATTTATAATTAATTATATATACATATTATAGTGGTACATAATTTATTTCAATAAACTATTTTAATTAATTTAATCTATATAATTCTATTAGATTTAATTAATTTGTTAGTTTTACAAGCATAAATATTCGTTTAATATACGCCTGTCTAATTGTGATTTATTCATAATCAGTAATAATTACAAGTACCTAGTGTATCAATACCAGTTTAGTCAATTAAATACTACTATGCGAGCACGGAATGTTAAATTAATGAAAAGGTCTGGATTCGCGTAAATTTATTAAGCTTTTCGTTTCATAAATTTTGTTGGAACACTTTTTATGATTCTGCATTATTTTTAGTTCAGTTTCTGAATTACCTTATGCTTCATTTATTAATTTATTTCGTATGGGAAGTGAAATCCAAATTTAGATTTTGGTGTATAAATCACTTTTATGACAAAAGATAAAAAGGTCATAAATTTAACCAGTCGAGAGCTACGGGAGTTGCCTTGCTCAGCTCATAGATTCTACCAGAAAAACTTCTTTTCGGGCAGTCGTTTACTATGTGAGCCATAGTTTGTTCCACATATCCGCAGTCACAGAACCTAGTATCTGCTAGTTTCCATTTAAACAACATTAAATTGCATGTTCCGTGCTCTGTGGGGAACTTATTTGATTGAAACCATTGCCTAGGCGGGAGAGTTACATCCAGGAGATATTCTGAAGGATTAGAAACTAGATAGCAAGGTAGTTATGTTTGGTTGAATGTATCTCTTCTCCAGGAGGGGCGTACCGACGATCCTGTAGAAAGGTGAAATACGTATCTGCGTCTCTGGAGAGGAGATACATTCACAAATATATAACTTGTATTGTGTTCTTCTCAGCCCATTTTTAATAATATTTTATATTATTAATATTACTTTTGTATTATAAACTAGATCTCTACTCCTCAATTCAGCGTTTAGTTCGAGGATGACTATCCAGCAATCATTTACATTGATGGGGTGCTGAACTTTCGTATCCAGTCAAATCGGTCTCCTAGATTTCAGCCGGATCCTGGGGACGCTCTCCGAATCATCGTTAAGGGAAATCAATGTTAATGGAAATCTTAGTCCAAACATTCTGTCCTGCAGCGAGACGCCTGATATTCGGCAAGGGAATGTTCGAAATAATCGGTAACCATAGACAAGGAGTGGATCCAACAGTACCGGTAACAATCGTTATTGTATCACTAAGTTGAAGTTGAACTACTAGCTTGGCGTGAGAGCTTCGATACAAGACAGCAGCACAGTATTCAACAGGAGAATAAGTCAATACAATGTCTGCCGTTAGTACCTCGATTCGCTCCTCATGAATTGCTGGGAAGTTTTTGTAATATAATATTATGGGTTTTCACCTTTTGACTAGTTTTATAGCCGGTGATCATTTTGTCACATACAGCACTCACTGTACATGATAAAAGCCGGGCAAAATTTTAAAATCTTCCATCTGATCTTGATACATGTAATACATCTATTATCCATGCTTTAAATAGGGTTACTGAAGTAGCCTTCACCTTTGATTAGTTTTATAGAGGTGCTTGTTGAACGTCAGAGACCGGTCTAACGTTACGTCAAGATATTTAGTGTAGGGGTTGTGGTTGATCCGACTATTACCAAATTTAACATTCATCTCTCTGTTAGCCTCTTTGTTACACAAATGAAAGGCACGTGATTCGGATTTAGAAGGGTTTGGCAGTAAGCACCGTCTCTTCTAATATTCGTCTAAAGACTGCAGACCTTCAGTAAGTTGTAATTCTCCATATTCTAAATTTTTGGTTTGAGTACATAAAGCCAGATCAACTGCAAATAAAAATTTTCGTGATTTTCTGGGTGGGAGATCATTGATGTAAATGTTGAACATTACAGAAGCCAGAACCGAACCTTGAGAGCCATTCCTAGTTCCATTACTAGTACGATTGTTTAGCCAGTCTGCGATTCGGCGGTTGCTCAGCATGTTCTGGATAAGTTTGCTTAATTTAACACATGGAATGATTTTTTGGAATTTAAAAATCATCCCATTCTGTACCATAGGCACCGAAGAGATGAACAAAAGCAGCGGATGTTTTCAGACACTTCCGAAAATCTGTTTCAAGATGTATTGTTAACATCAAGATTTGGTCGGAGTGGTTTCTTCCCGTTCTAAAACCATCTTACTCCCTCTTAATAATCTCGTCGACGGTGGGCGCTATTTCATTGTAAGTAAGCCATTCTAGAAGTTTATAGCGAACAGATAAGAGAACTATAGGTTTGTAGCATTCAGAATTTTCTGGGGATATTTTACAATATTTAATATCATGCTATAACTAAATTAAACGAAATTAGTTTATTTCTTGCAATTTTTAGCTATCAAAGTTTTGAATAATTTTACTATTAAACATTTTCGGAAATATTTAAATTTAATATCAATTCGCTGTCTTAAAGTCCAGTCACAAAAAATTGATGATTTTGTCGTGGACTAATTTGAAGAAATCTTGGAAGAAAAGATGTTGCATAAGATTTATGGATGGGAATGAAGAATTAAATAAGAAATTTATGATTTATTTGAATGCACGTGTTTTGCAAGACAAATAAACATAAAATAGGATTATCCATTTATAGAGTCTACAAGTGAGCAAATATGAAAGCAATCACTCCCATGGAATGAGTGCTTTCAAAAGCACAAGCGAATGTTTCCCATGGAATGATTCGCTTACGAATCATTCCATAGGACGGAGCAGATTCGCGGTTATATTGATGTAGCTTTTCTCCAGTTCATTTAATATTCTTTTCGAGTAAAAACAATGTTTAACAAATACAGGAATTTTTTTCCCATATTAATATAAAAAAATAAGGAATAATTTACTTTTATTTGGTTATAAGAAGAATCCGCCAGATTTGGATGAAATTTTGACAATAGGCTTAACATACCGACAGTGTTGTCAACATTTTTTTTAATTCATTCTCTCTTCAAATCCTCCTCGTATAATTTGTAAAGTTGTTTGTAACATTTCAATAATTCTCTTTCGGTGTATCACCTCGTACAATGCCTATTATTAATTAATCATTACATTATGCAATGATTTCTTGTAATTTTATGCTGTCTGATGTTTAACATTTAAGGCAAACTTTCCATTACTAAAGTGTGGTCATTTTTGTTAGTATAACAACTCCATATAAGCTAAGGTGAAAGGTAACGTATTATATTAAATATCTGACAGAATTAGTAGCGAAGCTTCGCATTCCTTTCTGGCGGAAGTATTTGTTAGCTACATGTTAATTGGATACTGTTGTATAATAGTTTTAAGATTTACATAATAGTTTATAATTTGTTTTATAATTATTTAACAAATAAATCTTAGTTTAGTAAATTATGCAGATAGATGCATGCGTATATTCACTACCATGTTGTCCTCACTCGTCTTCATTAATTAAAACGTGCTCTCATGCCTTGCTTAACCTTGAGTATAGAATTTTAAGATAATCATGTAATAAGAATTGCGTTGCTTTTATTGGCTGAGGTAAGCAATACGTACGTGAAATATTTCCCAAAAATAATTATTGATACGTTTAAAGGAGCTTTAAGTAAGCAATTTATTCTAATAAACTTATATAGGGAAAGGCATCGTTAAGCTACAGAAAAATAAAATATATTGAAAACGATTGCTTCTTAAGTTTACGTCAGAATACCTATAAAACATGAATTTTTTGGCATTATATTTATACTAATGCCATTTTATTTATATTATCCACCAATTTACTTCAATCATTGAACTATATACTACGTAGCTGGAACGGCCACTATGCTTTTAAAAGTATATACATATTTGAGGCAGGCGCAGAGGGTAAGATAGAGCACACTAGTTGTTATTACCAAAACGTGTATATTAGTGTGTTTTTTTATTAATGGAAAAGATGTTGGTATAAGCCAAAAATACAGGAAATTAATTTTATTTCACAACTTATAAGTTTTATAATTTTTTTTATAGTTAGATAGTTTTGTCTATAAACTACAAACTATAAATTTAACTTTTCCTTTTATTGTTAAGTACCTTCGGGTATAAAATATCATTAAAATTTAAGAAATAAACTGTTCTACGGCATACATATATTTTTAATATATTATTGTGTTGTAATTTGCAACAATTATAACAATTAAATACGCAAGATTCATAGTATCATACTGAGAAAGAGTGAGATAACAAATCCGCGCAATTGCGGGTTGCATATATTTAGCATTTACATCACTCCGCGTTCGAACCGCGTCCCTTCCAGTAACGTATAGTATATAGTTCAATGACTTCAATATGCGTATATTTTGCAAATTATAATTATGGAAAATTTTCGACTCAATATGAACGGAATATCAAATAAACATGATTTTGTACTGTTTTGCACTACTAAATTTTATATGCAAATACAAATATTCCTGTTTATATATATATATATATATATATATATATATATATATATATATATATATATATATACTAAAGATTTTTTCCTTGACATCATTAAAAAAAATGCTATCTATAAACGTTAAATATAAATTTATTATATATATATATATATATATATATATATATATATAATATTTTCGTGACCTTGGTATGATAAGGTAAACTTAATAAGTCGGCGATTAAAGGTCTGGTTCATTACTTCAAAGTATATTTAAAACAACCCTACATGTTTCGGCAATGATGCTTTTGTCAAGGGAATAAACAATACAAATTTGTATTTTTTATTCCCTTGACAAAGGCATCATTGCCGAAACATGTAGGGTTGTTTTAAATATATATACTTTGAAGTAATGAACCAGACCTTTAATCGCCGACTTATTAAGTTTACCTTATATATATACAGAGTGTCCCGTAAAAAACACCAACATTCATAATTCCGTTATTTATTGTCCGGTTTTATTTAAACAAAAAGTAAATTTAATAGCATCAAAAACACTATAAGATAGCAGTGTTTTATTTGTTTTCAATTGTTTTCATTAATGTCAAACGACAGTCAAGTTTTTTATTTTAAATGGCAACATATATATTTTTGGCTATATTCGGATTGTATTTTTTTTTCTGAATTCAACGATGTATAACATGTTTATTTTTGATAAACGTTTATTGCAAAAAAAAAACTTTGTCTTGCATTATTTATAAATATTCGAATGTGTCATGAAACATTTGAAATGTAAGTATTATAAATATTATTATAAGAAACAAAACACTTTACAATAAATGTTGAATAATAAAAATAAAAAAAAAAATTTATAAATTTCATCTTTCATTATAGTAGACTTGGCCCAGTCCACTAGCATTATGTCAATGTGCCTTAAGTGTCAGTTTGACTTTATTAAGTTTTCTGTATTATCCTGTTTGAACGTTTTGCCGCAACAAAAAGCGTATTTTCGTTAAAAATGAATAACAATGAATTAACGGACATGTTACAAGTGTTCTTTGAATGTAATAAAAATCGCCTTCAAGCAGTTCGTCGGTACAGTGCTCGTTTTCCGGACAGAGAAGTACCAGGTTCGAAAATATTTCAGAGAATTGAAAAGAATTTAAGAAATTATGGATCATTTACCAAACCAAAAACACAAAAACGGAAATTCTCCGAAGATAAGGAATTAGATGTTCTTCTTGCAGTACAGCAAAATTCACGAACTTCGATTCGCCAAATTGCACATAATATTGGGGTATCAAAAACTACAGTTCATTGTATTTTAGGAAAACACAAACTTAAACCGTACATAGCTCGAAAAGTTCATGCATTAGAACAAAATGATCCTGGCCGAGGAATCCAGTTTTGTCGTGTTTATTTAAATGCATTAGAACAAGCCCCGAATTTTTACAGAAGGATAATTTGGTCTGATGAATGCACTTTTAGCAACAACGGTATTTTTAATAGAAACATACATCGACAGTGGAGTGCAGACAATCCGAGATTTGTAATTGAAAATAATTTTCAAAGACGTATCAACGTAAATGTTTGGTGTGGCATTTTAGGTGATCAATTAATTGGGCCATTTTTCATAGAGGTTTGCTTAAATCAAGAAAAATACTACACTTTATTACACGAAAATCTCCAAAAATTTTTAGATGAATTACCTTTGGCAAATTTAAATAGAATATTTTTTCAACAAGATGAGGCTCCCGCGCACAACGCCAGAGTAAATACTGATTTGTTGAACACCCAATTTGGAAATAGGTGGATAGGAACATCCGGTCCTATCGAGTGGCCTGTGCGTTCACCGGATCTTACGCCCCTCGATTTTAGGTTGTGGGCTTATCTACAAGATCGAGTTTATTTAAAAACTCCAGAAAATGTTGACTTTTTAAGACAAAGAATTATTAACACTTGTCAAGAAGTACCTGCCGCTTGTCTTTTAAATGCGACCTTTGGAGTAATTAGGAGATGTGCGATATGTGTTGAACAAGGTGGCGGGCAATTTCAACATTTATTGTAAAGTGTTTTGTTTCTTATAATAATAATTATAATACTTACATTTCAAATGTTTCATGAAACATTCGAATATTTATAAATAATGTAAGACAAAGATGAAATTTATAAAGTTTTTTTTTGCAATAAACGTTTATCAAAAATAAACATGTTATACACCGTTAAATTCAGAAAAAAAAATCCAATCCGAATATAGCCAAAAATATATATGTTGCAATTTAAAATAAAAAACTTGACTGTCGTTTGACATTAATGAAAACAATTCAAAACAACTAAAACACTGCTATCTTATAGTGTTTTTGATGCTATTAAATTTACTTTTTGTTTAAATAAAACCGGACAATAAATAACGGAATTATGAATGTTGGCGTTTTTTACGGGACAGTCTGTATATACATATAACAATTGATAAATTATTGGAGTTTATCGGCTTTTATATGAAAAATTTACAAATATCAAGTTAGTATGTATGTAATTGCAAAGTAAGGGGGATGAAAACATTGCTATCTACAAATTACAAAGCAAATCATACGAAATTTTTTTTTAATTGAAAAATATTGTCTAGTAGACTTGGGTTCGAGTTTCGAGTCCCAACATAGACAATATTTTTCAATTAAAAAGAATGAGAGAGAAAGAGAGAGAGAGAGAGAGGATAATTGTTTTTTGGTTAATCCAGCAAAATTAAACTCTATTACTTAATAATAATAATAATAATAATAATAATCCATGCCTTAGCATCCCCCAACAGCTTACGCCAATTACAGGGGGCATCGGCTGGCCATGAGTTATTATTACGCCTGCGGCTGTAGACCGACTTAAGATGTTACCTTTCCGCATTTGCCGTGGAATTTGGAAAACTACAGAAAACCAAACTCAGAAAGGAAGCACCGGGGTTCGAACCCGGTACTGCCGGACTACGAGGCAAGTGTGCAAGCCACCAAGCCACTAGCCCGACTTAAGTTAGTTCTTTATTTCAAAACGGTCAAAACGTGAACTGGTTTTTGTATGGAGAAATTACCCGTCTCAATACTCATACTGTTTGCAATATTTTAAATTAATCCGACTAATAACAACGGCGTACACATATTTTACTTCGGAAAATACATTTTAAAAGCCTATCATTACGAATATTGAGACGGGTAATTTCTCCATACAAAAACTAGTTCACATTTTGACCCCTTGAGGAAGCATACGAATTGCATGCGAAATATTGGGACAAAAAAATAAAGAACTGACTTAAGTAATAGAGTTCAATTTTATTGGATTCCCCAAAAAACAATTACCAAATTTCTTTCTTTATTTAAATGACGATGCTCCAAGTATTTTTGAGTTCAAGGAAGTAATACAAATTCCAAATGTAAAAAATCAGCTACACTTTCTTCAACAACACTTTGTAAATTTGCCAAAGCTAATCACTTATTTTGAAAATCAAAATCTCAGATTAAATAATGGATTAACCACATTTGATGTGGCTATTAATATTTTTAATAATATTCCAAGTAACTTCAGATGTGACCTTCGGCAAAAGTTAAATGCAGTTATTAATAGAAATCCAGACTTAACAACATTGCGGCAATTGTGTATGGGGATAATGCCTGAAAATCTAACTGCTAAATACGTTTAAATAAAAGAATATTTCCAGTATGCACCTATAACCAGTTGCGAAGTATAAAGGATGTTTTCTATTTACAAGGATGTATTTCATTCAAAGAGAACAAATTTTACAGAAGAGAACCTTGAGAAAGTATTGCTAGTTAATATTAATACTGTTTTACTCAACTTGAACTACAAAATGAAAAAATAAAAATATACTTCGTATTTAAAGATCACCACCAGTTTGCTTTTCAATTATATAAATCAAATTAAAAACTCTTTAAAAATACAAATTTTCAATATTACGCCCGTAGGCGATGAGTCATCGACCTCTTGTGTCAGGTCCCTAATAATTAGCATTGTATACGAACAGGAATATTTGTTTATACAAAAGTTGGCATAACTAAAACTCATTCTTATTTGATCTTATTTGATATTTGATTCGATCATAGTGACTCTAAGATTTTCAATAGCGATAATTTATGCAAGTAAATCCGCGGATAATATAAATAAAATTGTCATTAGTATAAATGAAAAATACTTTACAATGACAAAAAATGGATGATTCATGCATATTTGAACTTAAAAGATTATTAGTAATTTTCAGCACCTTTTTTGTTAGCTTAAGGATGTCTTTCCCCCTATAAGTTTATTACGGAAAATTGCTTCCCTAAATGTCGTGTAAACGTCCAAATAATTATTTTTGGAAAATATTTTGCATGCGTATTCTTTAGCTTAGCCGATTTATTTCTTAAAGACACTTTTAAAATCTATTGTGTCCAATTTATCGCCTAATAATATAATATAATTTCTTAATAGCAAGTAATGTATTGTGAATACTGTAAGATATGTTTTATTTAGAAGTTTATTTCAACATTCACAAAATTCAATAAATCTTTTTATTCCCAATTTGAACGGATATTAATTATTTAAAAGCCGCTTATTATTACTTCATTTATTAATCATCATCTGAATTTCGAGTGCTACTTACATATTTATAAGCAGAACGTGAAAATATATTAGCTAAATGACTCCTTGTTACTGCTCTCAATAGACAATATCTTCTACTCGCAGATATCAAAACGCTCTCATTAAAACTTACTAGTTTATAGTTGCTATTATTATTGGCCGGAGCTTTCCATTTCTCTATGAGTTTAATACTATAATTTAAAACTGAAGAGCTTATTAAACCAGCCATGCTATAATAGCGAATCTAATCGATGAAGAAGCAGATAGGCTAGCAGATTTAAGTTTTGTGTTTTTGCAAGTCGTTCCTTTCGATTGCTTCAGCATTGATCATGAGGCATTTACCTATATCCACCATATATTTTAACCAGCTTATATTAGCGAGGAGCTTTTGTTCATATAGTTACTAACAAATCTTCTAAACCATATATAATTGTGTTCACCGATATCAGAATGAGAGAAACGTGAAATTTCGTGGTCAATATACAGGCTTGATTTGACGAGAGAGTAATTTTTTAAAAGTTAGCAATTATTATTCTTACTTTTTCCAAAAAACTCTCTTAAACAATAATAATAATCTATCTATTCAGAGGATAAAGTAAAGTTTAAATATGATGTTCTTGTCTCTTCGCTTCTTTTTACTAAATTTAATCAAAAACGTTTCAAATATCTTTCTAGGTTTAGTATGAAATAGTGTTCTGAATTTTCACATTAACTGAACTATATCCGAATGTTACTACAAACGAACGAGATTTAGATAATGAGCCCACAAAGGTTTGTCGTCCTTTATTACAAATTGAAATCTGTCTCGGGAGTAAGAGGTTGGATACCGGGCTGTCAGATAAGCGCGCGTGGGTCTATAACTCCTAAACCAATGAAGTTAGGAAAATCGTTCATACGTCAATCTTTTGTGCTTATAAGACTCTATTTTAGGAAAATATTTTTGAGTGTACAAGGTGACGCACATAAGTGTGACGATATTAAAGTAATTTTTTTAAATGACACATTTCAGTTCATCTTAACGCACTTTTATCAATTCCCAAAAATGTATTTCATTAGTTCTGGTATTTTAGGAGAAATATATTTAAAATCCATAAAATGTAAGAACAATTGTATTCAAATTCTCGACGGCTTCAAGCTACTTGTTAGTATGACAATGTTATTAATTATTCTGACATTCGGTGACATCTTGTGCATATTATCCTTTCTTTTATAATAAAAATTAAGTATACGATCCAATAATCAATTGACATAATTTATATCCTCGAAGAATGCTTAAAGAATTGTGTTCTAGCACCCCGAGTGTCCGGCGAGAGGTTTTCTGATAGAAGGCACCCAGATAGTGATAGGGATTTATTTACTGTAATTATAATTACAATAAAAGTCATTAACATTAAAAAAACAATATTAAAATATTCGAAATACATACATACATAAATATTTCTAAAATATAATATATTATATAAACATGTAAGATAAACTTTCCACACAAATAGGGCAGAAGTCATTCATTTCGAAATTCGTCAAATGAATAAGAGGCCTTTTCTATATGAAAATTTCTAACAGTGCGTGTAAATCTTCCGATACACATAGTTTTTAAATTAACAACACAAGTACATAGCTTGTTATAATATATTTTGGCACCCCAGTAGTCCGCATATCTTTGGGTTGTTCTTAAGCGATGGTAAGGTGTTTTTAAAACGTCTTTATTTCGTGTCTGGGACTCGTTTTCATCACCACATCGCGAAAACTTTTCCAAATTTTTGTGCACGTATTCTGCCACACTCAAGATATACACCAACGGTATGGTAAGTATTTCCTCAGTAAGAAAAAGCCTGTCTACACGTTTCCTCCGATTTCAGACTGCACAATATACGAACTCCGCGCTTCTGAAGTAGAAACACGCGTCCTGCCTCTGTTGACATGCCCCAAAACTGAATGCCATATGTAGCTACACTGTGGAAGTTTGCAAAATACGTCATATGTGCAGCATGGTAATTCACTAGAGTCATAATTCTCCTAATTGTGTACAGCGCTGCAGTCAATTTTCCGGGAAGTTCATTTATGTGTCTGGAGCATCTCAACTTGTTGTTTAAGTGTAATCCTAGGAACTTTATAGCCTCTATACCTTCACTTGTTTTAGTAGTAAATGCGAGCTTTTGTGTTTTTGTGGAATTTACTGTGAGATTATTTGTATGGAACCATTCAGTTGCCTGTTGTCCGATTACATGAGATTTGCGGTCTCTTCCTTCTTTCGTACGGTTCATTAGTAAAATTGATGTATCATCAGCATACAGACACACTTACCCCGATGATATATTATATATTGGAAGGTTATTAATATATATCATAAATAAGAGGGGGCGAGAACCAATCCCTGTGGCACACTACTTTTCTCCAATGTAATTATGAATAATTTTTTTACGCATCTAGTCATTATAATTATGATTTATCGTGCAACCAATTCATTTATATGTACGATACTATAGAACGTAGAGGAGTAGTGACGTGTTCATACGGTATTGAGAAATTTAAAAGATTGACTTGTAACTATTATGACGTAACGTATTGGTACATGTACAAGCATTCAATCTTTCATTTGCATTGTACATGGTGTTTACTGCCTGTTAAATTGTCATCAAACAAATGTATGGTTAATGCTATTTCTGGCATCGAAATATATTTTCCGAATATACTGCAACGAGCTCATAGTCGTTGCCGAACTATGATGTTAGAGGGCTGGGAAAAATACATTGAGATATTTCTTTAATATCCCGCCAATTATAATGGCACACGAAGAAATAGTACCACTACTAGAAGGACGCATTTCATGTCCCAAAAGACAGTGACCATAACTTTTCTCACAGAAAAAGTTTGACGGCACTTTAAAGGTTTCCTCGTAGGCGACCCAAGTCTCACCAATTTATACGATATTTTCACCCTCAGCGTCTTATGGTGTAGCGATTCCTTTCCCTATGTTTTCTAGTATTCGGTAAGAAGTTTTGATGCCTATCGTGAATAAAATTTGGGTTCAGTAACAACATCGTACAAACCTGTACGTGAAATTTGAGGGAAAAAGGCACTCAGTAATGGGATTGTGAATCGCCGATTTTCAGAAAATTTTTCTTCGACATTGCCCAAAAGTTCGTTCGTTACAACAGTTCTCTCGAAAGATACGGCACCATCGTGTGATCTGCACCACGTGCAAGCGCAAAACTCGCGAAAACTGGTCTAACTAAATTTCCCAATCCAATAGCCTTCCTCTGACCTACCTTTTGTGAGCGGGTTACTGTTAAACATACAAGTCAGCAGACCAGTACCACAGACTCAGCTCAGTGAAGACGGAGTGGGCTTCTTGATGAAACATTATTAATCTAACTGATCGATATTTAAAAAGGGCGCCACCGCGATTTAAAGGCAGCTTAAATTTAAATAAGTGAATGTACGTTACGCAGGGGACGCACATGCGATAACGTATCCACGTACGTTCTAGTTATGCTAAAAGACAATACAACATAAAAAGAAACAAAGCAACCAAATACTAAACAACAAGATTTATTGTGAACGCTGGTCGTATAACAGGAAAATTTGAACTAGCAAAAATGTATTACGTATTAAAGTGTAACGATGGGTGAAGCCCTGTATTTATTTATTTAAATTATCGTACGTTCACTAAAAAAAATAATAACGAACATATATCATTTAAAGCAGACAATACTATACAGAGCATTATTAAAAACAACAAAGATAAAGTAAACAAAGAATCAATCTCTGGTCTATAAGTTAACATATGAAGATTGTAATATGGTATACATAGGACAAACGAGGAGCACGTTCAAAATTAGTGTGAAGGAACACCAGAGAAGTCATAAAGAAAAGAAATCAGATTCAATATTCGCAAATCATTGTTTCGAAATAAATCAAAAACAAATTAGCATATCGATGCGACAATTCACATCAAGCTTTGATACAAAATAATACAAATCTTTATAAAAACAAATTTGTATGTGTATATACATGGACACACAGCACGTATTTACCAGCGTTTGCTTCAACCACCAGACGCATGCGTTTCTGTCTCACGACTTTGTCAATGGCGGGTTTACGAAGACAAACGCCTGTAGGTACACTTGGCGGTCATGTAGCAAATTTCGTCCTATCAGATGACATCAGATAACCTCATGACATCTAACCGACAAAACCGACCACGCCGATGCAAAGTGTTTCCTCTCGAATAGCTACGCTATTACAGGAAAAGAAAAAATACGCATATTTTGTCCGTCAGATGTCATGAGGTTATCCGATGTCATCTGATAGGACAAAATTTGCTACATGACCGCGAATTGTACCTACAGTCGCTTGTCTTCGTAAACCCGCCATTGACAAAGTCGTGAGACAGAAACGCTTGCGTCTGGTTGTTGAAGCAAACGCTGGTAAATACGTGCTGTGTGTCCATGTATATACAGATACAAATTTGTTTTAATACAGATTTGTATTATTTTGTAGAAACCAATCATAGATTTAACATAGAATTCAAAATTTTACATATTAAAAAAAATGCAAAAAAACTTAATTGTCATAAAACTTAAAAATTAGTAGATATAATAATTTAGGATTAGCTTAGTGACCAATTAGATTTAAATAACTCCCCTCTACCAAATTTAAGATTGTAAAAATATTTTCATCACTAAAGACGGCAGACTATGTGCCCGGTGCATGGTGACAAGAATCATTTCACCATCTGTACTAAATATTATTTTTCATTCCTCTCGCTTTGTTTACATATCGGAGCAGAAAAACATATATTTAGTAGTTATAGTTATAGTTTACATTTAGTTTCCTAAATATTTCCATACATGCATTTATCAAAGAGGTAACAGAATTTGAACATATATTTTACAGTTCTAAATCAAAATAAAAAAAAAACATTATTTTGTATTTCTAACAATGAACGAAACATTTATTCTGAAGAAAAAGTGGTATTATTGGCAATAACAGATGCACATTCAAAACATATTTATATTATAGTATCCAAAACAATATTTAGTACACATGGTGAAATGATTCTTGTCTGTCTGGCACATAGTCTGCCGTCTTTATTCATCACTATGTTTCTCAATAAATTTTACATAAATATTCAAACTTGTATTTTAAATATTCAGTATTTCCTCCACCTGATGAAGCCGTTGTAGTGGATTTACAACAACATTTTTGAAACTAGAAGTTTAATACAAATGAAACAGACATGTAAAAAAATACACATCTGTAACTGTAAACATGGACAACACGCCTCGTATTTTCCATGTTTACAGTTACAGATGTGTATTTTTTTTACATGTCTGTTTCATTTGTATGCGTAATACGTGCTTCACGTATTGATATACTTAAACCTTTTTTGTATAGAAGTTTAATACTTATTTCTTATCGTTCATTTCATTCACAACGGGAATATTTTTTAACAACGTTTGATATCGAGTATTACTATTAATGAAGTTGTCTTACGTGTTTGCTCTTATTTGCCAAGCGGGTCATTATCGACTCACATAAAATTTCTAAAACTATCCAATATTTTTCATTTCGAATGTTATTTTCTTGATATGTGTGGCTTTAGTACCCATTAGTTTGATTTTAACAAACTTTGAAAAAAATAACCTAATTTGGGCATTGTAAAAATAACTAGTGCATTTACTGAATTTTATATAGAAACCTATCCTACCGGCAGTCTTTTTCCCATTCTTTTACTACGATGACGTAGTAGGGTTACCTGGTTTAAAGGTTAATCTAGGTTTTGCTTTTGACTAAACTAAAGTGCTACACGTAAAATTCTGACGCACATCCACCACTTCTGACCTCTCATTCGCATATTCAACGTATTGCTTTCGGACACTCAGATAGGAAGACATCAGATCATAAGCAACCCCACGGATTCCATAATAGTATACTTTCTCCAATAAAATGGAATGGTCGACTGTGTCGAAAGTTCTTGTCAAGTCAAAGCATGTGATCTCCTCATACTGGTAGTTATCTATAGCTTCTAACAGAGACTTCAAAATCTCTGCGATTCCTGTATTCGTACTTCTATTTGTCCCGAAGCCGTGTGGAGCTTCGCATAAAAGATTGTGTTTTTCAAAATATTCTAAAAGTCTAAAAGGTGTTTCTATAATAATAATTTCATGGTAGGTATACTTTTTTTAGTGCTTTTCAATGGAAATACCGCCACGTATTTTTTATGGTTCAGAACCGTTCGAAAGACTGGAAGATGCTGTAGACACACTGAATAATGAAGATAATCCAGACATTTCTCAGAACAGAAGCTATTATGTTCTAGCAATTATTCCTCAAGACCTCGGCGTAGAAACTGATGAAGCTATTATATTCTAATAATTATTCACTGTAGAAACTGATGCGGAAGATATCAATGATGACGACTTTAGAGATGATCTGATGCCTGCTGATGTTCCAGGTTTTATCGAGGTAGAAAGTGACGAGGATCCTGACGATAATGTACCTTTAAGTGTTGTCAGGGAGAGTATTGTTAGAACTGGAGACGCATTTACCAGTAATCTGCAATCCAATGTAGGAGACGTATATGAGTATGGAACATTTGAAGAGCCCAAATGGAAACAAATAGAACCCCAGTATTCTACAGATGTTGGTATCTCAAACACACTTACTGAAGATTTCGAACAAATTCGAAATGACCTAAAAAATCTGAACCCTAGACAAATTTTTGAAAAATTATTTGATGAAAACGTTATACAGTTGATTGTTGATCAGTCGCTACTACATGCTGGTCAAAAAGATAATCATAACTTTACCATTACGGCTGACGAAATACGTACCTTTATTGGAATTTTACTACTGATTGGTTACTATAGCGTTCCTCAAGAGCGTATGTATTGGTCTAATGATGAAGATTTGGGGATTGGGGCAGTGAGTAGAGCTATGTCTAGAGACAGATATCTTCAAATAAAAAAATACCTACACCTGGCTGTTTGCAGCGCTATAGGAACCTCTAATGATCGTATGTATAAAGTTCGAACTTTGATGAACTTATTAGTAAGCAATTTTTGTCAGTGGGGAATCTTTCATAAGAACCTGTCTATAGATGTATCCATGATAAAATATTTTGGTGGTCACCCAGCTAAATAGTTTTTGAAAGGAAAACCTGTACGTTTCGGATACAGAAATTGGGTTCTAAGCAGTTCCTCAGGATATTCTTACGTGTTTGATATTTATTGTGGAAAGAAAGGTAATGGTAAACGAACAGTTCCTCTAGGCGCATCAGTTGTTCTGAAATTGCTTAGCCATGTGAAGGAACCATCAAAGCACATAGTATTTTTCGACAATTATTTTTCAACTTATCCATTACTTGTAGCACTAGAGCGTATGGGTTTTAGGGCTACAGGTACTATTAGAGAAAATCGCATAAAACACTGTCCTTTGCCGTCCAACAATGATTATTCAAAATACAATCGAGGAGCATACAAGTAGCAATTTGATACAGTAAATGAAATTTTATGTGTTAAGTGGAAAGACAATAGTGGCTGCACAATGATAACTAATTATTGTCATATTGAACCACTTACAAAAATAAAACGATTGTCCAAACAAGAAAAAAGAATACTGATGTAAACCAACCTCGTCTCTTTGCAAGATGTAATAGTGGCATGGGAGGGGTTGATCTTCTTGATCAATCAATTTAGAATTACAGAATTATGATTAGAGGCAAAAAATGATACATGATTGATATATCGTTAGTGCATGCATGGAGACTTCATCAAATAGCTTCTGAAAGTTCCATGAGTTTTTTGCAGTTTCGAAGAAATATCACGAGGTCTTACTTACGTGAAAATGTTCAGTCAAGAAAAAGAGGACGACCAAGTTCTGTACCTGCAGGTTCAGCTACTGATTCTTTTGGTCACTTCCCAAAAAAAATTCCTACTCAACTTAGGTGTTGTCAGTGCAGTACAGCTAGGGTCCGTTGGCAGTGTGAAAAATGCCTAAAGACTTTATGCATTGAAAGGGAATGCTTTAAAATATTCCATAGCAAATAGTACATATTTAATATTAGATACTGCACATTGTTCTGTTGTTCTCGTTTGAGTACAAATTATTCTAAATATATTTTTTTTTAGTAAAATGTGCATTTTCTGTTTTACAAAGGTTCTTTTAAACTCCAACATGAATATTGTAGAGTTTGATTCACCCAATTAAATTTAGGCGTTAATGGGTTTATCGTCACACTTATATGGGCCACTTGTACACTCAAAAATATTTTCCTAAAATAGAGTCATACAAATACAATAGAATTTACATATGAACGAAATTCCTAACTTCAGTGGGTTAGCGCGCGTCGGTGTATAGACACCGACGCGCGCTTAGCTGACAAATCTGTATATGTAATAAACAAAATAATTTTCCAGTAAATCAATGTTTATTAAATTTGCCCCGAAGCATGCTATAGTCTGTTCCTTTGCGAAAGCAATGTAAACAACATTTATCAGTAAGTTATCTGCAAAGGCAGGTACCGAGCAAAGCATAATAAATTTGTTTTAGTTGATCGACCTGGCGGAACTCTATGTTGACCTTTCACTTTGTGTATAGTTCGAAAGGTATCAGCTGCGCTTCTACTAAGAGCTTTCGATAATGGTTAGACGTTTCCAAAGCTTACGTAAGTAGTTATTCTATATATTGATATTTTAATAATAATGTTAATACTAGTTTCCAAAAACAAAACAAAAAGAGAAAACTAAGATTGTACATACACATATGAAACAAAAAATTGCTTAAAATTAAAGGCTTGTTGTTTCAATTTCAACTTCGCACAGATCATGTGAGTAGAGAATATATGTTCTTATATACAGTCAAAGCGTGTATTTATGGAATATCAAAAACACGCAATGTTCAAAGTAATTGCTTTACACGTAGAACTAAAAGACCTTTATGTTATGGATCTAATTAATTTTCTTATCCCAGGTTCAAGTATTTAAATTATAGAAAGTATCAAAAATCTCTTAATCGTCGTCTTTGATATATCGGCTGTATTTTTTAACTTGAAATTTTCAAATATCTCGAAAATTAAGCAGTTTACGAAAAAATGTCAAGATTAAGAATTTAATAATTCAGTAGAGGAAACACATTGGTGCTAAAATTAGTATATTTTATTACAAAATCCAATTCCTCTGGAAAAAGTACGTAGGATTTCTCTGAAACATTTTTTCAATTTATTATAGATGCCGCTGTAATCGATGAAATTTAATTTTTTTAAATTTCTCGCTCTAAGAACCTATGAATACGATTCTCCATTCATTTTCAAAAAAAAGAATACCACGATAAATGACTTATCAAGAAAGTCCTATAAAGAGAGTACTATTACCATAACCCAGGAACAAGCGTCTTCCTTTACGTACTTGGTTAATGCGATTTAATTTGCTCATGACTAAAGACGCCAGACTATGTGCCTAAGCAGCAGCGTTGCGTGGAGAGTTTAGCAGAATAAGTGCGCTTACTTAAAAATAAATATATCGAATCCCTATACAACACGTTAAGAAAAAACATAAATAACTTACCCAACATGTTTACATTGTTGCAAAAAAATGCGGATGTGCGCGATGAAAAAACTGCACCATAATATATGTTTCTGTATTAGTCTCGGAAAGATTCGTACGTAGCGACGTATATATATGTTTATATACAGAGAAGGATTGTTCGACGTTGAGAGATGTTATATTTGCATAATTAAAGCGCTCTTTGTATCTGTACAACGGATCTTCAGTATTGGTAAAAAGTTGCCCTAATTTTGTAAAATCTACATTTTTATCTAATACACTGTTAAATTTTTCACGGACACAATCACTTCTTTCATCTTCAAGGATATGCAGCACTAGTTTTACGTGGTCAATAATTGCTAATGAGTCCGATAAGGACAGCGCAGTGTTCTGTAAATTTTTTATTGCGTCCAGTATTGGAACGTAACTGTCGTAAATAATTTTTAAATTTGCTGCAACTTGAGGATTGTTAAATTGAACCTGGCTGAGCCGTATTGCTGCTGCTTCTTTGGCATCTAGTTGTAAAATCACTGATTTAACTTTTTCAAAATGTTTATAATTTACGAACATTTTGAAAAAATTAAATCAGTGATTTTACAACTAGATGCCAAAGAAGCAGCTGCAATACGGCTCAGCCAGGTTCAATTTAACAATCCTCAAGTTGCAGCAAATTTAAAAATTATTTACGACAGTTACGTTCCAATACTGGATGCAATAAAAAATTTACAGAACACTGCGCTGTCCTTATCGGAGTCATTAGCAATTATTGACCACGTAAAACTAGTGCTGTATATCCTTGAAGATAAAAAAGTGATTGTGTCCGTGAAAAATTTAACAGTGTATTAGATAAAAATGTAGATTTTACAAAATTAGGGCAACTTTTTACCAATACTGAAGATCCGTTGTACAGATACAAAGAGCGCTTTAATTATGCAAATATAACATCTCTCAACGTCGAACAATCCTTCTCTGTATATAAACATATATATACGTCGCTGCGTACGAACCTTTCCGTGACGAATACAGAAACATATATTATGGTGCAGTTTTTTCATGGCGCACATCCGAAATTTTTTTCAACAATGTAAACATGTTGGGTAAGTTATTTATGTTTTTTCTTAACGTTTTGTGTAGGGATTCGATATATTTATTTTTAAGTAAGCGCACTGTTATTCTGCTAAACTCTCCACGCAACGCTACTGCTGGGGTACATAGTCTGGCGTCTTTACTCATGACTTATCGGAGTGCTAAAAAAAATGTATTTTTCTTTTAAAACAATACCTTTTTATAAAAATGTATGTATTAAAAGTTTGTTATTTCCTTCACTCGTATTTTTTTTTTTATTCCAAAAATTATAGTACTTTGTTACTAATCAAATCTAATTGGTTACAAGGTGCGACAAAATATTAAAAATTGACAAAAACACGGCTCTTTTTAGAATGCAGGTGTACTGTTGAAAAAGGGCTTAAGAGAAGATATTTCTACATACGAAAAACACTTAGCGTACCCGAACTAATAAAAGAGCGATTTGACGAAAAGAATGCAATTCTATTACGGTCGACGTCTTTGAACGGAGTAAAATTTATTTGATCATTAAAGTTGTAAACAAGTCAATTTATGGAAAACATTTTTAGAAAAGCCGCGTGCCTGACGATGTTAGATTTGATCCCATTGGACATGTTTTGGAGCGAACGATTGATGGAAAACGAAGAAAATGTGCCATATGTGACACAAACGTTCGCAAACAGTGTAAAAAGTGCAATATTGGACTGCATATGGAATGTTTTCCTAATTGGCATAAATTATAAATATTTTTCTTTAGTTTGAAATGTTGGTTGTTTTTTTTTAATTTTTGTAACGGCAAGGGCCATGGGTCCCAAATGGGACTTTTTATTATAATTTCTGTTATACAACACAGCAATAACGCAAGATATCTTGGCGCACACGTAAAGATTTTTGTCTTACAAAAGATCTAATGATGTCTATGTTTTGTTTGTAATAATGATTCATGGTAGCAATAAGATTTAAAATTAAATAGTGTGGAGATAAGTATTTCATGGTAGGGATTATTTTCCACTAAATGAATATTGAATAACACACTCTTTAATACAACAATTTCAGTAAATTCACAAATCCTTAAAACATTAACATAGCGAATTAAATAAGACACCTTGTGACATTGACATGAATTAATATTTGGAGGGTTTCACATCGACTGGGCTAAGATAATACACAAGTGTGCCGATTGAAAGATTTATAAAATCTTAATATGAACTTAAATGTTATTTATATGTATTTTTAGACAATACTAATATATTTATATGATTGCGATTTGATTTAGAGTAATTAAACGATTCATAATGCTTTATTGAGTTCATGATTTATAAATGTACATATATTGAAAGTATGAACAATAAATGTATATAATTTTACGTCTTGTTGTCTTATTTCCTTTTACACTGGATGCTAGGCCTAGTTACAAAGAACCCTGAGAGCTATACTTATTGAAGGAATCAAACATTATATATGGGTGTGCAACGATTTACATTTAATATAATTATAGCCCTGCTTGTTAGAGTCAAACTACGCATACTAGCCTTAAATAAGAAAAAATAAATAAAAAGCAGCATTTTGCAACAAATTCGGAAATATAGTGAGTGAATAGTAAACGGACTTCTACGCAAGTGTCCTTGAGACTTGTTCCATATAAACTATCTACCTTTTAAAGATTTGAGTTTCTTAAGCAGAGTTCATAAACAAATTAGTTTTACCTAGTACTAGTGGTTTCCTTACAAAGATAACGATAAACTATTTTGAATAACGTAATCTCAGCGATGGATCACAAACAATATAAAATTACAGCGTCAGACTGCATTTTCCAATTGACTCTACCGTAGAATATGGATTTACATCGGTCGCTGTACAAAGCAAAACACATTTTATACAAGCTAAAAACCAAAAAAGAATCGATATCGCATAGGTAATGTGTATTTACATATATCTATTAGAATACCGCATTTATATCTACCTACATAATTCTATTGTAAGGCCCTAGTTTATATGTAGATAGTAAATGGGAAAGTTTATGCTCTTTCGCATCTCAATTTATAACCGCTCTATTTCTATCATGTATATGTAACCGTACGAACACTACAATAAATTTATTAAAGCCGCCAGACATAAATTTTGTTTAATGTTGCTCGATAGTAATGTTAACATAATTTATCTTCAGTTTGAAATAACATTTGTAACTTCTTATAAATGTGTATACATAGTATGTATCATTTAAGAATGAATAATGTATATCTACCGTTGCTTAACAAAGGACACATTTATCGTCGAGAAATGTTAAGAAAATATTGCAGAAGATGGAAAAGAATCATGTCATAATTTGACAAATTAGCAGTACAGGATACATTAGTTAATATAATTAATGCTTTACCAATAAATATGTCAACGAAGTAATACTGCATGGCTGTTGTTATATTTGATGGTGTTTTATTTGAGTTTGTTATCTAAGCTCCTGGTACGCAAATCAGAATCCTGCACTGTTTAATATTGTTTTCAAAGTAGTACGAAATTGGGATTTTTGTGATGTGTGTATAGTGGTCCAACCTCCTCGTTTGAAGCTTATCAATGTCGTGTGTAAATTGTTCCATAGCTTTGTAACTGCTCCTCCTCACCTTAACTCTGTTAGGGGTTTGTGGGTGGTATTTGACACTTCTTCAAGTCACGGGGCGTAAATCCGCGATGACTGGCTTCTGTCGAATCGTCGCTGATTCAAGTTGTGAATAAGCAGGTCTTCTATCGCTCAATACTTCGCAAAATAACACTTGTTGAAGGCACAACAGTCTTTAATTATTAAATAAAAGAAAACAAAATTACATAAGCCGTAAGCAGAATGTATTATTATAAAACTTGGTTCCATTTCCTAAATCTAGTAACGCTTAAAGCTGTTCCGAAAGGTACCTGTAATCTCGTTGATAGACCTTAGTAAACTTTTAATTCTAAAATATTAGCCAGGTAAGTAAAATGCAGTCATAAGACATCCCTATTTCTTATGATAGGTCAAAACAGGATAGGTACATAAATTTACATAAACTTGGCATCGCTACATTATATGGAATGGATAAATAGATGGGTCAGGTACATACGGTTTTACCAAGACTCGACCTTGGCTAAATTGTGTGCACGAAATACGATTATACAGGGTGTCCAGAAACTCTCCTGACAAACGAAGACCGGAGTTTCCTCAGATAATTTTAAGACAATTAAACCCAAATTCACCTAGTCCGAAAATGCTTCCTAAGGGAGCTAGAGTTCATTGAAGATGGCGCCTTGTATTTATTTTTTTTTAATTCCTCCAGAACGCTTCTATTTAGAAAAACAAAAACTGGTATGGTTATTTATCCTCCAGAGATGAATCGATTCCATCAATTGCGAATTTCTAGTACCGGTCATAGGCGTCCGTTTTGGGTAGGTCAACGGTTATTTTAAGGCATAACTTTTTTGTCTTTAACTTTTAAGCATTTGTGACACTAGATTATTAAATTTTCAGGTATTCCAGTACTAAAAGGTACTCTTACTTTAAGTCGGTAGGATACACCGTTTTCTAGAAAAATCGATTTGTAAATTTTTCGTTTTTTCTTCATTAAAGTTTAATTTTTTATTTTTTGCAATAGTTAGCTCTGAACTGCCAACAGAAGTAAAACCTACGTTTTCATTGTCAAATTGTTGTCAGTTCGCGAAGTTTATCTTTTCATTTTTTACTTTGTGTTATTCAAACACAACGATTTCAATTTAAAAAAAATGGTTTTACTAATGAGGAATACGCCGATATGCATTTAGTTTATGGCAAAATGAGGTGTAACGCTCGAGCGGCGCAACGTAGATACGCTGAAAAATTTCCCAATCGTCAGCATCCCACTCACTCAACATTTACAGCTCTTCATCAACGATTAAGAGAAACAGGTTCAGTGGTCCCAAAAAATAATGAAACAGGGAGACATAATGATGTAACAGCAGAACATGAAGATGTTATTTTAATGGAAGTTGAGGAAAATCCTGAAATTAGCGTTCGAAGACTATCTGCCATGTACCCCACAATTTCAAAATCATCCGTAGGAAATATCTTACACAAAGAAAATTTATATCCTTTTCATTTTACAAAGGTGCAAGCACTGCTAGAAGGAGACTCTCCTGCTCGCGTAGAATTCGCTAGATGGTTACAAAATCAGAAAAATCAAGATGAAAATTTCTTCAGGAACATTTTGTTTGGTGACGAAGCTACATTCTCAAAAAATGGAATTTTTAATGTACATAATGCACATTATTATTCGTACGTTAGTGACAATCCCCACGTTGTTCAAGAATTCAAGCATCAGCATAGGTTTAGCATAAACGTCTGGATAGGAGTAGTTGACGATTATCTACTTGGACCTGTGGAATTACCTGCTCGTTTAAATGGTGCTGATTACTTACATTTCCTGCAAAATATTTTACCTGATTTGTTAGACGAGGTGCGTTTAAATATTCGACAAAACTTATGGTTTCTACAGGACGGCTGTCCGGCCCACTTTAGCAGGAATGTACGAGACTTTCTAGATAATAACTACGAAGACCATTGGATTGGAAGAGGAGGTCCAGTTGCTTGGCCAGCAAGGTCGCCGGATTTGAATCCTTGCGATTATTGTGTTTGGGGATACATAAAAGCATTTGTTTATTCCGTTCCGATACAAAATCGCGCACAACTCTGGCTAAGGATACAAGATGCTTGCAACGAATTTAGAAATAACATTGGAATTTTTGCAAGAATTCGGCGTTCTCTAAGCAAAAGGGTAAACTTATGCATAGAGACTAATGGTCATCACATCGAGCAACTTTTGTAACAATCTACCTTTGATACTTGTTCTTTTTTTGTTAGTTTCGTTCCATTGTAATAAATAATTTGTTTTTAATTTATTAAATTAATTTTCATCCATGCCTTGATAGTCCAAGCCAACTTCGTCGCTAATAATAAGTAGGTACATAATAAATTGAACTTTAATGAAGAAAAAACGAAAAATTTACAAATCGATTTTTCTAGAAAACGGTGTATCCTACCGACTTAAAGTAAGAGTACATTTTAGTACTGGAATACCTGAAAATTTAATAATCTAGTGTCACACATGCTTAAAAGTTAAAGACAAAAAAGTTATGCCTTAAAATAACCGTTGACCTACCCAAAACGGACGCCTATGACCGGTATTAGAAATTCGCAATTGATGGAATCGATTCATCTCTGGAGGATAAATAAGCATACCAGTTTTTGTTTTTCTAAATAGAAGCGTTCTGGAGGAATTTAAAAAAAAATAAATACAAGGCGCCATCTTCAAACAACTCTAGCTCCCTTAGGAAACATTTTCTGACTAGGTGAATTTGGGTTTAATTGTCTTAAAATTATCAGAGGAATCTCCGGTCTTCGTTTGTCAGGAGAGTTTCTGGACACCCTGTATAAAAGACTTTCGAAAATGTGACCGTAATAAAAATTGCAGAAAATCCGTCTGGCTTAACCGGCAACTACGTGTTTATAACAATGGGCGGCAAACCCTCGATTTAAACACTACAATGCTTAACTGATGTGTCCGAACATTTGGTGACCAAAACGGCTACACCTTAAAGTAGAAACAATACAAATAGAAAAAGGTCTGAATAAATAACTGTAAACAAAATGATAAATTCATATTTCAAATTACATTTTCTAGGATGGTTGAACCAGAATATAATTGTGAGATGAACAGTTAATGCAGGCCGTGCTTTCAACAATACTTTTAGGATAAGGTACGTAAATGTACGTCATAAAATTATGTTTGACGCAGCCATCAACGTTAATAACGGGGGATTCCTCTGAATAAAGTGTCTAAATTTCAAATTATACAGAAATCTTGCCTAAATAAAATTCAATATTTTAATTGGAAAAACTTATTAATTAACAACGTTGTTCAGATGTCTGGACAAACTCATTAATGCCCAAAATTAAATTTTATCAAATAAATTATAAAAATTAAGGTGCGTGTTTAGATAATGTATAGTTATTTTCTGCTACGAAGAAATTTTTTTTTTATTTATACTAGTTTTTATGCCGCATGGTATATCATACACTGGGTATTGATATTTTACATACAGATGCCATAAAATTCTCGTCAAAAAATTACTAGAACACATAATGGTTTCATATTATTTTTCTTCAATTTGTTGATTACAATTGCTTCTACGGCGTCTTTGAAAATTTTATTTACATTTCCTTTCCCAGAACTTTTTGTTCCCAGTTTCTATTGCTTTTCCTTGGTTTACTGTGCACGATACATTTGCAATACTAGAATGATTTTCTTGGTCTTCTGTAACGTCACCATGTAAAACCTATTCTGTCCTAACAGCTCTATTTTTGCGCCTTTTGTTAGAAACTTCTACACTTCATTACAATTTACGATCGCGGCAATTATTCTCATTTTCACCTGAATTCTGTTTCACCTCTATGTGATCTTTAGTGCTTCCTATGCGATTTTATGGAGTTTTTGATCCGAAAAGAAACTTCAGACCACGTTTCAAGCTTGGCCATTATTTTTTCATACTAAGGATGACAACGAATACGTATTTAGGATACAAATATTAACGAAGTTAGGAGTTTTATACAATTTTTTAAAATTTAGCCAAAGAGAATGCCGATTACGAAATAAAATAACCTTTTACATGAAACGTTTATTAGAAATTAACAGTGTTACGAAATAGAAAATCCACGGATGTACTGTAATAACTAAAGTAAGACCCCCATTTCTACATATTCAATGTAACACTTATTTCACGAAACACGTCCTCATTAATTGTTGTATATTTCGGTTCTTATTTAGTTGAGTAACTACGTTAATATAACATTAAGTAAGTAAGTACGTTAGGACATGATATATAAACTGTGAACAGAAGAGAATGAATCTAATCTAATCAGTCTTGTACATGTGAACATCGTAATATGTAGAGCTGAGGATGTTTACGGTACGGCAGGACCGTATGTAGTGCATCCCCACATTTAACTATTTATCTAAATATTCTCTGAAATGATTTGCCGGATCTCATAAATTAATAGAGTGATATTTTAGTATGCACTGGATATTGTTATTATACAAAATCATAATAGCCATTTGTATTTATGGATCATAAATAATAATACGCATGTATTTGTATTTGGTTGTGAATTCAATTTAAACTTAAAACGAATCGTAATATTTTAACGACAAGCCGTCCTTACAATACATGCATTATAACTTATAGAAGTTATAACTTATAACTTCTAACTTCATTCACCTAGTTCAAGTAGGTAGTATATATAAAATATATGCAAAATATGTGCTGCCAGGCTTTGAAAGGCTGTGTGACAAGATTTTAATAAATCGAGGTTTCTTTTGTTTTCGTAGCTTTTATTGCATTTGGTTATAAAAATAATATAATAAATAGTAATAAACACAGCTTCTAATCTAGTAATATATTATCAGAATGTGTTTTTCTGGATTTTAGTTAAATTTACACCTTGTTTTAGAATATTGTGAATGAACACTTTACAATTGACTACTTACAACATGGAAATTCAATGAAACTGAAACTTCAACACTAATAAAAGGCCTTTGTTGTTTATAATAATAGTTCTTAACGACAGTAATAAAATTTTCTAAGAATAGGGGCTTTACTTCAGCTCCAAAATGTCCATTTTCGATCAATTATGGAAGTTATTCGTAGAGTTGCACACTTTGTCTCGAATGCATGTATTGTAAGGACGGCTTGTCGTTAAAATATTACGATTCGTTTTAAGTTTAAATTGAATTCACAACCAAATACAAATACATGCGTATTATTATTTATGATTCATAAATACAAATGGCTATTATGATTTTGTATAATAACAATATCCAGTGCATACTAAAATATCACTCTATTAATTTATGAGATCCGGCAAATCATTTCAGAGAATATTTAGATAAATAGTTACATGTGGGATGCACTACATACGGTCCTGCCGTACCGCAAATATCCTCAGCTCTAGTAATATGTAATGTTGTTGTTAAATATTTATTAAACATAATTTTATATTGTTTCCGAGTATATTATTTATTATACCAATAAAATCGGCCTCTAATGAGTCCGCCTCGGAGATGAAGTCGTAACGAGGACCATGGGACATGACATGATGATCCTGCCAGACACTTATGACAGTACAGTATTAAATTCTCAACTTATGCTTGTCCTCTAATTGTTGTCGTATAGAAGATATATCCTATGAACAAAGACAAAAAAGAACAGCAATGAGTAAACAATTATCTGTTTCTTTTTATTACGTATCTATCTGTGAACAATGTCAAGTCAGGATTACAGAAGAAAATTATAAAATTTACTAAAGAAAACACTCGGTATATTTGTTACACAAAATATATTTATTAAATCTCTAACACGTGATAAATGTGATGTTAATGAGAATCAATAATCATTAAATTCTCACATTACATGCCATTGCCGCTCTAATTCGTTGCATCGATTTCTACACATGACAAAATCACATTTGTCTAAGAATGTAGCTGCAACGCGTCTTTTTCTCTAACACGTGTTTCGACTTTACAGTCATTGTCAAAGAGTTTGTAAACTGACCTAAAAATACACTTCTACCACTATTTATGAGTTTTTAAAGACTATTACGGCATCAATAGTAGGGGTATTGAAAAAATCCAGCTGTGTATTTGTGACATGTCTATTAAGATTTATGGCTTTTTTAATTTCTAATATTTCGAGAAAGTCAAGTCTTTTTCCTTTATTACAAGTATGTAAAAGTTTAAAATTATTGGTATTGAACAAATGTGTATTTTCGATGCAATGTTCCGCAAATTCCGTGTTCATATTACCATAAAGAATAGAACTTTTATGCTCTCTAATACTTTCTTTTATTGAGAGTCCTGATTGGCCAATGTATATCGCATCACAATCACTGCAACTTAATTCGTACACACCTGACTTATAACACAATTCTGTTTTTTCTTTATTATTTACTAAAATATTTCCTAGATTGACTTTATTCACTTGTATGACATTTAGCCCTAATTTATTCAGTTTATTAGAAATTTTATTACTAACCCGAGGTATATAGTTGAGTATGTGAAACGTTTTATTAGTTTTTGTATATGTGTGCCCGTAGTAAAAATTCTTCGTAAGGATAGTACGTTGTTTTTTGTTAATCATTTTATCTATAAATTCTGTTTTATATCCTTATTTCTAGCTATTGTTTTTATGGTTGTTACTTCTTTTTCGTAATTCTCATTATTTAAAGGAAAATTAATCAGTCTATGGATAAAACTATGAAACGCTGCCATTTTTATATTCCATGATTGATTGGAATTTGCCGGGATTACTGTATCTGTTGTAGTGGGTTTTCTAAAAATATCAAACTCAAATCGTTTATCCATTCTTGTTAATTTTAAGTCTAAAAAAATTTTGCGTTCCGTCTAACTCTTTTTCTATAGGGAATTGTATTTTATTGTTAAGAGAATTTAAATACTTGAGATATTGGTCTAGTTGTCTATCTGTGCCTGACCGCAGGCATAATACATTAGAAGAAAATTATGTTTTCCCTCGAGTACGAACCAGTTGTAGGATACCACACAATTTTAATACATTCCACATTACTAATAGCAAATTAATTGCATTTTCGCGAAGTAATGTGCTACTTCGCGAAATTGCAATTAATTTGCAACAAGTGCCGATTACAGGCAAAAAATATGAACTGTTTATCGACGAACGAGATACATGTTGAAACTCTATTTTAACGAATAAAATAAAACGCAATTGTTTCCTTAATGTAACTAAAGGTTTGCCGATATATTCGGCACCACAGTCCTTAATAGCTTATTGGCAGAGAAATGGTCCGGCAAACCATGGACATGGGCTCGCATCCAGCTTAAGGGCGAATCTTTTCATTTAAAAAATTGGAATAACTGGCGTCGTAAAATATAGAAAACAATGTTTGCACCCAAACCTCAATAATGTATTTAGAATTATACAGTATTATTTTGAATAAGTTGAATAAGAATTTAATTTTAGAATAAACATGTTAATTAATATTTAATAAAAAAAATTATCTAAAAAGTCCACTGTGCAATTTTATTTTTAATTTTAAATTATTTCATAAAACCGTTTTTGGGCCGCGAGAAACATTCAGCTGTTATATTGACAGTTCCAACAACCATACTAAATCGCAGATATCGCATTTTCATAACTTACTTATGTATAAATTCATTCATAGTAAACAAACCGTATGTAAACAAATTCGTACAGCGGTACTCAAAATTTATCTGTTTGAACTATGTAATTTTTTTCTATTTTTTTTTAATTAAAAATAACACAATTGGCATTTATTTTAGTGGTACAATCTAATAATTAAATTAATGATACTTAATCAGAATAACCCGTATAAGCTGAACTTTCTGTCAAGGATTCTATCGTATACCTTATAATATAACTAAAGTAGTGAGGGAACTTTTCCTTGCACATTCGTCTCATTATGGAGCATCTATTTATATTTAGGTATTGTTAAAACATGTGTCTAACAAAGTTCCAACATACGCTAGATGTGAACAATCATTTTAAAGAAACATCGAGATAGTATTTCTTAAATAAGATGCAATTAATACAATTACAAACGACAAATCCGAAAGATTTAAGTGAAAAATAAGAGTATTATGACACATAATATCTGTTGGGGCTGAATCACGTTCTGGAGGGACCAAATGCGTTGATCCTTCTTGTATCCGGCCACGAAGACATTTTCTAGATGTCCGGTTACGAATGGCCATATGTTGGGGTTGTTATCCGGCGTACATGGATATAATGATGATGATTCTTGTGGGTGGAATTACAAAACCCCATTTGTTATTTCACCGTGCACGGGTATAAGACCCTATACAATTTACTTTTTCTTGGCAGTGACATTTAGTAAACGAACGATAAATGCAATATAATATAAACTTATTTATTTGCACCATATCTACATTTATTTTAGCATACTGGCAATAAGATGTTGGAAATCAAATATTTGGATATACTTGCAATAAATTTTGATATAGCTGTTTCGGTAGAACTTTATTATATTCGCACCGAGCTGTATAACAGAAATGGTTCCGTAGAAGTGTTTAAATAGAACTGCTTCTGATAAAACGGTAGATAAAACTGCTTTTAGTTTTTGTTATTGCCAAGAACGAAGGCTTATATTTCGTCCCCACTGTTAACATAATTAGTGGAAACTTACATTACCTACCTCTTGTGATATATTTAGTTAGATCATCTAGCCCTTGTATTCTATTTTTTTTTCAATAATTAAGAGAGAACAATGAAGTAAACACACGGGCGTACAAGTTTGGAGCAATAACATCCCCTTTGGAATTCGATAACTGATTCTGAAGTATCTTAATGCGCTGGTTACGAATATGTATTTCTCCATTACGTCCAGATTTTTCAAAATAGACATAAGAAGAGAATTGCAAAAAAAGACACACCTTTACTTAGAAAAAAATATATTAAAAAAGTACTTAATTCTAACCTCCATGAGGGCAACAAAAGGATGTCCTCAATGAGGCGTATTGTCACCGCTACTATGGAGTCTAGTAGTGGATAATCTCCTCAGGGCATTAAATGCCCAGGGAATATGGACGCAGAGGTTCGCCGATGACATTGTTATAGTGTCCCATGGGAAATTCCCGGGGACAGTGGCGAACATTATGCGAAATGATCTGCGAATTGTGGAAAGATGGTGCTTTGATGAGGGATTAACTGTCAATATTCAAAAAATGAAGTGAAGTATATAGGCATAACACTTGATGCAAAACTGAATTGGAGCAGACACCTAGTAAAAGTGGAATATACAGTATACAGTATATACAGTATACAGCAGTAGTAAGACCAACGATTACCTATGCAGCAGTTGTCTAGTGGAGGATGACGGAACGGGCATCGTCGGTGGGACTCCTCTCGACTTTCCAGCGAAAGGCTCTATTGGGAATCACGGGAGCTATGA
Organism: Melolontha melolontha; assembly: GCA_935421215.2. NCBI lineage: Eukaryota > Metazoa > Arthropoda > Insecta > Coleoptera > Scarabaeidae > Melolontha > Melolontha melolontha. Next base: position 228,042,590 of record OW285236.1, on the reverse strand, counting down.
ACAGCACAGCAACCGCCTCCATGGAGGCCATCATGGGTGTCCCTCCGCTGGAACTACTTTGTACACTTTGTAAAGTGAACTTTGTAAAGGCGGATGCAATGGCTGCGATCCTGAGGCTGAAGGCCAATGACGTATGGTGTCCTAATAAGGTTGTAGGGAGCCATACAGATATCACAGGAACTATACTGGAAGAGCCGATATCCTCAAATGCCTAGAAAGGTAGAAGAATTACAAGAAACTAAACAGATTTTATCAATTAGCTAGATTTCTTAATGTACTAAGTAGAATTAATTGCACTCACATGAGAAAATAATCTCCTGGTGGTAATAATGCTGAGCTGTACCGAAACAGAAAAGGATATTTTTCATGGAATATTCAGGTAATAGGAGACGCTCAATTAAGAATTTGTGACATCGTAGCTAGATGGCCAGGATCTAGGATGAACATTTCAATAAGTTATACTTTGTGATAGTGGTTACAATATTACAAAATATTTATTAGCCTCTTTAGCAAATCCTCAAAGTAGAGCTGAACAATAGTACGATGAATCCCATATTAGAACCAGAAACTGAAAGATTTTTTGGTGTCTTGAAAAGATTTCCAATCTTATTACATATATGGTATAAGAGTTAAAATGGAACTCTCGAAAGCAATAATAGTAGCAGTAACAGTATTATACAATGTTGCAAATGGGTCATTGATGAGAACATAAAATTCCATAAAGAGCAGCCAGAAGCAAATATGCAAAATGAAAATAATGCATTTGTAAATGTTCACTTTGCAAATTTATTCTAATATCGACTATTATACTATCTTCTAAATATTTTTTATATTTCAGTAATAATGCTTTTTCAACCAACTTGAAGCTGTTTGGTTTTGCCATTCATTAATTCACTATGATAAATGATTAAAGCATTACATAATCTTAAATGTTGACATAAATATTGTAAATTCTTGATAGTTCATTTTATTTTCCATGTGGTGTTATAGTTTAATTTGATTTGACTGTCGACAAACTTATTTAGTCCGGAAACGAAGTCAGTTTCCATATTCATTTTGAAATTTACAGTATTTAATATTACGCCGAAGTACTGATTTGAATCATACAATGTTATATTGATGACGCAGGGATCATCTTTCCTGACGAGAAGTATACATACAGCAGACCGGTTTTCATGTGGCCGGTGGGAGAATTTGTACGTGCGTCAAGTAAGGGTCAGTGTTAGATAGAGACAGTATTCGGAAAAATGAAATGCAAACTCTTTGTGCGAGTCGTGCATTGGGACGTAGTAAGGGATAAATTCAGAAAATCACATTGTTGAACATGTTTATAATGGTTTGTACTTCACTAAATTAAGGCAAATAGCAGTAAAATAAAACGCATAGTTTCATGTAACATGTTTAATTAAAATGTCTTACCTTACCTACTAGCTAATAGCGTACTAACATCACATTAAGGGGATGACTGAATAAGATTGTTAGCTACACTTAACGGTAGAAAGGCTTAGGATTAAGTAAAGCTAATTTGGATAATTAACTGAGTTATTGGCAAATAATGTTTATGCTAATCTCTTTCTCATTATAATCACATTGTAAACTTTCTATATGTACAAAAGAACAGTATATTCTTCAACGAGCGTAGGCGAGTGTTGTAATAACATTATTTAATAGTCGTTCGAAAATAAGACACTCTTAACTGACGAATGTCGTGCTTTTCCATTAACAACTTTCTGTTGGTTTTTGTTTTTCTCCAACGAAAGCCCGTATCTTTTACTACTTTCCGAAGAGAATCTATTCCTCCAGTGTATCCTGTTTCTTTAAATTTTCTTAGAATGTTTGGCATTGTAGGCACAATTTTGTCAACAGTAAAGGTATTTAAAATTGTTCTACGCAGCACACCTTTATCTGCATCGTCTAAGTCGGTTTTGGGTTTTGTTTTTTTTTAATTCTTCTTTGGCGATGTAAAAGATGAACCGGCACCTGCGTTTATTTCACTTTTTTCTTTAACAATCTGTCTAATACTTCTCTCAGAAACACCCGTTGCGGCAATAACGCGTTCATATAACTGATCCAGTGGAATTTTGAGTACCCCTGAAGTTATTTCTTGTTGCATATATTTAAATACATTTGAGATCACTTCACGAGTTTGACTGTGTAAAACACATTTCTTTAATTTACTTTTAAACTCCATTACTCACTACCTTAATACGGCACTGCACTACTGTGTTTATCGCTTAAAACGATGTAAAACACTGAATGCCAGAGGTTCCCCTACCTATGAATTTCGTGCGCATCTCGAGGGCGGTACTTCTAACCGGCCACATGAAAATCGGTCTGCTGTACTATTATGTCATAAGAATTATCAGAAATATTTAAAACAAGTATGAATATAAAATATTTATAACAGACTAATAAACTGAACTAGAAACACGCTTAATAAGTAATTATATTCATATGAACAGACATTCTATCGTATAAAGTATCTAAAGTTATTCTAGATGATTAAAATTAAAATAAAATAAATGAATACTGATATATACAAAGTGTAGCTCCAACAATTTCGAAAGCGCGTCCGCATTTGTCAGAAATTAGTTGTCGAACAATCATGACAAAACTCGCATTAATTCGGCCAGAGTATATGGATATATGACAAACTGCTAATAAACTTTCGCAAAATTTCATAACATAGAAATTAGTCAATAGTACGAGTACATATCAGTAAGCTATCAAATATTTAAAACTTTGGGCCGTTACATTGTGATATTTCGTACATCGTAAAAAATAAGAACCAACACTATACCTACTTTGTAATAATATCACTCTATTGAGCTTGACCAGCGACTGCAGCTTTTGGCAAACAATGTTATTATTAGACTATTTCAATATTTCGTTCTAGTAACTAATAACGTATAGACGTAGAAATAAGCACATAATTCCATTATGTATTTATTTAATTGTAGCAACTAATGTGTAAATGAACGAGGTTAATTAGGGAAGACTTTATCTCCGTATTTACATCACTTGCAGAGAAGGATGTATATATTAGGTCTGTATGGTCATTAAGAAGATTGTCGAGTTGTTTTGTGCCTGTATGTATTTGTGATGACCCCTACAGATTTAATTTTAATCCTCTTCCGCTTAAACCTAAGATTTTAAAATTATTCTCTGAAAATACGTCATTGTTTTCTACTAAATTGTTGGAAAATGTTGACTCTGTTTCTTGCAAATTGAATGATCTAATATGTTCTTTTACTTTGATACTAAAATTTATACTTGTATGACCTAAATGCGAAATATATGTTAAATTAAATTTGTTTGCGATTTAATGTCGGATTTTACTTCAAAATGTATATATTTAAAACAATCCTACATGTTTCGGCAAATAATACGTTTTTCAAGGAATATAAAATATAAATGACAGTATATTACTGTCATACGTATGACGTTAATGCATGTAATATACGATGGCTCAAAAATTAAATGTTTAGTGTGCAATACATATCTACAGTGTTGATCAAAAACACATTGTAAACAACACGTAAGCAGTTCGAAGCACAATAATAACAAAATTAATCGATAACAGTTTATACATTAACTTGTGTAACTATGATTGTGTGTACACTGCCGTTTACTTTGTTAAGTAATGATTCATTTATTTCATTTTGGAATAAATACGCGAATCAAACATTACCGAGCACGACAACGTTACGAAGGAATTTACCATTGGTGCGTAAACAGGTTGAAAATAAAATCAAAGCCGAACTGAAAAATAAGAAACTGTGGTTATGTGTGGACGAAACCACTGACAGCAAAAAACAATCTGTAGTTAATGTGATGGCGCGTAATATGGAACTACATCAACCAACGTCTTCAATTTAGCATCCAGACGACTAGAACAATGTAATGCCGAAAAAATTTCAGAGGTGCTATTATATACATACTTTGGAAAAATTTAAACTTTCGAAAGACCAAGTATCGTATGATCAAAAAGTGTTTGAATCGCTACTGCCGTGGAATTTACGAGATATCTATGAAACCATTTATTTCAATTAGTTTTGACATTTACTTGACAACTTTTTAAGTCAGCTGGCTATGAAATATACATAAAATGCAACTAATTACCATAACCTAAAATCTATTTTATTTGTGACATATGTGTACTTCAAACTACAGAAGTAAATAATTCTATAGATGTTTTTTTCAATTCATGGCTATCGCGATCCAATAACTTTTTGATCATATGTTATTAAAGTTTATGACCGACGGTGCCGCAACCATGTGTTCCGTAGGCCGGTCTCTTAGAAAATATTGTCCTAACTTGTTACATATTACTTGTAAACTCCAGGCTCTACACATTGTGGCAGAACAGGTTCGTAGATGTTATCCAGAGGTAGATGTTTTAAGCCACCACAGCCGCTTCTGACACATTGGGGTACATGGTTACGGGCGGGATTTTACTATCATGAACATTTTGAAAAAATTAAGGCCGTGATTTTATCATTCGATCCGAAAGAAAGTGTAGCTATCAATACAAGCCAGAAAAAATTTCAAGATGCCCAGATTAAAATGGATTTACAAAGTATTCGTGAGAATTACTTGGGACTAGAAGAAGCAATAACAAAATTAGAAAATTCGTCGCTGTCGTTCGAGGAATCACTCCAAATCGTTAAAGATGTTCACGCACAACTGTGCTGTAGAAGACGCAAAAAGTGAAAGTGTTCTAATTAAATTTGAAAGAGTTTTAGACAGAAATGCAGATTTTGACAACTTAACACGTGTTTGTGAGGGCACTTCTACAGATGCGTTAAGTTGCTTAAAAAAGTATTTTGATTATGCGAATATAACATCACTAGATGCAGAACGCTTGTTTTCCGAATATAAATATATTTTTTCTTCACGGCGGACATGTTTTTCAGAAATAACCTTAGAAACGCAACTGATGTTGAAAATATACAATCGAGTTTCTCCAGTTTGTCAATCCTTGGAAGACGCTTAAAACGGTAAGTATTTTTTTAAATCCTCTGTCGTGCACACAATCGCGAATTTCATACATTTTCCATTTTATTTATAGGTACAACGTTGCTATAATACTATTATAATATAATATATATAATACTATAGTACTATTCTTATTTTTCGTGTGTTTATGCATATTACTTTAATAGCAAAAAAAACCAAATGTATACATATATAATTATTTCTGACAGAATAAATGTCTCTACTTCTATACTTATATCGGTAACAAGCTCATATTGCGTCCCTATTCTATTGCATATTCTTTATACTTTATTCTTTGTTCTACTTTATTCTATATTACGAATTACAGTCCCATACCGGCGCTCATGGGGCGCACGGAAGTTGGTCTGTTCTACTTATCAATATATTGTGTCTTTCAAAAAGCCTTCTAAATTTTGTCATTATGGAGCAAACAAGATTAATTATGACTTTCGTAAAACTTTATTTGAATTTTCTATCATTCAACACGAAACACTTTCGATATAATTTTTAGTTAGCTGGCATATACTGCGTAGTATGATTTTACCTAAAAGAAAGCGCTTTATTCAGAGCAAGTAAATAATTGCTCACGAAAAGGTTAAACGTTCACTTCGAAATCAATAATGCGCAAGTAAATTAAAATAAAATTTCACCTGGTTCATTTCACTTAATAAAAAGAATGAAATATTAATTTGGCATGATTAATGACAACAAATAAATATAACTTTTAATGAGAATTATTCTGCTCTTTCGTTTCTCTATAAAAGTAAGCTTTTAATGAATTTATGAATAGGTCAGTTCAGTGGCAAAAAGACTAGGTTTAATCATCGATAACACCTTCCGATACAAGAAGCATCTTTCAAAAATTATTCAGTCAGCCTATGCCAATCTCAAAACATTGTATCCTTATCGATCAACTTTGACATGCGTACTAAAACCATGTTATGCGAGAGTCTTGTCTTGGCGCTATTTAATTTTGCGTCCACAATCTACGGCCCTTGCTTGGATAGTGCTGATCGAGCTCGCGTACAGAAGGTTCAGAACGCGTGTATGCATTATATTTTTGGTATACGCAAATTTGAACATATTTCGCATAAACTTCTTGGGTTGCAGTGGTTAAATATGGCCAACAGGAGAAAGCTTCAAGCCTTATGTCTATACCATAAAATTATAACTTTGAAAACGCCATCTTACTTAACTGAAAAGATATGTTTCCGGTCTGAAGTACATAATATAAATTTTCGTAACACCAACTTGATTAGACCCCCCAAACAAAGATTGGCGCTTTTTGAAAGATCCTTCAGGCATAACATTTATCTGCTGTACAATTCCATTCCGACTTGTTATAAATCCTTGGAGACAAAGGCATTCAGGAAACAAATCATGTACTTCCTTTTTAAGCGTCAGTAATGGTTTCGGCTAGTATGTGCATGTAGGTATCTATATATATATATATTGATGAAGACCAAAAAAGAAAGTTGTATAATAAATACGGAACCTATAATATAAAGCAAAATAATATTAGATTTAACAGTTGTCAAAGTTGACAGTTGACTCAAATGTTATTCTATAACACATACAAAAAAAAAAAAATATCCAATATATATATTTTACTTTGATAGGTCTCTATTCAGTGCTTAACTTATTATTTAGTTCTACAGGTTGTTCGTGTTATGCTTCCGACTAGCTCTGTTTATGGTGAACAAGATAATCATAAAAGTAGGTTCGGTATTTGGATAGAAAACAAATATCGGTTTAAACTAAGTTATATCAAGTGAAATTTACTACCAATGTTATTACAAGAATAAAACACGAGAATGAATTGTAAATAACACTATTTAATTAGAATCTCTATGCAACAAGGTAAGTTTAACTGTACTATACTATAATATTCGCATGAAAAGTCACATGAAGTTACATAATACAAAGGTAAGGTTAAATATTGTAATAAAATATTAATAATATAAATTTTTAAAATTAGATAACTCAAATTCAAAGTAGAAAGAACTGTATTTTCTGGTATTTAACTATATAGTGATCTATTGTTAACAATTTAGGAATTTAAGTGAAGTATGAGCGTTCTTTTTCGAAATGTAACTAATAAAAATTTAATATTTTAGGAGATTATAAAATAAAAACACAAACTTGATACTGGTCGTTCTTCTGTGAATGATGAATACTTGAGTCTTGATGTACAGGTCCAAAAGAATCAAATGCCGGGAAAAGGCTGGTATTGTACCAAATTCTGGAAGACGTCCTTATGAAATTGAAGTTTTTAGTATATCGTCCTTAGTGGGTTCAGGATAAGGTAATTTGATGCTGCCGGGGAAAGTCTGGTTTTGTTCCAAATTCTACATAGCGTCTTTTAGAATTTGGAGTTTTGGTTTATCGTCCTTAGCAGGTTCAAGATAAGGTAATCTTCGTAAAATTTAAAAAAAAAAACTAGTGGTTCAGGAATTTATAGGCTTCCTTTAAGGTAAGTTTTGACTATCTTATTATAAATTTTAATCACTTTATTGAATTTATTCCTTCACACACTTTTTTTTTGAAAATTCGACGTGTCATGCCAATTTTTTCAATAATCATCATTTTTTTTATTCAATCTCCAGGCACCTTAATTTCAATGTTGTTTATATACATTTCCTCATAACAACAATTTTCTCAAATAACATACATCACTATACCCAAACGTTTAACATTACAAATAGATTATGATCATAAAAGGTGACATATAATCTCTATCAATTAAGTTAAATATCCTCGGTGAGATAAAAATGTAAAAGAAAATGACTGAAGTTAATGATTACAAGGAATTAAATAAAAGAGTGATACTAATTTGATAAATTAAAAACGCGGTATTAACTTAATTAATATGACATGTGGAAAATACAGTTCTATTTATGACTTATTTTTTAAAAGAAAAATTAACATTTTTTAAAAAAACTCAGCCCTATATTTATGTTCCAGGCCCTTTATGAGTAGGCTTGACCTACATCAATATATATATATATATATATATATATATATATATATAAGGTAAACTAAATAAGTCGGCGATTAAAGGTCTGGTTCATTACTTCAAAGTATATATATTTTGTATTCTCTTGACAAAGGCATCATTGCCGAAACATGTAGAGTTATTTTAAATATATATACTTTGAAGTAATGAACCAGACCTTTAATCGCCGACTTATTTAGTTTGCCTTCTCATATCAAGGTCACGAAGATATTATATATATATACATATATATATATATATATATATATATATATATATATATATATATATTAAAATAATAAGTTTCTTTTTTGGTTTAGCGACCTTTATTGAAATTCAATTTATTTATCTCACGACGTTTCGACCTTTTTTTGTGTATAATTAAGTCTTTTTCAAGTGATTTAGAACTAAAAAGAACAAAAAAATTACAAACGAAAGGCAAGGATTATATTTACATTATATGAATGAATTAAACTTAAGATAATGATTAGAGTAAACGACCCTGTAGTGAAGGGTCGACATGTTTCCGACCATGCATTTGCACTGGGCATGTATTTTAACACGAAATAAATTGGTGAGTTTTGTATCCTTTAAATAAATAATAATATAAAATTAATTATACAAAATACAAAAAGTCGAAACGTTGTTAGATAAATAAATTGAATTTCAATAAAGGTCGCTAAACTAAAAAAAGCTTATTATTTTAATATTATGCACAGGGCCAATAAAATAAATAAGAAATAAATTTTAATTCTCATAAACACTAAATATATATATATATATATAGGTATGTGTGTATATATATGTATATATTGGTGCTTTTTTTTCTGTTCCTTAGCGTATGTTCTGCATATTGCGATATCTGCATACTGTTTGTTTTATTTATTTTTTATGTATTTTTATTATTATTTTATGATTATAATTATTATGTAGAATTGCAGAATATTATTTTTAAGTTAGACTAGGCAAACTTTTTATTGTTAGTGATCGTGTGCATTAAGGTTTTGGTGGAAGAATAGGCGGCGGAAATTTTTTTCCCTCCACCTTAAGGTTTCAGCACTTTTTTTTTTTGGTTCTTTTTTCTCTCTGATTTGTTATTTTCATATATGTAGTGAGAAAGAAAAATTGGTGTTGAAATAAAGGATATATTATTATTATTATTATTATTATTATTATTATGGATGTGAAAGCTCCTTTCGGGAGAAAGGGAAAAAGTTGATACACGGCCGCGAGGCAAGCATATCAACATCTGACCTGCTTTATATGGATGGAAACATTGGTAGGTGACAAATATAGGGATCTATTCGAACATCTTTGGTATGGCTACTTAGATAGATTTTAAAATAATTAAGTTCTTAGAATTCCCTATTTACATGTTGAAAATTTTATTAAATGTGAGTAACCGTATCAAAGATATTCGAGTGGATCCATACATTTGCGTAACCCTGTATTTTAGTATCACCTTAATAAAATGTAAATCGTTTAAGAAATAAAAACACTAAAAGATTCAGATTGGATCTTTGAAGGACACCGGAAGTTGAAATAAAACTACTTAGAACTAAAATTTACGTTTATTTAAATGGGACTGCTTGTATTAAAACAAAATTATGTAGCCTATCATAAGATTAGTTTCACTGTAACAAATCATTAGGTAACGTTTTAATTAAAAAAAAAAAGATGTTCACGAATTTTAATGGGAAAACAAAATATCTTTCGTCTACAAATTTTTCATAAAAATCTGGGGAGGGGGATCCGATTATTATTGCATTATTGTCTTGTGAGTATTATTAAAGAAAAAAACTTTATATTATATAATTATTTAATAAAAAATTATTTAATAAAGAATTTAATTGCTTATTAAATAGTTAGTTGCTCAAAAATATTACATATGAATTAATGTATATCTATATAATGTACAATCTAAAGACAGCTACTCAATTTTCTCCTTTTTAAATATTTTTATATCCACTTTAGAACTAACGACTTTCTATTTTTTTACATAATCATATGTCACTCGCATAGGAATAATATTCAGTGAAAGCCTAACCGAAATGTTTACTTCCCATAATATTGCCTTGATATTTTGATCAGCCATGACCCTCTTTCATGACACCAAACGAATACTAGCAGTAATCAATTATTAATTACCCGAACGTAAATTCAGATGAAAGTCCGAGAGTTCACTATATATAGTATTGAGTCGGTATAGATTTTACGATTTGGGTCTACTCCGTGAAATTAGTTTATAATGAACAATTTCCTGGCAGGTATACTGCGTCGCATTAAATTAAGTAATGTCAAAGTAAATGTTCCAAATAATTTTAACTTCAATTATTTGTAATAAAATCAATTAAATTTTATATTTCATCTGCTCTGAAGAATATACGGTAACACAAGTTTACAAATTGCGGTCAACTTTTGGATCAGAGCAGATGAGAACAAATCTTGACGTTATTTGAGGTGCTGAATTCAAATCCGGGTTTCGTTTTTCAAAATTGGTTCTACTTTGTGAGTTCGCGCATGTTGGCAGCACTGCGCTATCATAATGACAGTCAGCTGTTGGCATCGCTAGAAACAATATTTAATTTGTATTTTTAAAGTTTTTTTTTGAATCCAAAACGTGTGAAAATGCAAAGACAGAATTGTAAAGTTGATTCAAATTGTTTTTGTTATGTTTGCGGATGTTATATGATCAGAAAAAGTGGCAAAGTTATTACTAATGTGATCAGAAATGCATATTTTTATTATTTTAGTTTCTCTGTATCAAACACTCATAAGCCGTGGGAATCGAAATTGTTTTGTAACGCGTGTAGCACAATATTATACAAGTGGTCACGCGGTATAAAAAAGTATGTTTTTTATTTTCATTGCCAATGTTATGGAGAGAGCCGAAAAATCATGTAGATGATTGTTACTTTTGCTTGATGAATGCCGTCGGTGTATATGCAAAAAAACTATCAAAATATAAATATCCTGAAGTATCATCGGTGTCTAAGCCAGTTCCCCGTGCGAGCAATGATCCTTTGCCAATTTGTCCAGGTACGAGTGCAAATTACATGGAAACTTGTAGTTCATCACCGACGAACAGTGGAAACGATTTTAACATGGAGGAAAAACATTTAGTTTCGCAAAGTGAACTCAATGATTTGGTTCGTGATTTGAATTTATCGAAACAAAAATCAGAATTGCTCGCATCACGGATGCAGGAGTGGAAATATCTTGACACTCAAACAAAAGTCACTGTATATAGAACCAGAAATGAGGCGCTTTTACCGTTTTTCAAAAAAGAGGAGAATATATGCTTCTGCTATGACATCAACGGTTTGTTTGATGCGATGAATACACCATACGATGTAAATGAATGGCGTTTGTTCATAGATGGTTCAAAATACAGCCTGAAAGCTGCTCTGATACACAATGGAAATATAAAACCATCAATTCCGATTGCTCGTGCAGTACAAACGAAGGAATGCTACGATACAATATGTAAAATTTTTACCAAGATAAAATATAAAGAGTATCAATGGAAAATTTGTGGCGATTTGAAGGTTTGAAAATAAATTTCAATTTAATTTTAAAGAATAAATGATTTAAATACTATTCCTACAGGTTATTGGTCTCTTGATGGGGATGCAATCTGGTTTTACCAAATTTTGCTGTTTTTTGTGTCTGTGGGATAGCCGTGCAACTGACCAACATTATGTGAAAAAAGATTGGCCAAGCCGTACTAATTATGAACCAGGAAAACAAAACGTCTCTTCTATACCACTTGTGAACCCACAGAACATTTTCTTGCCACCTCTCCACATAAAGCTTGGCCTTATCAAAAACTTTGTCAAAGCGCTCGACCGTGAAGGACCGGCTTTTGAGTACTTGACCAAGTTATTTCCCAAGTTGTCGTACGCCGAAATCAAAGAGGGAATATTTGTCGGACCTGATATTCGAAAATTAATGGCCGACAGAAACTTTACAAAATGTTTAACGCCCAATGAAGCAGCAGCATGGGTATCATTTCAAGATGTTGTTCACAACTTTCTCGGTAACCGCAAATCCCCGGATTTCAAGCAGATAATCGACAGTTTGTTGCAAAATTATTACAAGATTGGAGCTAGAATGTCTCTCAAAATACATTTTCTGCATTCCCATCTCGAATTTTTTCCTGAAAACTTGGGTGATATAAGCGTCGAGCAAGGAGAGGGACTGTACCAAGATTTGGCGAAAATCGAAAAACGATACCAAGGATTTTGGGACGAGGGCATGATGAGCGACTACTGTTGGACTTTAATGCGTGAAACAGATCCCAAACAGTACAAGCGACTCAGTTCGACTGCTCTTCATTTCTAATTTAACACTTTTTAATGAATAAAATGGAGATTAATTGTCAAAAATTGTAAAAATTGTGTTTATTTAATATCTCGAAAACTAGAACCAAAATAAAAAACGGAGTGCAGATTCGGATTCGGCGCCCCAAATAACCATAGAAACAGCTTTTGGTTGCTTAGATCCAAAACCGTGTATACTTGTGTAATTAAAGAAGAACATACAACCTTCATGAGAGACGTTTTAAAACGAAAAAAGAAACTGTCTCCTCTGTTGTAAAAAATAAGTAATTTGGAACCGTATCAAAAAAGTATAAAATCAATTAAAATCGAAAGTGAAATTGATAATATGAAATGATAGCGACACGACGACAGCAGGGAATGTAAGAATTTGATTAACTATGAGAATTGTACGCAAATTACGTGGCCTAATCCAGAGATGGCGCCAATTCGCAGGAATCTTCTTTACCATTCTGTAGAATCATCCTTTAATAGATTAAATATGACAGTAAAAAGCGATCTGTGAATTAGTTTGTGTGATTTTGTAATAATGGAAAAAGCTTTCATTTGAAAGGCTCAACTCCAACCGAAATCAGATCAGAGCTGGATTCAACTCTATCAGGATCCGCTCCTTCGTTTTCAATGGTTATAAACTGGGTTTCCAAATTTAAGCGTGGTCGTATGAACACAAATGATAATCCCCGTAGTGGACGTCCAAAAACTGTGACTGTTCCGGATATGATTGAAAAAGTCGACCGTATCGTCTCGAATAAATGTCGAGTAAAAGTGTGCGAAATAGCAGACATTGGAGGTATCTCAAATGATAGTGTGCACAGAATTTTAACTGAAGAATTGAAAATGAAAAAATATTCGGTGCGTTGGGTGCCGCGGTTACTCACACCGGAGCAAAAACTGTATCGTTTGAGTTACAAATAAATTTTTAATTTCCAGTTAGACATTTATATGTATTCTTTAGTTTCGGATAGGTTTGTCGCTATTCAGCGGTAACTCTGTATACAGGTCGTAATTGTATTATTTAGATATGCACATATGTATATTCACCTATGTTATCCCAGTCAAAACGAAAATGTATGCACTCATTGTAAATGTATGCAAATATTTTTTCTGGTATGCCTTTATTGGTTCCACGTTCTATTTAGCAATAATACGAGAATATTGCCGCATAAGCACACGACTCAAAGCATTTCTTCTCAGAAATTTATTACCTCATTATATATGAACCTGCAGGTAACTATAAAAGTGACACACAATAATTTGATTAATATTTATGTTCACCATATTAGGTCAAAGACACTGTTAGTGTGTTTGAACTTTTATTATCTTGAGGAATTCTTTATTAGTTTCATTTAATTAAAATTTATATGGTGTTTGTTTGCATTTATTGTTCACAAACTCTATTTACCAATGGCGGAAACAGCTTCGCACTTAAAATTTGGTCTTTTGGGTGCAATTAGTTTAATTTTATTTTCTAAAATATATACCTGTTCATATAAATATTGAGACTTTGAAAATTAGTGACAATAATACATGTTTTGGGGTATATACTAGAGTGACCAAAAATTGAACGCCAAATAGAGCTGGTAAAATGTATATAAAATATTAATAAAAGAGATAAAATAATGTTTTACCACTTTATCCACATGTAATAGTGACCGCGGTTTCGACAAACAATGTCATTATCGAACTGCAAAAGTTACAGGCCTACATAGATCTTATAAATGACACAAAAATATATGGGGGTGGCTTGTGATGTTATTTTAAAATTACTACTATGTACGTAACTATTATATACAACATTGGAAAAGAGGTGTATATATATAAGATCTCATTGGTCGTTAAGAACAATATCTATTGTATTATTTCGGCTTTTAAAAATTTCAAGTGACTCTAAAAGATTTAATTTACGACCCTTCTCGGCCAAATGCAATATTTTATGATGACCAAATGTATGCCTTTCTGTAATAAGATGGTTTGCGAATGTAGAATCTGTCTTCTTTAGTTTATATGACCTCATGTGTTCTTTTACCCGGATAATAAAACTTCGACCAGTCTGACCTATATATACACTTTTACAATCATTACAATATAATTTGTACACTCCTGATTTATTATTGACACTTGTTTTTGGTTTTGCGTTAAAAATGAAATTACTTGTTTTCACATATGGTTTGTAAGCTATACTAACATTACTATTATTTTTTGAAATTGTATTTCCAATTAGCTCGCTTATTTTACCGAAGTAAGTTAACGAGACAAATTGTTTCAAATTAGCACTATCTTTAGGATATACTAAACTAAGGGCCACTTGTAGCTTCTTTTTTCTTTAGTATACTGTCAATTACGCTACTTTTATAACTATTGTTTACCGCTATTTGTTTTATAGTATTGATTTCAGGAACAAAAGAGTCATTAGACAAAGGAATATTTAATGCTCTATATATCATAGAATTAAAAAATGAATGTTTGTGTGTCTTAGTGTGTAGCGAATCTTTTGGAATAATGCAATAAGTGAAAGTAGGTTTACGATACCGGGGTCGGCATAAGTCAGGCAACAAATTTGCATTAAAAGAAAAAAAATGCAGCGTCAAATGAATTTATTCAAAGAAATTACAAAAAGGATTCGAAAAAGGGTTACTGTAAGTGTTCAAATTGATGGCCATCTTGATCAATGCATTTACTGCAACGTTTCTCAACCATGAGGCAGGTCCGGCGAAGGGCGTCCAGAACGCGGCGCGTCGGCAACAGAGCCCGTTTTTAAGAATTTCTGGTACATCTTCCACACTGTTGAACGATTTGGTAGCGGCGAGTTCGGAAATTGTTGTTGAAATTCGGTAAACATAGTTTCGTAATCCGCGTTCGTACGAAGATACGACGTAACAAAAAAAACTCTTTCTTGAAGCGTGAACTTGTATCGGTTATTCATTCTGAAAACGCGTCTACTCGACGAGCACGTGTTATCATGACACCGAAACAACTGTCTGAAGCACGAACATGCTTCGTTTTAATCTTTTTCAACAGCGTTGCCAGACTTATGAGCGTTGCCGGACTTATGCCGATTTTTCGAGAGCGTTGCCTGACTTATGTCGACCTTGGTATATATCAAATTTTAAGCTCTGATCTAATTTGTTTAATTTTAAATCCAGGAAGTTAATACTGGAATTCTCTTCTATTTCTACTGTAAAATTGATATTAGAATGGATTGAATTTATGTAGTTCAGAAATGTTTGTAGTTGTCTCTGAGTACCCTTAAAGCAAGCTAGGATGTCGTCTACATACCGATACCAAACTTTAATATGTTTTTTACCTAGTTGTGATGAAGGAATTGTTTTCTGTAATATGTTTCATGAAAATTTCAGCTAATAGAGGACTTAGAGGTGAGCCCATTGCTTGACCTTCTGTTTGTTTGTAGAATTTGTTGTTAAATGTAAAGTAACTTTGGTTGGTGACTAACTCCGTTAGAGATATATATGATTTCGTGTATAACAACCGGGTTTGTATTTTTCTTTACTAATATGTTTTCTATTAACCTTAAGCATTCCGTATGTGGTATTTTGAAAACATGTTGGAAACATCAAATGATACCAGGATTTTTTTCTTTTGTATATTACAATCTTTTAATTTAGCTGTTAACTGTATTGCGTTTTTTATGGAAGAGCTATCTGTAAATTCGGTATATTGTCTAATTATTATGTTTAATTTTTCGGATAATTTTTTATTGGGACAAGAAATAAACGAAACAACTGGTCTGATGGGTGCTTCCTCTTTGTGAATTTTTACTAAACCGTATAATTTAGGGGGGAAGGGTTCATATGGAAAAGTTAGTACTTATCTGTTTTTAAGCTTACTGCATTACAATTTTTGACACATTCATTAATTTCTGCCTGATACTGTTTAGTGGGGTCCTTTTTCAATTCCATGATAGTATTGTCGTCTATAAATTTCTTAACTTTATTTTCATAATCACCTTTAGTTAATATTACAGACGAATTTTCTTTATCTGCTTTTGTTATAGTGAGGTTGCTTTCTATGACTTTGTGATTAATACTTTGCATTGCTCGTCTGTCTGACTGATTATTGTGAGATGTTGAGTTGTTTTTCAGAATATTTGTAACTTTGGCTTTACCTAAGATACTGCTAATTTGATTGTTATTTGCAAATGCCAGTTCTACTTCCATTGCTAGAATTTCTTTTTGTTTGTTACAATGGATGTGTGGTGCATATTTAGGACCTTTATTTAATAAGCTAAGTTCATTGTCTGAGAAGTTAACATTCGTGAGGTTAATGACTCTAGGGTAAAACTGAACATTACTGAAAGTATTGTTAACTAAGGGTGTATTGTGTAGGTTTGATAGAGACTCTAACTTCCTGTTTTGAATGAGTCATTTCTTATGAATAATTTCACTAACTTGTTGTCTAATGTTGTCATCTAATAAATCGAATTCAATGTTGTGTAACTTAAACGATAGTTCTGAATGTAATACCTTAATGTAAATCAGAAGAGTGTATCTGCCGTGGAACCAAAATTTGGATTCTTGTTTAATGCAAATTCTCTTCGCGCGCGCGTTATTGTTTTATTTTAATTTATATTATTTTCAAAATGAATTACCACAAAGTTACGGCTACCAGTATTAGTAAAAGAGAGACCACAATTAAGAAAAATATCATATTCACAGTTCGTAATATACAGACTGTCCCGTAAAAAACGCCAACATTCATAATTCCGTTATTTATTGTCCGGTTTTATTTAAACAAAAAGTAAATTTAATAGCATCAAAAACACTATAAGATAGCAGTGTTTTATTTGTTTTCAATTGTTTTCATTAATGTCAAACCACAGTCAAGTTTTTTATTTTAAATGGCAACATATATATTTTTGGCTATATTCGGATTGTATTTTTTTTTCTGAATTCAACGATGTATAACATGTTTATTTTTGATAAACGTTTATTGCAAAAAAAAACTTTATAAATTTCATCTTTGTCTTCCATTATTTATAAATATTCGAATGTGTCATGAAACATTTGAAATGTAAGTATTATAATTATTATTATAAGAAACAAAACACTTTACAATAAATGTTGAAATTGCCCCCCACCTTGTTTAACACATATCGCACATCTCCTAATAAAAAAAAATTAAAAAAAAACTTTATAAATTTCATCTTTCATTATAGTAGACTTGGCCCAGTCCACTAGCATTATGTCAATGTGCCTTAAGTGTCAGTTTGACTTTATTAAGTTTTCTGTATTATTCTGTTTGAACGTTTTGCCGCAACAAAAAGCGTATTTTCGTTAAAAATGAATAACAATGAATTAACGGACATGTTACAAGTGTTCTTTGAATGTAATAAAAATCGCCTTCAAGCAGTTCGTCGGTACAGTGCTCGTTTTCCGGACAGAGAAGTTCCAGGTTCGAAAATATTTCAGAGAATTGAAAAGAATTTAAGAAATTATGGATCATTTACCAAACCAAAAACACAAAAACGGAAATTCTCCGAAGATAAGGAATTAGATGTTCTTCTTGCAGTACAGCAAAATTCACGAACTTCGATTCGCGAAATTGCACATAATATTGGGGTATCAAAAACTACAGTTCATGGTATTTTAAGAAAACAAACTTAAACCGTACATAGCTCGAAAAGTTCATGCATTAGAACAAAATGATCTGGTCGAAGAATCCAGTTTTGTCGTTTTTATTTAAATGCATTAGAACAAGACCCGAATTTTTACAGAAGGATAATTTGGTCTGATGAATGCACTTTTAGCAACAACGGTATTTTTAATAGAAACATACATCGACAGTGGAGTGCAGACAATCCGAGATTTGTAATTGAAAATAATTTTCAAAGACGTTTCAACGTAAATGTTTGGTGTGGCATTTTAGGTGATCAATTAATTTGGCCATTTTTCATAGATGGTTGTTTAAATCAAGAAAAATACTACACTTTATTACACGAAAATCTCCAAAACTTTTTAGATGAATTACCTTTGGCAAATTTAAATAGAATATTTTTTTCAACAAGATGGGGCTCCCGCGCACAACGCCAGAGTAAATACTAATTTGTTGAACAGCCAATTTGGAAATAGGTGGATAGGAACATCCGGTCCTATCGAGTGGCCTGCGCTTTCACCGGATCTTACGCCCCTCGATTTTTGGTTGTGGGCTTATCTACAAGATCGCGTTTATTTAACAACTCCAGAAAATGTTGACATTTTAAGACAAATAATTATTAACACTTGTCAAGAAGTACCTGCCGCTTGTCTTTTAAATGCGACCTTTGGAGTAATTAGGAGATGTGCGATATGTGTTGAACAAGGTGGCGGGCAATTTCAACATTTATTGTAAAGTGTTTTGTTTCTTATAATAATATTTATAATACTTACATTTCCAACATTTTCCAATGTTTCATGACACATTCGAATATTTATAAATAATGGAAGACAAAGATGAAATTTATGAAGTTTTTTTTTTGCAATAAACGTTTATCAAAAATAAACATGACATACATCGTTGAATTCAGAAAAAAAAATCCAATCCGAATATAGCCAAAAATATATATGTTGCCATTTAAAATAAAAAACTTGACTGTCGTTTGAAATTAATGAAAACAATTGAAAACAAATAAAACACTGCTATCTTATAGTGTTTTTGATGCTATTAAATTTACTTTTTGTTTAAATGAAACCGGAAAAATAAATAACGGAATTATGAATGTTGGCGTTTTTTTACGGGACAGTCTGTATACGTACATAAAGTAATAATGATGTACGTATATACATAATATAAAAATCATGTAAACAAATAAATTTACTAATGTAACGTATGCTTTTATTAAATGAACAAAATAATATGATATTATGTTACTTAGCGGTAGAGCAAGGTCTCTTTTTCAGGAGCTGTGCACTCGTGCATTCACACTAATATGTTCAAAATGCAATATTACAAGCATACAAAATTTTATGTTAGAGAAACTATAAATAAAAGTGTTGTATGAAGCTTGTGAATATTCAAGTTTATAAGATATTTTTAAGAAATTGTGTTTGAATTAATTACATATCTGAATCAGCTGATGTTGTGCGTAAATCACGTGACTTAATAGGGTTACAAATGGTAAAAGTATTTATAATAAACATATAATGTAACAAATATGGATAATATTACCTGAAAAGTGATTTTAGCAGATATAAAACATTTATGAAAATATAATTCGTAAGGGACCATCCAATTTCAGGTAAGTTTGACTTTATTTATATTTCTAACTTTGAATTCTATTATTATGGTACAAACAATGAGGTTATGTTGTTACGATATGCAAATATGGATCTAAAATAAATATAATTTTACAAATACGTCTATTCCGACGTGTGTTAAATGATTTTCTAGGTGATTCAATTGGGAAGCAGAAGGAAATTTGGTGCTGGCGTGTGTTCAGAAAACATCAGGTACTGAGATCGACGCCAACGGTTTTTTGAAGGATTCGTTCGTATATGTCAGGAATGATGTACCCTTTTATATTGTCTTGACGATGTGTGAACACTATCTTCTAATATTGTGAACGTTTTCGAGTAAGTATATACACTTTGTTCGTTTTCAGTTTGCAGTCACATGACTAACTATGTCATACTATCTCAGACAAAGAATCTATATACTTTGTTTTTCAGATATATTGAGCTACAAATATTCAGAATTGAAACGTATGTCATTTGATACAAGACATACGTCTTTGAAATTTCTTCGTAGCAAAGACAAAGAAAAATAATATTAGCATGTCTTGTATAATATGAGATACCGACAACTGTTTTAGTCAAAAGAAAAAATACAATACGTATTTATCGACATATACAGGTTATGTTTAGTCTGGTTTAGTGTGCTCTACTACTTACCTTGTTTGTATTTTTTCGTTGATATTTTAATATTTCTTATTTATAAAAGTTGTTCTTCTTGCAACAATAATAGTCAGTTTCGAGTAATTAATCGTAAGTATTTAACGTAATATTTCTTAATTAAATTATTTTACTTTGACACTGACAAATAAAATTTTTTATAAATTGATAACATATCGCAAAATGTAATTTTCATAATATGAAGTGATATAAAATTTCATGTTTGTGTTCTTTTTGTTGCAGAATATGCCAGGTAAACGTCTAGATTCACAGGCACAAAATCTAGTTGCCAACCTTCTTCATTATTTTGAAGAAGAGAAATATAATAGAGGTCCATTATTGTCTGTTGATTCAGTTTATGAGGTAAGATAACACCAAATTAATATCTTTAGATTAATGAGGAAAAATATTTTTAGAGAGTAGCAAGTGCTCTTAAGATCTCTGTCCGAACCGTTTAGAATATCAAGCAACGTGGGACATCATCACCTGGAAAACAAATACCCCGACGTAAACAAAAAACCAATGATTTGCCAGAAAGCTTGAAAATGGAAGTCCGAAATACTTTATACGACATGTTTCATCAAAGTATTCTAAGCTATTTTATTTTCATAAATGATTTATTTTTTAACGATATACTTTTTTAGAAAAACATGTTACATTGAAAACATTGAAGACTGAACTGGAAACTAAACAAATGGTGCAAATAGGAAAAACATCTCTTTCCATTTTACTCAAACATATCGGTTTCAAATATAAACAAGATGATAATAGAAGAGCATTAATGGAAAAACTTGATGTTAGTGTAATGCGAAGTGTATTTTTAAGGAAGAATTTATTGATGGTGCTGCTCTTATATTTCCATCTAAATCAACAACTGGGGATTATCACGGTGACATGAATAATGAACTATGTATTTAAGGCGTGGACACAAGATATGTTAATACCTAACATAGAAGTCCCTTCACTTGTTGTTATGGATAATGCTCCTTACCATAGTGTAGTTTTAAATAAATCCCCCAACACTTCATGGAAAAAGGCCAATATTATAGAGTGGCTACAAAACAATACCATTAATTATTGTGCTGATATGACAAAGTTTGAATTACTGCAACTGGCAAAAAGAAACCGTAAAGAGAAAGTTTATGAAATTGATGAACTGTTAAATAATGCAGGACATGAAATTCTTAGACTGCCACCATACCACTGTGACTTCAATGCTATTGAGCTAATTTGGGCAAAAGCAAAAACATATTACAATGTGCACATCGGTAGGGATGGTTACACCGACGAAAAGGTGAAAGAAATGTGGAAGGAGACATTACATACATGTGATAGTAATACATGGAGTAACTGCATAAGGCATACTGATAATTTAATAAAACAATGGTATGAAAGAGAAAACTGCTTGATAGACTTGAATATAGATCCAGTAATAATCAATGTTACAGAATCAAGTACAGAATCAGACTCTGATTCAGATTAATATATGAAATTGCAACTAAAGGTGTCATATTTTATGTTAGTACAAGACAACATTATTTTCTGTCTATGATAGTGATTTGATGATTGTATTAGAAAGATTATATATTTAAGCTTCCATGTAAATATGTTTTATTCAAATAAATATTTATAAGACCGATTGAATTATTTGCTATTTGTACATACTTCTATTCTCTAATATGCTCAGTTAATATATGAACAACTCAAGAGTTTGCAGATACAACTAACATAAATTGCGAAGATAAAGAAAATAGCTTTTGTCACATACTGCACTACTGTTGTTCATTGAGTTTAGTATGCTGTATGGCATTTTAAAATCAGGTTTTAATAGTCTTATGCAGAATAACATTAAAAAATATCAGCGCTCACTTGTGCAGTCATATCCATATCTGTTAACACTAGAATAGAATAATACATGATACAATTTCGCTATTTTGTATTTATTGTATTGATTAAAGTATCTGCATTTAATTAAGTTGACTAGTTTTTATATGAGCAAGTTTAACAAACAGTTATGTTTTTTTTTAACATACTGATTCCATATGAAGTTATATCTTCAATGGTTTTACTTAGCGTAGCAATGTAATAATTGAACTGTATAATTAATTTATACATAATACTAATAGTTCTCTATAGTTTTGGTAAACAAATTAATTATTTGTGTAATTATTATTAACCATTTTCTTGAAAATAATAATACCAATATAATCAAGGTGAGCTTTTATTTATTTAATTTCGAATGCAAAAAATTTGATTATACATATGAAACAATCAAAATTTAGCTTCCAATTTTCTTATTTCCCAACCTTTCTGTTTTACTTTTTGGTTATATTGAATTGCTTGGTAATTCATTTAAGTTAGTGAATTTCTTCTCATATGATTTCTGCAATTTCAAGATTATTTTTTAATCCAAATTTATTTAATGCGATTAATGCTAGAAATGAAGCATCTGTTTACAATACATGAAAAGCTGCATTTTCTACATGTACCATTGTCTTCTTTAAAGAATATTATTTTATATGCGTATTTGAGATTTAAAACTTCCAAAGTTACTTTGTTTATACTTCAAAAATTTTAGGTTATGTCATACGGCATCGTTCCAATTTCATTACCATTACATTGGTTAATAACATCGATTGATTAATCAGGAAAAACATTTAGAAAATAAATAGAAAACATGTATTTATATCAAATAAATATGATTATGAAATAACAATTTTATATTTATAAAATACTTAAACCTCTTTTGACTGGAAAGTATCGACTAGATTGATACTACTAAAAATAAATGAAAATTGACATTTGACTGGAAACTGAAAACGAACAGAGTGTAAGTCTAGAGACTGGATTTTATGCAAAATGCATATTTGTTGTTTTTTGGTATATTCCTTCTATACTGTGTACTTATCCATTTTCCACCCTCAGAATACGTTTTTTACCATTTCTTTAGTGCATATAATGCATATTTGGACACTTTACCATAACTGCATATGCACGTACATATTTCATAATTATTTTGCATATTTATGCATATATTCATTTTCATAAGAACCATAATAAAATCTGATATTTAAAGATATTTAATTTGTTTGTGTAAACGTGAAGGGATTAGTATTCCTTCAACTTTGCATTAATGACAGCTAAAGCGAAGTCATCTCTAATAAAAAATTGGATAAGTGATTGCAGTGCACTAAAAATTATTGACGAAGAAAGTGGTTTGTGCACACTCTGCGACAAAAGGGTAAGTTGAATTTTGAAATATTTTGTCAATAATAAGTTCTACAGTTACGAGAATTTTTTTTGTGTTCATAAATATAATGAAACAATTTCATAATAAATTATTATTAGATAGGTTTAATTTTATGTTCTTTAAAGCTAATATATCTTTGTAATATTTCTTTATCATAAACACCAAAATAACCAAAATCAATCAAATTTAAACAACTGGAGAACTTTACAAAACCACACAATTTATTTTTCTAGTTTTTGTAGTAATATAGTAATTAATAATAATTATTATAACTGAATGTTAAAAATATATATTTGTTACACAGATTACCTGCCAGTAGAAATTTCAAGTAGTGCAACATTTGAACACAATATTTCATCAGAACAGGGTTTCTTAAAATTTGAATAAACCGCGGCAGCAACTTTTGGAGGAAAGTTTTCTCAATAATTCGAAGAATCCACAAGAAGCATTTTCCAAAGATTTATGTAATCTTTTTGTGGGTTGTAATATTCCTTTACATAAATTGGACAATCCGATATTTCAAGAATTCCTGAAAACTTATTGCAAAGTCGATGATAAACCCATTTATGTACCCAGTTCCTCAACTCTACGCAAGAAATACATCAACCAAATTTATGAAGATGTTACCGATGGTATTAGAAAGGAGTTGAAAAACCAAAATCTTTGGGTCTCTGTTGATGAAACTACCGACACGAAGGGCCGTCAGGTTGCTAATTTGATTATTGGAACATTAAATGGTTCAACTCAATCTCAAAGACATTTAATTAATGTAGGTAATTTAGACAAAACAAATCATGTTACCATAGCCAGGTTTATTAATGAGTCCTTAGCGAATTTCTTTTTACCCGACAAAGTACCTTTTGAAAAATTTCTGTTAATTGTAACTGACGCCGCTTCGTATATGTTAAAATCAGCTCAAAGTCTGAAAATTTTTTTTCCCAATTTAATCCATTGTACTTGTTTGGCTCATGGTTTAAATAGGGTTGCTGAAAAAGTTAGATTAGAGTTTGCAGATGTAAATAATTTAATTAGTAATATCAAAGAAGTATTTTTAAAAGCGCCCTTACGAGTGCAATTATATAACGAAATGCTTCCCGGCATTTCATTGCCACCACAACATATCTTAACAAGATGGGGAACATGGCTTAAATGTGCTGTGTTTCTTGCCGATAATTACGACGGCATCAAAAATGTTGTAACTCAATTTGATTCAGCAACCAGTCTTGCCATAGAAAAGTGTAACGTAATTTTCAATAATTCGACAATACAAAATCAGCTATCATATATTAAATCTAATTTTGCGATAATTGAGCATGCAATTACTAGATTAGAAGATAGAAATTTATATTTAAATGATGGTGTTGTCATTGTAAATGATATTGAAGAGAAAATTGGAAAAGTCAACGGATTGACTGGAAAAAGAATTAAAGAAAAATTAGCCGCAATTCTAAGCAAAATGGAGGTTTTGTTACATTAAAATCTATAAATAAAGTAATTAATGGCAATTTTAATCAAGACATTAATATAAGCCCCTCATTAATACCTAGTTTTAAGAATGCACCGATCACATCTTGCGATGTTGAAAGAACATTTTCCCAATATAAACATATACTTACAGATCGTAGACATAATTTAACTATGGAATATGTAAAGAAATATATGGTTATTTATTGTAATAAATAAATATATAATTTGTAAATACGACAATTTATTGTAATAAATGAATATACAATTTGTAAATACGTCAAGTGAATTTTAATTTCGTAAAACATAATAAATAAATGCACATCATAAGTGCATATTGCATATTGTAAGTGCATATTTAGGGATTTTTTAAGTGCATATTGCATGCATATTTGGCAAACTTTTTAGTGCATATTTTCCAGTCTCTATATATAACAGTTTCAATATATTTAATGATATTTTAAGTTTTTGCAATAATTTTTGACGTAGTTTTTCTTACAACAACCCAAGCGACGCTCTTATCTATTGTTTTTGTTTCCTTGGCCTGCATATGATTTATTTTTGCTTAATACAAGGTAAAGTATTTGATTTTCTTATTTATTCTATTCGACTTATTTTATATCTCATATTAATTGATATTACCGTTATAATAAAAAATAATAATTATAAAATAGTAATTACTTTCTTTTAAATGTCTATTAATGTCATATGTATGCAAGTTAAAATCGATGATTCCTGGGGTGAGTTAGTTCAAATCAAAAAATATTACGGTCGATAAAATAGATTTCAATATGATATTAATAACGGGTGTTCAGAAACAATCGAAGTCAAGTGGGCTCTGAACACAAAATCGTATATCTTTACTTAAGTATCTGATTTGTAATAATTATTAAATGTCAACAGTTGTCTGTCAAAAATCAATCTATCTCAAACATGACTTCATATTTTCAAGGACTACTTTGACTTCGAATGTTTCTGAACACCCGTTATTATCAATCAAGTTAATTATCTTCGGAATTACCAATAAATTTATGAATTTCGACAATGAAAAATGATTTATATAAATAATAAAAATTATTCCAAATAAATTTTATAATTAAATACGCGGCGTTAACTTGTTTAATATCTTACACTGTAAGTGTATGGTCTTCTTTCATAATTCTTTATCTAACGCTTATTATAAACATGAATGTTATTTTCCTTCCAGTTTCTGGAGACGAACTACAACAATATATATATATATATATATATATATATATATATATATATATATATATATATGTAGCCCATATGACTTTTGTTGGACGTAAAAGGTAAAAACATGCAAAATTTGTTGTTCAGAAAGAGAGACATGCTCAAATGCTAGCACGCTATAACAAATAATTTATGCTATACAATTTCACGCCATCGCGAATAGGTAGATGCACGAAGATGCATCCTTACTAATTTACCAAATTAATTCAAGGAGAGTTCGTGTCTGTAAAACTGCATAATATAATGTCAGGTGCAGAAATAATGAGTTTCTATATAAGGCTGCCATTAAATACGGTTTCCTTAAAAGGTTTTCATTGACTGACATGTTCTTTAGTAACGGATATATATATTGTATTCCGATTCGTTCTTATTAAATATTATGCAGAGCTCTCTGTACTATATGCGTAGATATTAAACATTTTGACTGCATGTTTTTTTTTTAGAAAATACTTGACTCGAAATTCAAAATTAAATGCGAGTACTTTCAGCTAATAAATTCTAGTTGCATTTGTACTTGACTCATTAATTATTTCCGAGACAAATATATCTAGAAAGCAGTCAATGTTACCGAAAAAATTAAAATAGGGTACAAAACTTAAACAGAAAATATATATTATTCCATTAATGATAAAAGAAATAGATACATTGACTAAAATTGAATGAAACAAAAACTTAATTTGAAAACAATGAGAAATTGGTTTCAAATTTACATTTCCAAGTTAAAATATTTTATTTAAATATGGATGACATATATGATTAAAATTACTAATAAATCAATATTTAATCAATAACTGATATGTAATTAATTCATTGATATAACTTATTTCAAATTTTACATTAGCTTGTATACTGGTTAGCTGAAATTAAATAACATACAAATAATAATGTGTTCTTTTAACCATTAATTTACTATAATAATTGTAGCTTCTTGTTCCTTTAGATGCGCAAATAAAACAGGATCTCTGAACCATTACCAATATATATAAGTAGACCAGGAGTCTTTGCCGTTAGAACATGTATGAAAGGGTTTTTTTGGGGGAATGCAGCAAAATTAAACTCTATTAATTAAGGCAGTTCTTTATTTTTTAGCCCAATATTTTGCACCAAATTCGAGTGCTTCCTCAGGGGATCAAAATGTGAACTTGTCTTTTCTGGAAAAATTACTCATATGTTTGTAATGTAGTAAATTAATAAAACATGTCAACAGACGTACACTTAGTTGTTTTGAAATTACATTTTAAAAAACACAGGACAGCCATATCTAAAAGGAAAGCCACATGTGCAATATTGACGAACAGAAGAATTAATCGTACACACACATGTTCTCGTCACAACGTTAAAAAAACTTTTTAACTTTGTGACAAGAAGAAAGTTAAAAAAACTTGACCCACTGTGTCATATTGTCAATAGATCTTTCGAGACGTCCACCTTTCCGGATGCTTTAAAGACGGCTGTTGTGTCTCCGGTGTACAAGAAAGGAGATGTTCATGACATCACAAACTATAGACCTATAGCACTAATTTCGAATGTGGCCAAGGTGTTTGAAAAACTGATATATAGAAGAATGAATGGGTTCCTTAACAAACATAAAATTATCACAGATAGACAGATTGGTTATCAAACTGGAAAATCGACATGTTCGGCCGTATTTCAGGTGGTTTGTGAAATACTTGATGCCTGGTCGAACAAAGAGCAAGTAGCAGGAATTTTTATGGACTTGTCCAAGGCTTTTGATAGCGTTAATCACAAGATCCTTTTGGAGAGATTGGAGAACTTGGGATTTAGGGGAAATAGTTGGAGCCTTCTTAAATCTTATCTAGAAAACAGAAGACAAAGTGTCGTGGCAGTGAATGGAGAGGGAACCAGAATTGGGTCTGGGTGGCTCACTGTTACCAGGGGTGTTCCACAGGAATCCGTGCTGCGGCCTCTTTTATTTTTAATTTACATAAATGGGTTACCACTAGTATCTAATTATCCTATGGCCTTATTTGCGGATGATGTTTCATTGGCAATAAGATCAACGGAAACAAACGCCTTGAGGGAAACCATTGCACAGGCATTGCCTTCTGTGAGCGCATGGTTCAGAGTGAACGAACTTAAATTGAATGTAGGCAAGACCCGAATCATCCATTTCGCTGTTTCTCAGCGGGAGGATCTTGTTGTAAACTTTGGAGACGGTGTACTAGCCTCGTCGCCCGAAGTAATGTTTCTCGGCATAAGGATCGATCCAAAACTGAATTGGAAGTCCAATATACGTTATTTATTTCGGAGGATTTCTCCATTTCACTATACCCTGAGGGTTATCGCCGGCTCAGTAAACAGTGAAGCCAGTTTGTGAGCGTATCGAGCTTACGTGGAATCGCGGTTTCGGTATGGTTTGATCTTCTGGGGGAACAGTGTGGATGTGGGAAGACTTTTTATTCTGCAGAAGAAATGTCTTCGGGAATTTTTAAGTTGGGACTTACTGACTCGTGCCGAGAAATATTTGGAACAAGAAAAATACATACGCTTACCGGTCTCTACATTCTCGAGTGTACTTTATGTGCGAGAAGGGGTATGAGCAGTGCGTTTGGCAGGTATGTTTTAAATCACAAGTACAGTGCTCGCGGGACGGAAAGTGTCTATTTTGCGGTGCCACAAACAACTCTGACCAGGGTACAAAAGAACGCAACTAGTCAGGTCTTAAATATTTATAATCATATCCCAAAGTACATTAAGGACTTGAGCAGGGAAAAGTGCTTCAAGAAAACATTAGAAAATTTTTTATATGTACAATCTTTTTATTCTTTGGATGAATTTTATTAAAAAAAAATTTAATATGGTGTCTGTGTCACGTTTTATTTTGTTTTTATATATTTACATGTATACTTGACGAGTTCTATACACTTGTATAATTTTGAACAAATAAATATATTATTATTATTATTATTATATAAAAAATTAGAACCCATTATGTTTACTACAATGTGATAACCACCGAACTAAAAGCAAGTTTTTATGAGTAAGGTATGTAATAAAACAAATTCAGAAAAACACCACTACGGGAAATGAATTAACAAAAACAATAAGAAATCATTATTTATTCGCAACTGGATTCCACAGCATTTGTCCTAGGAATTTTTTAGGAGCTCTAATTTTATTGTTAGGGACTGTATAAATATTACAGTACACAGTACTTCCTTCCCTACCATTATTCTGCGGGTTATCTATGATACGTGGCTAAATTCTTGCGTGTCTCAATGTTTGTCATCCCAATAGGCTCTGACTTGTGAAATATGTATCCCAGTTATTGTCCTGGAGCCCCTATACAACTTGTCAAGTTGAACAAAAACGTATGAATTACGAAGGGTTGTGTATTAAGATTCCAAGACGACAAAAGAGAAGATCGAAATTTCAACATTAAATACAAAAATTTAAATTTTAATAACACAGTTCATTCACAGTACTTATTAACATTAATTGGGATAATTTTTGTATATTTTTCGAGAACTTCTGTTCGAGAACTATTTGATTTTCCAATTTTGTTAATCGGTGTTTCCAATCTTCCAGATTTGTGTGCGCCATCTGTTAATTAAGAATAAATACTATTGATAGTTTCACTAATACAATGAATCTCCGTCAATTTAATAAAATTTATTTTTCACTTAAGTGTTATTTGTTCATTTCACCTTGGATACGGTTACCATAAACACGGTCATATCGCCTGTGGGCCTTATAACCGGGCGATATTGCTAATATCGTCCGTAATTTATTCACAGTTTTTAATGTTGTGGGTCAGTGAATCTTAGTGAACGTCGAAGTTATATTGATGAATCTCTCTAATTTTCAGTGATTTTCTCTTTTATACACAGCGTTCCTTTCTTTTTAGAATTTTGTTCCTACTCCAAATCATTTATTTCTGTTTTCTCTAATTTTCATACTTATTTAATACTTTCATTCCTGTATGTTTTCATCTCAGATTTTTTTCATTTCTATATGTTGTCTCCCTGTTTATATATTTTTCCTTTTTGATGTAATTTTAATATTTTTAAATTTTATTGTGGAGTAGTAAACTTTTAATCTCGTTCTTCTGGAATAGTTTCAGATGCCAGTTAAATCTTGTGAATTTTACGCGGAATAAATGTTTACATCGGGATATTAATAAGTCTATGTGTCATGCTGTGCCGCTACCTTGTGTAGGAACGGGTGGTTAGATTTATTATGTATAGTAGTATCTGTATGAGCCACTTTGTGGTAAATAAAAAAATGGACTCTACTGTTTACATGTTTTAAAGTGAGATCCAGAAAATGAATACTATTGTTAAGCTCCTTTTCTATCGTAAATGTGATATTAGGATCAATGGAATTGATAAATTCATAAAGCGTGTTCAACTGCCTATCTGTACCTATATATCCTATCAATATATCATCAACGTATCTGTACCAGAACAAAATGTTCTTTACGTATCTGTCATCTTGAAAAATCGTATTTTCCAGGTGATCCATATAGATTTCCGCAAGTAATGGAGAAAGAGGATTTCCCATGATAAGACCTTGTTTACAGAGGTAGAGTTTGCTGTTGAAAGAAAAGTAATTTTGTTCTAGGCAGACTTTTAGTGAATCTAAGATCTCTTCTTTTATTATGGAGTTTGTTCTATTGTATAATAAAATTTTATCAATTAGATCTATCGTTGTATTGGGGGGATACTAGGAAATAAGTTCTTGACATCAAAGGATATGAGTTTCGTGTTGTCCGGAAAGTTGCGGTCTTTAATGTTATTAACTAACTCTAGACTATTTTTAATACTATGTTTGGGTTTGAATTTCGTGTGTTTAAGGATGATATTTATTAGGTTATTTGACACTTTAACTGCGGGTGCTGTAATATAGGAGACTACTGGTCTAATCGGGAAATTGTCTTTATGTAGTTTAATCAATGAGTATAATTTCGGGGGTTGTGGATTCATTACTTTTAGTTTTGTATGTAGTAAGTGTATCTATCTGTAGTCATTAAGTTGAATTTGAAGAAGCTACTGTGTTAGCGAAACAGTTGTCATTATCTTATTAATAAAGTGTAAATCTAAAAACATCTTATGTGTTTTATTTATTTGTTTAAATTTAAAATTAGCATATGACGCCTTATTTTTTTTTTAATTTAGAATTTGTATAAAAATCCTTAATATTTATTATTTAGCGAGAATTATATGGAAACTAATAACTAGTTAGACCGGCATTAAGAAGTCATCATTTTATAATAAATAAGTGCTTCGTGATGTCTGTTGTGATATATGTACACTTGTTTTTGTTATTTACATAATAAAATAATAAATATTTCTGACGTCCAAATCTGAAAACTTCTACATACACAGACATATCCTGGACACAAAGAATGCAAATTAATTTTTATTTTCCATTATTTGCATTTAATTTTAACATAACGCAAGGAGTTAATTTCTTTTCTTTTTTCAAACGTTCCGTATCTATGGAATGTAAATAATTCCAGCTTTGAATGAATATTATTTATGTAAAAGTCAGTTATGTGCTGAAAAATAAACAAGCTAGTTCCAGAAGCAAAAGCATTTTAATTGGTGAAAATATCTTAATTTCAAAATTTAAAACTTCTCACATTGTCGTTGTTAGTTGTTAAAAATATGAAGAGAACAGATGTTCAGTTGTCGCAGCTGTTAATGAGGATGACGTGTTTTATATATTTTGCTATTAAATGCAACTGCAAACTTCGCACCTATCTTTATATTTTGCGTATTAGAATAATAAACTTTTGCGACAGGTCTTGAAAGTTTATGCGTCCTTCTGTATACTAGTGTAACAAGGTGATTAGTGTTAATCATTGATTCTTTATTATTAAGCGAGAGCTATTTCCGGGTACCCTTTCCTACGGCAGCCTAAGTTAAGCTCGACTTGAAGAAACACCGTTGAACTTCGTGACAGCCCAAGATCATACCTGTGGCCTTCGCTCTTGTAGTCTAGTAATTTACCCACTAGACCGCAACGGCTGCGTTCCAGTATATTTATAAAATTTAATATTGTTCCCATTCTTTAAGTTGTTGATATACAGGGTGATAAAAAAATTGGAGCTTTAGTTTTAACTGAAAATAGTACACACAAAATAATGACAAATGAAAACAAAATTGTGATAAAAGCTGTAAAGTAACAGAGATATTCACATACACAGTTTAAGAGACTCAAGGTCATTTACTATACATAAGGTTTGTTTTTGCAGGCGTTTGAAATCATTTGAAGTATCAGGAGTGTGCGCATTGAAGAAAAAGCGTTCGGACAGAGAAACAAAATTAAACGCTGATAAAACGTTTGTCGTTTTTGCAGATTTTAAATCGTTGTGAAATGATTTTCAATCGGTTGGAATAGTTTGAGTATTTTCGTGAAACCGAATATCAGATGCATGCGCGTTTCACTTTTATGCACGGAAATTAGAGAAACGTGTAGGCATCGTTCTGATTCAGACTGAATGTCTTTTAAATCTCCATCGCGCTCGTTGTTTGACTGTTTTGTACAGAGCTTTGTATAGATCGTAGTGATTTTATGAAAAGAATGTCGGATTTATTTAATTTATCCACTAATGACAGTTGTGGTGCTGAGTTGGAGTTTATCAGTGAAGAAGAAATACTATTTCAAGATAAATTTAAAATAAGAAATGAAAATAACTTTGAAATAATTATTCCTCAATACACAGACAATGAATTCATAGAACATTTTCACATAAGTAAACATGTTACTCAAGAAGTATGTGTTAGATTTGAAAATTTTGAAGTTCTACTGTTTGTATTGTAGATGTCACTAGCTGCCATGAATTTTAAAATCGTTTTAGTAACAAAAATATTGGGGATAGATTGGAAACGATAGTAATTGACGCATGCGTATAAAAGTGGTCATAAATTAATTTTCAAGCCGTTTCAAAACGCCTGCAAAAACTAACCTACAGGCGGCAAAAACGTGGTTTTGCAAGGAAGAAATTTCAACTAAACTTCTGACACTTTAGTTTCATTCCTCACATTGTAAATGCTAGTTCGCATGAAAAAAGTATTGTTTGCTGTCGGTTTCCGTATTTTTATTTTTACTTGGTATTTTTCTTTATTTAAAAGCACAGTTTACAGTAGTTATCTTCAGTTTCTTAGTGGTTGTGTCTGTAAATTGTTTTCGTTGAGCAAGATGCCGTATTTGTACAGTAAAAATTAATTAGTAGGCATGTTGATAATCTATGGAGAAGTTCGTCAAAATGCTACTGCTGCTCCCCCACTAATACGCCGAACGCTTTCCAAATAAGGCATCGCCTGCCCCGGGAAGATTCAGAACACTAATGCAACGTGGTCGAGCGCCCAAGACAAAGACGTACCTTGGACGCCGAAGAAGAAATGTTTGAAATAATAGAAGAAGTCCCTAGGCTGTCTACACGAGCAATGGCACGAAATGTACCGGTATTCCAACCAATAGTTTGGCAACCACTAACCGGAAGCACAGCTGTATCCGTATCATGCTCATTCTGAATATAACATTCACATTCTTAACATCACACAGTACAGAACAAGGCACACAGTCTTAACACAAACAGTAACGAATTAAGTTAAAGTTTGCATTAAGTGCTACATTGTGAGATTTATCTTATGAAATTAGGACTAAGTGTTTTTTCTAAAAGAAATAAAATATTTAGAAAACACCCCAACCTTCAATATAACAGCCACCAGTCAAAATAGATAAATAACTAGCTTATACGGAAGTTACGCCCCTGTGAACGATAGGTCAAACACAAAATAATACACGGTCCTTCTATTGTCGAATCATAACAAAACATTTGGTTCTATGAAAGCACATTTACATTTGGCCTTCAGTATGATTTTATCACATTTGTAGGGATAGGAAATGCTTTGACGAATAGTACTACATAATAACTTTAAATCATATACCCAGCGTTTAGCTGGAAGAGAATAAATTCGATGATTTTGAAAGTAAATACACTGTGCCAAATCATCACTGTATTACCTCCACAACTTAAAAAAAATTCTGACAGTTGTGTTATTCTGTTTAAGTTTGGAAAGCTTTGTGAAATTTTTTTACCCTTTTTAAATTTTGGTTAAAATGAATTTTCAAAAAAGACAAACTCGTCATTTGAGCAGTGAAGAAGCGACTCAAGTAGTCGCCTTAAACAACAGTAGTCAAAGTGTTAGGAATGTTGCCAGGACTCCAAATGTCCATCCTTCAACCGTCAGTAGGTATATTCAAGGGTTTAATGAAACGCATAGTTATAAAAGGGGACCTGGACAAGGCAAAGACGGTGAACAAATATCGTGGAAGATCGCTTTTTGAGATTGTGTACCCTGCGACAGCGGTTTTATACTGCACATAAACTCCAGATTGAGTTAGCCAACGTATATAACCGGTACATTAACGTTCAGACGGTTAGAAATAGGTTGAAAAAATATCAATTGACACTAAAAGTGCCAGCCAAAAGTTCTTTCCCTATGAGAGACCACGTAGAGCACGTTTATAATTTCCCGAACAGCATGCACATTGGGAACTTAATGAATGGAACAAAGTTCCTTTTACAGATGAATCCAAATTATGTTTATTTTCATGTGACAATCGTTTAAAAGTTTAAAGAAGACCAGAAGAACGTTATAATAATAAAAAGAATATTTATTTATTTAATTGTACCCAACAGTAAAATCTAAAACGGGTTACAACAACATAACTCTAAATGTGTATAATAAATTTTAAAATGAAAGTTACATATTGAGTTCATTTCAGTTCAAAATCCAGAAAAAAAAGAGAAAAAACTGACATAAAAAGTCACTAACTCTTAGTCTCTATAAAGATATCTTCATAGTAACTATTGCCAAATTTGCACATTTGAAATATGGGGCTCCTCAGTATAATTCCTGTACGATGACGAACCGTGTGAAATGTATCAACATGTGTTGCGGCCATCCTCGGAACACAGAAGGCAATATTTGACAAAAATTGCATACAATCTATCTGGTTGTGAAGAAGTTTTTATAAATACAAGGTGTGTATAAATTGTCGCAAAAGCTACACGTAGCAACATTCTTCGTTCGGTTCTGAATAAAAAGACTTAATGTTAAAATGTCGTATCATGCTTCGTAAATTCGTAAATGTCAAAATTTGACTGTAATGATTTTGATTGAACTCACTTTGAAATACAAACTTATTGTTCTACAACGTTGCCAAATGTGTTTTTCGTGGAAGTACGTTAATGAATAAATGTTTAAAACAAGCTTTTAAATAAAAAAGAAAACGTTTACGAAATAATACTAGTAAAAATTTTTCCTTTAAACTAAATTGCATCTATCTCTATTAACAGATATCGAAGAGCAAAGGTTAGTTACGCACTAAAAGTCTGAACTTCAAGAACCCCGTGAAAACAAACGAAGCATGGTACGACATTTTAACATTAAGATTTTTTATTCAGAACCAAACGAAGAACGTCGCTGCGTGTAGCTTTTGCGACAATTTATACACACGTTATATATTGCGAAGTTGTCTCCCTATGTGTTAGTGGAGAATCCAACTTGTGCTCATGTAGTAGATTTGTATGACTTGTATTCCTCTCTGGATACGAACCGTCTCTTCTGAACGAGAGGTACATCAAGAATCGCCTCTGAACTCTCTCTAATTGAATTTAGTGAGAGACGTAAGGTGGATGCCATATTATCGAAGCATATTCTAATTTTCTGCGTACTAATGATACGTAAATACACTTAATAGTTTCGAGATTGGTCAAAAGTTTGGAGTTACGCATGACAAATCCAAGAGTTTTCAAAGCCGATTTACATATACTAGCAACGTGTTCATCAAAGCTAAACGATCTCTCGAATAGAACTCCTCGGTCATTTATTGATTCCTTGTATTGCAACACGTGATCGTTTATGTTGTAATCATAAGATATCACATGTCTTCGCCTCGAATACCTAATAACACCCCACTTTTTTATATTAAGGATTAATTTACTATCCGAGCACCATTCTTTGACAATTTCGGGATTATGCTGTAGCTTCATTGCATCTTCCAAGTTGTTTATAGTTTTGTACACTTTGAGATCATCTGCATACGCGAGTGCAGAACATGAAAATAAGTCGAATAGGTCATTAATAAAAATTAAGAATAATAGAGGACACAAATTGGATCCTTGAGGTACTCCTGATGTTGAGATAAATTCTAACGATTTATAACCATTGTAGTGTACGTAATTAACTGTACCCGATAAGTATACAATAATGAACGACATAAAGTTGTTACTAAAAACCGATTTCACTCAATTTCCATCGAAGGATGTTATGGTCCATAGAATCAAAGGCTTTCGATACATCTGCGTAAATGTCATTTACTTGTCTTAAATCGCCAATGGCAATACACATATCATGAGAGATACGTACTAAATTACTTACAGTCGATCTTCCTGGCACAAAGCCATGCTGGAGAGATGAAAGTTTTGATTTAAATTTGCTATAGACTACATTGTACAGAATATATTCGAAAACCTTAACAAAATTACGAAGTATTGATATTGGCCTATAATTACGAACATCAGTAATGTCTCCACTCTTAAATACTGGATTCTTTCGAATCGATAAATTAAATCAAATATGAAGAGGAAATGCATCATTCTGCAATCCCTTACCACAAATGATCATCACCAGCTGTGCCTGAGTTGTTTAATTTTAACATACTGTTGAATACATCAGTCTCAGATATATATCCCACATCAACAATATCATAAGGGAAAACAGTATTGCAATTCACATTAAAAAAGTTATGTTCAGTGTATCATTGAATCAAGAGTAAATTTTGGAGATGGTTCTGTTATGGTATGGGAGGGCATAAAGTTAGAGCCACGTACAGATTTACGTGGAATTGTTAGACACGCGGTAAATGCGGATAAGTATGTAAGAAAGATTTTAGAACCTCGTGTGGTTCCTTTTGCCCCATTTATAGGGGAAGAGTTTTTATTAAAGCATGATAACGCGAAACCACGCATAGCTAATGTGTTTAGGAATAACCTTAATATTGACCTTTGTCACTTTGAACTAGCTTGCAAGAAGTCACGACTTCTATCCCATTGAACGTATATGGAACAGGTTGGAACAGCATGTTCGTACACTTCTATGGCGTCCTCAGACTCTAGAAGAATTATCAGAAGCTTTGGTAGAAAGTTGGGAACAGTTGGATGATCGTTTATTAAGAAATTTTATTTCGAGCATGCCAAGGCATTGTCAAGCTACTATTCCAGCTAGATCAGGCAACACGCATTATTAATTTTTGGTACTTTTTTTTGATTTTTTGTCATGATTATTTTCGCAATTTTTGTTAAATTAAAAAAAAAACATTAAAAAAAGTTAAAGTTAATTTTTGAGGAGGATGTAGTTTTTGTCCGAGTAAAGGCTTTCTTCCGTGTTAAATGTGAGATATTTGCTAAATTTCAAATGTTGCGATAATTTTTTGGCGAAGTGTACATTTTAATAATTTCTTCTGTACATCTTTAAACTGCAGTTTATGAAAAAATAAATTGGATTCGAGACTGCAATAACATAGTCTAATCTTAACGTTCTTACAAAACCGTTGAGAAATACGGAAATGAAAGTGACATGTTGAAACTGTGTAATTACTCTTATAATTCCTTACTGAGTTGTTAATATAACTCTATTCATTTATCTTAACCCATTAACTTCCAAATTTTTATTAAATTTAAATTAAAATAGGATTATATTAAAGGTAATAGGTCAATTTATTCGTTGGCAAATAAATATACGACATTTAAAAAAAAAATATTGAGTCCCATTTGGGACCTCGTTTTTATTAAGTGAGCTAGAAACGTGGGCAATTTCTAGGTTTGTTTTAATTAAGGTGGTTTGGCACTTGCCGTTACAAAAATTAAAAAAAAACTGAACCAACATTTCAAACTAAAGAAAAATATTTATAATTTATGCCAATTAGGAAAACATTCCATAATAATATGCAGTCCAAAATTGCATTTTTTACACTGTTTGCGAATGTTTGTGTCACATATGGCACATTTTCTTTGTTTTCCATCAATCGTTCGCTCCAAAACATGTCCAATGGGATCAAATCTAACATCGTCAGGCACGCGGCTTTTCCTCACCTTACTAGAACTTGGTCTTTCGGCAAATTTAGGATCGGATAATGATTCTTTCTTCAGATAAGTTCAGGCAATAATGCGTCTAAAATCTAATAATGGGATGCTTCCATTTACTGCAGTATAAAGAGCGTGGGCGTTAACAACCGCAACGTCAATCGTATTTGTGAAAAGAGGAAAATACCATTTCTTACCTCTAAATTTGATTCGATACTTTTGCACATTGCAGTCTAACTTGTCAACCCCTCCCATATGTTTATTGTATTGTCCGACAATGTTTTGTCTATCCACATGGCATTCTTTTTTTTCTTTCTTACAATATCTTTTCACTTTTTCTATAGGTTGCAATCCTAAGTAATTCGATAGCATTTTAGCACAGCTATTGTAATTCGAAATCAACGCAAATATTTTATTTTTTTCATCATAACGATAATCATATGTCCCGCGATCCTCTTTTTTTTGATATTATCAGATTTCAAAGGACACTTGTTCATTCTATTTTAGCGTACTTTTCCAGTCGTTTTAATATATATAGTTCTCTCAACGTCAATAATAAATCAAAGCTGGTGAAAAAGTCATCGAAAAATATTTCATATTCTGACTGATATTTTAAAAAAGAGGTCATCTTCATTATCACAGAAGCTCCAACACCACTTACAAGTTGTACTTCTTGGCTCTTTCCTTCATAAATATCAATATGAAAACAATAGCCAGATTTAGAGCAGCACATAGCCCATTGTTTGAATCCAAATCTTATTGGTTTTCCCCTAATAAACTGTTTCAGGTAATGGTGGCCATAGTAACGCACCATTTCCTCATCTATTGAAAGTTTTTGTGCAAATATACCGAATTTTTAGAAATTTGTGTTCAATTAGTTTATCAAAGGACGGATTTTAAATAGTTTGTCTTGTTTATCGCTGGTGGATATGAGACTATTGTCGTTAAAATCCAGGTTTTTTTTATTTCCAAAAACCTGTGCTTAGGCATGCAGTTTCTAACGCATGTAAGATTTATATCTTCATCCTCCGACCAATATAACTGCTCTTGGGGCAACGAATAGTACCCTGATAGCAAAAATATTCCAATAAACTTTTTAAGATAATTTGTGGAAAGTTCAAAGTTATGTCTGTTGTTTTGTCTAGCGTAATTTACAAAAAATGCGTATTATTACTATAACTATCACAAAAGCAAACTTTATACCAAAAAAAGCTATTTTCTTTTCGTTTTTGAGCATAATTAACCGAAAAATCATAAAATAAACTTTAGGACGAATAACGAAAATTTTTTTGTAGAGTCGTGTTATCAACGTGTAATTGTTATTTTCTAAATTACTGTTATTCCATTATTGAAGAACATATACCTAGGAAATTTTTCACGCATAATTCTCAGTCCTTTGTCTGCAAGGAAACAAAAATTACCTTGATATCTTTATGCGTTCGGATAATATAGCTATGAAAACAGAATTCGTTTTTCTCTAGCCACCCGGTATTTTAGTTGTATCTACTCAATAAGCGAATTTACCGATTTTCAATAACAAGATATGGTTGTTTATGAAACGAGTTTGTACATTTTCTAGTTGACTGCCCTTAAAAGCTAAAAGACTTAAGTATTTATACTACATCTTGGAATTAATAACTGTAATTATAATAATATCATACCGAGTCAGAAAAACAATAAATTTTATCTTTGGTTAATTATGTAAACAATTGAAATTAAAATTTATGACTAAACAGAAACCTGCCTGAATAAAAATTATGGCATTTTATGTAATTGTTTTCATGACTTTTTGCATAAGTATATATAATCACAACCGATTGAAACTATTCTGCGCATTACGAGAAATGAATCACCTTACAAAATTACTTCAAACAACCTAATAATATTCTAGATTATAATAAAGTAGCTGCCATTACCATTATATCACCTAAACAAACACGTAACCTTCAGCTCTAAGTTAGAAAGGAATTTTCGCTGTTTAATAAAAACTTTTACAGATTCGTGTAGAATTATATACGCATAACATAAATTCTGTTCTTTTGAATATTAAATCAAGTTTTAAATAGCGTCATAGAGTAAGCGAAAACTCATTCTAAAGATATTTCAATTGGTTTGCACACAAATATGTAATGAAACATCCTAACAAAAGCATTAAACGAAAGCGGCCTACATTATTACGTAGCTTCTTGCTTCTTTTCTTGGTATTTTGATTTTACGTTATATTTCTTGCACTCAGTACATTTCTTTTTAGTTGTATTTCGTAAGCAAGTCAGATTAATACATTTCTTTCTGGTTGATGGGGACTATGTAAATAATATATTCATTTACTATTTCAAAGATCCAAGTTTAGTATACTACAGGCTAAAAAGAAAAATTCTCCAGGCCGGAATCACCGATATGAATGACACTTGGTAGAGTGGAAATATTTAGAGAAGCGATGCACATACCGCGGCCCGCGGGCCACATGCGGCCCACTGTCGATATTTATGTGGCCCGCCAACGAATTTTAAAAATTGTTCGAAAAATTACAAAAGTAGGTAAAAATCCATTCAAATCAATATTTCTTAACTTTTTATTTTATTCTATCTCTTGTAATTGTTAGTAAGATATGTATCTTTAAGTACCTACTACTTTCTTGTTCAGGTTTACTACGTAGGACAGGTATGCTCCTCGTCGTTCCAAGCATATTGTTACGAGACTAGAAAGCTGTCGAACCAACTAGATTACTCGAAGATTCGCAAAACACGTCGGTATTAGCCCCGAACAATGTAGTAGGTTCTCGATGTTAGGTAACTCGTAAAAATACAACGCATCGCCCGCTATCGGCGCAGTTAAGTTTTAACTACGGACAAGCGAACGTTATATTGCTTGAATTGTAATCTGTGAAGAATAAATATTTCGTCGTTCGAACTTGGCATCTACCTACGTAACAATATAATATCAATTTTTATATGGATAAACCAGGTCCCAGTAAAAAACGTAGTCGTAAGGTTGAAGATGAAAATCGACAGTTTCAAGATATTTGGACCGAAAAATACTTTTTTATTTCATCGCATAACAAAAGTGTCTGTTTAATATGCAAGAGTAGTGTTTCTATTCCGAAAGAATATAATTATGAAAAGGCATTATGAAAGGCAGCATCATACTTTTACCAAATTAACCGCCGAAAATCGAACGAAAAAATTCCCACTTTACAAACTTTACTAATAGGCCAGCAAGCTATGTTTACAAAACCAATTCAAGATGCTGAAACAGCTACTGAAGTTAGCGTTGAAATATCTCGAATAATAGCGAAAACTTGTCGGCCTTTTAAAGATGGTGAGTTTGTTAAGCAGTGTTTAGATATCCCCGCAAAAAAAAATGTGTCCGAAAGATGCAAAGAGGTTTGAGAAAATTCAACTAAATCGGATGACTGTTCAAAGAAGACTTATCACATTAGCAGCTAATATAGAAGAGCAATTAGCTACGAATTCGAAAAGTTTTGAGTATTTTTCTATAGCACTCCACGAATCTACAGATATAAGTTCCACTGCTCAATTCTTAATATTTTTACGAGGTGTAACGCAAAATTTTGAAGTGAGTGAAGAACTGATTGGTATGAGTTCTTTGACAAGTCAAACCAAGGGGAGTGACATGCTCTAAGCTCTTCTGGAAAAATGTTCTATAATGGATTTGGATTTAACGAAATTATCTGGAATTACGACTGACGGAGCACTTTCAATGGTTGGAAGTAAATCGGATAATAACTATGTTAAAAGAGTATTTACAAACTAAAAACATAGATACCAAGGAATTAATGCAGTTTCATTGCATTATACATCAAGAGGCCCTCTGTTCAAAATTATTGGGATTTGAAAATGTGATGAAAGTTGTAGTACCTACTGTAAACTTTATAAAATCAAGAGGTCTCAATCACCGACAATTCACACAATTTCTCGAGGATATTGAAAGCGAATATGGTGATCTCCTCTTTTACACTAAAGTAAGGTGGCTAAGTCGTAGGTTGTCACTCGAGCGGTTTCTTAACTTGATTGAAGAAACAAAATATTTCTGCCGGAAAAGAAAAAGGACGTCTCCGAACTCGACAACCCTGATTGGCTGTGTGACTTAGCGTTTCTTGTAGACATCACAAATCATTTGAATATCTTAAATACGCGACTCCAAAGGCAAAGACCAATTGATTTCGCAGTTATACTCTCATGTTTCGTCCTTTCAATGCAAATTGAGTCTTTTCAGGACACAAAAATCAATTCAGCCAATTACAGACATTTTCCGAACTACACAAAAATTATAGAGAAATTCAATAAAAGCTTTTCTTGATCGTTTTCTAGACTTCAAAAAAGTTAAACCTCTATTAGATATTTTTAGCAATCCTTTCAACATTTCCCCCCAAAATACACCGGAATCAATACAGCTGTAATTGATAGACATGCAAAATAATGATAATTTGCAAAACAAGTTTAATGAAGGTAATTTACTCAACTTTTACCGTTGCGTTGACAAAACCGCTTTTAAAGAGTTGCGAATAAATGCATTGAAATGCGCAAGCTTATTTGGATCGACGTATATTTGTGAGCAAACGTTTTCGGTGATGAAACTTAACAAAACAAGAAATCGAAACCGTCTGGCAAATGAAAATCTGGAAGCAATTTTACGTGTGGCGACAAGTAATGTGGAGCCAAACATAAACAAAATTGTTAGGTCAATGCAATGTCATGCATCAAAATAATAAAACATGAAATATTACATTGTAATGATTAGATTACATTACGATTACATAATTACTAGAAAAATATCTGAATTTTATTTTATTTTTATCATTTGTAGTAATTCATACTATTTAAAAATAAAAATATTTGTCTTAATAAGTATTCTTTGTAGTGGCCCGTCCTTGGCTTATAATTTTCCCGAGTGGCCCCTGTTCCCTATAAGTCTGTGAATCCCTGATTTAGAGTATAGCACATACGTCATCACAAAGCTGCGCCAACAAAAAATTCCAGGGGCGTAGGTGATTTCGAGGGGATGATTTTTGAAAACCTTTATAATTGTGAAAATTATGTTTTTTCATAAAACTATAATATTTCTAATGAATTTAATTGATATTGGGTATTTACAGAAGTATTAATGTGTATCTTTAAATCTACATCATTATGAATATTGCTGCTAGTATAATTTTATTTCATAAACTTTCTTATTTTAGAGAATTATTTTGAACTGAACGTAGCTGTTAAAATTTATTTGAGATTTATCAAAACATAATTATCACAAATTGAAATAGATATTGGCTTATTCCAAGCTACAATAAAGATAGATATAAATATGTATATCATGTTGTCTAGAGAGTATATTATTCTAACTTATACAAGTTAACATCTGTAAGATGAAATTATTTAGAAAATTTTATTTTTGCCAAGTAATATTACAATACGTATGCAATAAGACTATGACTAAGACTATGGTTACAGAAGATAATGAAGTGATAGTCGTCCAGTCCGTTGTGGAAATTCCGCACGTATCTACAAGGATAATTTCTAAAGAAAACGGGATAGAAGTCACTGCTGTAAGAAAGATTTAAAAAAAAAATATAAATTTCACCCTTACAACATTCAAAATCATCAAGGCTTACAAACGGATTTTGAAAGGAGACTTGTTTACTGTGAACGGCTACTTTTCCAATTACGACAAGATCTAAATTTTCTATATCATGTGCTTTTCACAGATGAAGCAACATTAGAAACCCTCATTTTGTGCAACCCATTTTATACCAACAAAATTGGAGTGTTAACACCTGGGGACGTATCATAGAAAACACTATTATAGGTCCATTCTTTTTTAATACTACTTTAAATTTTGAAGTCTACACAAATTTCCTACAAAATAATTTACCATTGCTGTTAGAAGGCCTACCAGATAACGT
The DNA here is from genome assembly GCA_935421215.2 of Melolontha melolontha. Taxonomy (NCBI): domain Eukaryota; kingdom Metazoa; phylum Arthropoda; class Insecta; order Coleoptera; family Scarabaeidae; genus Melolontha; species Melolontha melolontha. Next base: position 227,998,368 of record OW285236.1, on the reverse strand, counting down.
CATAAGGAGATTGTGGTACCAACATGATGGTGCACCTGCACATTACAGTGCTGCTACAAGAGCACATTTAGATAGGGTATTCACCAATAGGTGGATTGTGAGAGGAAGCTTTATAAGCTAGCCACCGCGATCACCTGATCTAACCCTTTGTGAATTCTTTCTGTGGCCTACTGTAAAAAATATAGTTTACAAAACAATGTACAATGGCAGAGAACATGCAGCAATGAATCAGAAACGCTTTTCTTCAATTCAATGAAAACAACATGCCTCAAAATGTATGTCGATGCAGAGGCGATTAAGAGCATGTGTAGGGCAGAATGGACATATAATTGAACACATTTTAAATTAATTTTGTTTTATTATGGAAAAATTACAAAATGTAATTCTAAAACTAATAATAAAGAATTAAAAAATAGGTATTTGTAAAAGTTATTTTATTTGATATCATTTCATGGCCAACCAACTATTTGATGCACCGCATATTGAATATTATAAACATAGGTATATCCCATTAAAGGGTTATAACTTCGAAAATACTAGAAAAAAGTACTATGTTATAGGTACCATTTTAACGGCAATTTTACAAGGAATTTGCTGACTAATAAAAAAATTATAGGTTCAATTTAAAAAAGAAGAGAAAATAGCTTTTAAACTTCGATAACTTTGGCACTATATATTTAACACTCCGTATATGTTGTCACGTTACTCTCAAAACATATAACGTGTTAGTCCATAAATTGGTAGCGGAAGAGTTACCTGAGGTACTGCACCCATTTTCAGGCTAAGACTTAAAATGTTAGACGCTGCAACTGTCAAGATTTTAACAAAATTTGCAATAAAACCAAAGCTAACAGTTGCAAGTTCACATTGTCATATATCATTGCAAAGATAATTTGGGCGGCAGTTATCATAATAACAAGAAAGTATAGCAACCTATTTAAAAAAAAAATTGAAAGTTGTTGCGAAAATTTGGGACACCCTGTGAATATATAAATAAAAATAGAAAATTTATTGTAGCATACTACATGTGTACGTAGAATTTCATTGCTACAACTTTATTAGTTTTCATGCTAAGCTTCGCCGATACACTATTGCCGCACCCGCTATATACGAATGTGATTTAAAAAAGTAACAAATTGTTCCATTTTTTTAAATTTCAAGTTTTACTTGATGAAATTCCATTATAACTATTATCGGGAATTAATGAATTTCACTACTTTTTACTTTACAAAGTCACGATCGTTTCACTCCACAGGAGATTCGTCAGACATATAACTAACTTATGGACATATTTTACGTAAATATACTGTAAAAAACACATGTTTTGAATAGTTGCCATTTGTTTAATTAAATTTAATGATTCTATAATAATTCTATGAGTTAACTTTCGCTAGTTGCCCATGACTTATATCCGACAGACAGGCAGATCGTTTGAAATACTCATCAAAGAACATTTTTCTTGTTTTAAAAATAATAATTCATGTGCGTCTCATATTAATTTAACAAACCATAAGTTTAACAAAGAATTTAAAATAATACACATAGAGAATAAGGGCAAAAAGCTCAATATATTAGAGTCACTTGAAATTAATAAATTAAAGAAAACTGATAAGATCCTCAATTATCAATTAGAAATTAATAATTCACCGTTACTTAATTTATTTATCTGATTATTCACATATATTTTATTTTTCCATAGCGCTGCTCTACCTCCCTTTAACATAATGTAGACCCTTAGTTTTATCACTTTATGAACAGTATTGTATAAACATTATAAACCGTAATTCAATATTTTGTGAAAGTTTTTGCTCATAAACATTTAAGTAATAAAATCTACCCATCTCTTCAACTATTCAAAACATGTGTTTGTTACGGTAAAGATATATTCATAAGTTAGTTATATGCCTGACGAAGCTCCTGTAGAGTGAAACTATCGTTACTTTGTAAAGTAAAAAGTATTGAAATTCATTCAAATTTGTTTTGTTTTATCTCGATAATAGTCAAAATTTTTCTATTTAATGAAATATTGTTTCCTTACAAGTACTTTAAGTAACATAAAATTATATGTGCCTGATTAACATATGTTAATACAATAATACAGGAAATGAATACATTAAGCAGTACCATCTCAGACACATTTGCATTATTTTTAGAAGATTTGTGTTTGTAGCGAAGCCGTTATACGACCGCAAACTTATACATTCGAAACCGACACCTTTTTTAACGAGCCATTAATTCTATTTCAATCACAAAAGTTTAGTAAATCAAATTCTTTATATAGCTTAGATGGGTATTGTTCTGTATAAACTTCCTTTGTGCAAGAAATTCCCAGAATTCCTAGTCCAAAAATAAAGATTGATACTATTTTATCCATATAACGATAACAAGATGCAGGTGTACCATTTTCTGAAGATGCAATATACAGGGAATTTAAATTTAAACGAGTCACCTCAAATAACTTTTTACCTGCTGTGATTTATATAAAATTGTGAAACCCGTCAAAAGGGGGACAACTTTTAATGTCGAGCTTGACGATTTAAAATCATTATATATATATATATTGTTAAAACGTTGATGCTCTGAATGTAATAATAATATGTAGAAATGTATAAAAGTATAATAGTTTTAATTGATATGAATAATTAATTGAATGAATAGTATAGGAATTATACTAATGGTTGGGGGCCTTGGTTTGTTTAAAAACCTATTACATAAGTTCACTAGCTCTTCTCATATAATTTCTGTCTGCGGCTAGATGTCGGAGAGCAAATAATATTTTGCAAAGTTGACCCTCCCAGGCTCCTCGTCGGTCTATTTATCCCTAAGTGTATGGTAGACAATTGTATAATAAAATAACTAAGTTATCTCCAGCTAAGCACTGATAAATAAATGGGTTTGTTAAGGAAATATGTGTAAAAGTTTATTAAAATATGATTTCTGTAAACAATACCAAATAAACGTGCCTAACGTCAAATTATTGAATTAATATTAAGTGCACGTGTGAATTCAAAAGGTTATGTTATAATGGAAATGATATCTTCATGTAAATTAAAATATTAATACATCGGCAAACAAATTCAGGTGAGTACTACAATCCTTAATAATAAAAGTTCTTTCACAAATTCTTTGTAAATTGAAAATGTAATTTTTAAAGTAAAATTATGAGTTTTGATTTAGTAAAATCTTGTTTTAGTTGTAAAATTTTTTGATAAGTCTTTGTCGAAATAATTTAGCTTAATAAAACCTGTTTTACGAAGAATATAGGCATGTATCTTGAATGATGTCGGCCTAGATCAGGAAATTCGTAATATGGTTCAAGTGCGGAGTCTTCAATACTGCGATGCCGGCTTTGGCGTACTTCGACGGCGTTGGTTTTTCTCGGGCCGGTGTTCCAATCGAAAAGATGCTATGAACGATTACTGGCCGTTCTTCGGTGTTATCGCCTTCAAATATTGTTTAAAAGTAACTCCAAATTTATGTGTTTCTTTTCCGGACACTTTTAAAATTTTAACTCAGGTATTTTAGATTTTATTTAATTTAAAACTTTGGAGTAGCACTTTTGCCTGGCACACGTTATATAAATTTCTACTGACCCTTGATGGCAATTATCTCTTTCAAAGCCTAGTATGCAATTATGAAATAGCCTCGAATTTTACTTTAAATTACATGTAATTATAATTTGAATATAAATGGAATATTGATTTAAACATATAAACAAAATTAAAATAATATTTTTCAAATAGTTCTTATGAGTTATTGAATGTAGGGTTATGTTTTATGCGTAGAAAGAAAATAACCTATTCGCGGGTTTGTATAAATTTAAAAAGTGGGCGTGTCTAATTAGTATCGATACAAAATTTGAAAGTAGATAAATTAGTTCGACCATCCAACGATCGCGAAAGTGATGATCCAGAAATTATCCAAGGCCATTCTATAGCCCCCCGGCTATAGAATGGCCTGTCAGATTGCCAGACTTTACATCACTTGATTTTCTTCTCTGTAGGCATCTTAAGCCTAAGGTGTATGCCACGTGTTCAACTTCCTTTCAAGAGTTACGCCAAAAAATTGTTGAAGAATGCTAACGAACAACTACAGAAATATTGTACTATTGTATGAAGGTTAATGGTAGTAATTTTGAAAATTTAATAAAATAAAATAGAAACTATTTTCACTCTAGTCGTGTTATATTACGCAGGTTGCAAATAATGCACTCTTTGCGTACTGATAAAAAAAATTACATTTTGATACATATGGCCGGAAAGTGAATTAAAAACCTTTGGACTGAATGGTCTGCTACGAGTCCGTAAGCGCTCATTTATTTGCCGCAAATTAGCGTCTTTTATTTCTTTCTTTCTTTTATTCTGTTTCATTATTTGAGAACCAACCTGTATGCCCCGACATCTGTTAGTACGATTGCATATTAGCCTTCTTGGTTGTCTTCATTGCTTACTTCCACCTCGGTCCCCGAGTATGAGCTATTCTAACGAGTCAAAGATCGCTCCTGTGATTGAGAAGTCGTACATCGTTATCGTTCCAACACATCGTTGTTAATTAATAATGCTTAATTACGCGCTTTTATGTAAAGTTCACGCATAGCCTCTTATTTGTAGACATTTTTTGGTAAACACGTGACATTATTTGGTTGAGAATCAATTACCCGAAGGGGATATTTTTTGGACGAAAAGCCGGCCGCTTCTCACAACCGATATACTTGAGTTATAAAAAAAAACATCAGAAATTAATCTGGTATGCAATCTTGAAATCTTTTTATTTCCATTAATTTTTACTCGTTTTTCTTTCTCCTGTATCTCCATAACAGATGGTTTTTAGCTCGTGCGAACGTCGTACTCCAGGTTCCAGAAATCACGGTCTCTCGGACTACTGTAGGAGCTACCGCCGACCATTCGATAGGACAACACGAGCTAAGATTTAACTTTTTTTCTATATATGTGGAATCTTACTTTATTTTTATAACAACGTAATTCTCAATATACCAATTTTATTCAATTAATTTAAATAATTTTAATTTAGTTTTCTCTTCGCATATTTAGTTTTACTTTATTCTTGAATCTACGTAATTTTAAGCCACGCTTTTTACTTAATTAATTCAGCGTTCATAATTTCGCTAGAAACAATATTTCATTAGTTTTACCTGTTAAAATATTAAAGGTATGTTTTTCCCTAGACACATTCAATATTTTTTTTTATTTGGATAGTTACGCCATCCGAAGTGTCATAATCATTGTAGCTAATTGATTTAATAGCCTCCCTGTTTAGTTTGATTAATTTTGTGCTATACTTTTAAACAATTAAAATTTATGTCGGGAGTACAACGGAAATGCACACCTGTTGCTCCTGGGCAAAAAAGCAATTTTTGCGTTAAAAATATAAAAAAATTTTTGCGTTGTGTTTTTCTTGAGTGTAGGAAACGCGTGCAAAGTTTTTGTGTTTTTTTTAATCGACACGATAAATAAAATTTGTATTCTAGTTTTGTAATTTGAGATTTTAAATTTAAAGATTTACATTTTTCTCAATTTAATCAATTATAACCAGTCAATCTTTTTCTTAATCTTTTATAATCGCCAACCTTTGTTTTATCAACTATAGTCAATTTTGTAAATTTGCATTTAGTTTATTTATATATATATATATATATATATATATATATATATATATATATATATATAAATATAATATTTTCGTGACCTTGGTATGATAAGGTAAACTTAATAAGTCGGCGATTAAAGGTCTGGTTCATTACTTCAAAGTATATATATTTAAAACAACCCTACATGTTTCGGTAATGATGCCTTTGTCAAGGGAATTATTAAGTTTACCTTATATATATATATATATATATATATATATATATATATATATACCGTATGAACGCCGGCGAGTGATTGATCTACCACAATGTATGTAGTAAGACGAAGACGAATAGCGAGTTTATGTGGTTGGGGTTGAGAGAGTATATTCAATCTGTTCTACTGTCTAACTGTACGGGCGTTCCATACGCGACATTTCTTTATCCAACACATTCTACATACGATCTAAGTACGAATCAAATAATCTCTCTAACACATTGAATATTCTTATCAGTCGCTCATGGTGTTCAAGCAAGGCGAATATATTGAATCGGAAAACAAGCTTGCGACTGGCGATTCAGTTGCAGTTGCTCCTTGTCATCCGTATGTAGAGTACGTATAGAAATGTTAACAAATGTCCGTCGTAATTTTTATAACCGATTGGGTTACTGCTCGGCTCAAGAGGGTGGTTTATTTGAGCATTTACTAAATAATTAGTTTTTCTTTTTAGAATGTTCTTTTATTTAATAATTAATATTTATTACCAATAAAGGTATTTCAGTTAAATTTAATATTTTATAGGTAGTTTATTTAAGGAAACCATTTATTTATACTGGTAAACACTTTATTTATATTATTGCAAGAATCGTTATTGTTTTGAAATTTTATGCTATTACAGAATACTTTTTATTTTAATTTTTTTCAATAAGAGTTACGGTTTTGTTTCATAATTTTATATTATTTATGTGTTTTCATTTGAATAAGAATTTTTTAAGTTAAAGCCACGAAGCTATGATGAAACTTATCATTGAATATTTAGCGATGAAAATATCTGATGCTTCGCCGGTAAGAATTATTATTATGCAGTAAACAAAAACTCTGCACTTTACGGCGGATTGTATTTTATGATACTTTCAACTATATTATATCATTTTATTTAAATTTAAATGTTAAATTTAAAGTATTATGGCCGTAGAGACATAAACAAAAGTATCCGTTATTGTAGGGACGTTGACAGCCGGCATATGACTAATAGTGCGAAAAGCAACGGTGTAGTCGGATAAAATATCCAAATTCGTATATTAACCATAAATAATATACTACAAATATTTTTGTAGTTTGTTAACAATTAGTTATTAATTTGGAATATTTATTTTGATACATAATTTATTAATAAACAACAATAACGTTTTCTTAGTTCACCACAATTAAATACGCCCTGTAGGAGTTTAACGTATGTAGCCCCTCCCACTTGCAGTTGGACAGTCATTACTTATATATCCATCGATCGCTCGACGTTGTGCACACGGTATATATATATATATATATATATATATATATTGAAGCATTACAAGAAAGGCTCCTCCTTTGAAAGGGATACAAAAACAAGTTATTTAGTTATAATAGTTCATATTTACTATATGTTTTCATGCCAGTGAGGGGAGGAATTAATTCAAAATATAAATACTTTATTATGACGACCAATTTGCTTTAAAATAATTAACTTATTTTTCTCTATATTTTTATTACTGATGTTTATACTCATTTTCTAATTCAAATTAATATTTAACGCGATTTATAAGAACATATTTAACGTATTTATATTCAAATGTATTTGAAATAATTAAGCTCCGCCTCCAAATTATAACGGCATAATAACCTGTATAGGAACATATGTTGACAGAGTTATTGTAAACAAAACAACATATGTTTCATAACCAAACTTATTCAATAATTCTTAAAATAATTTTATAAATCCATTTGCATTGAAATATTACCTAAATTATAACTGTATAACAACATAATTATGAGTACGAACAAGGCAATAAACGGCCAGTCATTTTACTGAAAACAGAAGAATAAAACGGCGTCTTTACAACCATTGTTGTAACAAACGGTCACGAAAATTTCGCCCCGATAAAAGTAATTTTTTTTCTACTAAAATAATTAGTGTACAAGTGTTAAATTTATCTAAAACGCTTACAATACCTGTCGTCAACACACTGACAAAGTTACAAAAGACCAGACCATCACATTCCGGAGATAGAAATTTTTGAAATTTTGGGACATATAAATCATACAGCGAGTCTACTAAAAAAGGTACCGAAGATCAAGCCATTCAACGGAGCACACGAACGCCGCCAAGCAATCAGCTGTCGTCGGACTTTGGAAACATCACGAACAAGCCATCCTAAGGGAACCGATCTGTTTAATATCCGTTTTTCTGACTCAAGAACCATTCCGGAACCTATAGACAGAGATCACCCAAGTTAATTCCTGAAAATACAGTTTTTTTATATACTAATTGTTACACGCCATTTTAAATAGTCATATTCACATATAGAACTGGTTGTTCTCAACTTACTCGTACTTAGAGATAACGATTTGTTCCTCAAACACTGTAAACTGTTATTAAACAGATTGAAGTTCACTTTGCACTTGTTAAACTATTTAAACTTAATCTATTATTTCAAATATTCACAATTTTATTAGACTGATATTGTTAAACACATGATTATTCACAAGAGTAAAGAAGATTTGTATTAGTACCAATTTTTATCGCATATATCATTGCTTGTGTTCCACGAAACACCGATTTAATTTTGAATTTTTAAGAATTTTGTTTGTACAATAAAGTTAATGTTTTTTATCATTTTATTTTTTGGTTTTATTTTAATTGCTTGAAGTGTTGTTCGAATTGATTTATTAAAATAAATAAGCTAAGGGAGGAGTAGAAATACCTGAACCGACTTTGAACCCTGGAGATACGAAATATTGAGCTAGCCGTCTATAATAAAAAAAGGAAAGAATAATAAGCCCATTTCTAAGTTAAGTATAAAATCAACATTTTACATAATAGTTAATAATACTTTTTACGTCTCATTTAACATTATCACGATCATAAAGAGAATAAACCGCAACATAATATCATACTAAGAAATATTAAAAGTTCATACATAAAGAATTTAAAATAATAAGAAACGTATCAATATATATATATATATATATATATATATATATATATATATATATATATATATATAAACACAAAAGAAGAACACAAAAGCTAGAGAGGTCTTAGAAATGATACACATTTTCAAAAATAGCAAAACAATCAACGACAGAAACGAAATCGATGGGCTTTCAAAACTCTATTACCCTCTCATAAAACAATAGATAAATCAAAAAACCCCCTGCACGCACAAGACATAAACGGGGAAAAAATAGCTCCCATTAGAAAAAACAATGTTAACATATACCCCTTAATACGGTCCTGACCACCATGCTCCTTTCAAAAAACAGAAATTAAAACCCCCGCAAACTAAAGTATTAGTTCACTTACAATATCCGCACAAGCACGATCGTTCTAAGAAAATTGGTCTCGGATGTCCAACACATGTGTCACATAAATGCGTACCCTTGTAAAACAAAATCGAACAACAAATGTGAGTTTATTTATCATTTCTTTGTTCTCTTTACTTATTGTAGTGTAACTCAACTTTCCAATTCATTCATACAGTTGTTAATCACCTTAATGTCTCCATACCTATTCATTTTAGCTATTTTTTATGTTAATTTTATGTAATTTTCAACGTTAAATGTTAACTCAATTTGTAATCATTTTTTAATCTAATTTTAAACTTGAAATTGTTAATAATTGTTAAGTCTCCATTTAATTCATACAGATATTAATCACTTAAATGTCCCCCTACCATTCTAAGCTATTTTAATTTAATTTTCAACGTAAAATGCTAACCTAATTCGTAATTCATTTCTTAATATAATTTTAAATTTAAAATTGTTAATTTAATTGTTATATCACACGAAACAAACACAGTTCTCATGTTCATTGTAATGATTCTTGTTTCCAGATGCTTGAAAAAGACTGAATTGATAAAAGTCGAAACGTCGTAAACAAACATCAAAATTCAATAAAAGGTCGCTAAAACCAATAAAAATCTATTATTTTTAATATATATAGATATATATATATATATATATATATATATATATATAAAACTAAACCTCCAGACATATACCAGGTTCGCTCAATAGATATGGTGAACAATTTTATATTTATATGTGTGAAACGGATAAACACGTATTTTGATGGGGTGTAATTTAATTACTGGGTTTAGTATCCAGCATGTCAATTAGTTTCGACATTATTACAAACGTTCATATCGTTTTTTTTTGTTTGACGTATTATTATTATTAATACCTTTTGCTTCAAATTAGAATAAGAGCGATATTTTAGCGCTTTTGCATTACAGTGCCTTTATCTTTTTTTGTTTTCTGGGAGATAGTTAATAAAATAAAATAGTGACTAGTAAGTGTCTCGTTTCTTTTGTTTTTCCTTTCGAACGGCTGGGGTGTCACTTACCCGCCGTGTGGTTTTCCATTCTTGATTTACCGTAATTTTCCGAAATTGCGGCGTCTAGCGGTACTAAATTCGGTGGCGCCCTTTCCACCATTTTTTTGGCATTTTTAAGTACCTCTGGGTCTCCCACCCCCTGGGCTGAGGCTGTCTTGATAGTCGGGTGGGCCGCTAGACGTTGACAGGAGCGGCCAGGTGGAGCAATCCACATCGTCCGAAACTTGTTTTTTTTGTTGTTTTTGTTGTCCTTTTTTTTTTTTTTCATAGTTACGGTATTATCACCCTAGCAGGTCACAAGACCCATCTTACCTATTTAAATTTTTATGGTGGGGGCTGCTGCGCCCACAGGAATGATTTTAAATAATCAGGCTCGACACTGAAAATTGTCCCCCTTGATATGAAAATTGAGAGGTTTCATAATTTCGCAGTAGGTGGCTCGTTTCAATTGAAATGCCCTGTATATGAAGAAACTGCATTAGTATTTTTATTAAATTCAATTAGAATTAGTTATACCAATGACATCGCATCGTTATTTGCCCCAAGCTTACGCAATCGTTTGATGAAAATGGGTTTACTGACTTAAAGTTTGCAAAACATTATACAATATTTTGCAAAAGACATAATTTTAAGACAAGATTCCCTCCTCTAACAAGGAAATTTTGTTAGAAAGGTGAAATTAAATAAAGTTACTTTAATAACGATTCCGGTTACTCTATCGCCCTAAATTATAGGTAACACTTATGTACACGAAACAATATATTGAGACTTTACACACTACTAATTAGCCATAAAATAACAAGCAGGTACGAACTCAGCGTCCCTAACTAAGTTTGTAATTAGAACAAAGTCTGCGCCGTACCCACTCAGGCTACGTATGAACTTGCTAGTCATTTAATACCTATCTCCGATGTTACAGCTTGAATTATTTCACCGGGTTGTAATTGGTATTAAAAGTCTACTAGTATATTTTGTATATTATTTTTCCTACCTAGAAGAAACTTTTTGATTTTGTTACGGAGGAGGATAGTAATTAATATCAAGGAAGGGAAGGATTAACTCTGAATGCTACCATCTTGGTATACATTCTCTTATTATAGAAAGCTGTACCGATTCAATACGATTGATAATGCATCAGTTTCAAAATAAATATACCTAATAGGGACATAAATACTGTTAAAAATATTTTATAAAATACAATTGAAACTACATTTAATTTTTTCGCCAAATTTTATTGACATTTGTACTTATTGTTACACTTCGTGTATATCAATTAATTTTAAATTATATTTCTTCAAATATTTAGAATTTTAAAAATATTAATTCAAACTTAGAAATTTTCTGTGTATCTTTCTTATTAGGAAATAGAAAGTTTTTCTTTTGTGAACGATCAACTCATATCTAACGTTTGTTCACAAATATTTTACATTTCCTTTTAAAATTTTAGTTATCAATTTAATTACGTACGTTTTCTTCATAATTATGTTATGTCGCATATCATCTTAAAGCTTTTGTCACAAGGAATATTTTAATGATATTTGTTTCATCGATATAGCAGCTTAGTTGGTCGCGCGTGGTGCAGATTATCCCAACACATTTTCAAAAGGACATTACTTCATTAGGCAACCAAGTATACAAACACGCTTTAATGTAATCCTTTAGTAACCTAACAAGAGAAGATTAGTTCGGTAACATACTGAATACATTTGCCCATGTCCTAAAAAAAAATAGTAAAGTCATTTGCACCCCACGCCACTAATTGTGTTACTTCTCTTAGACTATGTAAGTATCTACTTTTTAAGTATTTCTTTGTCTACGAGGATTGCGGATATAAACATGGATATAAATATAACATAACCTCAAAAATATTTTATATATTTGCATATTTACACAACGAATCCCCAATTTATGGTTTTTCAAATGATATATATATATATATATATATATATATATATATATATATGTATATATATATATACATATATAGAATAAAATAAATTAAAAGCGGGCAAGCGGTCTGTCAATTAAAAAACTCATTTATTAAGTATCCCTATATTTCGCAACAACTTTGTTGCTTCTTCCGGAGATACTACAAAATTAATGAGAAACAACATTAAATAAATAAGAGTATAAAGCAGTAGTAAAATAATTACAAAATGTAGAGTTGAAAAAAATAACAAAATTGACGTACAAGGAAAATAAAATTGATTAGATTTAAAACTTAAAGTAATTATAGATACAAGCCTTTAAAACCTTTAAAAAACATGTATATGTAAAAGTTAAAACATGAAAAATAAAAAATATAAAACGAAACATATAGCAAAAAACTAAAGTCACAAGTATATAAAAAAATAATGCATTATAAATTTAACAATATATGGACCAAATAACAAAACAATTTTTAGATGGTCAACTAACCGTCAAACCGAGTATATTAAAATAAATTATGCTTAGTCCGTTAGTATCAGATCTATAATTTACGTTATTTGTGTCTCTGTTAATGTGGACCATTTCTAGAAAGGTTCTTTTTTAAGGTTATTTTCAACGTCTAAGATCTTAACATCAACAAAATTGAATGTATGGTCACGATCAATTGCATGGTCCACCAGTGCACAAGATCTCTTTCCAATACGGACATCACTTTTATGCTGTGTGATGCGCTGTTTTAGCCACTGTGATGTCTGACCTATATAAACGTCACAACAATCCGAACATGAGTTTTTTAATTGACAGACCGCTTGCCTTTTAATTTATTTTATTCAATATATTACGGTCGATAATTTCGTTATATAAATATGGTAAATTCAATCAGTTGGCGATTTAAGGCCTGGCTTTACTTTAAAGTATATATATTTAAAACAACCCTACATGTTTCGGCAATGATGCCTATATCAAGGATATCCATTAAAGGCATTGATAAAGGCATCATTGCCGAAACATGTAGGGTTGTTTTAAATATATATACTTTAAAGTAAAGCCAGGCCTTAAATCGCCAACTGATTGAATTTACCATATCAAACCAAGGTCACGAAATAATTATATATATATATATATATATATATATATATATATATATATATATATAACAATTGATAAATTATTGGAGTTTTTCGGCTTTTATATGAAATATTTACAAATATCAAATTATACGGCTAAGAAATTATCTATATCTATATCTATATATATATATATATATATATATATATATATATATATATATATGTAGGTTATGTGAGTACAGCTGATATTTTAGAACTAGCATGTGATAAAAATGAAGCTGAAGTAAGCAGTGAGGATAAGATATTTGACAACAAAAGCATTTCTTAGGAAAAGACAAACAGTTCAAATGGAACAAAGATATACCGATTCAGTTGAGAACAAGATCAAAAAATATTATATCATACCTTCCTGGCCCTAAAGGTAACGCAAAAAATGCAAAAACGCCGTTGGTTTCATTTGAGTCTTTTATGACAGAAAATATGATACACGTAGTCGTGATCAAAGCTCACGAATATATTGACTAAAAACAAATTTCATGAGAGAAAGTGTTGCGCAAAATACAATTTATCTGAAATCTATCTGCTTTTTTAGGAATTTTACTCATGAGTGGTATGCTGCGAGCTGCACATCTAAATTTCTTAGATATGTGGAGTATTAATGGAAGCGGAATCGAATTTGCTAGACTATCTTTCTGAAAAGATGTATTAGATTCGATACATTGGATACAAGAGCGAAACGCTTACAGTACGATAAAATGACTCACATCAGAGAAATATTTGATATGCTTGTTGAGCAATGTATAAAACTCTATTCACCGGGAAAATATCTTACCATTGATGAAATACTTGTTCCTTTTAGAGGGCGTGTTGGGTTTAAGCAATATATTCCTAACAAATCGGCAAAATATGGGCTCAAAATGTACTCTTTGGTCGATGCAAGAACCTTTTATAAATAAAAATTGGAAATGTATGTAGGAAAGTAACCAAATGGACCATATGCCAATGATAACTCTCCTAGTAATGTCGTGAAGCGACTTATAGAACCAACTAAAGGTTTCAGGGATAACATCACCACAAACAATTGGTACAATAGTATACCCCTTGCAGTTAATTTACTTGATAATTATTCTCTTACCATTATTGGTACGCTTAGAAAAAATAAGAAAGAAATTCCGCCGCAGTTTCATCCAAGTAAACATCGTACACCAAAAAGCATTATATTTGGATACAATAAGAACATGTGATTGGTCTCTTATGTACCAAAAAAAATCAATCTGTGGTACTACTTTCAACAATGCACGATCAATTTGTGATTGATGATTCAAGAGATGATTATTACATCAATATGATGACCATAAATTCAACAAGAATGAACGTTTAAAGTTACTTAAAAAAGACGTTATAGTTTCAAGGGAAACACGAAAGAATATATTCTTAAATAGCATCAATTGTATGCTTACAAGTGGATAAAATAACAAATATTTCAACAATATATTTTATTAAATTTACACTACATAGACAATTGGAAGCCTTTTTCATCTGGGGTATATGTCAATTAGTTTAGGTAAATAAGGTCACAATATATCTGCATATTGCTGAGTTAAGGTCAATGAAATTAACACACCGCCATAACCGGTTTATTGTTATTATCGGCTTAAAGGTTACATAATATGCAAATATTATACTAATAAACACTCCTTTCACACTTAAGTCCCACTTTCACATAGAAAATAACGAATAGATGGAATTTCCTGTCTGTATATTGATGATTACATTAAGGAACTTGTCATTACAAAATATATATTTTGTCTACTAGCAATACGTTTCATTAAAGTCAAAAAATTATCCATGGAAAAAGTGAAAACAAAATTTTTCCATCGGATGCTACTGATAGACATAAAGATAAAGGATAAAGAATGTCTTTTATTTAAGAAAAAACACCACACTTATCACAATTAATACTCGCATCCTAAGTACAGTTAAGCTCACATAAATCTAGTAAAACTTAACTTGTCAAAATTGTTAAAATTTTCTAATATTGCTCAGTGTTTATTAATCTTTTATTGAAAGACAAACCAAATGACAAGTAATTTTTTAATACAATTTAGAAAACACACATAAACTAATACTTAATTGATCCGATATTCGCATCAATTGCTGCCCTTAACCTTCTAGGTGCAGCATCAATGGGACTTCTTAAAAAATTAGGTTTCTCAACAATATTTTCCCAACTATTTTCAATAGATTCCTATAGTTGTTCCCTATTAGTAAATCTTATACGAGATCTATGAATTTGCTTTGTAATTTTTTGGATTCTCTCTCAAATATTCAGGCAAATTCTGATCTTCTACATCAGTTTATATTCTTTTAAGACCAGTTCCTCGACATATACTGCCTTCATTTTCCTATAATTTTTTTAACTAGTAGGTAGTACTGTAGATTTGTTCAAATGAAATTCTTCTGCGACTTGTTTAATGGTGCTACTTTCAAAATTTAACAAAATTTATACTTTGTCTGCCGGAGTCAGTTTTCTTGCCATTTTGGATATCAAAAAGTGACAAATGTCATTTTGACGTCACACGAATGAATTACAACAAAACAAAAATTCAAAAATGATTTATACTAGATTCATGTGTCACTGTACATGTTTCGGCAACTAAGTTGTCATTCTCAGTAGGTAAAATTATTAGTTTCGGTGTTGAATATGAGACATATACAACATCGACAAAGGTACAGTTCCAGTAACACGCCTGTTGGAATTCTTAGGAAAGTATGAGATATATTAGAAGAGAGTGTGGGAAGAAACGCATGTGTATCATTCCTGAAGAGGCGTAACCAAGGGTGAAACTGTTGTTTTTTAAAGCTTAGTGTACATGTTAGCTTTACTGTGCCCTATGTTTAGAACTGTGATTATTAATTTTACCTTGAGAATGACAACCTAGCTGCCGAAATACGTATTTAGGATACGAGTATTAATCATTGTAAGAGGTTCTAATATTCGCCCGACTATTAGCTATTATGTTTATTTTCCTATTTGTGCAACCTGCTTCTCGAATATCCTCGACACAGACAACGACTGTAAATAATTCAGCTTGAAAAACTGTCATGTATTTCCCCAGACTTAGTGATCTTTCACATCTAGGGCACATTTCACAGATCACCTGCACCATAATTGCTCGAGTGACACTTTGCGACACTTTGCCTGTTCTCTGGTTGATATAAATATATCCAGCTTAATTCTAAACAAAATCTCAGGTGACATTCTGTCCGCCGGCATTTGTAATACGGTCTCCTGCAGTACAGTTTCCGTGGCAAATGTGTGTCAAATATTATCAGCACAAAAAATTTGATATTGTTTTAAATATCAGTAAAAAGTTGAATCGTTTTTTTCATTTTCGAAAAAAATAAGCGACAACTTGGTTATAACCAATCATGCAGAGGTTCTTCTTCTGTATTTAAACACAAACACCTATTGAAAAAAAGACTTTTCTACATACATACTGAACTGGGATATACATAAAAATAGTTACTGCTACTCCAAACACCGTCTACTGCTGAAAAGAAGGTGGTTTAAATTATGGTAGCCTAAGGCTATACAAGTAACGTATTGGACTAAAGCAAATTTGTAATTTAAATGCAATGACTTTTGAATACATACAAATTTAAACTAAGATCGACTCTGGTACACTAATATTTTTCTTTCTGTTAAGGTTAGACCTAATGCTACGTTAATTACGATATGAATATATTTCTGGACACACTATATATTTTGAACATTTGTTCTGTTACTTGTCACAAAATTGCGATAAAAATATTATAATAAACAAGTTTCCTGATCATTAACGAAGCCTATTTCAAAAAGAAATGACACTCCAAATACTGACAAAAATTCTAAATATAAATAATTGGCACATTTCTTTTGTTTATATATAGTAAAAAATTTATAATTGATAACCTCGTTTTCTTGAATACAACCAAGTAGGAATAACGAATACAGTTGATTATTCTAGGCGTCGTACGTATGAAAACATTCACGCCGGGTCAAGGAAATGAACAAACTACAATTACATAATTCTCAACAATTTTGATTATTTCGAAATAAGTACGTATATAATTATGTAATTCCTGGCTAGAAGCTATTTTAAAAAGACAAAATTATTGCAATAAATGTAGAAAGAAAATTATATATTACCTAGTCAAGTACGAATAAAATAAATTCTATGCTCTTTCTCGGTTCTTAACGACGCGTGTGTTCGATATAAGCAACACTTTAATATATCTAACTAACAAATCGGAGACTGTGGCTTATAAGTGAATAAAATAAAATTAAAAAAACCTTACCATAATAGAATTTAATGATTCTAAATACGTATTTCTACAACCACGTTGTCATCTTCAGTAGAAAAAACAGTGTAACACTTGAACGCACAAAAACACTCACAGAAGGATTGTTCTGAACGTCTTCTAGTTTAACACCAAAATCTTCAATCTTAAATGCTACAAAAATTACCTACATTTTGGTAAACTCCACCTATTCATGCAAGAGCATTAACCCATTATTTGTAAATTCTATAGAAAAACCGTTTAGAAATATTATAAAAGCCGTAATTTAACATACATTAAGGATCCAATTATGAAACTAATCCTTAAATTATGTTGAAATATAAATTTGTAAATTAATGTTGAGTCAGAATATTTTAATGGCAAATATTGTAATGAAACGAATTTAAAAATAAATTGCATGAATTCGAATATTTTTTAATGGTTTTCCTATTTTTCTTGCTTTAATAACATCTAACTGTCAATTAACTCAAATAAAGAAGAACCTGGTATAGGACCCAAATCTGCGCTAATTACGTTATTCCAATTTTTGAAGATAAAAATGCTCTCAAAACTATCTAATTCGCGGGGGCGTGTGACGTTTTTTATTAATCTCAGACAGTCATATGTTATGTTGTGATCTGATTCAAGAATATGTCGGGCAACACTTGATTTTTTCGGTCTATTGAATCTAATATGCGAAACATGTTATTTATAACGAGTTAGAATCGAACGTTTTGTTTGGCCGACATACTTTTTATCACAATCCTTACAATTTATTTCATAAATACCAGATTTGTTGTTTACCTCAACTTTGTCTTTCGCGTTGCCTAAGACAGATTTTAGGGAGTTATTCGACCGAAATGCTACTTGAACATTATACTGTTTAAAGGTTTTACTTAAATTTTTCGTAGTTTCGTGAAACGGTAAACTAATAAATTTTTTGCTCGAATCAATTTGAGGTAGCAAACATGAGGAATTCTGAATTGTTTTTCTTACTTTATGTTTTCTAACTAGCTTGTTTATTATTTCTGAATCGAAACCGTTGTAACTGGCGATTTTCTTAATTAATGTTAATTCCTTTTCATATCTATCCGCTGTCAATTGCATGCTTAACAAACGATTGATAAGAAAATTGAAAGAGGCACTCTTGTGCTGAAAAGTATGGTTTGAATCTGCGGTTATAAATCTGTTGACGTTGGTTTCTTTTCGGTAAATATCAAACTCAAAGTTTTTGTCATTCCTAATTACTAAGGTATCTAAAAATGGTAAACCTCAGTTGTTTTCCTTTTCAACCGTGAATTTAATACTAGGAAATTTTGAATTTAATTTTGTTACAAAATAGTCGCACTTATTGGTATCAAAAATTGCAAACACATCGTCTACATACCTGACCCATATGTTTGGAAAATATTTGGCTGACTTTTCAAACTCAATCTCAAAGTGACTCATAAATAAATTCGCGATAAATGGAGATAAGCAATTACCCATGGCTGTACCCTGTTGCTGTTCAAAGAACTTGCCTTCGAATTGGAAGCAATTTTGGGCAATACAAAGGCTTGTTAACTGCAAATATTCATTTATTTTTTCCTTTTCAACGTGATTCCTATAAAGTAATAGGAGTAAATTATAATTACAATTGTATAATTTACATTTAAGTCTGACGAAAAATTTAAATAATTTTGATTATGAAGACTGGTGTTTACAGGAAGGTTGTTAGAGTAACGAATCAAAAGAATGAGAATAAGATTGCTAAATTAAATAATAAATATATGAAACTTTGTCCGCGTACAAAAGATAACAAGAACAGCCCTCCTATGAAAGAGATATTAGTTGTCAATGAATCGTTTGAGATTTTTAGTCGCGATGAGTTAGGTTTATTGAACAAAGGGTTAAAATATTGTTTGACAAACAAAAAGATGCCTACAGAGGAGATTGTTGCAAGCATCGAGACCTCTATTAGGAATTTTGAATATACATCAAATCCTATGTCAGAGACATGCAAGCGACAGATCCAGGAATCTTTACAGCAGCACAAACAATTTTCAAGTAAGAAAGACTGGGACACTATTAAAACTCTCAGATTTAAAGATTGTTTATATTTAAAAGCAGATAAAGGGAATAAGTTAGTCATTTTGGACAAAATCGATTATTCTGATAGAGTTAATAATTTAATTTCTGAAGGGCCTTATGTAGAACTGAATATGTAGAACTGAAGAATGGTAGAGTAAAATTTACTAGTTCCCATTTAAAAAAAAATGCGCGGACAGGCGTAACTAAAAAACAATTGAAGAAAAAAAAATCAAATATTCTCAAATGTAGATCAAAATATCCCAACAAACTTTTATATTAAACATAAATCCCTAAAATGAATATTAACGACAATAAATTGCCGTCTCCATACTTTTAACTAACCCTGTATATATAATCGATAAAGCCTTCTTATACCCGAAGGTGTTAAGGTAAATTGAGAATAACCAACATCAAATTGAAAATATCCAACTTCAAATTGAGAATAACCAACTTCAAATTAAGAATAATCAACTTCAAATTGAGAATTAATAAATTTGCTGTACGCGTTGATGTAACAAAAAAAAATACTAGACGTCAGTATTTTAGCGTCAGTGGTAAGACATTTACTGACATTTATCTTTACCATGCCTTACATTAAAAAATGCCAAGCTGACAAAGCTAAGCAGCAAATTGTGCTGTTTATAATTGTCAAGGTGACTGGAGAGGGTTTGCGATTAGATTGGGCGTTAAAAAATCATGGTCAAAAAATCAAGAAAATGTGGAAAAGTCACGTAGTTGACAAAAATTTGTGAAAATCACGAAGGAGCATCGTCGATTTATCGTTAAATACATTGAAGAAAACCCAAAATTAACATTAACAGGTTAACTGCCAAGCCAATAAATTCAGCATACCATAAATTGCTAAGACTTAGTCCTTGCAGCCCAATGTTACATCCAATTGAAACGACTTGGTCCAGCTTAAAAGCTGCTGTTAAACGGGATTTAAATCTACATTTGCTACATATTTTAACTGGTGAGGGCAGAGCAAATTTAAACCAGACGGAGTTTCGTCTACAACAATTAGAGGAGATAATAATAATGTTAATGCAATAAATCCGGCAAACTAAACGATCTAATCATGTAATTTACAAAATCCATTTATTAATTGTGTTAGGTACTTTACATGTTATAATATAATAAAAGGAGTTTTCATTTGTAATTGTTTGTTCTCATTTTGAAAGTGTTTATTCTCAATTTGAACTTTATTAATCCCAAATTGAAGTTGAAAAGGTATAGACGCAGGTGAAATTTAGTAATTTTCGTCACTAGGGACGAAAGTTAATGTTATGGAATTTTCTCTCACTAGTGACGGAAATCAAGTTTTCGCTGCATTATTCAGGTGACGAAAAATGTCTTTTTATAATGGGTCGTAGAAAAACATCATTATTATTATTTATATTTAATGACAAATGCACTTAAATATACTTTTCAAAATATATTCTCCCCGCAAGAAATATGTATTCGTGTATATGACCAGCATTACGAATATTTGGTTAAGTTGCGTTTATGTCGGATATAGGTATAGATAACGTATACAGCGGATAACGTATTTTATTTAATTGTAGCATTCCAGCACATTTCCCCCAATAACTTTAATAGAAAAAAATTGTTTCTTTTGAGATCCTTTAAATTTTTCAAAAATTTTTTTCAAAAATATTTGGTAGACGAATTCTTGATACTTGCCCAGCTAATGCCCCAGCCATCCTATTCAGCGGATCTAACCTTTTCAGATTTCCACTTATTCCCAAAACTCCACCAGAAGGAAATTCAAGATTGACGAAGAAGTTATTGCAGAGTAGAGTAATAATTTGACGAATTAGATGCTGAGGATTATAAAGATGTAATTGCACTCCAGCACTGGTGGTTCAAGTGTATTAATGGCGGAACATAATAAGGGGAACATTTGAGCAATTAATAAAAAATCGTTTCTGTAATTCCTCGGATATAACATTCGCCACAATTTTATTAAGGCATTAAACCAAAAAGTGTAACAACGAGTAATATATTAGCAAATACAATGCGGTCACATAAAATATTAACAATTTATGATTTTATAAAAAGAAATTGTTATTAAATTGTATTAAAGTTAGATACTCAATAGAAATACATAAACAAACAAACAAAAATATAACGCTTTTTAATATTTTATGTTCGTTTTATATTAAGTATAGTAAGGTATTAGTTCCTTATGCAAACTAATGTGTTCCTACGTTATCATAAGCTTCTTAATAAAACAATTCAAAGAAGACTAAAGACTGAAGACGTTAACAAATATCTTTTCGAATTTAACACAAGACAGAATTAATACATTACCAAATACAAATATTTCGACGCACAAAAGAACACACAAAAACGATATCATCTCCGCGAAAGCCATGTGTATAAACGTAAAGATACAAGTGATTGTTGTTTTTTGACTGTTTACAGAAATCACATTACATTGCGCATTGTTCAACTAATGCACTAAACCGATTACCAATCCTTCGCTTTCCAGACTGGTCAGTTAATTTCAAGTCGACGATCTATAGATTATTACACGCATGCCTCAATAAATTTATCCCACTACATTTTGTTTAAATATTCTTTTTAGTTTAAACAAATCAGTTTAAAATAGTTACTTTTTTTTTTTTAACAACCATGAAGAGACGAATGAAGATTAAGTTGCCTGTCATATATGTGTTTACCCTCTCAAAATTGGATGTGGACCTTATAAATTTCATTAGAAAGATAAAATATAATTCAGGGTGAGTCAATATTCACTCCTCAACTCTCAGATATATATTCTACAAACAAGACAAAAATGAAGAACATTACCGTTTTTTAAATTTTGTTTATTGAAACAAATCCAAATAAAAAAAGAACTTAATATTACAAAAATAAAAACTATCTGAGTCAAGCTAAAAGAAAAATGAAACAAAACATCTAATTCCTTAACAAATCTTCAAAATGAATACCATTTTCGTAAACACGCGTATACCGGATGTGTTTTTAAACTTGAAACTTTCAAATGTCTAGATTTAAAATTTAATAATTCAAAAGAAATCTGGCGAAATAAGATCTGGTGATCTACTAGGCCAATTTACTGAACCAGTTCTACCGAACCAGCAACCATTGAAATTACGATCAAGTACTTCACGTGCTACCACTGAATAGTGTGCTGGACAACCATCATGTTAAAACCTAACGTCTGCAAGTAGTGCTGGCAGTTCATTTTCCAAAATGTCTCGGTATATTTCACCATTCAAGTGGCCTTCAATAATGCGAGGGCCGATGACTTTGTTCCCACTTATTCCACACCAAACGTTGACAGTCCAAAGACGCTGATATTCAATTTGGTGAGGCTAGTGCAGATTTTCAACACTCCATTAATGTATCTCGTCAATTAACCGTTTCGTGGTTTGTGAAACACCCCTTGAGAGCAACACGTAACGAAAAAAAATGGGGTTTTGTTGTAATTGTTCACATGTCCACTGACAAAATTTACTCGATTTTGAAAATGAACGCCATGAAGATCATGATGTAAAGACACATGATATGGATAATATTTATGACGTTTCAAAATTTTCCAAGCACTGGTGTGGGAAAATCCAAAATCCCGAGCTCTTTCTCTTGTGCTAACATGAGTATTAACAGCCACTGCAGCTAATAGAGCGACAAAATGATAAGTAAAGCTAAAGCCGCGTTAAAAAATTGTCCAAACTTAATAACTAATTCCACTAGTTCCAGTATTTGAAAGCAGGTGTCAGTTGTGAAGGTTTGAAATTGCTAATTATTACTCCATAGCTATATGTGTGCTTAGATAATTTCTTAGCCGTTCATTAGATATATCAATTGATACATTTTTATATACCTATATTTATATATATATATATACTGATGTAGTTCATCTGATGTTCTTTTAATTTCTTTCTTTTTAATGTTTTCTTGTATAGAAATGGTATATCTGCAAATTAATGATTTTTAAATATATTATTGAATAGCCAAATTTATGTATTTTCGATGTAAAATTATAATTGGATTTAGAAATATTGATATCGATTAATATTGTAATTTGTATTCATTTTATTTTTATTTCTTGCTCTTAAATTAAATGTTTTCGTGAGGATCTTGGTTTTCTAAATCTAATTTTGATTATATTATATGTTATCATATTTCTATCATCGTATTATTTATTATGACCCTGATTTACTTAAATTCCTAAAACTGTGATTGCGATTACGTGAGTAATGTTAATGTATATTCTGATTAATCTGTCACAGTTATTTTTATCTTTGGTTTATGAAAGATTTTCTTTAAAGTAATATTTTAAATTTATTCCTTTTTAATTTGTCAAAATGACATTTGATTTAATTTTTGAATTCAGTGTACATTTTCATAGAAAATCTGATTTATGGAATGTTAATATTTCTTATGGGAGTCTTGACTACCAAAAACAGAATAATAAATAAGCAGATTTTTGCACAGAAAATTGGTGTATAAAGAGATATATTAAAAGTTTCCTCTTCGAATAGTAATTTAATAGTGATATCTTAACATAATCTACTCTAGGAGGTATTTAACTTATGATCAATTGGTATATTTACCTTGCTGAAAGGATTTCTTCGTATGAAAAATAACCTGGAATACTTATTTACAATCTATATGTAAAAGCTTCGTTACTAATCCTTATTTATGATAATGCAGCGATATTAAAGGAGTTACCAGTATCGTTATTGGATATATTGGGATAATTTACACCTTTTCCTAATATTAATAAGTACACATAACCTTGCAGTTTTCTACGAACATCTAGACTTTAAACCGATTAACATTTGGATTTGTCTACTAGCCGTATTGGTCCTGTCTACCAAGTATTTCCACATCTGTAACAGACGGATTGCCCTACAGTCTATATGTCATCCAGAAGGTTACTTGTAGATCAGTTTTAGTCACTACTTATGTTATCTGTACAGGTATTTACCATAGCTTTAATTACCTGTAATAATACGCAAGATATTCCATTTCTTTCAAGTATTAAATACTTTTAATATTACTCACGTATCTCAAAATTAATAATCATTTTACCTTTTAAATTTAATTTATGCATCAGATAAAACTTTAATACTTTGTTTACATTCGCCATTTATATACTGGGTTAGACTAGACAACCCATTACACTTGTTTGTTATAATAATAACATACTCATAAAACCCTAAATTGTATCTTGATTATTTTAAAGAAAAAAACAATTTAATTCTGAATTATATTTATTATTACCATTTACATATTTGTTTTATTTTATGTACTTAATCTCCTGATATCTACACATCCGGAACCTGCCTTTAGATCCTGAGATATAAAGTCTTTGCTTTATTTTAATTATTCTTTCTATTTATCTTGAGCTAGCAATACATTAATATTTCTATAATTAACCCACACCCATTATATATATTAATTATTCATGATAGCAACTCAGTATTATTACAAAATTGTCACCACAACGTGAGACAGCTTTCAGAATTATTACAATATATATATATATATATATATATATATATATATATATATATATATATATACCTGGTGTATTATGAAAAACCTTTCGTGCTGTAACTTTTTTATTTTTTATGTAATAAATGTAATAAATTATACGTCGAACTAAATCGTTTTAAAAACACTGTAACGTGATCCGCTTTGAATTTTTTTTTTACACTTTGTTTTTGACAGACAGCTGCAAACTGTGTGTTTTTTTAAATTGCACTATATTTTTTTTTCCTTATTCAAATATATTACTTTTTCTGAATATGAAACTGTAAACAACGATATCCTTGTATGAAAAAAAACGAGAAATTGTAGGTTTTTTTTTTAGTTCGATTTATTCTGGTTTTTCCGAACACAGAGATTTCTTAAATGCATTTTAAATACTCTATTTCATTTTATTACCAGCAAATGTATGTACCTTTTAAAATCACTTACATTCAATACTATATAGCCCATAAAGGATTACAAACCAATGTTATCAGTGAGCGGTGGGTCAACAACAACATTTACAGTGTTTATTTTAAAAATTTAAAAATCAAGCAGTCACATTGAACGATAAAAGTGCATTCCAAATTTTCGAAGAGAGCTGTGACATCTGTTCTGTCACACATTCATTATAACATTTTCAACAATTTATTTCTAAATTTTGTTATTGAAATGGATAATGGCGAATGTGTGGATGAGATTCAAGCATATTTTGAATGCGGAAGAAATTCTGCAGCTGCTTTGCGACTTTATGGAAATCGTTTTCCTGTCCAAGTGCCGATAAGTTTGGAAGGCTCGTGCGAAATTTACGAAATTTTGGATCATTCAAAAAACCGAAAATAAGCGCACGTGTAATTCAATCAACGTGTAATCAAGATCAAAATTTAGAATTAAGTGTCTTGCTCTATGTGGAAGAAAACCCTAATACGTCTACGCGAGTAATTGCTCACTACATGCAGGTATCACATTCTACAGTTCAGTACATTCTGAAGAAGCACAAGTTCTTTCCTTATAAACCACGGAAGGTGCATGCTCTCGGTGAAAACGACCCTCAACGAAGGGTTCAATTCTGCACGGTTTTCATGAATAAACTAAGGGAAGATCCAATTTTTTATCGTCGTGTGTTGTGGTCAGATGAATGCACTTTTGGGAAAAATGGTGTATTCAACAGAAATAATCATCGCCATTGGAGCACTGAAAATAACCACGTTGTGTTTTCAAAATCGATTCAGTGTAAATGTATGGTGTGGCATTTTAGGCGATAGAGTAGTAGGGTCTTTTTTTGTGGAGGGTAATCTAAACCAAGAAAAGTATAATAATTTGTTACGCAATGAATTAGG
The DNA here is from genome assembly GCA_935421215.2 of Melolontha melolontha. Taxonomy (NCBI): domain Eukaryota; kingdom Metazoa; phylum Arthropoda; class Insecta; order Coleoptera; family Scarabaeidae; genus Melolontha; species Melolontha melolontha. The sequence goes on along the minus strand of OW285236.1, from coordinate 227,971,949 downwards.
CGATTATTTAGATGAGTTGCCACTTGCTGAGTTAAACAGGGTGGTGTACCAACAGGACGGTGCCACACCCCATAATGCACGAATGAATACTGATTTTCTAAATACATATTTTGGCGTCAGATGGATGGGCACTTACGGAACTATTCGATGGCCTGCTAGATCGCCAGATCTGAATCCACTGGATTTCTTTCTGTGGTCTTTCATTCAAGATCATGTCTATTTGACTCCACCTGATACCAGAGATGATTTAGTAAGAAGGATAGTACAAGTATGTCATGCAATACCACCAAATCTTATATTAAACGCAGCAGTTGGAGTTAATAGAAGGCGTCAAATGTGTCTGGAACAAAATGGGGCCAATTTCGAACATTTGATTCATTAAAATATATGATAGCTTGATTTCTGTAAATTTCGAAGTTTTTTTTTTAATAATAATAAATTTGTCACTCAATTTAATGGAGGTGTCTTCAGGAAATAAATGTATATTAGAATAAGTAAAAAAAATATGTAGTACAATTTAAAAAAAAAAATTACTACTGTCTGTCAAAAACGAAATGTCAAATTTTTTTTTTTTTTAAACAGGTTACAGTGCTTTCAAAACGATTTAGTTTGATATATCATTCATTAAAATCAGATAAAATATAAGGAAGCTACAACCCCAAAGGTTTTTCATAATACACCCGGTATATAAGAGAACCGCAATTAAGCTAAAGTTATGGTCAGAAATAAGAAAGAATAGGTACGTTTAGTACAGAAAAGATGCAATCTGAGAGAAACTATTGAAATGTTGAAACGCTGGTGTCTAACAGAACCGAATTATGTTATGTTACATATTATTTTTTATGACTAGTATTCATTTTCACAATTACTAGACTTCTTAAAGATAATTTTGCGATCCATTTAAATAAATATTGTTGTCCTTGCAATTTATCAGTCACTGAGCTGATGTGACGCCATCATCCAACAGATAATTACATCCTTTATTGTGTTACCTAATCAGATATGAATTAATTACGAATCGATACGTGTGCCGCCCATTGAACAACAGAGTTCTTTTATATTGTTTCGGACGATTTAAAATTAGATTTTGAATTGCCATTCAGCTTTAACTCAAATCCAAAATTAAATTCTCGTTTGTAATTAATTACACTTCCGTTAATTCGGCAATAAATTTCTATCCAGATCAAGCGTTAGTGACTCATGCCGGCAAGCCAATTGAGGCAAAGATATGACTAATAAGCTATGAAATAATTGTGATTCATTACCCCTTTCAGTTATATTTGATAATTTATGTGATTCGACAGTCAAGTTTTTTTGCTTGTAATTATTTCTTGCATTGTAATGAGCGAATATCGAAGCTTCTAATCTATGTATATGAATGGCTATGTTCGATCAATATGTACTAGGAACGTGGACAATAGAAATCATTAACCACAATAATTAACAGCCTGGTATTACAGGTAACACGGATTAAATTGACATCGAGTTCGAACGAATACGTAATTTTTATGTGACGAACTGATTGAACTTTCAACATGGAATCATCGGTATAATGACCGACATCAACATACCTGGCATATTACGCCAACCGTTCGAGAATGTTAGTGTCAAAAGTTTCTTAATTGGCGAAAACCGGTTTACCAAATTACTTATAGTCTTATAGATATTTGTAGACGTACGTTGAAGCAAGACACGTTCTCAAGACGTGTCTTTTCAGTTATCTTTTTTTTTCTCCTCTTTATTTCTTTATTCACCACTTGCCGCAACATGTTTCATAAAGTGTAATGTCAAGATATTCAGAAGAGACGTTTATTTAACTACCACTGAACTGATACAAGCTGTTCAAGATATACAAAGTGAATGGTGTGATCATCGGCGGTAAATAAATAAATTGTTTAGTCTGGAAAGAAGTTTCAGTTTTTCGCTTGCAGCATTTGCTAACCGTTTATTTTTAAAAGAAATAACTTCTTTTTTAAGTTTGCTTATTTGCGTATATAATGCACATATTTAAAATACAATGTTTATTATAGGGAGTGCATTGAGTTCTTGCATTTCTAGAAAACTTTAATAAGAAATTAGTAACCGTTCATTTGGATATTAACCATCCTGGTACTGTGCTGGCTACAAACGTACCCAAAAGGGCAAATTTTTGCTGACCACCATGAAAATAATTTTACGTTGGTCTTCATGTTTGCTTGTATTGTCTCTAAATACGTCTTAAATTAAATAATAGTTCAATATTAGTAAATAATTTATAAATTAAAATGCTAAATATAATTTCTTCTTGTAATTATTTTGATCACGGTGTCACAGTGTTTTAGAAATCAGCTGATATAAAATTTCTATTAGTCATATGTTTCGGTTATTTTAAATCAGATTTCACAAACCAGTGTTTTCTAAGTAGTGTTTTTATTTATTTATCCGGACTGTGGCGCGTGTGTTGTGTAACACAATGTCTACTAAACTGCGAAATCCTACGAGACTAGCAACTGAAGAATTGGACTTGTATTTGAATGATAAATACGATGATCCTGACTTTGACAATATTTTGAGGTTAGTAGAAGAAGAAAAAAATGATAGAGAATTTGCTGATAGGATTTTCAGGATAATAATGTTGTTGAAGACGTTTCCCAAGGAAATGACACAAATGAAAAGGGTGATCTTCAGTATAGTGATGTCGTTGAAGACCTTTCCGAAGGAGATGACACTAGTGATGTGTTCCTCTATACACTTTGAAGGATAATACAAAAATGGACAAAAATCCCGTTCCGTCCACATCGAAGAAACCGAAATAATATTATAAGGAATGCATCTGGCCTTACCAACTAAAGTGCAAACTTTGAAAGAGAAGCACAGGCATTTTGTCTGTTTGTTACTGATGAAATTATCGATATTATTGTCCGAGAAGCAAACAGAAAAGTTGAACAGGTATGCTACTAAAAATTAAAATAGTTCGAGTACTTATAGGAGAAGTAGTTTAGATAAATGGTTTATGGAATGCTAAATATCCAGAAAAACCATGTTTATGGAAACCTACTAAGTCTGTTGAAATGAAAGCCCATATTGATTTATTGTTGATTATGGGCGTTTCGCGATTCAATAAGAAATCACTAAAAGCACTTTGGTGCTCTAACAGAGCATATGCTCACCCAATTTTTCCGGCTACCATATCGCGAACACGTTTTCAATTATTGCCTGCGTTTTTAAGGTTTGATAATTACCAAACTAGAGCTCGAAGAAAAGAAACTAACAAATTAGCGCCAATAGGAGATGTCTTCAATACATTTGTAGAAAACTGTAAAAAATCCTATCATTCTAATGATACCTTGACAGTGAATGACCAACCTGCCTCTATTAGAGGCCGATGTTCTTTCCGGGTTTACATGAAAAGTAAACTCGATAGATACAACACAAAAATTTGGGCACTCGCTAATAGCATAAATGCCTACAGTCTAAATTTTCAAGTTTACTTGGGGGGGAAAGGGAGCTGCTGCAGAAAGAAATCAGGGACAACGCGTTGTTATGGACTTGGTAGAATGGTTAGGACATGGAGATTGGATAACTACACATAACGTTTTCACAAGGAAGCTATTAGCTGATTGTCTTTAACAAAAGCACTTTCACTATGCGGCACATTACGGCAAAATAAGGCTTGTATTCTAAAAGAACTATTACCAAATAAATACAGACAGCCATATTCTAGCATGTTTGTCTTTTCGAAAAATTACACTCTAGTGTCATACATACCTACTAAAAATAAAGCACTAATTTTACTCTCGACAGAGCATCATGACGATATAGCTTCAAGAGATAAACCAGACATAGTGTTGCACTATAACATAACAACACAGGGGCGCTGAAAATACAACCGACAAAGTGGCCAAAGAATATTCGGTGAGACGCAGCAGTAGCTTCTACCCAGTAGTTTTATTTGGTAATCTTCTTGACGCGGCAGTCATCAACGCATTTCGATTATTCCCGACAAAGATACGAAGAGTTTAAATTATAGAAAAAAAAATATTTTGAATCTCGGCCAACTACTAGTGAAGCAGAACATTATTGCAAGATATCAATAATATTGAAGAAAATCGTCATAGGCCATTGCTTACTTTGCCTTTTACATGTATATGTCGATACCCTTTTATCCACGACGTCGACGCCGCCTTTTCTTTTATTGTCGTAGAAAATAATTTCGGGAAATATTCTAAACAGTGCAAGAAGTTAACAGTTATTACATCATGAAGAATACAAAAAAATTCCTTGAATATGTCCCGAAATTTTGCTACTGGGTGCACAGTGTACCAAGTGTAGACTCAACATTTATTGTTTTGTAAAGATTATATGAATTCGCCAGTATTAATACTTTTCTTAAAGTATAATTAAAAGAGGAAATATTTAATAACAATCCTAAAACCTCGCTAGAGGATGAGAAAGGTCAGAGCAATTAGTATGCATTAAATATTACGTTTTCATTTCTGAAAATATTTCAAGGATAAATGTAGGCGAAAGTTTCCAGGTGATATTTTAATTATTTCATTAAAAATATTTAAATATTAGATCTTAATAAACGCTAAGTTGCCATGGCAACCAGGCATGAAAACTTTGTCCGCACGATACGTACACAGTGTAGCTAATTAATGATGAAATATGTCGAAAACACCAATATAATAACACTTTGTGTGCCCTTAATTAAAAATAATAATAAATATAATTTCATTGTATAAAATTTTTTTTACGCACAATGGTACTATTTCACTTTTAACGAGTGCCCAACACTAACATAAATTGTCAAGTTTATAAAAATGGCAGAAGTCAAAAAATTAGACTTATACAACTGTCATAATTACAAGGTAATACAAAATCGTATTATATTTGCGAGCAATACTACTCGACTATCTACACATTTTTAATTCATCGTATTATATTTGCAAGCAAAACTACTCGACTATCTACACATTTTTAATTAAAGTGAATAAATAATGACATCTATTTGAGTACATTACATATTTAAAGGAAAGTAAAAAAGTGCGCAATATTTTTAAACATATTTAAGATAATTATTATGATTTAATATCACTTTTCAAAAAAGATTTAGTAAACACAATGGCTCCAACACTATAAAATGATTGAGCACTAGAATCATATTTGGCATCCAAACATAAAATAGCTATAGAAGATTTTAATTGGCGAGAGAATATAATAACAAAGTTACAGGAACAAAATAAATTACAGACCCCATTTCAGAAACTTATACACAAAAGTAAGTATATTATTCATTCATGTTGATACTTCATACTATATTAATAAATTAATCTGAAAAGTTTTAAAATTATATTGCTAACTCATCACAATAGAACCAAAAAAAAACTCTTTACCTATTGCCATAATTGCCATGAATACATTAATGAACCAAAATAATAAATCAACCTTGATTGTGAAAATAATGTAAAACTTTAATTATTATATATAAACTACTAAATCACTAAATTTCAAACATATAATAGTATTAAATTTCATGGCATTTCGACAAATGCTTTTGATAGGTACTGTTGCTAAGTAACGTAACAATTAATAGTGATATTTTCTGACAGATTACTAAATTATTATGCTATGATTTTATATTTAATATGATAATATCTAATTGTAAATGTATTTGACTAAATGCATAAAATGAATATTCAGGCATCGTAATTCTAAATACTAAAATGGGTAATTTAAAATATTGTAAATATAAAACTTCAAATAAGAAATAACGTAGAAAATATGTTAATATTTACTTATATTTAATTGGAAATTGAATGCGAATTAACGGTACGATACGAACCATACGATCAAGCAACGTGGACTATGCATCTCTTATCATGTCAAATTGTCGGAGTGGAAATGGCTCAGAAACAGAACGGCAGTCCACGTGACAAGTTCGCGCAGATTAAAAGCAGTGGGGAGATTTGTATTTGGTTTTACATCAAATGTCAGATAATTCTAACCTCTGAGCGTGTATCACTTTATGATCCCCTAGCAAAGACATTATGTTCCGTCAAACGTCAATGACAAATGTATTCTGACAATTACTTGAGTAGTAGGGATGGACGTTTTTAAAAACGGCTTCTGCGCACCCCCTCCTCGCGCCAACTTAATTTGCGCTTGCTATACTTAAATCAGGTCAATCTCCTAGCATTAGAATGCATTCGAACAAATTCCAAGAACAGTTTTCGCTAATGGATTTTATTTACGATTCCTTTAGATGTTTTTTTTGTGCCATGAATTGTTTTACTGTTTGACACGTTGATTTCAAATATTAAACAAGAAATGTTTCTCTCTCCTAAAATGTATTTTGAAGTAATTATTTTTATTCCGTATTTGGGATTATTTTTCTCACATAAAATATTTTTTTTCTCTTTTTATTCACATTATAAAAAACTTTTGTGTAGAAAATACTAACATGTATATAACATCTGTGGAACTTCTTTATATGTAAACAATTCCTGGAATTTTAATTTAAATCGTGTGACAAATATTTAGATTTTTTATGCTTGTATTCCTTGATAAAGGCATCATTTGCCGAAACATGTAGGGTTGTTTTAAATATATATATTTTGAAGTAAAACCAGATCTTAAATCGCCAACAAATTGAATTTACCATAACACACAAAGGTCACGAAATAATTATCATTATATATATATATATATATATATATATATATATATATATAAGATGAAAAAATAGAAATTTTGAACTGGTATAAAGCTGGAATCAGTTTAAGGAAAGTGCGGAATCTGTTATCTTGACAGGCCCATATCATCGATCGGAAAAATTCAGGCGATAAATACACACAGAAAGAAAATTAAAACTCCCACATTTTTTCAGAAGACCTAAAATTAAATGTACTATGTTACATTGAAGAATGTCCCATAACACCATTAAGTAAAATAGCACAACAATTTAATATTTAATTTATTAAATGAAAATCATAATATGTTGAAGAAAATACTTTTCACTGATGAAGCGTCTTTTTCTTCGAATACGTATTGTTACTCGATTTGAAAATTTAGCCATTGAAGGTTCCTGGTTTCAAATGGATTGAGCCCCAATTCATTCAACTGCAGCAATTACAAATTTTCTAAATTCAAGTGTTAATGATCGATGGATAGAGAGGTTGGGTCCGATAGTTTGGCCGCTCCGTACGTCAGATTTATCGCCAAATGACTTCTTTGGGGATACCTTAAATATAAAATTTATGATAGTGTAATTTTCACTAACATTGAAGATTTAAAAGCGCACATAAGTACAGCCTGCGACGAATTACAAACCAAATTGGAGCTTTTAACACACTCTTTGCAGAAATTTCATAATCGACTCGCATATTGTATGGAATGTGAAGCTGGACATTTATGAAAAAGTTAAAGAATTATAAATATAAACTAACTTTTTTTCAATTTGCCATAAAATTCATTTTAATATTGCTTGTTTTCATCATAATTACTAGTGTTTGCCAAGCGATGTATGCATATATTTTTTAAACTTGTTCTCTATGAAATTTGCCGCAACAGAAAATATACCAGCAAAATGTCACAAGAAAATGAGTTATCTGCTCATCCGTAAATATTACAATCGAAACAAAGCTTGTATAACTTAAACTTACCTCGTATTCTAATTAGTAATGATAATAATAAGAATCTTTATTATCCAATAGATTGCAAATAATTCAAGTACAAAATAAAAAGAAACTGTATTTCTATAGACACTTCCAGTTATGTTGTTCGATACCTTCCATGTTGTTCTATCACATCAGCCTTCCCATAGATTTCTCGAACTTATTGTTCTTGATAGCATGACTCAAAAGCATTCCATTCAGGCAACCAACTACTCTTCTTGCTTGCGTTGTTTCTTTGTCGTCTTTGTCTGTTTATCAAAGTTCACTCCTAGTTATGTATATACCATGTGGTCTTCAATCTCGACCTTTCCTAGTTGTATGCTTTAAGGCTCGGTTTCAATAGCAAGATATTTGGACTTCTTTATATTTATATCCAACCTCTATTTACCGTATTCCTTCTGCAGTTTCCCAGGAATATATTTCAGATCGTATTTATATTTATCATAATAATTTGATTATATGAAACTGAAATCTATAAAGGCAGGTATCACCGGTATCAACCTCCATCGCAATGAAATTTCTCTTCGTCTGTTTCAATGCTTCTCTCACATAGATCTTAAATAGTGTGGAAATTAAGGGAAATAAGAAGATATAAGCGGAAAAAATAATACAAAATTCAATTGACGTAAAAGTATATCTAATAAAGTGTTATTAATAAAGTCGTGCTACATTTTAAATTTCTCCAATGACGCAATACTGCATTTAAATATTAAATAGCTGACACATTCTCAAAAAGGGAGAGTTAAAAATTATATTAATCCTAGCCGAAGGTTGGCAAAATATGTTGTTTTGTCTAGAGCCAAAGCATGGTCTTTTTCTTCTAGTTTGGGTTGGCCGACACCTCGTCCATGCACTTGAGCACAGTACTCTTTGTACCAGCCTCAAAAGATCTCTAAGTTCCATTCTGTTAATCTTGTGTCCTCGATAAAAGTGACTAACCTCCTCAGAGGAAATTTGAGTACCCTCGTCGGATCCAATAGATCTCTTCCAAAATGCGTCTCTCATAGTCCTTTCAATTCCTGACAAGTGCGTATTACATGAAGGCCAGTTTCCGCCTGTTTTTCGCATCTCCTACAACAGGGCTCGCTAACTAAACCCATACTGTACAGACGCTTCCTTAAAGGACAATGTCCGGTTATTAAGCCGGTAATAATTTTCATTACTTTTTGTTACTACGAACTAGATTAGCTGAAATCCTAGTGTCCAGCTCACTTAGTAGGGTTTTAGTATGGAATTGACCTTCTGTTACCCGTCATTTCTTTTTATGTTCTCGTTATAGCTATAACCAGATCTCCCTTCTAATGGAATCCTTAGCGATTCCACGTACAGGTCCTGGTCCTATGAAGTTCCGTTTGGTACCTTCCTTGACCAGTACGTCGGCCAACTCATTGCCTTTAATTCAGTCATGTCCTGGCACCTATATTAGTGACACAGTATTGTCTTGTGCAAGTATATTGAGGAAATGTTCACAATGTTCCAAAAATTCAGACCTGGTAAATGGATTCATACTGGCTTTAATAGCTGCCTGACTATCGGTCATTATGTTTATTTTTTTGCTCGGTGCAGACTGCGACTAGTCTAGAAACCGTCGTGTGTTTCTCAGACTTAACGATATCTTTCTTCTGGGACACTTTTCGCATATACCAGCACCTGTGCTCCAGTTGGATTGTGTTCCACCCATGTACCAGGTGCCGGCACCGTAATCGCCCGAGCGACTCCTTGCCTGTTCCCTAGTCGGTATAGTCAGATTATGTTTACAGCTTAGCTGCAAACATAATCTGAGGTGCTATACTGTCCGCCGGCATTTGTAATATAGGATCTCCCGATACAGTTCCTGTGGTATCTGTATGGCTCCCTACAACCTTATTAGGGCACCACACGCCATTTATTCTTCAGTTTCAGGATCACAGCCATTGCCACTGCTTTCACAAATATTTCCAACGGAGGAAGACCCGCAAAGGCCTCCGTGGAGGCGGTTTCCGAAGAATAGTATTAGATAATGTAATGGAGACAACATATCAGGATTATCGATCTTGAGATGAACCTAGTTTTAAATTAATTTTAGACGTACGAATTGTCCTATAACATTTCTAAAAGATGCCATTCAAGTTCCTCAGTTCATAAAATACACAATTAAGAAATATTCTTTTGAATAAAAAATGTCTAAATCTAAAAATTTGCACAGAAATACAAAAATGTTAAAAAAATATCTGTATGTGTACACATAGATATAGAACAACGTGTACTTATGTCGCATTTCTGGCTTCTACGTATAGACACGTGTTTCTAATTCATCAAAATTCTCGTCAGTTTATGTGGAGGAGCATATGAAATGCTTTGCGTCACCGCGAATGGTCAAAAAAAGGCACCTCGGCAATATTTAGCGGTGAAGCAAAGCATTTGGTATGCTTTTCCACGTACACTGACGAGAACTAAAATGAGTTAGAAACACGTGCCTGTAAGTATAAGCTACCATTCCGAAGTAAATATACATTGCATATATCCATGCGTACATATATACATATGGTTTTAACATTTTTGTATTACTGTATTTTCTATTTAATGTTAATTAAAAATCCATATGCTATCTTCTACATGTTAAATATTTATCTAAATATTTGTCTTTTTTTATTTCGAAACTTGAACAGCAACCCTCGTATAATAGAATTTCTATAAAAACTGAGTCATGGAAAGACGGAAATATTTTCGGAGTTGATAGTTTGAGTCATCACAAAAAGAAATTTTGTATAAACATAGTTGTTATTTCCGGAAACGTTAACAATAGCAGCGAGTTGCCCATTACATCTCTTCGGTTTCTGTTTCTTAACACGTAAACTGCTGGATTCGTTTGGAAATTAAAAGTTGTTAATGTTGTCAACGATCAAACAAATCGTTACTCATTCAGAATTTTACATGGTATTATGTATATGCTGTTGTAGAACATCGCTGTAAATTTTTAATAGACAATCAACTTACATTAAATTACATTATTCGATAAAGATTTTACTTAACCCTTCAATGCCCACGTGGCGTCTAGCAGTCTCACGTCTTAGTTATTTAGGCTCTTACTCTAGATGGCGCTAAATGATAAGCACTGCCCTCTATGTACCTTCCAATTAAATACTTATATGACGTTTAGTTATATCTCAACAGTGTAAAAACTTTCTTGGAAGAGTTATAACTAGAGAACGGACACGCTTATCACATGACGCAAAGCCCAGTGCAGTACTGGCGAAAGGCTGTATTTCTAAAATATTTAATTTTATTTATATAATTGGAAAACGAACAGCTGGTGATCTATAAAATTACGAAATACATATTTATTTGTTGAAAAGTTGTATTTATAAAGTTTTTAATTTTATTTATATAATTTGAAAACATACGGGTGGTGATCTATCTATCTAAAATTACGAAATACATATTTATTAATTAATTTTATTTATATAATTGGAAAACAAACGGGTGGTGATCTATAAAATTACGAAATACATATGTATTTGTTGAAAAGTTGTATTTTTAAAGTTTTTAATTTTATTTCTATAATTGGAACATTTTTATTTGTTCATTTTGCCGTTCAAGTTGAGTAAAGGAGTATTAATATTGACTAGCAATAGTTTCTCAAGGTTTTCTTCTGTAAATTTTGTTCTCTTTGAATTAATTACATCCTTATAAATAGAAAATGTCCTTTCTACATCGCAACTGGTTATAGGTGCATACTGGAAATATTCTTTTATTTCTTCATATTTAGCCGTTAGATTTTGTGAAATTGTCTCCATACATAATTGCTGCAATGTAATTAAATCTGGATTTCTATTAAGAATTGCTTCAAACTTTTGCCGAAGGCCACATCCGAAGTCACTTGGAATACTTTTCAAATTATTAACAGCCACATCTAATGTGGTTAATCCGTCATTTAATTTGAGATTTCGATTTTCAAAATAAGTGATTAGTTTTGGCAATTTTCCAAAGTGTTCGTAAAGAAAGTACAACTGATTTTTTAAATTTGGGATTTGTGTGAGCTCTTTGCACTCACCAATACTTCTAGCATCCTCCTTTAGCAGTGTTACGAAATGTTTTAGACTATCGAAATTCTCAGCTTAATAACTAGTAGCTTCCAGCCATGTTCCCCATCTAGTTATTACTGGAGTGGGAGGCAGTGACAGAGATGTAAATATTTCCCTGAAAAGAGCTAGTCTCAATGGTGCGTTTCTGAAAACCCTTTTAAAAGCTGATACAAGTCTATCAACTTCCGGAAAAGTGTCTCTGATATATTCACAGATTCTGTGGGGAGCATGTGCTACACAAGTAATATTCAGCATATTAGGATATGTTTTCTTCAATAGTCTGCCCGTTTTTAACATATACGAAGCACTATCACTGACAAATAAAAGTATTTTTTCTTTGGACGTGGCGTCCGAATGAAGCATTTTTTGCATATTCTCCTTAATGGTTTCAGCAACTGTTTCCGCATCAACTCTATTTATAACACTTGTTGCTATTACATATGAGTTATAGGGAATAGTTGGATGTAGTACACCAGCTACAACATTTACCACACAGCGTCCTAACATATCCACCGTTTCGTCGGCGCTTATCCATATGTATTGATTTAAAAGATGGCTTCTAATGCGTTCTACTGTTCTCGTATAGCACCTAGAAACATAATATTTGCGTAAAGTTGATTCATCAGGAACATTTCGACCAGTATATTTTTTCAGAAATGTCTTCAAAATTGGATTGTTCAATTTAAATAATGGAATATTAGCTGCCATAAAAGTTTCACAGAGTTCTTCGTTAAAATTTTTAGATTCCAACGGGTTCAATTTTTTTTCGTGCTTTAACGATCCTACGTGACGTTTTACGGTTGATTTATTGCAATTTTTCAATAACGTTTCACACACTTCACAATAAATTTCGGAATCACTGGCAATGTACATACAATCAGTATGGCCCTCAATCCAACTCGCCATTGTTTCACGATGCCATTCTCGACGCTCTTCCATTGTCTGAAAAAGTAAGAATATTCTAGATCCAAATAAACGAAATTAAATAACGAAATTTTATGCACACTTACGTGAAAATAATTGGAAGAAGTTGCTTAAATGAAAAGAAAAGGAATGTACGTGCTATTTCTCTTACGAAATACGATAAACTTATGTATTTTATCTACGTACACGACACCACTGAAAACACTATATTCTCCGAATACAATAGCTGGTTTATCCATTGTTATCGCTGCGAGACCAGGTGGCCGAGTAAGTCAAACAAATACTTCATTGAATTACGCCGGGATGTACTGAGCGACTTTATACACAATTCCAATTGCCGATTGCGTTTTGTGGAAATTGCATCCGATCTCTAGTTATATCCTAATTTATTGTAATTTAGTCTAGTAGACGCTACTATTGACATACAGTTGGTACAAACAATTTGCTATCAATTAAGTGGAATTTTATATTTTTATGTTTGTATATGTGTACCTCTTTTATTTCTTAAGAAATATAAACCTATAGTACATGATATCGGGAGGAGGAAATTATTTAACCCTTCCGATTGAAGGGATGCGAAATATTTGCCTCAAGTTTCCGATAAATTGTCATTTCATTCCGAACTATCTCAAGCTGAGGATAGTTGTGATGAAAGTGAAGAAGATTTTGCACAAGAAAATGTAGAAGCCAGAGACACTGAACAAGAAATTTGAACTCATGAAGAAAGCAATTACGAAGCCGATAGTACAAATCAAAATATAATTCTAGCCAAAGATAAAGAAACAAGTTGGGAAATGGGCAGACCTACATTGACAGTTAAAACTCGTGCATATAATATTATTTCGCATTTACCGTCTATAATGGGAGCTGCAAATAGAGCTAAAACCGTTCTTGAATGTTGGTAAGTGTTCTTTAGTAACAAAATGCCTGCAATTATTGTTGATAATACCAATAGATATATCTATTTCAAAAAAGAAAAGCTTTCAAGACACAGAGACTATAAACACACCGATTTGATTGAACTAAAAGCTTTTACAGTAAAACCTCTAATTATGGACACCTCCGACAATCGGACACCTCTAAAAAATGGACCTTTTTTGTGGTACGAAATTTTATAATGGGTTTTCTTAACAATAGTCACTCCTAATATTGGACCCTCCATAAATCGGACGCGGACACCCTTTATTTCACCGAAGCAATAAAACATCTGTAAATATATCTCTTAATTAAGGACAGACAAGACGGGCGGCGCCGAATAAAATTTTGCAATTATGTACTTTTATTGCTGCACACGTGGAAGTATATCTACTCGGGTTTTTGCCATAATATATATGTATGTACAAAGTGCACAGGTGGAAGTATATCTACTCGGGTTTTTCCCATAATACAAAGGAACGACGGTTTACCACTGGCCTACTCGTCAGGTGATAAGTGGAGTGATATATATTTTGAATCAGTTTGAACTAGCCTTTGATAGTGTCAACATGGATTCTAGTAAAAGAAAGCGGTTAACAATCCAAGATAAAATTGATATTATTGCGGTTAGTGAACAGCAAAGCTTAAGTGTCCGAAAGCTCGCGGAAAAGTTTGGTGTCGGAAAGTCGCAAATTAGTGATATACTGAAAAACAAAAGTGAAATAAAAGAACTTTTAGAGAAAAATGGAAACCTAGCTCAAAAAAGGAAGTTTCCAAAAACTATTGGTTTAGCAATCGACGGAGCAGTGTTCAACTGGTTCTGTAAGGTGCGAAACAAAAATATTCCCATGTCAGGACCACTACTCAAAGAAAAGGCGCTGGAACTAGCACAAAGTTTACAACTCACCGAATTCAAAGCGTCTAATGGTTGGTTGGAGAAATTTTGTCAAAGACATAAAATATCATTTAAAAGTGTGTGTGGTGAATCTGCCTATGTAAACATGCAAAATGTAGACGATTGGAAAGTCAAGTTGCAATCAATATGCAAAGATTACTCTCCGAAAGATATTTTTAATGCTGATGAAACCGGTTTATTTTTCCGCGCCCTTCCGACAAAAACATTTGCGTTAAGAAGTGATAAATGTGCCGGAGGAAAATCTGCAAAAGAACGACTAACTATATTGTTGTGTTCAAATATGGAGGGTGATAAGGAAAGGCCGTTAGTCATCGGTAAAAGTAAGAAACCTAGATGTTTTAAAGGAGCTCATGTGGATAAGTTGCCGATAGGATGGATATCTAACAAAAAAGCGTGGATGACTTTGGATATTATGTCAGCTTGGTTAAAGAACTTTGATAACAAGATGAAGAAAGAAAAAAAACATGTAATTTTGTTTCTTGATAATGCCACTTCTCATCCGAAGATTTCAGTGGAAAACGTAAAATTGGTTTTTCTGCCTCCAAATACTACCTCGCATTGTCAACCTATGGACCAGGGTGTGATTCAAAACTTTAAGGTAATTTACCGGAGCATGCTTGTAAAAAGGCTTTTGGCGTTAATGGATACTGAAAATTCACTAGAAATGGTAGAAAAAACATTACGGTAGTCACTGCATTAATATGGATATCAGCTGCTTGGAAAAAACTCTCGCCTATGACCGTAAGAAACTGTTTTCAAAAATGCGGACTCAATCAAAGTGACAGTGATCTAAGTGCAGAGTGCGATATAGAAGATAATATACCATTAGCATTTTTATTTCCCAATTTTAACATCACTAATTTAGATTTAAGCACATACGCATTAATTGATAATGAGTTATTTACTGAAAATCCTAATGTTTCTATTATAGATTGTATCGATGAAATTACTGATATCAGTGATGAAATGGCAAATGAGATTGAAGAGGAATTTGTAACTAGTATATCAAATATTTCAGAAGCCCATCAAAAATTAAAAGATCTTGAGAACTATTTCTTAAGCACTAACAGTTTTAACATTGCTAACAATATTTCTCAAGCTCTTCTTGAATGTGAATCTGAGATATTTAAACATAAAATGAAAAAAGCAAGACAAACAACAATTAATGATTATTTCAAGTGAAATCTAGCATAAAATATGTATGTATGTATGTGTATTAAGTATAGTAAATTTTTTTCGACTTTCGTCTTATTATGTGTGATTAAATTGATATGAGAATGAATATTTTTTTTCGTTTTTTGTTTCACCTCCACATTTTGGACACCTCCATATATTGGACATTTTAGGATTCCCCGTCAGTGTCCATTATAAGGAGGTTATACTGTATTTTACTCTTGTTGGTTTCTAAAGAAACTGTAAGTTAAAAACCAAAAATTTATGGTGTACTGATAGATCAGACGTTGAATTTTCTTCGTTTAATAATGTCTCGCAATCGTTTCATTTATTTGTTACGATATATTCGCTTTAAGGATACAGGTACTAGAAATGACAGGCAATATGTCGATAAGTTAACGCCGACAAGAGAAGTTTTTGACATTTTTGTTCATCAATATTATCAGAGTTATCGTCTAAGTGAATACATAACAAACGACGAAATGCTAGTCAAGTTTAGACGAAGGTGCGGATTTCGTCAATACATCCCAATTAAGCCCAGCAAATACGGCGTCAAGATATTTTCAATGGTGGATGCTCGTATGTACTATATGGCAAATTTAGAAATATATGTTAGTCAGCAACCTCATGGTCTATTTAATGTCGATTGTAGTCCATATTAGGTTGTAAAAAGATTATGTGAGCCTATTGTGATGTGACCCGGGCCTGAAGGGGTACATCGCTGCGTTTGTACGCAGATACGCCGATATATTAAATAATAAACGGGCAGCGTTTGGTTATCAACATATAATTAATTAACACATTATAAACAGTCAACAATAACAATATACATAGGAACAAATAACTAGACACTAGTCTTAAGGAGGTTTCTATAATACACTCTCTAGGACTCTGAGTGTCTCTCTGTGTCTTACTGTCTCTTACTGTCCCTAGAGATCTGATGGACCTTATTATATACTCCAGTGTGTCCTCATTCAGACTAGTGGCCTTAGTGTAAAATCAACAAAGTGGTGAAAGGGTATAACACATATCGAGGCTGTAGAAACAAGACCGGGGTCGCACCTTGAATAAGAAAAGTAGTACAATACATGACTCGATTTGGTTACCACACTATCTATGGGACCGGTCGTAATATAACAAACGACATTTGGTTTACCGGTCATAAGCTAATTGTAGATTTATTGAAAGATCGCCTTACGTCTGTGGTATCTATTAGAAAAAATAAGCGGGAACTACCACCAAGGCTTGTGTCACTACAAGGAAGAGAACAATTTGCAAATCGATTTGGATATCAAGAGAATGTGACACTGGTATCATATATGCCTAAAACGGGTACAAATGTTCTTACGTTTTCCACGATGCATCATGACTTGAAAAGCAGAAGATGTTTTGCAAAAAACTTAGGTCTTAACTTAGCTTCAGAACATTTGCAAAGAAGAACGTAAGTTAACACTTTTCCAAGAGATTTACGGAAAAGAACTAGCGATCTCAGCTTTAGGATGAATACAGATAGTAACGAAGGCAGCGTGAACATCACTGCCGAAAATATGGACACCTAAGAGCTTCCAAACTCTGCTAGAAAACGATGTCATATTTGCGACCGAAAAAATAATCTTATGACCATACTTGTATAGTTTGTGAATATTGTATTTGTCTAGAACATACAAACTATGTTTGTAATAATTGCAACACTAAATTTCAGTAAAATATGGGGTTATGGATTTTTATATTGTAGATATTTTAAATAAACGTGAGTTTATAATTACGCTTGATTACATACATATATTTATCCTAGTTCACCAATATATAAATACATTATATGTACCTATAAAAGCGGAGGTATATAAGTGAATGGCCCAGTTTCATAATAAATTTTTCTATTCCGATGTCGTAAAGTGTTAATTACGATACCCCGTTGCTTGGTTACACAGTATCGTATTACTTTACCGCACTCTAATTTTTTTTTTCTAAGTTGGTCACACGTGAAATAAGTAACTAAATCGTTTTAAAAGTTATAGATATGGTTAGATATCAACGTTCGACAGTGATAAAAATATAAATAAAAATTATAGAGAGAATACTAGAGACATTTGCTAAAACTTAATTAGTACTAATTATTAGAGAACGGACATTCTTACCACATGACTCGGCGTAATTCAATGAAGTATTCGTTAGTCTTATCCGGCCATCTGGTCCGTTGCGATTACAATGGACAACACAGCTATTGTATTCGGAGGATATATTCCATTAAACGCAATCGGCAATTGGAAATGTTTATAAACTTCGCTGAGTATATTCCGGCGTAATACAATGAAGTATTTGTGTTTGACTTTCTCAGCCACCTGATTTTCGCAGCGTTAACAATGGACAACGGCTATTGTATTCGGAGAACCTAGTCATGTGGTAAGAATGTCCGTTCTCTACTAATTATACACAATAAAAGGCGTTCGACAGACTCTTGCTAAAGGAGTGTATCTATAAATTCGTTAACAAAACTAGACGTTAAAATACTTCTATTGAGATTACTTATCATTGTGAATACTGCAATTGTTATATACTTTTACTGTAAGACTAGAAGATTCGTGGGCACTAATACATATTCCAGGCAGATTCTGGGAACACACTCTATTTTGTTTGAATCCCTGCTGATTCACATTAACTAATAAATCAATTTTCATTTAATTAGAAGTTGATGGATTCTCTGTGATTTTAATAGACGTATTAGCAGTGTTAGATATTATTTAAGCAACGTCTAATTTTTTTTTGATGGAATTATCAAAGTAACCTTCAGCCGCAGCGGAAGATTTCCATCCTCCATGGCGCTTAATTGTAATTAAATCTCCTCGACTATTAACCAAATATGTTACACTAGATCGTCTAAAGCATGGATTCCCAAAGTGGTCCAGGTGGACCCCCAGGAGTCCGCGGGAGACTCGACGGGGGGTCTACATTGGCGTGACAAAAAAATTGGGGTTCACAATTCGTAAGCGGGGGTCCACGAAAATTTATCTGGTTTTGATAGTGAAGAACTAAAATGTTGGCTTGAGTTCACCTACCAATGTAGGCAGATAATATTTTAAGAAGCTCAGTGACTGCTGCTTCTAAAAACTTGCATATTCCATATTCAGCACAACGTGTCGAGACTTACAAAGCACTCCGAATGGGGAGTTTTCTAAATAAAATATGTGAGAATTGATTGGTTTCTTGTGCTGTGAGTAGATGTCAAAGGAGTAAAGTTGGATGGAATCACTTTTTTGATTGGCTAACTTTACTTTTTTGACATCCACTCACAGCACAATCAATTAATTAATTAACCTATAATTCAGCCGCAACGCAAATTTCCATAGTTAGATCTAATCTTCACATTTTTTGTCGAGTTTTGGGAATATGGTAGAAATGTAGCTGCAGGGGGTCCACCGGAACCAGCAAAAGTTTCAAAGTGGTCTATGAGAAAAAAAAAATGGGAGCCTCTGGTCTAAAGCAATGTCCAGTGGAGAGTTCAGGATTAGGTAATTTTAAGTAACCAATATTTTTTGGTACTTTTCCTATTGTATTAATACCTATTGGAATATTTACACACAAGCAATTTCTATATTGAAGGAAAAAACGCTTATGTGTAACATGAATGGGATGAAGGTGATAATATTTTTTCACCAAATCAATCCATAACCTTTGAGTTATAATAAATTGTCTAGGTACATAAGTTTTAGTTTTTAGCACATCAACCATTATGACATAATTTTTAAACTGTATATCACCATATATCATAATGTTGGTTATTTCTTCACGATGGCGAGCTCCATAAAGCCCATTATAAGGATGACCTAACATAATTTTAATATAACTATTATAACAAAATAATGTACAAAATTAGTAAAATACTACTATAATTATGTTTCTATTACTTACTTTTATTGCTAAATAGGTTTTATTACCTCCTTCTATTATAAATCGGTTAATGTGCTCTATTTATAAAATCTTCGATTTCTTAGGCTCATAGCCTTCAGACAATCTTTATAAAAATGCTATTAGTTTAAAAAATTTTGAGATATCTGTATTTTTATAAATATTCAAACAATTTTAACATCGAATATTTGGACCACAGGGAAGATGCTTTTTTTATTTTACTTTCTTTGTCAAAATAGGCAATCATAATGTCTTCTGTAATAGTCACGATGTTATTTTCTTTACACCAAGTTATAAATTGGTTATATTCCTTTTTATAAATGTGTCGAGATTTTTTTGGCAGAAGATTTTCCAAATTATCTTTTGCAATTTTCCGAAGCTCTGGCGGCGTGCAATTACTTATTTCGTCCATTTTGATGTTAGATAGTTACATAAATTAGTGCAAGATTTAAATTTCAAAACACACAACAATATTTCAAATACCTGAAATGTTCAAATTATAAGTTAGTGTAACCAACGTCAAAAAATAAAATATCTAAAATATTCGTATTGAACATAACTATTATTTTAAACATTTTTTAATAATTAAAAGGCGGAATAGAAAAAATAATATAAAATACACGTTTCATAAGACATTTTTGCGCACTCGTTCATTAGAAAACTCGCCTACGGCTCGTTTTCTAAACCTTGAACTAGTGCGCAAAAATCATGTTTTATGAAACTTCTATCTTAATATACTATAATGTACCTTTAAATTTATATGAAATATGTTTTATAACTACATCTTAAAGGAAAAGTTATTATGAAACTGACCGTAAGACTTTTTCTGAACAACGTTCTTTTGTTTATATCCGACGCTGCGGTGTACATGCTGAAGACTGATAGACTACTGTAGGAAAAGTATTCCAATTTGTTCCCATATTACGTACTATTCTCATGCGTTACATCGAATCTCGACATATATTTGTGATGAATTTGTAGATGTGTACAAATTAATTAGTTTAGTAAAAGAAGTATTTTTAAAAGCTCCTTAGAGAGTAAGTTTATAAGTTTCCTAACTTGCTGTTGCCACTTGCTCCCGTAATTACAAGGCAGGGTACCTCATTGTAAGCTAGTTTTTTTTTTACTATCAAATTTTGGAACATATTAAAGAAACAGTATATTGGTTAAAAAAAGTCGTAGTAAAATTGAATGTAAGAAAATATTACAAAAAGAAATCTATGATGGATGACTTAAGCTTTATTCATAAACACTTTCATGACTTACTTAATATTATAACATATTTTGAAACACAAAATATTGCTTTAAAACAAGGAATGTAAAAATTAAATAATTTGGATAGTAAATTAAAACCTTGAGATTAATACCTTGAGAATTTCGCCAACGATTAGAGCAGAAAATTCCCTACAACTAGCACTAATACTAATCCTAGCGCTAACACTAACACTAACATCGCGACCTGTTCACTAACAAACGCAATTGATAAAAACGTTTGAAAAGGCGCATTCAATATTTATAATAACTAGTTATTGTAAAATTTTGTAAATGTTGAAAAAAAATTCAATAAATAAAGCTAACCCTAAATTCGATAGTTCTAAATTTAAAAGTGATAAATGTTAAAAAAAAATTAAACTTTATTTAAAATTAAATTATTTAGTTTTTGGCGCATTAATCTAAAAATATTTACTTAGCAAAATTCAACCTAAATCAATAGTTAATTAGTATTTAAAAACTGATATTGAATTAACTTGATTAATTATTCGAAAATAAAACACTTGGCTTAGTTTCACAACTTTAATTAGATACACTAACAATTGTTTCGGCTATTAGGCAATTATCAAAGAGCTATCTCAAACTAAAACTTACTCTACTTAAGGTTAACATATATACCTGTGTTCCTTATGGGTGGGAGAATGTGGGTAATTGATATTTAAGATTGTATCGATATAGGGGGTATTTACGAATTCTAATTGCGTGTTTGTGATCACTCGATTTTGTTTTTGGGTTATTTTAATTTCAAAAATCTCTAATATATTTAACTTTTTACTTTTTGCTACATTATGAATGAGGTTACAGCTCTTTATATCGGGTAAGTGGTTCTGGTCTATACAATGTTCCGCGAACCCTGTGTGTTTAACACTATATTTTATATCTCTAATATGTTCAGTTAACCGTTTATTAATACCTCTGCCACTCTGTCCGATATAAATCGCTTCACAATTCTGGCATTTTATGGAATATACTCCTGATTTCTCTAAGTTATCTATTTTATCTTTAGTATTATTCAACAATGTACCTAAATTTACTTTGTTTATCCACACTATGTTAATGTTGAGTTTCTTTAGTAATTTGTTTATTTTCTGTGTTATGGGAGGGATATAAGTGATTACATGCCAACTAGGTTTCTTTAATTCATTTATTTCTGGGTATAACAATTTTTGAAGTATAATGGCCAAATAGCCGAAACAATTGTTAGTGTATCTAATTAAAGTTGTGAAACTAAGCCAAGTGATTTATTTTCGAATAATTAATCAAGTTATTACAAGAATGTTTCACCAAGAAATATCTGCGAAGTCAACCAATGATATTGAATTATTATTTCAACGCAAATATTCCATAGAAATCCTGATTTAACAAGATCTCAAAACTTTGCTAAAAACAATTTTCAGAATTTTGAAATTGACCAAAATTACAGTAAACGTAGGCAAACATTTTATCATCCCCCATTAAGCAGTACAGAAGTTGAGCGCTCATTTTCTAGTTTTAAAAATATTTTAACGCCAGGCAGAAATCGACTTACCACAGAAAATATAGAACGGTTAATAATTATAAACGTACACAAAAAACAATTATCAAACGCAGTAAAATAATTTACAATATTAAATTATTTTGTATATTTAATTCAAATGATTTCTTGCTATACGATGCCTAGGTCTGTATTTCTAATAGGCAAAGTAAGACAAGTTTGCGCCGGTGTACATTTTTCGAGCGGCATTTATATTCACTTGTTATTAACGAATGCGAGAGTCCGATACCGTACTCTAAGGTCGCTATTAGCCGTGTTCAACTAGTTGATCAACTCGTCGCGTAACGATCTTGAACACTGCAACTAGTTGATCAACTGCAGTATCTCTGAGTTGTTTGAGTGCTGTGTCTGTGTCAAATATGGCGTTGAGAAGTGAGGACCTCCTTTTTCTTACCCTTTTAATTAAAAGGAGAAGGAGTAGAGTAAGAAAGATTTGTAAACACCCCTAGTTAATACCTAGGTTAAGTAAAGGACTATACCATACACTATTTGATGAACCTAGTACTGATAAACGTAATTTTTTTAACAATTTACGTATATAAAATAACACAAATCTATATAAAAACAAATTTGTATCTGTATATGCATGGACACACAGTACGTATTTACCAGCGTTTGCTTCAACTACCAGACGCATGCGTTTCTGTGTAACCACTTTGTCAATGATAGGTTTACGAAGACAAACGACTGTAGGTACACATGCGGTCATGTAGCAAGTTTTGTCCTATCCGAAGACATCAGATAACCTCATGCCATCTGACGGACAAAACCGACCACGCCGATGCAAAGTGTTTCTTCTCGAATAGCTAAGCAATTACAGGAAAAGAAAAAAATACGCATATTACTGTGTATCAAAGCTTGATGTGAATTGTCGCATCGACATGCAATTTGTTTTTGCTATACTACGCCACCTGGCGACGAGTTAATGGACTCACAGTAATATGCGTATTTTTTTCTTTTCCTGTAATAGCTTAGCTATTCGAGAAGAAACGCTTTGCACCGGCGTGGTCGGTTTTGTCCCTCAGATGGCGTGAGGTTATCTGATGTCTTCGGATAGGACAAAACTTGCTACATGAACGCAAGTGTACCTACAGTCGTTTGTCTTCGTAAACCTATCATTGACAAAGTGGTTACACAACAACGCATGCGTCTGGTCATGTATTGTTTACAGGAAGCAAACGCTGGTAAATACGTACTGTGTGTCCATGCATATACAGATACAAATTTGTTTTTATACAGATTTGTATTATATTGTATCAAAGCTTGATGTGAATTGTCGCATCGACATGCAATTTGTTTTTGCTATACTACGCAACCTGGCGACGAGTTAATGGACTCACAGTAATATGCGTATTTTTTCCTTTTCCTGTAATAGCTTAGCTATTCGAGAAGAAACACTTTGCACCGGCGTGGTCGGTTTTGTCCGTCAGATGGCGTGAGGTTATCTGATGTCTTCGGATAGGACAAAACTTGCTACATGACCGCAAGTGTACCTACAGTCGTTTGTCTTCGTAAACCTATCATTGACAAAGTGGTTACACAGAAACGCATGCGTCTGGTAGTTGAATCAAACGCTGGTAAATACGTACTGTGTGTCCATGCATATACAGATACAAATTGGTTTTTATACAGATTTGTATTATTTTGTATCAAAGCTTGATGTGAATTGTCGCATCGACATGCAATTTGTTTTTGCTATACTACGCAACCTGGCGACGAGTTAATGGACTCACAGTAATATGCGTATTTTTTCCTTTTCCTGTAATAGCTTAGCTATTCGAGAAGAAACACTTTGCACCGGCGTGGTCGGTTTTGTCCGTCAGATGGCGTGAGGTTATCTGATGTCTTCGGATAGGACAAAACTTGCTACATGACCGCAAGTGTACCTACAGTCGTTTGTCTTCGTAAACCTATCATTGACAAAGTGGTTACACAGAAACGCATGCGTCTGGTAGTTGAATCAAACGCTGGTAAATACGTACTGTGTGTCCATGCATATACAGATACAAATTGGTTTTTATACAGATTTGTATTATTTTGTATCAAAGCTTGATGTGAATTTTCGCATCGACATGCAATTTGTTTTTGCAATTTCCGTATGTCAAAAACTGCATTTGAAGAATTGTTATAACTATGTAGAGGATGAGATAACTGGACGTAACACAGAACTAAATAAATGTATATCTGCAAAGGAAAAACGTACACTAAGGTATGTATGTCACTATATTGTTTACATAAATACATTCAACATATAAATACAAAATAAAAAATACTAAATAACGAAATAAAAAATACTAAATAAATAAATAAACATCGTGTTAAGAGTAAGTAAAACAGTCACTCTGTTAAGAAAAGCAGCTGTTGTCTAATGTACTAGATCATGGTATTGATGGAGGGAAACTGAATAGACGAGCTTGTGCGATTGAGTAGACTGTCGTGGAAATTAGCAAACCGGTGTATGTTGGGAACTGTGATGGCTGTTTTGATGCTGCTATTGTTTGGATCCCCGAAAAAAAAATATTTTGCACAAAATCATGCTGTGGTGCAACGTATTGAAAATGATTATACGGAGGGCCGGATTGAAACAATTGTGTAGTTTGTATATGATAAGGTGAATGTTGTGTAAGGAAAGGCGACCAATGTTTTTGAATTGTTTGTTACTGAATTTGAGCTATGTTTTGAGGTGGTACTTTTTGCAGTTCCGGCACCAAAGACAAGAGAAACAGTTTGTCTTTATCGTTATTAGTATTGTCTTCCTGTGCATCCTGTCCAACATTTATTTTAAGTATAGAAAGAAGTTCAGCATCATAATTTCTGGACTTTTTGCTAGTAGCCTTTGGAAGTACCGTATCTTCAATAGAAGCTATGTAATCAGGCGACAGTGGTTCATTCCGGTCGGCCCTTTCTCTTTCTTCATTATTATCGCCATCTTTTTACTTCTTCCTCCATACTATTAGTAGTTTTCTCAGATGTGGTCTCCAAAAATCTTAATTAATCAAAGTACGTGTATTGTTTTCTGTTTAATGCTCCTGATCCACTTTTGACTGATTTTTTCTCGGGGAGCCGGTTTCCTCATTATTTGCAGTCCTTTCAGTAACGTCAATGATACAACTGTCGTCGCTAAAATGCGATTGATGGTTTGTTTTGCACTGCAGAACCTGCGATATGCATGTGCATCTACAACTAGTCGTTCCACTAGTTGCATCTGGCTAATAGGCTACATATACTACAGTGCCCACCGACTCGGCTGAGACACAATAAGTTGCAGGAACAGTTGCTCACGACTAATCGCTCCAATTTAATTCAATGCCCCACTACACCGTCGCAATCTAGTTAACCGACTGATCAACTGATTGTATACAGCTAATAGCGCCCTTACTATACTGTTTTAGTGAGCCCGACAAAATATTGAGTGAGCCACAAAAAAGTTTTCAAAGCATGCCATGGATTAAATCAGTTATGTCTTAGCCAACATTTCGTATGATCTAACCAACATTTCGTAGTATTAGTAGTAATAGGTTAAATCGTAACTTGTCAATTTGACTTATGATTATTTACAAATGACACTTCGTCAATTCTCTAAGCTCAGACGTAACTCATATATCTATCTCAGTCGTTCATGGCCTACGTAGGATACGAATTTTGTAACTCGCTTGATCTGTTTAGCCGATCCCTACTCATAAACAATAAAAGTTGCTTTGTTGGAAGTCAAAATTTTTTCAATGAGTTCAACACCACCTTTAAAATATTCTCGGCAGTTCAATTGTCAACTCTTAGAGCAAGTAAGGTATAATATGAGGGTTTATGCTGATTTATTGTACGTATCATTACATATCTGTTGTTTCGTTCACACATAATCACAGTTATTGATTTTTAAATTTAGATTTAATCCTTTTTTGAACATGTTCACAAACAGATGGCAGTAAATTTCGTAACCTATTCCGACTTAATTTACGACGTAATTTAAAGTTCGCGTTTCTATTCCTCAAGGAGACAAGTGGTTCGTTGTCTAGTAAATTAAACTGTAGATTACATACAATTAGGGTAACGCATAAATCAAATTGAAATGTTTCATTGGATCGTTCCGCGATCTTTTTATAGGAATGCTGTGTGCTATTGATGTGACGCTGACAATCCCTTTTGGACCAACCCATTAGAGGTCAATGACAAACTATACATTGAATTCTTGTGCCATTATAAATTAAATCCGGAATATCTGCAATAGAGTTTTTAACTGCGTCTGATATTGGTCGTTCCCGCGAAGTGCCTAACTGCGACACGTTTAAAGCAAACGTACAACAATAAAGTAGTAGTTACGACTGCCTACATGTACGAATTAATACAGAGCACACTCCATATATATATCAGTTATAGTACCCGGTTGAAGCTGTACTGAAGGCAATAGCGATTGTGGCGCCGAAATATCACAATTAAAAGAAAAGAAAAGTATTAATCAGACGCCACGTGAGTACTGTCACAGGAAAACATCAAGCGGGGGGCATTCTAGGGTTAATGTAACTTTTTGTAAAGTAAGTATAAATGCTTTTACTAATTATTTGTATATTTTCGTTAATTTATATTTGCAATGTTCTAATTTTATATATACGCACTAATTCATTGTATTCAAATATATTTCAGTTTTCCGATCTTTATCATACTCATACAATATCACTAAAATCAGTACTATCAACTATTTAAGTCACTTTAGCTCTCATAGTATATAAACTAAACCAAAGCTTTTTTGTATATTAACAAGAAATAAACACAGAAACAGAATCACTAAATGGACTACACGTGCAATTTCGATCACGAATCAATTTATATTACAATTCGGTTGCTCGCACCTGTAACTTAAAGTCCCACACAGACTTTTTTTTATACCCGTTGTTTATTTAACGAGCGCTCCCGTGTTTATTTTCCAGTTTTCGACAATATCCAACTGTTACAATTCACCGCGCCAGTCTACCGGCTCCATATTCCATAAACAACAAATATGTAGACCGTTCGTTCTTGTATATTTATGTGATGTTTTGTGGGACGCTAGCATTTGGACGGTACGTCTCATCACAATCATCCGTCCTCTCTTCTTTTTCAAAAGGCCGTGTGTGATGCGCCATCGTTGGGCCACGTTATGTGTTGAAAATGGAGATTTTTTAATTTGTAGGTATTTTTTGTTTGTTTCTTTAATAATGCAGTACGTGTAAAGGCTCGTATATTTCGGTGGGGGAACAAAAAAAAAATGACAGCTACACGAAATTTTCTGGAAAATATTACTTTATTATGATGTGAACGAAGTTAACGTTTTATTTACGTAAAGAGAAACAAAAAAAATATATACACGCTTGGATTAAGCGAATATAGGCGAACGAAAATTTTTATTATTTACTTTTTTGATATTATGTTTGAACAAAACAAAGACTGCAATTTTCGATTCATCAAAACGGTAGTATTAAAAATTTAAATTTTTCAGCATTTCCATAAAATTAATTAGAAAAATTGGTACCAACCTAGTAAATTCCTCAATTATAACCAGCAGATATTTCTCAAAATAATCACATATCAGAAATATTAATTTTATTAATCTTAAATAAAGCTGCTGTATATTATTTCGTTACTGCGCGTGAAATAAGTGATAATTTATAATTTTAACAATTGTGATGTGATAAATGAGTTTAAAATAATTCCCTTTATAGAGAGACAATTTTTAACATTAATCTAGTGATGTTTGTAGGGGATCCTTTTTGATAAGTGCTTTATGTAGATGTTACAGACAAATTTAGCATTTCTGTCATTTTTAGTAGGTTTTCTGGATTAAGTATGACGCATATCTTATTTTCAATACGATTGTAAAGTTTGGATGGTAAATATTTTAATTGAGTACATTGTAACAGTTCTAGTGCCAAACTTTCTTTAATTAACATAAATTACATTGGATTAAGGCTTTGTCTTTGTGAATTTTAAGAATTTTGCTTTTAATTTCCCTTTAGTCGGTTGAATTTAGTATTGACATCTGGTGTCTATTTTCGGGACAGTGGTCTTTTATTAAAAATTCTTTATATATAAGTAATTAATTGAAGTTCTTCATTGATTGGTTTTGTGATTTATCGCCTTAATTTTGATGTAGCAAAATGATTTCTTTTCTTTTCAAAGTACATAATTCATTTGTAATTTTTAAAAAAATTTATATAAAATTATATTGAATCAGCATATGCTCGAGAAATATAATTAAATTGAATCACAAATAAATAAAACACACATAACATGTTTTAGATTTACACTTTATTAATAAAATAATGACAGCTGTTTCGCTAACACAGTAGCTTCTTCAAATTCAACTTAAGACTAAAGATATATACAATATACAGCGTTAAATCAGGTAGTTGGTCCTAGTTAAAATTCTAGGAACTATTACATTTATATTTTGCTTTTTGAAAACTATACCATGTCCTACTTGTGTGAGGTTTAAGTTTAATTATATAACATAAGCAACTAAGAAACAATATTTCAATGGGTGAACAGATTTAACAGTGGGGATGAATTCAAGTCTAATTTATCGTTTAATAACATTTCTGAGTTTTTGAGTTTATTAATTTCTAAAGACTCTAAACAATTTAGTTTTCTACCTTTATTTTCTACATGTATGATATCGAATTGTAAATTAAATTCGTGTTCATTCTCTATTAAATGATTAGAGTAGGTTGAGTCAGTTTTCTTGTTGATATAAGAATGATAGTGGTCTTGGATTCGTTTTTTAAACGTTCTACCTGTCTGTCCAATATATGTTTTGGTACATGATCCGCATGTTAACTTATAGACTCCTGATTTATTGTCTTTGGTAGTTCTTTCTTTATTTTTTTTAATATATTTGGCTAGATTATTATTAGTTTTATAAGCAATATTAATGTTTTCTTTTTTAAGGAATTTTGATAATTTAAGTTGCTGTTGACCTAGGTAAGTAAATGATTTAAACTGCTTGTCTGGCTCCACTTTACCAGAACATTAACGTGGAGCCAGACAAGCAGTTTAAATCATTTACTATAATAACTAATAATAATCTAGACAAATATATTAAAAATAATAAAGAAAAAACAACCAAAGACAATAAATCAGGAGTCTACAAGTTATCATGCGGATCATGTACCAAAACATATATTGGACAGACAGGTAGAACGTTTAAAAAACGAATCCAAGACCACTATCATTCTTATATCAACAAGAAAACTGACTCAACCTACTCTAATCATTTAATAGAGAATGAACACGAATTTTATTTACAATTCGATATCATACATGTAGAAAATAAAGGTAGAAAACTAAATTGTTTAGAGTCTTTAGAAATTAATAAACTCAAAAACTCAGAAATGTTACTAAACGATAAATTAGACTTGAATTCATCCCCACTGTTAAATCTGTTCACCCATTGAAATATTGTTTCTTAGTTGCTTATGTTATATAATTAAACTGAAACCTCATACAAGTAGGACATGGTATAGTTTTCAAAAAGCAAAATATAAATGTAATAGTTCCTAGAATTTTAACTTGGGTCAACTACCTGATTTAACGCTGTATATTGTATGTATCTTTAGTCTTAAGTTGAATTTGAAGAAGCTACTGTGTTAGCGAAACAGCTGTCATTATTTTATTAATAAAGTGTAAATCTAAAACATCTTATGTGTGTTTTATTTATTTGTGATATGGATTTACATCAAGCAAAGGTCGAAACAATCAAAGAATTAAATTGAATCAAACTGCAAAATGAACCATTAATATGACAAATTAAAAATTGGGCTGACATCAAATCAACATATGCCTAGGATCAAAAATCTAGTTCTACTTCAGATCTGTAGCCAAACCTTACAATGAATTTACACACAGTATTTTACTAAGAATTCGTAAAATGGTATCAAGAAAAGTTATGAATTTAACAAAAAATACAATTTATTTATCTTCTAATACGCCTATGGTTTGCGTGGTAATGAATCAATGCAAAATATTCGCCAGAATTATGAATTTTAGTTAAAATTACTTACTGTCTGAAATCAACTAAAATAACCATTAATAACAATATCATCTAAAAGAGTATATTGTGACTTACAAAATGTATTTGAAAAGGTGGATTGAAATTTCTCAAAAAAAGGATACTTACCGAAAGATCGTCTCAAAGCGGTGGTCACAAAATAAAAATTTGTATAGCAAATTGTATTGAATTTAATTCATTAGAATTTTTATATTTTTAATTTAAAGAAAATGATTACTTTGCTTTGTTTCATATAATAATAAATTCTACAGGTCAATAATGTAATAATGGCATTCAAGACTTTGAAATTCATTATAATAATTTTTTATAAGATTATTTGTTATACAGTATAACCTCCTTATAATGGACACTGACGGGGAATCCTAAAATGTCCAATATATGGAGGTGTCCAAAATGTGGAGGTGAAAAAAAAAACGAAAAAAAATATTCATTCTCATATCAATTTAATCACACATAATAAGACGAAAGTCGAAAAAAATTTACAATACTTAATACACATACATACATACATATTTTATGCTAGATTTTACTTGAAATAATCATTAATTGTTGTTTGTCTTGCTTTTTTCATTTTATGTTTAAATATCTCAGATTCACATTCAAGAAGAGCTTGAGAAATATTGTTAGCAATGTTAAAACTGTTAGTGCTTAAGAAATAGTTCTCAAGATCTTTTTATTTTTGATGGGCTTCTGAAATATTTGATATACTAGTTACTAATACCTCTTCAATCTCATTTTCCATTTCATCACTGATATCAGTAATTTCATCGATACAATCTATAATGGAAACATTAGGATTTTCAGTAAATAACTCATTATCAATTAATGCGTATGTGCTTAAATCTAAATTAGTGATGTTAAAATTGGGAAATGCTAATGGTATATTATCTTCTATATCGCACTCTGCACTTAGATCACTGTCACTTTGATTGAATCCGCATTTTTGAAAACAGTTTCTTACGGTCACAGGCGAGAGTTTTTTCCAAGCAGCTGATATCCATATTAATGCAGTGACTACCGT
This sequence comes from Melolontha melolontha, assembly GCA_935421215.2. NCBI lineage: Eukaryota > Metazoa > Arthropoda > Insecta > Coleoptera > Scarabaeidae > Melolontha > Melolontha melolontha. Next base: position 227,940,531 of record OW285236.1, on the reverse strand, counting down.
AATGTTTTTTTTTACCATTTCTAGTGAATTTTCAGTATCCATTAACGCCAAAAGCCTTTTTACAAGCATGCTCCGGTAAATTACCTTAAAGTTTTGAATCACACCCTGGTCCATAGGTTGACAATGCGAGGTAGTATTTGGAGGCAGAAAAAACAATTTTACGTTTTCCAATGAAATCTTCGGATGAGAAGTGGCATTATCAAGAAACAAAATTACATGCCTTTTTTCTTTCTTCATCTTGTTATCAAAGTTCTTTAACCAAGCTGACATAATATCCAATGTCATCCACGCTTTTTTGTTAGATATCCATCCTATCGGCAACTTATCCACATGAGCTCGTTTAAAACATCTAGGTTTCTTACTTTTACCGATGACTAACGGCCTTTCCTTATCACCCTCCATATTTGAACACAACAATATAGTTAGTCGTTCTTTTGCAGATTTTCCTCCGGCACATTTATTACTTCTTAACGCAAATGTTTTTGTCGGAAGGGCGCGGAAAAATAAACCGGTTTCATCAGCATTAAAAATATCTTTCGGAGAGTAATCTTTGCATATTGATTGCAACTTGACTTTCCAATCGTCTACATTTTGCATGTTTACATAGGCAGATTCACCACACACACTTTTAAATGATATTTTATGTCTTTGACAAAATTTCTCCAACCAACCATTAGACGCTTTGAATTCGGTGAGTTGTAAACTTGGTGCTACTTCCAGCGCCTTTTCTTTGAGTAGGGGTCCAGACATGGGAATATTTTTGTTTCGCACCTTACAGAACAAGTTGAACACTGCTCCGTCGATTGCTAAACCACTAGTTGTTGGAAACTTCCTTTTTTGACCTAGGTTTCCATTTTTCTCGAAAAGTTCTTTTATTTCACTTTTGTTTTTCACTATATCACTAATTTGCGACTTTCCGACACCAAACTTTTCCGCGAGCTTCCGGACACTTAAGCTTCGCTGTTCACTAACCGCAATAATATCAATTTTATCTTGGATTGTTAACCGCTTTCTTTTACTAGAATCCATGTTGACACTATCACAGGCTAGTTCAAACTGATTCAAAATACATATCACTCCACTTATCACCTGACGAGTAGGCCAGTGGTAAACCGTCGTTCCTTTGTATTATGGGAAAAACCCGAGTAGATATACTTCCACGTGTGCACTTTGTACATACATATGTATTATGGGAAAAACCCGAGTAGATATACTTCCACGTGTGCAGCAATAAAAGTACATACATACATAATTGCAAAATTTTATTCGGCGCCGCCCGTCTTGTCTGTCCTTAATTAAGAGATATATTTACAGATGTTTTATTGCTTCGGTGAAATAAAGGGTGTCCGCGTCCGATTTATGGAGGGTCCAATATTAGGAGTGACTATTGTTAAGAAAATCCATTATAAAATTTCGTACCACAAAAAATGTCCATTTTTTAGAGGTGTCCGATTGTCGGAGGCGTCCATAATTAGAGGTTTTACTGTATATGAACATTTATTTGATCGTGTATAAATTTCAATTTCTGTTTCAAAACAGAAGACATAAAACAGATATCTTTTATATTGTAAGTAGAGTAAGATCTCACGAAAATTTAAAGGACATCTGGTTTTTGAACTTTCAATTAAAACTATCATTAAAAATTTGAAACATTGAAGTAAATAAATTGTGTGTTATTGACTATTTTATGTGGTAAGGTAATTTCTAGTCGCCTGACTATGAAATAACACATTTCTCTCTCAAAATATTATCACTTTATAATACCTATTATATGCATAAACTTTACAATTTATCTATTTTAAATAAAAAACACCGTCACACTTAAGTATTTTGTAGGGTATAAGACTCACTGGTCTAAAGTAATACACCGCTGTATTTTGGAAGATTTATTGAAGTCTAAGAAAGATATTTCAGTCATATTTTTTAGATATATAGGTATGAGTATATTTTGACTGGATATAAAGATTTAGATACCGTATTTTATTATGAAATAAAAATATAATTAATGATATTTATCACATTGTAAATTAATGTATATTTTCGAAACCTGTGAACAATAAATGTATTAAATTTAACATGCTATCATATTATTTCTCTCTTTATTACATAGGCTGATAGGCCTAGTTTGCAAGAAACCCTTTTTGTAAAAACAAAAGCCCTGAGAACAATTTTAAGAGTCTAAACTTTGAATAGGGATGTACGATGATTCATGTTTAATAATTGGCACCCATTTTAAAAATCAAAGTACACAGCAATATGTTTTCCAATATACCTACACATTTCTAGAACTATATTCAACGCTGGAAATATTGCTCCCTCTATTACGAAAATAAGTCATTCACTATCAGGATTATTACAATTTTCATGTAACCATAAACATGCCGAACAATAAAACGAATTATTGCTATTAAGGGTACCACTCCGCTTCGCGTTCATATCGCATATAAACGACACATGCCATGGAAATAAATAAATACAAAAGTAAAGGGAGATAAGGGACATATGTCGTCTATAATAACAGCGTCTTGCACTTAGCCTTAAGCTTCTTAGAGTCACTCGATAAACATCTTGGACATTGCATTCCCGCAACACCAGCACAAAATTGCAACCGTTCTATGAACGTTGCGTCTGATAAAAGTCATAACCTTGTCGGAGTCTATATACAGACATGGAAAAAATTGATAAAATCTAACGTGGGGATTATGCGTCTTAAAAAATTCGTGAGGTAGAATTGCAGTGCGGTATGATAAAACAGAATTTCCGACTTATTTTCCACTGAAATATACGGTATATGGCTTTTCAAAGCGAGAATATATGTAGTATGTATTTGTTAAGCATGAAGGGAAACGAAGACACACTTATATTTACACTAGCGGATACCCGGCGTGTGCTACTACGCTAAAAAAATGAAATACGTGTGTTTGAAAAAAAGAAAATTTTGTTTATTTATTAACTTTTTTATCTTAATGCTAGCGGATAAACAATATTTTTAGTTTTTTCGGTAGGTGTGTAAACATAAAGATTTTTTGGCGTTCCAACTCTAGAGCAAGCAACATATAATTGGCCGTGCGAAAAACAGGAATTTTCTAAGTTCAAACCAGCAACACTTAGCGATTGGCCTTGAGCCTTGTTGATGGTTATGGCGAAAGCAAGACGCACTGAAAACTGTAATCGCTTGAAATCGAAGGGTAAATCGGTTGAAATCATTGGAATTCGTGGTATTAGCACATCTTCTCCTTTACATTTGCCGCTGATGATGTGGCTTCGATTAAATTTGGAGATAGTTTTTTAACAGCAAGTCTTGTTCCGTTGCACAATTTCGGTGGATCTAAGTTGCGAATGAGCATCAATGGTGAACCAACTTTTAAAGTTAAGATGTGTGGTGGCATTCCAGAAGGTTCCAAAGAGTTAAGAAGCCTTAAGAGCCTTCAAACTTTATATGAGATCTGCCACGCCCACTTGTCCAATCACGCCCATTTTCACTTCGACTACTAATATTAATAATTTATGGACTCCTACAAAGTTTGAAGGCTCTAACTATTATATAACTCTAGATATTTGATATTAAATATTTATTTTGTATGAGAGCAGCCACGCCCATTTGTCCGATCCCATCCACTTTTGTCCTGATTACTCACATTAGTAACATATTGCTATGAATAATAGTGAGTTCGTAGTTGAGGAAACCACTATTCACCACAACACTGTCCAACTTTGATGCTCAATCGGATAACTTCTTTAATGAGACAGCTTTCCTCTCCGGGTTTTCAGTAGGAAAACGTGATATAAATACTCTTACAACAGTAATTGTTAACAGAAAGTGTTAAATATACTAAAAATCACAATTCTCAAATGACACTTTATTATAAAAAAAAATAAAAAAAAAATCTTAATAAAGTATTAAGATAAATATTGCAACATCAAACAATATTTTTAAGGCAAAAATATTATACGTAAATGAACGAAGCGTATAATAAAAAAATCCTTTGCGACAACCGAGCAAAAATTAACCTAATAAATTTCAAAAATATATTTTTCAATCACCCCAAATAAACAAACTCATAAATAAACAGATAGAACTGTCAGACCGAAATCTTAAACACCTGCGCAATACCACAAGTACAAAAACTCCAAACCTTGAAAATCTAAATCGTTCTAGAATTTATCGTTACAAAAAATTACTAGAAACGAAAAATTATCTTTGTCATCTATATAGAATATTATTAAAAATCTGGTGTGAAGAACACACCAATAGTGAACCTGCATTTGTGTTTGTCATCTATATTAACTAATATTAAAAATATATAGAAAAGTTCATACAATCAATATACAATAGTCAATGCATACAATAAAGAAATCAATGATTTAATGTAAAATAAAACTTACGTGGTTTTTATTTTTTAAATATATCAATGGAGAACACGCCAAATAAAAGATAAAAATCAAAATTACGAGGTTTACAAACTCGTATAACTTCGGTAATGAATTCAGCAATCACAAACACTATTAATTCAAAAACAAAACCGAAATTACATGAAATAAAGATAAAAGAGTTTTATCTTCAAATATGCGACTCTCTTACTTGGATATCTAGACGTGTCTAAGGATATCGCATGGCCACACGGCGAACTACATCCCTAGTCAAAACTAAATCAACATAAAATCAAAGTTCATACATAAATTAATTTCAAAAACATACAGAGTCATCAAAAATTATGGTTTAATCAAAAATAATGTTTTCTTCATAATCTTGCCGGGAAAAATCCATATCTATATGTACTATTGCAATGTTTCAAAACCCTTGCTATCACAATAGTCGAGATATATGATGTTATTTAATTTATGTGGGAGGGGCCACGCGCACTTGAAATATCAAAAAGATATATAGCCGTAAACCAAATTTGGACTATTACTTTTCTAATGAAACCAGTTTGGATCACATCGGTTGGATAGTTTCAGAGTCTATAAAGGACAAACAAACATTTTTTGTATTTTATATATATAGATTGAATATTTGGATTTTGCATGTAAGGATTTATTTAAATATACCAAGGACTGTCATTACGTATTCTATCTGTTCTCTCATAATAAATATACGAGGAATGTCTCAAAAGTAATGAGATAGAAAGTTTTAAGCTCAATGTGGCAACACTGCATCAAACTGGAGACGACTATATGTCAGTGCAAGAGTTCAATCAGAAATCAGTTCAGTGTTAGCGATTTGATCGCTAGTGTTTGCAGTTTTGTTCCAATATCGCGTCACACAAAAAAACGCAGGCAAATATAGGGCAGCGATATGCAATCAAATTTAACATTAAACTGAAGAGACCTGCTTCGCATCCCCACTCTTCAAATGTTTAGAACAGTTTATGGAAATACTGCCTTATCTTCAGTACAGGTTTTCAGATGGCACAAAAGCTTCAAAGAGAACCGCTAAAACAGTGATGAAAGTGTGTAGAAAATGCGTTCTATATTAGAACGAGACAGACGGTCAACAGTCAGCATGATTGTACATGAGGTATAAGCAAAGGCGAATCGTTGAACCAATATTTTTTCAGGGAATGTTAACTGCTCAAAGGTACCGTGCGGAAATTTTACAACCAGTTGTCAATCAATTGCATGATGATGAACTTCAAGATGCATATTTCCAAGACGGAGCACCTTGTCACTGTACTGCAGAATCTTTGGATTATTTAAGAGAATTTTTTGATGAGCGCATAATTAGTCGAAATACTGAAATTGCCTGGCCTACACGTTCATGCGATTTAACACCTAGCGACTTCTTTTTGTGGCCTTACCTAAAAAATAACATATTTCGAACACCTATATTGAATTTGAATGATATGCTACAGAGAATCGAACAGAAATGCATGGAAATTAGTAACAATCCAGTAATGTTGCAGAATATCATCAGAAATTTTGAACGGAGGATTTTAAAGTGCATTGATCTTGAAGGACAACATTTTCAACATTTGTTATAGTTTTCAATAAATACCTATTATTTGTTATATATTTGTATGTATGAAACTGTCAAAATATACGACTTCAAATTTTAAGTAGTAAATTTTAATTTACGACATACTTCAAAATGTTCTCAGTAAATCACATGCTACTAGATTGACTTTTCAAATGAACACTTGTTAGATAAAGTATTATATTATTATAACAGGTTCAATAGTTTTGGTTCGATGCGATTCTGCGAACTATTATGTTATCTCTAACGCACCTCCTGTGTATTGTATATTTATTATTTTAAGAATTATTTGATTTTCTATAATTAAGGGTTTCCGGCGTATGTTGTTCATTTTAATACATTGATGACGTTGGAAACTACAGCATAGGTATAAATAATTGTATAGAAATTTCTGTATAATCAATTTCGCTGTTTTCTCCCTCTCTTGTGACTGGCGGGGACAAAACCTTCTTGCCGAAAAATAAGTAAATGAAGAAACAATTCCAAACAAGATTTCTTAGAGCTCACTACAGTTCCAAGTACGATCTCTTCGAGTTAACTACAGTTCTATCTTAGGTCTCAGTGATCTAACTAACTGTTCCTACTAGGATCTCAGTGATCTAGATAGGAGCAAATATTATTTATTAGCCAGCTTTCTCGGTCTTTAGTATTATGACCAGATACTGCATTTGTATTAAGTTAACGGAACTCCAAGACTAAATTTGTAAATATATTAGTGTTATTCAAAAACTATTGCATTCAACTCATACTTCGGTCGATGCATACCGAACCTCCTTCAAACCAGGAGGAAGAAACAACAGCATTATTAGAGAAACGCTGGAATAAGTGTGTAACCGTTCAGCGAATTATGTGTTAAACAATAAAATATATTGTTTTTTTATAAAGCCTTTCATTCATAGCTAGGTAGATAATATAAAAATTTCGCCTCGTATATTAAATATTTGTATTTTATTCCTAAAATATGCGCATTTGTTAATGGCATAAAAAATCTATGGCTATTTAAAATTAAATTCAAATAGATTTTAAAGGAAACGAATAATAATCAAATTCTTTCAGTATCTTATTAACGAGATTCACGTTATCTTCGGTGATTCAGTCATTATTATCTTTTTTTATTCACTCAAATGAAGAACTAGTTCTTCTAAATTAAATTCAGGTAAAACTGTCTGCTTCGCCGTCGCAATAAAGAAGATTATTACTTGAATCATTCGGCTTTTTTGAGCTCCGCCGATGCCTGGCACTTCACTAATCTCGACGATTTGTAAAACGCCAATTGGCTGACGTTAATTTCATCAAATATTAACAATGGAGCTTTTTTATTCAATGGATCGAATTCATTATGTGTGTCACATCAATCATAAAATACTTATTTGCTTTTTATAATACCCATTGTTGAATCGGCTTTAATTTATAATGATTCCTTTGAACTTAATATAATAAAATTGATGTCTAAATATTATATGGTCTTATTTCGGGAGTTTTGAGCGCGCAAGTGTTTGACATAATTTGAATGGCATAGAAAGTATTTCGGACAAGTCGTTTAGAATGAAAGGTGTAAGAAGTTGTGTTAGGGAATATGTTTGTTTATTTATGGGTTGAGGTTATTGCTTATACAAGCTGTCCCGTATCGTTGCGTTTAAATTTTAGGAGTGTAAAGTAGACTTCATATCAAGTAACAAAAACGCAAAACTTGTATGTATATCCATTTTTATTTGTTTCAAAGTTACAGATGTATGAATGTGATTGTCAGCTCATGAAAAAAAATGTAATCCTAAAGTCAAAAAAAACTGATTTTATTTAAAAAAGTTCAATTAATAATATTTTCGAAATGTCCACCTCCTTGTTGAATGCAGGCTTGTGCCCGTAAGCCAACAGAAGAAATACTATCCGAATTTCATACTCGTTTTGGCGGATTTGCTCGGCACCCAGGTGAATACGATCCAACAACTCTTCTTTTGTGTTCGAAACTTGAGCGTAGACTTTTTTCATGTACCCCCATAAATAAAAGTCAAGGGGATTAAAATCGGGTGATCTGGGTGGCCGTGCAACAGGATCACGTCGACCAATCCATCTTGTATAATTGACGTTAACCCAATTTCGGAGAGCAGTTTCGAAATGTGGTGGTGCCCCACCCATGTGAAACCACATGTCTCGTCGAACATTCAGTGGGACATCCTCTAAAAGACCTGGCAGTTCGTAAATAAGAAATTGAAGGTAATTGTCCGCACTTAACCTTCCAGAAAGAACGACAGGACCAATCTACAAGTCATCGATTAGGGCCGCCCAAACGTTAATAGAAAATTCATGTTGAAATTTAGATAGGCGTATAGCTTTGGGATTTTCTGATGACCACCTGTGCAGGTTTCTCAGATTTGTAACACCACTTCTCGTGAACGTGGATTCATCTGTCCAGAGGACTGTTCTGCCGAAATTAAAATGAAGCCGTGACTGTCTTAATATCCTAGACGAGCATAGTGGTCTGCCTCAAGCAAACCGTGTCCCCTGCGATAGTGATATGGATATAAGCACTCACGTTTTAAAATTCGCCAAGCTGTCGTTCGTGGCACTCCTAGTTGTCTAGCGATTCGACGTACATTGAGAGTTGGGTCCCTTGTAACAATAGCTACTGCTTCTTCCTCTAAGTCTGCTGGCAAATTTATTCCTCGGTCGAAAAGATAATCACGCAGTCCGCATTCCCAAAATTGTCTGTGTACTTCCAGAAACTTTCTGTAATGAGGAATGCGCCTATCGGGAAACCGATGCCGGTATTCAATAACTGCTTGACGTGCACTGCCGTTACAGTAGCCATACACAAAATGTATGTCAGCATACTCTTGAGAAGAAAATCGATAAGGCATTTTGAATAAAGAAAACGTGTCCACTAATTATATGAACTGAAACGTAATGTAATCCTTTATTAAAAAATGCAACGTTAAGAGTAATCTGAACATTTGTTTATTGTATGATATTCATGGTTCAGCACTTACGAAATAAGTAAGAACCTTCTTTATCATAAATCAATTTCCAGTACTCTTTTTTGTAGATCTCCAAGAAATTACTGTATGCACTACGACAAGTGTTTATTATTTTAGGTTAACATTTTATTATGCGACGTTACAATCACAGGTCTGCTATTGAACTTTTTTTTTAATAAAATCAGTTTGTATTGACTTTAGGATTACATTTTCTTCCACGATCTGACAATCACATTCATAGATCTGTAACTGTGAAACAAATAAAAATGGATATACAAAGCTTTGCGTTTTTGTTGCTTGAAATGAAGTCTACTTTACACTCCTAAAATTTGAACATAACGATACGGGACTACTTTACACTCCTAAAATTTGAACATAACGATACGGGACACTTTGTATACAATGCGACATTGAAAAAACTAGAAAACATAGTAACACGCGATAGAGAACTATATATAAAATATTTGAAGAAGTTCTTATACACTAATGCCCGATCGCCTTTTGTTTTCATAGTACAGGATCTTAAAAGTTTGTAATAATTTGTTTTTTCTTAATTTCGTCGGATTGTGACGACTAGAGTGCGGATTATATGAAAAATATGTTTTTTTAATTGCCTTATTTCATTCAAAAAACATTAAATCAAACCAGAAAACTCATAATTTTGGTATCTTGATATTAAATTATGTTTCAGAAACTCCACTTCAACGACTGAAGTCCGTATAGGTAACATTCAATTCGCTAGCATTATCTCAAGTTTTGGCTATATCTAGGGTTATGCACCGCAAGTTTGTTAGAATGGAGCGAGTTTTCACATATCTATGTTGGGAAGAAGAAGTAAAAGGCAGACATACCAACAAGATAATTTTATGAAGGACGGATTGCAAAAACAGAGATATTGATTTATAATTAGAGATGTCAATGTTTACTTATTTAAAATAAAGTCACTAGATATATGGACCCAAAAAGGCGGTTATAGCTGTATCAATTGTGTTGTATTGTCAATCAAATAACCAAACTGGGCAAATATAAAAGTGATTACAGTTTATGTTACCCTAGTGTACAACTATTTGACTCTGAGATAGCTGAGTCAAACAGTTGTACAGTGAGACGGAACAGCTTTACTAGGAATTTCAATACAAAACATCTAGAAAACACCACGGATAAAATAAACACCAGAAATAACATAATTCACAAGCTCTGCGGTACTGCTTGGGGTGCGAACGCATCCACCCTTAGAACGTCAGCTCTTAGACTTGTTTACTCGGTATCTGAATACTGCGTCCCAGTCTGGTTAAACAGCTTTCACGCAAAGAAGCTCGATATCAAGTGTGTTCGAACATGAACGTTGTACTAGTCTGTTACATATAGCAGGTTCAGTGCTGAAGAACACAAACTCAACTCCGGTCATTAAATTCTATTCAAAGATGTCAAGCATCTGTCCCGTGAATTACATTATTTCCCTAGGAAAATCCGTGAATCTATTGAAATTTACAAACATACCCGCAATCTTAATAGAGACGATGGCTATACGTTATATCTAGAGAACACAATTCCCGGATATTATTAAAACATTTGAAAAGTGCAGGTGAAAGATTCATTTTATCTTTCGACGAGTGAACATCAACGTCCAATAAACTATACATGGCTGTCAAAGTTGATTCATATAAAAAAATTTGGAACTAAGTACTCGTTCCTATTCATGGAAGTATGACGGCTGAAAATTGTCTTCGTATATTGAAAGATCGTATAAGCAAATTTGATATTTCCATAGAAACTGATATCGTGGCTACTGTAACCGATGGACCGAACGTTATGATCAAGGTGGGATAGCTTGTTTCCACTGAACAATAATTGTCCACCGCACATTGTCTCAATTTGGCCGTCTGCGATGTGCGTTATAAAATAAAGAATTATTTTAAAGACAGGCAAGACAGCCCTACCTCAGACTCAGATGATACTATAAATGAACCAGCCGTGACTGCTGATTATGTGAACGATAGCTATGATGATGACAACTTAGAAGACTTAGAATGTCCAGAATCAGGTTTAATATTAATGTCACTAAATGAACTTTAGCGAGAACACATACCAGAGTTAAGGAAAGATGAAAACATTAATGAGCTGATAAAGAAAATCGGCAAATTTGTAGTGTATTTTTTTTATGGTATATTTTTACCATTGAAAATTAACAGTACTTCAAAAATATGTGAAGATTGAACATGAAAAAGAGCTGTCGCTTCTTTTGGACTGTAACACCGGGTGGAATAGCCTTCTAACTATGCTGGAACGATTTTCTCTTTTAAAAACTGCATTCAAAAAGCTCTTATAGATCTCAATCATCCAATCCGTTTAAAGGATGCTGATTTTGACTTGGTAAATAAAATTGTTGATGTGCTGACCCCAATTAAATTAACAGTAGAAGCAATCTGTCGACGAGATGCTAATTTATGCACAGCTGATGCCGCTTTGAAATTTCTTATAAAGCAATTGTCTAGCAACAACTCAGCGCTCGCCAATAAAATGAAAACATCCTTAGTGGAACGTATAAATCAACGACGAAAAGATGATTTAGCTGGTGTGTTGAATTACTTACAAAATCCACGAAAAGATGATGAAAATCAGTTATTATCGGATTTGGAATGGCTTGACTTATTTTTAGTTCCTACACAGGCTTTAGTGAGGACGCAAATAAAGAGTATTGTTAGAAGACTAAATAGTCGAGATGACACGGAAGAGGAAGAAAGGTCAGAATCACAAACAGATGATGAGCCGAAGCAACAAACCTCCCAACCCCAATTGACACTAAAGGAAAGTTACAACTGGAAATTAATTAGAGCATGGAATCCCCATATCCTGAGTACAAAATGAATCGGGGTTGGTAAATAGTATTAGACGCGAAATGAGCCTGTTCGAAAATGGAGGAGTTCGTGAATATCACTTAGAATTAGCATATAAATACCTCTTGCGTATTCCTCCAACCAGTGTAGAACCTGAGCTAGCGTTTTCAGCTGCTGCTTATGTTGGAAATAAACTACGAATCAGGCTTGGAAATCAAACTTTGGATGCTTTGATATTTCTGCGATTGTATTTTCTAAATTCTAATTAGTCTTTTGTATTGCCTTTTTTGTTCCTTATTTAAGTATATTGTGTATTGTGTTGTGCAACAATATTAATTAATAAAATTTTTTTTTTTTTTCATTTGAGCCCAATTAGAAACCACATAGTCTAATCCCGGGATCCCGGGTTTACGCTTAAAAAATCCCGTAGTCCCGGGATTGAAAATCAAGCTCGGGATTGTATTCTCTAGTTATATCCAACATGGCAAACTCTACTGAACTCTACTACGAAATACCACGCCCATATTTCGCATGCGATTGGCTCATTGTCCCCAGCCAATAGCAGGCGACCATCTGGCCCGGTCCTCCCTATATAACTTGTGCCGGTCTCTGTTATAGTATTCTTCAAGCTACTGAGAAACGACGAACATCTACGTCCAGCCCTAAAGAAGTCCGTTGAAACAGTGGAAGAAACGTTGGCAATTACGCCTAAATCGAAGCGGTTCCAACCCGGAAACCGAGATCTACATCTAAGAACGACCGCGGAAACCTACACCTACGTTTATTCACATTAATACTTCCATAAATAATTTGCTTCCCCAATATCAATTAAATTCATTAGAAATATTGTAGTTTTATTAAAAAACAGAATTGTGACAATTATAAAGTTTTTCAAAAATCCCCTCTAATACCACTGCCTACGCCAGCGTTTCTCAACCTTTTTGCATTTGCGACCCAATTTTCAATCACAATTTTCACCAGACGCTCATTTAATTGCCTATGTTCGATTTTGTGAGGGTCTGTCAGTAGTGGAAGAACTATTATTCTGCAAAACCAATAGAACTCAAAGCAACAGCACTTGCATTATTTTCTATCTTAAATTATTTCCTAAATGAGGCAAACATAGAGTGGAAAAATTGCGTCGGAATATGCACTGATGGTGCTCGTACAATGTCTGGAAGATTCCAAAGTGTACAAGCACTTGTGAAACAAAAATCTCCGAAGTGTATCTGGACACATTGCATGATCCACAGAGAAGCTCTGGCTTCCAAAGAAATGAGTCTTGGTCTGAATTTTGTGCTAACGACAGTGGTAACCGTAATAAATTATATAAAAATGAGACCACTAAAATCAAGAATCTTTTCTGCACTTTGTAAAGACATGGGTACAGTTCATTCAGCGTTACTGTTTTATTGCGAGGCAAGATGGTTATCACGTGGGGCATTTTTGCAACGAGTTTATAAATTAAGAGATGAAATCGCCATTTTTCTAGAAGAGGAAAACCGACCGGAAGCCGAGAACTTTCGCGATGATTTATTTGCGATGAAATTGAGCTATTTGGCCGACATATTCGAGAAATTAAATACCTTGAATCTTCAACTCCAAGGAGCAAACACACATGTGTTGGATACGAGTGACAAAGTTAATGCTTTTTGTAGAAAACTAGAATTGTGGAGTAGAAATGTAAAGCAAAAAAACCCAGAAATGTTTGCAAATTTGGATGAATGTTCAAATCCTACAAGGCTGGAGAGCAACATTTAGCAGTTATTTTGGTAACCATTGAAAATCATGTAACCATGCTGGCAAAGAATTTTAAAAAGTATTTTCTTGCTGACCTCAACTTGATAGCAAGTTACGAGTGGGTTAGAGATCCATTTGAAAGTACTCCCGGAGGTCTCTCAACTGCCGAAGAAGAAATCTTTATAGACTTCACGGCAAGTGGCGAAATAAAAAGACAGTTTCGTAATAAATCACTCTTTGAATTTTGGGCAGGGTTGGATGTTGAGTTTTCTGCACTAAAATCAAGAGCACTGCGTATACTATTACCATTTTCCACATCCTACCTTTGCGAAACCGGATTTTCTACGGTGGCTGCTTTGAAGACAAAATATAGATCACAGCTAAATATAGAAAAAGAGCTTTGAGTGTCAATTTCTAATATTAAACCTTCTTTCGAAAAACTTTGCTCTGCGAGACAGCCCCAAGGAAGTCACTAATAATTATTAATCCTGTTTTAAATTTAATATTTTTAAGTTAATTAATAAATACGTTGTATTCTATTTATAAGTGCATTATATATCAGTGTAAACGTGCAATTTGTTTTTTATTATATCAGAATGTATTTTCCTTTTCTTTGAGTAAATTGAGTGATCTTTTTACTAATGTTTTTTCTTATTTTTTCTCGCCTTGCTCGCGCCCCCCTTTAGTTTTATCACGCCTCCCTGCGGGGGCGCGCCCCACAGGTTGAGAAACACTGGCCTACGCCCTTGGCACTTTTTGTTCGCGCAGCTTTGTCATGACGTATGTGCTAATCTCTAAATGTTTTCACTCTACTTTAAACATATTTTCTAAATTTAGTTCTTTTTAAAGCTTATGTCGACCAAGTAGGAATAATCCTGTATATGTTCAAAATTGTAATTCACAAAAATATTATTAGATGAATTATATTACTTCAAACACTAACAATAAAATTCGATTAGAATTTGATGTACAATTTCATTCGGCAATTCATATTTCCCCTGCTCCCAAATAGGAAGCAGTAAAACAATAATCACTAAATAAATGTCTAATCATACAATACCCAATGGCATTTGAAATAAGTTTATTTACCTCGCAGAAGTAATTTCTGTCCCCGTCCATTACCGCAAATCATGAATGATGGGAAAAATATATTACGTTACGAACGGAAAATACAAGAGAATCCAAAAAATAACCTGGAGAAGTGACCTGGAAATATCGGATTAAGCTTGGAAAAGCGTAGATTATCCTTTATGTCCTGCCCATAATCATAAATATATTTCCTCATTTCATTCGCAATATCATCAAATACGAGGTAAACGGGCATTGTTTCCAGTATATTATAGTAGACATAGTGTTTGATTGTATGATCTGGTTGAGCTGTTCAGTTGACTTTTTTTTTAATTAAGTCATATTATATTCACATCGTCCAATCATTTCGCATTTCTGGTTATAGTTTTGAATCGTGTCCCATAGAAGAGGCTTTAGGAAAATTTCATAACGAACGCGAGGAGTTGCTATTAATTAAAATTATGAATAAGTCCTACAACACGTAATGTTATAGAAACGAAATCATACTACCTAATTATGAACGAAATGAGAGCTGTACAATCTACATTAATAAACTAAGAACTGATACAAAAATTTCGTTCTTTTATGTCTTTAGTAATAGTTCCTCGTTGTCCATTCGATTATTTATCTAACTTGAACCAGCAAAATGTGTCATTTCTTAATAATAAAAAACACACAAATTATCAGCATACCAATCAATGGTATATAGATTAATTCATATACCAATGAGTAAAAGTAATTTCGACCTTGAACTAAATAGAATATACACAATAGCATTAAACAATGGTTACTCTATAAATATTGTCAATAACATCCTAAATAGCCAACAACAATCTAAAACCCTTTCCTTAGTTTATCCAAAATTAAAATACAAGATAATTAATTCCTATAATTCAATCACTTAGGAAAAATTTCGGAAAAGATTGGTACTTTCATTAAAAAACTTAATAACGAACATATATCATTTAAAACAGACAATACTATACAGAACATTATTAAAAACAACAAAGATAAAATAGATAAAGAATCGAACTCTGGTGTATATAAGTTAACATGCGAAGATTGTAATAAGGTATACATAGGACAAACGTGGAGGACATTCAAAATTAGGATAAAAGAACACGAGAGAAGCCATAAAGAAAAGGAAACAGATTCAACTTTCGCAAGTAATTGTATAGATATCAATCATAGATTTAATATAGATATCAAAATTTTACACATTCAAGAAAAGTAAAAAACTTAACCTGTTAGAAAACTTAGAAATTAATAGATACAATAGTTTAGGATTAGCTTTAAATGACCAACTAGATTTAAACAACTCCCCTCTACTAAATTTAAGATTGTAAAAATTTTTCCACCACCATTTCCCCAATAATTTTCACATAAATATTCAAACTTGTATTGTACATATTCAGTATTTCATCCACCTGATGAAGCCATTGTATGGCGAAACAATATTGTAGTGGTATTTACAATAAAAGAATTTTCGAAACTAGAAGTTTAATTACTTATTTCTTAGCGTTATAATGAAGTTTCAACAAGTATCTCCTTCGTCAATTAACTATTTAATGTATTATACATATTATTATCAAACCTTGTGCCCTATCTACTTAAAAAAATATTGGTATTTTTGCTAAGTCTTGTAACGAGCTATTCAAAACATTTTTACACCAAGGCGCAAGTCGGGAAAGTTTGAAATTAATCGTGATGATCTAAAGAAACTCTCAACTTACGATTTAATTTCCGGGCCTCCACTTAATATCTATTATATGAAAAGTAAATAAATAATACCGACTTTAATATACGAGTAGAGGTTCCGAAAAACTTTTCCCTCTTTCTATACCACTTGATATCCAACTCAAATATCGGCTTTAATATATAACTACTTAAAATATGGAAGAACTAACTTTATTAATTATATAGATAGATTGATATTGAGGTCGAACACATGACAACTCTACAAACTTTACCATTATAGAAGTTTTGTATTTACCTAAAAACACTTAGTGTCTGTGAAGTTTGTTATGAAAGCAATCAATAAGAGGAGTTTTTGAGGCAAGTTTCTGCAAATAATATTTAGAAAGACATATTTAAATACACATCCTGCTTTCTAAATAAATATGCGGAATTTATACCAGAACAACTTCGTTTATTTTTATAAATTCAAAGGGCAGTTTTCTAATTCCTTTATAATTAGATTAATGTTTACGTAAGAACTAATAGAGATGTATGAAAGTACAAATGTGTAGGTTTAGTAAGAGCTTTAGCTGTTTTGAATTTGAATGTGGTGATTCACAGTGTATTAACTTATGCCGGGTGTGTTTTTCTTGATTTTGTATGGAAATCTCGGAAACTGCATTACATAGAAATTTTGCTAAATGGAGAAGGAAGTGCAGCTTTATGTATTTCAGCAAAAGTTCACAGACTACAGGATATTTGCAAAAAACTATAAATTCCTCCATTTCCTTTAATTTCGTCTAATTACTAGAGGCCGGGCGCATCGGATTAATTCCGATGGACCACATAAATAGTCTATAACAACTCTAAGTGCAACACGTAGTTATTGAATAGAGTAAAATTACTTTGGTATGAGACTGGCGCAGAAACACATTTTAGTAATTAGAAAGAGAGCCACCTCATAAATGAAAGAAACAGCTACTAGTATAAATCCGTGTACTATACGAGCCACAAACGTTTATCGATTATTTGTCAGTCGATACCAGGCATTTGTTCTGTATGTTTCGTAGTGGTCTTGTACGTACATTGCTCCCGCTGCCGACTGCTGCGACTGCTCAATGTTTTTAAGGTGTTCAGTATTTTTGTAATGTCATCGCTCGCGCATCTTCAGTCTCATCCGAAAGTAATTTTACTCTAGCACTATTCATTCGGCTAAATGCACACCTGTTTTTTTGTCATTGAATTGTGATGCAATTCATTCAATATTACAGTGAAATTCCTTTCTTCATGGTCGTAGATAGAAACGTGAGGAGTTTTTATAATTTATTTTATTTCTTAGTTTATATTTCGTAAGATAAATAAAGTACGGTGAGTTAGTTCCTTTTCTTTTCATTGTTTTCGCTGTTATCTACATCCTTCGTAATTTTTGTAATAGATCCTGTTCAATATCGTTTCATCGAATCCACTTCTCCCAATTATTTTGACGTAAGTTCACAGTGTATTTCGTTAAGTTTCAATAACTTACGCATACATTAATTTTCATTTATTTAGATCTAGAACATTGTTTAAGTTACTTTTTCAGATATGAAATTGAACAATTTCGAGAATGGTATCGTGAAACAATGGCGAGTTTGATTAAAGCTGAAACTGATTGTATGCCCATTGCCAGTGATTCCGAAATTTATTGCTAAGTCTGTAAAATATCGTTAAAAGATTCCAAGAAATCGCACGTAAAACGTCACTTAGCATCGCTAACACATACACAGAAATCAGACCCGTTGGAATCGTACAATTTCAAAGATGAGCTCTATGAAAATCTAATGGCGGCAAATATTCCATTAAATAAACTTAATAATCACACCTTCAAAACATTTCTCGAAAAATATACTGGTCGAAATGCCGCTGATGAATCCAATTTAAGCAAATATTATGTTTCTAAGTGCTACATGAAAGCAGTAGAACGCATTACAAGTCATCTTTTGGATCAGTACCTATGGATAAGTCCCAACGAAACTGTCGATATATTAGAACGCTATGTGGTAAATGTTGTAGCTCGTGAACTACATCCAACTATTTCATATAACGCGTATGTAATAGCAACAAAAGTTATAAATACAGTTGATGCGCAAACAGTAGCTAAAACCATTTACGAGAATATGCACTTCATTCGGACGAGAGGAACAAATAAACAATACTTTTATTTGTCAGTGACAGTGCTGCATATATGTTAAAAACATGCAAACTATTAAAGGTGGCATATCCTAATATGACGCATATTACTTGTATAGCACCGCTTTTAAAAAAGTTTTCAGGAGAGCACCATTGAGAGTCGCTCTTTACAGGGAGAAACTTTACCATTTTTGTCACTGCCCCCTCTCCAGTAATAACTTGATGGGGAACATGATTGGAAGCTACTAGTCTTTATGCAGAGATTTTCGATAGTTTACAAAATTTCGTTACATGTTTAAATGACAATTCTTGTAGTATTTCTGAGTGCAAGGAACTAATACAAATTCCAAATTTAAAAAATCAGTTGTTCTTTCTTCAGGAACACTATGGAAATTTTCCAAAACTAATCACGTATTTTGAAAATCAAAATCTCAAATCAAATGATGGATTAACCACATTTGATGTAGCAATTAACAATTTGAAAATATTCCAAGTGACTTCGGATGTGGCCTTCAGCAAGAATTAGACGCAGTTTTTACTAGAAATGCAGATTTAATAACATTGCAGCAATTGTGCATGGGGACAATGCCTCAAAATCTAACTGATAAATACGCTGAAATAAAGGAATATTTCCAGTATGCATATACAGTATCCGCCAGAATAAACAGTACCGAAATTAAAAAATTTTATTTTTTAAACTTTGTTATTTAAATGTTCAAAATGTTCACCATTGCAACGCAAACAAGCTTCATATCGATTTTGTAAGTCACTGAACATATTTATAAAAAGTGGTTGATGTAACTGCCTGAAAAATGTTTGAATTCTTTCTCGTAGTTCTGCAATATTCTCCTGCGGATTTTCTGAGCGAAATATTTTGTCTTTCATCATGCCCCAAATGTATGCATCAGGTGGCGTCAGATCCGGTGAATGAGAAGGATATTCGAAGTCTGTTCTTCGGGAAATTATTTTATTATCAAAATGCTGAAGGAGTAAGTTGAGAGTGCGCGCAGCTGTATGGATCGTTGCACCATCTTGTTGAAACCATTGTGTGCGCATCCGTAAATTTCGTGCACGGCAAAAGTTCTGTAAATCTCTCACAAAAGGTATGATAATGTTCTCTCTGCAACGTTCTTGGTTTACAGTAAGTGGATTCTGATTATTCTCTTCAATGAAATATGGACCAGTTATTCCATGACCAGAAACCGCGCACCAAATTGTAACTCGGACACTGTGGAGTGGTTTCTCTACAATAACATCAAGACGTTCAAATCCAAGGAATCGAGTTGTTTGTCGATTAATATAGCCGCTAAGATGAACGTGACTCTCGTCTGAAAACCATATGTTTTTTAAGAAATTGGAATCCTCGTAAATTAAGCTCAATATGCGACCACAGTAAATTTCCTTGCATGTTTGTCCGCAATGTTTAGTCGTTGTCCAACTTGAATACGGTATGGATAACCACCAATTGATTTGAACATCCGACGTGTAGATGTTACACTGATGTGGAGTTTACATGCAGTTCTTACAGGGCTTCTTTGTGGTGACTGCACAATTTCATCAAAAACACGTCCTGTGTTTTCGTTGGTACACACTGTTTGTCGACGACCTGAAGAACTTTTACGTTGACACAATACACTACCAGTGCGACGAAATTTCTCAACAACAGCTAATATCACACTTTTACTTGGGGCTGCTTTATTAAACTGTTGTTGATATCTCACTACCACCTGTTGTAAGCTTGAACCATCATTGCGACCATTTCCGTATGAGCGAAAATAATGTTCTACCAAAAACACTTTTTCTGCTGTTGTTAAAACCATTTTCAATTCAAATTCAACTCCAGCGTAACATTCATACGTTAACTAATGACAATTAAGTCAATAATAACAAATGCATATTACATAAGCAACTCCATAGCACCTTAGATTTCGGTACTGTTTATTCTGGCGGATACCGTATAACCAGGTGCGATGTACAAAGGACGTTTTCTATCTACAAGGATGTGCTTCATTCAAAGAGAACAAATTTTTACAGAAGAGAACCTTGAGAAAGTATTCGTAATTAATATTAATACTCTTGTACTAAACTTGAACTACAAAATGAACAAATAAAAATGTATTTTGTATTTTATACATGACCACCCATTTGTTTTCAATCTGTATAAATAAAATTTAATACTCTTTAAAAATACGAATTTGCAACAGTACGCCCGTTTGGTGATGAATCATCGGCCTTTCGTGTCCGGTCCCTACTTACTTGTAATTGTGTTAAATGTTAAAATTTTTCACACAATTATTTCGAACATTTTTTAGAAATTCGAGCAGTTTGTTTTAATTGTGTTTGCTACGAGTTTAATTCAAATTTGACCAGCAATTAATTTTTTTTGGGAACATATTGAAAAACAGTTTTATATTCATCGAAGTAGGCAGGTTAGGTAACGCGATAAACAACTGCAATTTGATTGTGTTGATACTGTCAGTTGTTGTGCAACAATGCGTTAAATTCCTGTATCGTCAAATCTAATAAGTCTTCATATATCTTCAAGTCGAAATATGGCCATCGTGGGTCGATATATGGGATTAGCAAATTCATTAGAAAAAAGTTATCTTGCAGGAACATCCCAGTTTTTGTCAACTCCAGTATAAATAAGTAATTTACAAAATGCATAAAGTTTATTGACAGTTACATCGGTCCACGCTCTTAATTATTCATTGTAAACACGTCTTGCTTCTAAGTTGTTACAGTTACACCATCCAATAACAGGCCTGTGATAGCTAACGACGCATAATAAATTGTTATCCTAAAATAAATAAAAACGTGTCGTAGTAAATACAGTAATTTCTTGGAGATCTACAAAAAAGAGTACTGGAAATTGATTTATGATAAAGAAGGTTCTTACTTATTTCGTAAGTGCTGAACCATGAATATCATATAATAAACAAATCTTCAGATGACTGTTAACGTTGCATTTTTAATGAAGGATTAAATTACGTTTCAGTTCACACAACAACTTATTAGTGAGTGGACACGTTTTCTTTATTCAAAATGCCTTACCGATTTTCTTCCCAAGAGTATGCGGACATGCATTTTGTGTATGGCTACTGTAACGGCAGTGTACGTCAAGCAGTTATTGAATACTGACAGCGGTTTCCCGATAGACGCATTCCTCATTACAGAACGTTTCTGGAAGTATACAGACAATTTCGGGAATGCCGACTGCGTGATTATCTTTTCGACCGAAGAGTAAATTTGCCAGCAGACTTAGAGGAAGAAGCAGTAGCTATTGTTATAAGGGATCCAACTCTCAGTGTACGTCGAATCGCTAGACAAATAGGATTGCCACGAACGACAGTTTGGCGAATTTTAAAACGTGAGGGCTTATATCCATATCACTATCGCAGGGGACACGTTCATCTTGAGGCAGGCCACTATTCTCGTCTAGTTTATTCTACCTGGATATTAAGACAGTCACGCCTTCATTTTAATTTCTGCAGAACAGTCCTCTGGACAGATGAACCTACGTTCACGAGAAGTGATGTTACAAATCTGAGAAACCTGCACAGGTGGTCATCAGAAAATCCTAAAGCTATACGCCCATTTAAATTTCAAAATGAATTTTCTATTAACGTTTGGGCGGCCCTAATCGATGACTTGTTGATTGGTCCTGTCATTCTTCCTGGGAGGTCAAATGCAGACAATTATCTTCAATTTCTTATTGACGATCAGCCAGGTCTTTTATAGGATGTCCCACTGATTTGTTCGACGAGACATGTGGTTTCGCATGGATGGGACACCACCACATTTCGGAATTGGTGTCCGAAATTGGGTTAACGTCAATTATCCAAGATGGAGTGGTCGAGGTGGTCCTGTTGCATGGCCGCCCAGATCACCCGATCTTAATCCTCTTGAATTTTATTTATAGGGGTACATGAAAAATTTAGTCTACGCGCAAGTTTCGAACACAAGAGAAGAGTTGTTGGATCGTATTCACCTGGCTGCCGAGCAGGTCCGACAAAACCAGTATGAAATTCGGATAGTACTTCTTCTGTTGGCTTACGGCCACAAGCCTGCATTCAACAAGGAGGTGGACATTTCGAAAATATTATTAATTGAACTTTTTTAAATAAAATCAGTTTTTATTGACTTTGGGATTACATTTTTTTTCATGATCTGACAATCACATTCATAGAACTGTAACTTTGAAACAAACAAAAATGGATATACAAGTTTTACAATTAGAACATAACGATATGGAACAGGTTGTATAGCCTATTGTTTGGAAATTCGTTCGTTTTGGAAATAAGACATTTACCACCTCTAAAAACTAACGCTTTTTATGTTAAAAAAAAATAAGAAGTTCAAGACTAGTTAATTCTTATGGAGAAAATATTTGTTTGGATTCGCGACCTTGACCTACCACAACAAAAATGGCGTCGTTACGTCAGACTAATAGAGCGTATAGTGCAATATTCTATATCATGTCTATATCGGTGAAAGGGGAAACAAACAAACAATAGAAACAAATAATAATACATCGATAGTAAATCCCTCGGCGAATTTATTGTAAATAACATTAATTTCTAATGCAATTAAAAGTAGCTATGAATTCACAACAAATTGATTCGTAATCCGCAATTACTAGGTAAACAACTTTAATCACTTAACAATAAATAAATATAAAATAAAATCATTGTACCTTAATTCCTAGTCAAGTTTAATGTAAAGGTAATTATAAATTTAAATTGATTGCTAATCCCTTGACGAGTTCAATAATTATTTCGTAATAAAGGGTTCATGGTTTACTGTTACCTGCAAATTTTATGCACAAAATAGAATTCAAGAAAAAAAATATAGTTTGGACGTACGAAACTGGAATATTTCAGGTATCATTTTTCGAAGCCCGAAAGGGGACGCGCGAAACGGGTAGATACCGTTTAGATCTTTGATTCCCAAAGTGGTCCAGGTGGACCCCCAGGGGTCCACGGGAGACTCGACGGGGGTCTACGTTGGCGTGACAAAAAAATGGGGGTTCACAATTCGTAAGCGGGGTCCACGAAAATTTATCTGGTTGCGATAGTGAAGAACTAAAATGTTGGCTTGAGTTCACCTATCAATGTAGGCAGATAATATTTAAGAAGCTCAGCGACTGTTACTTGTAAAAACTTGCATATTCCATTTTCAGTACAACGTGTCGAGACTTGCAAAGCGTTGCCGCTGCCGCCGTCCGCAATGCTTGTTCAGACGTGCAAAGGAACGACGTACGACTTGTGGTGTGTGTGCTTGCAATCTTGCATGAACTTGTTTGATTCTTCACCAATATAAATACGAATGCCACGGATAAACGTTACTCACAACAAACATTATATCGGTGGCAACAGATGGAGCTCCTGCCATGGCTGGGCGATGTCGTGGGTTTATAAGACATCTTAAAAGAATTATACCAGAGGTAACTGCAATTCACTGTGTCATCCACCGACAGCACCTAGTAGCGAAAAATTTGAGTGCTAAATTGCACCAATCGCTTCAATTTGTGATTAATGCAGTTAACAAAATAAGAAGCAATGCATTGAATACGCGTTTATTTGCACAATTGGGCGATGAAAATGATGAAGACTGCCAACGATTGCTCTTACATACTGAAGTACGCTGGTTGTCGAAAGGTTCATGTTTAGCAAGATTTTTCTCACTTTTTGAATCAGTTTTAGAGTTTCTGGAAAGTAAAGATCCAGATTTAAAAGAAAACCTGATCAATTTGAAAGCAGACATCGCGTATTTGACAGATTTGTTCAAAAAATTTAATGACATTAACTTACAATTACAAGGGGACAGCCTAAATTTAATAAAAACAAAATGTGTAATTTCAGCTTTTCTTGGAAAATTGAAATTTATGAAGCAAAATATTATTCGCCGCGAATTTTCCCAGTTTTCAAACTTGCTACAGGTAGAATGCCTTGATGAGGATATTCACACATACGTTCAACATTTAATTGCCCTGCATGATGACTTTAAAATCAGATGTGAAGATATTCTGACGATGGAAATACCACCATGCATCATAAATCCACTTGATGAAACGGAAGTGGAGAATGTGATATTACAAGAGGAGCTGCTCGAGCTTAGCACTAATGAGGAACTGAAGGTGAAATTTAAAAGAGGGTATCAAACATTTTGGCTGCAGGCAGAAATACCCGAAAAATATCCTGGACTGTGGGGAATTGCGAGAAAGCTTTTGATAGCGTTTCCCTCGTCATATCTTGTCGAGAAAAGTTTTAGTGTCGTTACAAACCTTTTAACAAAAAAAAGGAGCAGATTGAATATCACAGAACGGGGAGATTTGCGGTTATTCCTAACAAAACTGGAGCCAAATATTGATAATTTGCTGTCAATCCATCAAGTACATCCCTCCCACTAAAATTATGACTATTTTGTGATTGTCATTGTAGAAGTTACGTTACGTTATTAATATTTAATTTTAATTATATTATAACAATTATTATAACAATAATAATTAATAGAGTAATAATTACATATTTGAATAAATACAACACAAGGAAATATACTATTTTTCTATTGAATCGATTCTGCCTTTACTTGATGTAAATCCATATCAAATGATAAAAACACAAACACTGTTGTATTAGATTTACACTTTATTTAATAATAATTATATGACAGCTGTTTCACCGTACAACGGTATCTTCAGATATAACAGAGCGGTTCTGTAAACATTTTACTTAAACGTATATATTTTATGACTTAATGGTATTCGCAGAAGTTGGAAACCGAAATATTTTTACCCTTGTTTATATAAGGGATACATAGATTACATAAATTATATATACATAAAACTAAATTAACAAAATGTTCTAATCAAAAATAGGAAATAAGTTCAACAGTGGGGAGGAATTAAGCTCTGTTGTGCCATTTAATAATTTATTTGAAAACTTTTGTTTATTAATTTCCATTGCTTCTAATAAAACTAGTTTCTTACTTTTCTTATCTTCGTGTAGGATCTTGAAATTATTATTAAAAATAATCATACTCCAACCATTTAATTGAAGAAAACCATATTTTTAATAATAATTTCAAGATCCTACACGAAGATAAGAAAAGTAAGAAACTAGATTTATTAGAAGCAATGGAAATTAATAAACAAAAGTTTTCAAATAAATTATTAAATGACAAAACAGAGCTTAATTCCTCCCCACTATTGAATTTATTTCCTACTTTTGATTAGAACATTTTGTTAATTTAGTTTTATGTATATATAATTTATGTAATCTATGTATCCCTTATATAAACAAGGGTAAAAATATTTCGGTTTCCAATTTCTGCGAATACCATTAAGTCATAAAATATATACGTTTAAGTAAAATGTTTACAGTACCGCTCTGATATATCTGAAGATACCGTTGTACGGTGAAACGGCTGTCATATAATTATTATTAAATAAAGTGTAAATCTAATACAACAGTGTTTGTGTTTTTATCATTTACTATTTTTCTTTTTATTTTTACCACTCCGAATGGGGAGTTTTCTAAATAAAATATGTGAGAATTGATTGGTTTGCTGTGCTGTGAGTAGATGTCAAAGGAGTAAAGTTGGATGGAATCACTTTTTTGATTGGCTAACTTTACTTTTTTGACATCCACTCACAGCACAATCAATTAATTAATTAACCAATAGCTCAGCTGCAACGCAAATTTCCATAGTTAGATCTAATCTTCACATTTTTTGTCGAGTTTTGGGAATATGGTAGAAATGTAGCTGCAGGGGGTCCACCGGAACCAGCAAAATTTTCAAAGTGGTCTTTGAGAAAAAAAAGTTTGGGAGCCTCTGGTTTAGACCATCCCAGAACCAGAATCTGGATTAATTCAAGAATATTTAATACAAATTATAAGCAATCGAATTTTATTCCGGGCCTGACAGACCGGTCTAGGCATTTTATTGTTAAATACGCCAAAATTAATGCAATGTTTGTATAGTACAAACAAAGAGTTTATCGAAAATTTTCATTTCGATGAAACTCTTTCGATTTTCTCTTAGGCTAAAAGCAATCTTTCGCGACTAATCCATCATAATAATTTTCGTATAGACGTAGGCAATATATTGGCTTTTGAAACATTACATGTCACTTATTTAAAGACAATAATCTGATCTGGTACCTACATCGAGTTCATTTCGTGCGTTATATACATATAATGTGTCGCAAATGATTGATGATGTCGTTCACATGAAAAAAAAAAATTGATGGTGTCGATTTTTGAACGAGCGACGTTATTAGAAAACGTATGCCCGCGCTACATATGATAAACAAGACCTTTGTGTTTAATTTTTTGCCGAGCTCGCAAAAAACAGGGCAGTGCATCATTATATAACTCGGTAGAGCGTACTTTAACTTACTCTCTAGAATATCGAACACGTGTATCGTATCTATGGTATATGTCGCTGGAAGGAAAAGGTAACCTATTCATGGTTCAAACAATCTTTCATTCCACTCATATATGCATGTAGCTTTGTTGATGAATGAGCGAAATGTATTTGGAACTGAAATGCTGTATTTCATACTTTGAATATGTCAATCGATAACTGTCTATTACTACTACTCAAATTATTATTTATTAACCCTTATAACACCATGTATTTTATCACACGTACTGTGAGTGAGAATCCCTACTAACCTGAAACATATTTATAATAGTAATAATAGCAATTGATTAATCTTAAAACCTATAAGAAATAAGTACCTATAAGGAAAGTCCAATTCAACAGAATATAACTAGAAAACAAAGGAAAAAAAATATTAACCCATTACTAGCCATAATTCGATAGGTGCAAATTTTCTATTTTTTTCATCCAATACCAACTAAGTGCTTACAAATTAAGATATTGTGATGGTTTTTTTCTAAAAAATATTCACACTTACAAAAATATAGTACGTCCCATTTTTGGAACATTGGCTGGAAATGAGGCATTTAGGAAACAGTAGAGCTCATAATAAATAATACAGAAAGTTTAATTGATTGAAAACAATAATAGTGTAATATTGCAGTAATATTGAAAATAATACATTTATTTTGTATGGAATGGAGCAAAACATCTATCATGTAGAGGTATATCGCATTTGCCACAAAGTCTCATTGTTTTTTTACTACAGAAGGCGCACCTGCGTTGTGTCGTAATTGGCGTTATCAAATGACTTTTACCGTCAAATCTTACGTCGCAGCTCACTCTTCCACCTAGCAATTTAGATGTTTGTGGCCCCGTCCTTTTTGGGGTAGAAGAAGTTGTTTTGGAAATATAAGCCAACACTATTCTTCTACGTACGTCTAGAAGCAATATCTTGTCTTCAGGATTTGTTACTTGATGGAGTCTCCAAGTGTTTACAATGCTTATATCTAAAAGTTGGGTGAATAAAGGCCACCACCATTTTTTGGAACGAATTCTAATCCTATAAAGTGAAACTTGTTTATCTAACATATCCAAGCCACCCATGTGCTAGTTATATTCCTGTATGACCTTCGGTATTGGAATTTGAATTTGCTTTCTGTCCTTACGGGAATAACGTTTGGTTTGCCCTAAAGGTTGAACGCAACTATAATTAGTGGCAAGTGAAACGGCTCTATTGTCATTCCATTTTAGAATAAGCACTTCATTTGATCGGTCGAATTTATAATCGAAATAACCTCGTTTCCTCTCTTTTTCCATTGTTTTGTTTGAAATCAATGGGCATTTTTGAGTACGGTTTTTTCGAATTGTTCCCGTTGCTTTCATTTTCAGTGCTCTTAGATTGCACATTATTTCATGACTTGTGAAAAAATTATCAACAAATAATTCGTGTTTTTCATACTCTTCGGCTGGTATTGAAGAGATAAGATTTGTAATTACCCGAACACCCAACGGTCCTTCCACGTTTTCGCTTTTGCCACAATATGTCTCAAAATTGTATAAATAACCATTCGAACTACACAAGCACCAGAGTTTATAGCCAAATTTTATTGGCTTTCCGAATTTCAAAAAATATTGCTTGAGCATCTCTAAATACGGTCGTAGTTTGTACATTTTATCCTCTTTATCTAAAAGCGTGTTATTAGCTAAATGAATATATTTCTTTATTTCTTTGAATTGTCTTCTCGGCAGTGCGTTATATACTAAAGGTACACCAGCATCAGGAGATTGTTGCCAATACATGTCCTCCTGAGGCAACTTGTGATAGCCACTGAACAATAGAACGCCAATGAAAACTCGCAACTCTTCAGCCGTGAGTGAAAAGTCTTGATCGTTTTTTTGCCGGGCGTACAATATGCTTTGCTGTACTATGTAATCTATTACATATTCTGTAAAAAATTGCTCAAAAATATCCACAACAGTTTTTCCATGTAACAGTGATGTGACATTTTCGAAATCATTTTCCGATGCACCGTTTACGTCAGTGTATTTTATTTCATCTACCCAGTGCGGTGTTTTTGCTGTTTTTCCAAAGTTTGAGTTATTTTTCTTATCAAATTCAGATGCTCTTTTTTCTTTCGTTTTAGATACTCTACGGTTTTTCACGGCAAGTGGTTCATCATCGCTGCTGAATTCAGATTCGTCGCGGATATTAGGTATCAATAGCTCTAGAGTACCTGCAACATCTTGTACTTTTTCTCCTTGTAGATTATTTTCGTCGAAATTCTCCGTATCAGTCACTTCATCTGGCTGTGGTGGAATGATTGCGATTTGAATATCTTCGCCATCAACGTTGTTATTATTCATGTCTTCCCAAGACGCTGGATCCTGTAAAATTTCCTCAACTTCTGTTGTAGTTAGACATTTCGCACCGTTGTACTTTGCAGAGTTCATACTTGTCCTATTTTGATAATTGTATGAATATCCTTCACGCGTATTTTACTATGTCTCTGGAGACCTACACTAACCTGTTGATACTGATATCAACCAATGTCCTAATATTGGGACGCTAACATAAACAACATATACACTATAAATACCAAAAAATATAACATCAAATTTCAGTTGAATCACATACGGTAACTCGAGAAGACTATTGATCAAGAGCAATTATATTGTTTTGATTGCATTTACAGTTGTTATGTACTTGTATTTCCTCCGATGCACGTGAGCTTGAAAGCGTAAAACTTCTAACCACTATCTAACCTTACTTGTTGTATTTTATCGCCATCTGGAGATAAAAGTCGATTACGTGTATAGACCCAAACCACAGCCCAAATTACAATACAGATTTCTATTGTTTTAGTATTATTATGTTGATTCAAAGTCACGTCCCATAAATGGGGCAATGGCTGGTATTGGGTTAAACAAACAGCAAATTAGAAGCACGATACAAGATAAAAAACAATAAACTTAATAATAAATAAACGATGTCATACGAAATATAATAAAAATAAAAATGAAGAACTCTCATGAAATAACTTGAGCAAACAAAGAAACCAAGAGAATTATTAACTTAACTAATTAAAATATTAAGTACATGACCGATCAGCCAATCAACCGGCAGCCTTCTCCCTCCCGACCTGCAGTTTCCACAATTTCGTCACCGATATCAGAAATTGGTATGTTTATTGTTTTGCAACAGATTGTTATACAGGGTTAGGCAAATATATGGATCCATTCTAATATCTTTGTTATAACTACTTAGATTTTAATAGGAAGAGAGCGAACTCGAGCGATTGATGATTCATAGCCCATAAGCGTCTGCCTTATATTCGCAATAGGTTTGTTTCCGTAAGTTTCAAACAATTTTATATGTGTGGCTACTACATAAGTGGCACATACCCACATATGCTGTTAGTATGTATCTGTCAATGCAAAACAGAGCGAATGTAATCAACGGTTTGATAACCGGCAGCAACTACTGCTGAACTAAAAGTAATGCTGACAAGCGAATTGCGTACTGCGAAATGCTGCGAAATATATGGATGGCAAATATATGGATCCATTCTAATATCTTTGTTGTAACTACTTAGATTTTAATAGGAAGAGAGCGAACTCGAGCGAGTGATGATTCATAGCCCATAAGCGTCTGCCTTGTATTCGCAATAGGTTTGTTTCCGTAAGTTTCAAACAATTTGATATGTGTGGCCACTACATAAGTGGCACATACCCACATATGCTGTTAGTATGTATCTGTCAATGCAAAACAGAGCGAATGTAATCAACGGTTTGATAACCGGCAGCAACTACTGCTGAACTAAAAGTAATGCTGACAAGCGAATTGCGTACTGCGAAATACTGCGAAATGCTGCGAAATGCTGACAAGCGAATTGCAGATAGTCATACGTTATCTCGATGAGATTTCGAAGAAACATGTCTCCGCACATTACACTTTTGTGGACGCCTTAAACTTAATGAACAGGCACTGCGATATATTTCGGTATCATTACTAATATGCAACCAATCTGTATGGCCTATAATTAATCCTACCATGGTTGCCCTACGAGAATTCTCCATAGTTAATGAAAATAAAGAGACTAACAGAACAGATAACAGAATAAGAACAGAACGAAATTGATTAATTAATTAAATAAAATTAAATAAATTAATTAAACTTAATATTTATAAAAAATTATAGGATAAATATACAATATTACAATATAAAACGAATTTTTTAAAATACTAAACGACTAAAGTATTACGAAAATTACATTATCATTTCCCCTTTTTTATCAGTATTCATAATCGTATACTCTTATGTTATCTAAAACAAAGTATTGTAATGTGAGTCATGAAATTACGTCACCCGCTTACGCATCAAATTAGTATGTAATTGCAAAGTAAATGTGAATATAGACATTTTTGTCAAATTACAACGCAAGTCATACGAAATTTAATTGAAAAATTTTGTCTACGTTGAATGGCTAAGAAATTATCTATATATATATATATATATATATATATATATATATATATATATATATATGTATATATATATATATATATATATATATATATATATATGTATATATATATATATATATATATATATATATATATATATATATATATTGATAAATGACTGATGCTGTGAGAAATAATAATTGAATAAGATATTGAGTAATTGAATCGTATTTTGAATGTACTTTGAGTTTGGCGCCTTAATTTTAAAACTGGTAAAGTTAGATTATCAGCCACTCTCACGTAGTATCTCAAGTTACCTAGAGGTCCGTAGAACATGAATAATATTTTAAATAAATTTGACTCTTTCTCGGATCATCGTCGATTGGTTTATACCCCTATAAAGTTGATGGAAAATTGCTTAATAATATTACAAAGTTATCTCTAGCTACGCAATGATAAATAGAGCTGCTTCTTTAAAATAATAAGTGTATATATTTATTGAATGCAAGTTATCTGTCTACAGTGAATAAGTAACGTGACTAACGGCAAAACAAGGAATTAATATAATGTGCACGTGAGAAATTATGGTTATGTATCAAGTGAATTGCTACAGTAAAGTATATTATAATATAAATAAATAACCAGATTGATGGTAAGTACTACAATTCTTAATAAATAGTTTTCTTTTCACAAATTTGAGCAAGATAGAAATATGTTTTAAAGTAAAATCAGGGAGTAATGAATTTAATAAAATTTTGATTTGTTAATAATTTTTTTTTAATAAGACCTTTTTGAAAAAGTATTGATTTAAATAAACCTGTGTCTTGCAGGGAGCGTGCAGGTATGAAGGATGGTATCAGCTATTCAGGTAGTTAAGTTGTACGGGACCAAAGAAAAAAAGTTCTCGGGTTCAACGATGCAGGTATGGGGACGCTTGTTAGAAGGTGTAGGAATCGGTCGTAGTTCGGCGGCCAAAAGATGCTTCGGTCGATTATTTGCCGGTCTCAGGTATTATGTTCGCCAAAAGCATTTCTAAAGTTGCGCCAATGTTAATTACTTCTTTTAATGTAATTTTATTATTTTATCACTAGTATTTTAGAATTTATTAGATTTTAAAGGCAGAGTATCACTTTTTTAAGGCAACCGTTGTAAAATTTTCTACTGACGCTAGCTATCAATTATTTCTTTCCAAAGCCTTATTAGAAATTAAAAAATTGCCTTGATTTTTACTTTTATTACTATTAATAATAATTAAAATGTAGATGAAATGTTAATTTGGATGGGTAAACAAAATTAAAATATTATATGTAATTTCATTATTTTATCACTAGTATTTCAGAATTTATTAGATTTTAAAGGCGGAGTATCACTTTTTTAAGGCAACCGTTGTAAAATTTTCTACTGACGCCAGCTATCAATTATTTCTTTCCAAAGCCTTATTAGAAATTAAAAAATTGCCTTGATTTTTACTTTTATTACTATTAATAATAATTAAAATGTAGATGAAATGTTAATTTGGATGGGTAAACAAAATTAAAATATTAATTTACAAATAGTTACGACCGGCTTTTCAATGTTAGGTTATGTGTAAAATCTAGTACAAAAATAACCTGTTCGCGGGTTTTTGTAATAATTCAAAAAGTGGGCGTGTTCAATTAGTATCGATATAAAATTTGAATGTAAATAAATTAGCTATCTTTTTAATTTCGCGTAAATGACTTGAAATATAAATTAATCTGCAATATACAAAGTTATCGTAATATTAATTTATTAACATTTCGATACTAATTTTACAAATTATGTCCGCCAAATATAGCCATTCTATTGAGTGTAATTCTTGTCTTAATTCCTGCTTTTTCATTTGCAGATAGCTGGATTAACTGTGCTATTTGCCTCATAACAATATACATATATACAGGGCAATCCAAATTAAGAGTTCACCATTGGTAACTTTGTTATTGTTAAAGATACAAGATTATTTAAATTAGCAAACTAGTAGTACTTTTAACGCTCTTTAAGATGGAAGAATTAAAAAAACAAATGAGGAGCGCGTTTTCGAGTTTTCCCGAAAAATATGTTTTTTTCAAATGGAAACCCCTGTATATTATATCATTTTCTGTTAGAAATTCAATTTTTAAACAAAAAATCTTATAAGAACTTTTTTACTGGGATTAAGAACACTTGAGTTATAATGTATAAACAAAAACAGCTAAATAATTTTTATAAACTTTATTTTATACATAAACATATCATTAAAAGAAAATAAAAATCACTGATTTTTTCATAGAAGATGTTCAAAAATACCCCTTTGTTGTTCAATACATTTTTGAACACGTTTCTGAACTTGTCGAACTGCTTTTAGTATGGTCCTACCATCTATTTGGTTTATCTTTTCACTAACTGCAATTTTTAGTGCGTTTACGTTTTCGTACCTTTGCTTATAAATCTCTGTCTTTAAATAACCCCATAAAAAAAAATCAAGCGGTGTTAAGTCTGGCGATCGGGGAGGCCACTGAATAGAACCATTTGTTCCTATCCATGAATTGTTAAAAATAGTATTTAAAATTTGATGAGTACCTCTGTAGTTGTGCGCAGGTGCGCCATCCTGCTGAAAATGCAGATTCTGTCTACTTATGAGATCAATATCGTCTAAGAAACTATTCAAAATTTCAGTCAAAAATTCTATGTACCTTTCACCGGTTAGAGTGCCCTCATAAAAGAAAGGACCAACAATCCTTGAACCGATTAAACCGCACCAAACATTAAAACTGTAACGGACTTGCGGGCGTCTTGGATGTACTAAAAGAAGATTTTCCTTTGACCAGTAATGATGATTTTTTGTATTGTACATTCCAGAATTTGAGAAATTTGATTCATCGGTCCATAAAATATAACGAAAGTTGTTTACATTTTGGCGACAAAAGTTAAGATACCAGTGGCAAAAAAACATTCTTCTCTCTGGATCCCCTGGCAAGAAAACTTGAACTGGTTTGTACTTATAAGGAATGAATTTGTGTTTCTTCAGAATCCTATGCACAGTACCGTGACTCAAATCAGATTCCTTGATAATATCTAGTATGGAATTCTCACGGTTGGCCTCAAAATATGCAAGAACTAGAATTTCTTGTTCTTGTTTTGGCAAAAACACTCTCATTGCCTCTAAATTTTCGGTACAGTCTCAGAAAAAATTGCTCATTTGGTTGTGTTCGGAGTGGATATAATTCAGCGTAGTGTTCTTTTGCCCTCCTAGAGGATTTTCTGCACACTAAATAAGATTCTAACATATCACACTTTTCTGCATGGGTAAAAATCATTTTTTTGTCAAATTAATAACTAGCAAAATGAAATTTATGAGTGAAAGACTAATAAAACTGTACTAATATTTGACGTTTACTAGAAAGAATTAACGTCGTTATCATAGAAACATAGAAATGCACTTGACTTTGCTGTTTTTGTTTATTCACTATAACTCAAGTATTTTTAATCCCAGTAAAAAATTTCTTAAAGATTTTATGTTTAAAAATTGAATTTCTAACAGAAAATGATATAATATACAGGGGTTTCCATTTGAAAAAAACATATTTTTCGGGAAAACTCGAAAACGCGCTGCTCTTCTTTTTTTTTAATTCTTCCATCTTAAAGAGCGTTAAAAGTACTACTAGTTTGCTAATTTAAACAATCTTGTATCTTTAATAATAACAAAGTTACCAATGGTGAACACTTAATTTGGATTGCCCTGTGTATATATATATATATATATATATATATATATATATAAATATAATAACTTCGTGACCTTGGTATGATATGGTAAACCTAATCAGTAGGCGATTAAAGGTCTGTATATTACTTCAAAATATATGTATTTAAAAAACTCTACATGTTTCGGCTGTATACGCCTTTATCAAGAGAATACAAAATATGAATTCATATTTTGTATTCTCTTGAAAAAGGCGTATACAGCCGAAACATGTAGAGTTTTTTAAATACATATATTTTGAAGTAATATACAGACCTTTAATCGCCTACTGATTAGGTTTACCATATATATATATATATATATATATATATATATATATATATATACCGTTCGGGAGGGAGACCAAGCATTCAGCGTTGTGTGATATTATATAAATGTAAATAAATACTCTTATTATTAGTTAGTAATAGCGTTAAGTGTTATTTAATGTATTTTGTTTTATTGTTAATATAGTGTGTGTTTAAATTACCGTTAGTTTTATTTAAGAGTCCAGCAAGACAAATATTTTACAGTATGATGGATACTCACGAGGTGGATAATTTAGTTATAGTATTTCGCATGGTTAAGTATCTAAATGTTTTGGAATTGTTCGTATAGTATCTCTTTACGTATTCAAAGATAAGATAATCCTATTGCATTAAAATAACCTCGGAACCATAACATTTTATTAATTGTCACAAAATTTCGCGAAACACTTTTAGTTACAAAAATATTAATGCAATTTGACGTAATGACACTAAACTTGAAATCTATTTACAGACTATCATTTCGTTTACGAAATATATAACTGGAACTATAATAATAATATATTATAATGACACATCATTTATTACAATATGATATATTGAAATGAAACTAGGTTCCTAATACTATAATATATTACTCATTCTTCACGTCGGGCGCCAGGACTTTTATATTGTTCTAGGTAATGAGGTGTCTTAAAAAATTACAAACGGAAACTGTTTTCATTCAGTTAATAATGTTTGTGTGAAAAATTATTTCGACTTTGCACTTTCTATATTGCAAGGATAATAAAAATAAAGTTTAGACTAAGCCTAATTTATGTACAGCACGATGAGGTTAAATAGATGTTGTAAATATATAACTGCATAATTTATTAATATAAACATAAAAATAAATTAATAATTAATAATCAATATTAATTTGGCTCCCCCTTTTTTAAATCCTGAAATATGATCAAAATACATGAAGATTTGTTTTTTGAAATAGAATCTTCTGAAGATGACAGCATACTTATATAAATACAAATATGTTTCAATATTTATTTGTACAGCTTAAAATGCAAAACTATTAAAGTGTCAGAATTAATTAATTATGTCAATGTTAAAACGAAAAAAAATTTATAGACCTTAGTTACTAATTATTTTCAATATTACAAATTTCTAAATAACTATAAAATTATATAAATTTTTATAAATAAATATGTCTTACAGGCTAGCCTGGCGTCGCATAAACTCCTCTAGAAAATATTAGTTCCATTGCTGTAGAAATACATAACAAGTGTTCATTTGAAAAGTTAATCGAGGTTACTTTGAAATTTTGATAGAATAAGACGCAAATATATTAATATGTGTTTGTTGTTCCGTAAACGTAATCCAAATAACATTTGATAATGTCAATCACAAATATCAGTTAGCGCATAAAATAATCCAGTTGTATTTCATATCTCTCTTTTGTTAACGGAAAATTTAGTAACCTATTGACTAAGAAATTAAAGGAAGCTGTCTTATGTTGATAACTATGATTTGAATCCGCGGTGATGAATCTATTAACATTGGTTTCTTTCTTTCATTAAAAATATCGCGAAATACAATGGCTTTGACATGGAAATAATCAATAAATTAATTAGAAAAACAAAAATAAAATACAATCCGCGAATCCACAAGTTTGATATCTCAAAGTAACCAGGAGAAAAAGTACATCTGTTTACCATACCACCCGGTCACGAAAAACATTAATAAAGTTGTGAAAGAAAGAGGTCTCCAGGTTGCCTTCCGGTCAGAAAATACTATCAAAAATCACCTGGGGAATACTAAAGATAGAGTTAACTCCAATTCGAAATCAGGTATATACGAAATTAGTTGCGGGGATTGTAATCTGAAATATATAGGCCAAACTAAACGACCAATAATAACGCGTTTTAAAGAACACATGTCACATATTAAATACAATAGACCGGATAAATCCAATGTAGCCAACCACGCTTTGAACACACTGCACAACGTATCGATTACAGGGTTGAGGTTACTCAAAGGAATTAATAAACCCCACGAACTTGATGCTTACGAAAGTATAAATATCGCGAAAAATAAACATAATTCGATGTATAGCGATAGGTCACCGATACCATTCAGTTGTCTCTTTGCATTTTTATTAACATAATTGTGTCATCGTCGTTTTTAAAAACCGAAGTTTATTAAGATATGTTTATTGCCGGTCCCCTGAAGGAAAGTATGTTGACCGTCTTTTGCGTTCGACATTTCAACCCGGAGAATAAACATCTGGGTAGACCCTGTTCTAGGTAAGTGTCTCTCTCGACCTCTTCATATTTTAGTTCCGTAGCTTATTTTTTCATATGTTAAAATTAGTCTATACGTGGACGCGGTGAAAAATAGTTGGTGCGTGAGCGGTTTTTCTACCTTTACTGTGTCCCGTGGGCGACTTTTTAATTAGTGGTTTTTACCTACTGATGATGACAACTTAGTTGTCGAAATACGTATTTAGGATACGATTAATAATTGTGGTAAGGGGTTATATACCTTTTTTAAGTTTTTTACTTAACCACAGTCTCCAAAGAAAGAATTTTTATACTTCAATATGTTCTCAGTAAATCACATGCTACTAGATTGACTTTTCAAATGAACACTTGTTATTTAAGGCTCTTATATTAGTGAGTTTTTGTTAACATTTAGTAAAATATGTTATGTGTCAATTTCGACCCTTGTAC
Organism: Melolontha melolontha; assembly: GCA_935421215.2. Classification (NCBI taxonomy): domain Eukaryota; kingdom Metazoa; phylum Arthropoda; class Insecta; order Coleoptera; family Scarabaeidae; genus Melolontha; species Melolontha melolontha. Next base: position 227,902,508 of record OW285236.1, on the reverse strand, counting down.
ATTTTAGTATCTGCTGGATTTATTTACTAATTATCGTACTACTTGAATTACGTTCTAATTTTTGTAGTAGATAGCAAAATTTACGTATTTTCTTATTAAAAATGAACTTTATGTTAAGTATATAATTTAATTAAAGTATATTAGCCTAACATCTTCCAAAAGAATTTCTAAAGTAACGCGTTAAAATATAATTAGCTTTAAATGTATTAATAAAGAAATTGTGTTAAATGATACAAAAGGAGAAGAAATACAGAAAGGATAAATAATTGCAAGGATAATAATAATAAAATTTAGACCAAGTTTAATGCATGTACAGAGCCATGAGGTTAAATAGATGTTGTAAATACATAGCTGCTTAGTGTATTAATAGAAACAAAAAATAAATTAATAATAAAAATTAATTTGGCTCTTTGTTTTTTGAAAACCCGAAATATGGTTAAAATATATGTATATAAGTAGATTTGTTTTTGAAATAGAATTTGCTGAAATTCACAGCATTGCTATAGAAATACGCATGTTTTAATATTTATACTGCCTGAAATGCAAAATTATTAAAGTGTCAGAATTAATTAATTATGTCACTGATAAAATGGAAAAAACCGCTTTTATAGTGTCTTAATTACTAATTATTTCCAATATTACAAATTTCTAAACACCTATAAAATTATATAAATTTTTATAAATGAATATTGTTATAAATAATTAAAATATTCTTCTAATTGGTGCATATTATCCATTTTTGTATCCCAGCGCAAACATACTTATTACACGGACACATAATGGCAAGCCCGGGGTCGCATAAACTCCTTTAAAAAATATTCGTTCCATTGGTGAAAAAATACATCTTTTTTTAAGTCTCATATTAGTGAGTTTTTGTTAACACTACTATAATTATGTTTTCATTGCTAAATATGATTTATCATCGGCTTCTATTATAAATCGGTTAATGTGCTCTATATATAAAATCTTCGATTTCTTAGGCTCATAGCCTTCAGACAATCTTTTTAAATATGCTATTAGTTTAGAAAATTTTGAGATATCTGTATTTTTATAAATATTCAAACAACATTTTAACATCGAATATTTGGATCACAAGGAAGATGCCTTTTTTATTTTACTTTCTTTGTCAAAATAGGCAATCATAATGTTTTCTGTAATAGTCACGATGTTATTTTCTTTACACCAAGTTATAAATTGCTTACATTCCTTTTTATAAATGTGTCGATATTTATTTGGCAGAAGATTTTGCAAATTGTCTTATGCAATTTTCCGAAGCTCTGGCGGCGTGCAATTACTTATTTCGTCCATTTTGATGTTAGATAGTTACATAAATTAGTCTAAGATATAAATTTCAAAACACATAACAATATTTCAAATATTTGAAATATATAAATTATAAGTCTGTATAACCAACGTCAAAAAAATAAAATATCTAAAATATTTGTATTAAACATGACTATTATTTTAAAAATTTTTTAAAATTTAAAAGGCGGAATAGAAAAAATAGTATAAAATACATGTTTCATAAGTGCACTTTTCGACACCCGTTTGGGTTGCATAAAGTATTACTTTTTCGCACGCAAAATTTTGTTTTTAGAGGTTGGTCACAAAAAAAAATGGAACTAAATCATATGCAAATGTCAAATATAAATGTGTATAACAAGCATGTGTAGTAAAAGTTGTATGGGTACAAAGAATAAAAAACACTTGCTAACATTTTATTTATACTAATTAACAATATAAATTGTTAAACAGAGTTGGAAGATCTAATGCTACTATTGACATTTACTTCCCATTTTGAATAGTGCAACTGTTATAAACGTTTACTGTAACACTAGAAGATTAATGTGCATTAATGGAGATTCCGGGCAGATTCTGGGAACACACTATGTTTTGTTTGAATTCCTGTTGATTCACATTGACTGACACATCACTGCCTATTGCATCAGAAGTCGATGGATTCTGAATAATTTTAGTGTATGTATTAGGTGCACTAGACAGTATTCGAGCAACATCTACTTTTTTCATGGTGGAATTATCAATGTAACCTTCAGCCCCTGCTGATGATTTCCATCCTCCATGGCGCTTAATTGTTATTAAGTCACCTCCACTATTAGCCAAGTGTGTCACACTTGAACGCCTAAAGCAATGTCCAGTGAAGAGCTCAGGATTAAGCAAATTTAAGTAAGTAGCAATAACTTTTGGTACTTTTCCTATAGTATTAATGCCAATTGGATTATTCACGCAAGAACTATTTCTATATTGCAGGAAGAAGCGTTTATGTGTAACATGAGTGGGACGAAGTGAATAATATTTTTTAACCAAATCAATCCATAATTTTTCTGTTATAATAAATTGTCTTGGAATATAAGTTTTAGTTTTTGGCACTCTAACCATTATGACATCATTTTTAAACTGTATATCATCTAAAATCATGTTCATGATTTCTTCACGACGACAAGCTCCATTATAACCCATTATAAGGATAACCTATCAATATTAATATGACTACTATAACAAAATAATGTAGAACATTAATAAAATACTTTTACAAGGATGTTTGTATTACTTACTTTCATTGCTAAATATGTTTTATCATCGGCTTCTATTATAAAACAGTTAATATGATCTATTTCTAAAATCTTGGATTTCTTAGGCTCGTAGCCTTCAGATAATCTTTTTAAATATGCAAGAAGCCTAGAAAATGTTGAGATATCTATATTTTTATAAATATTTAAACAACATCGTAACATCGAATATGTGGACCACAAGGTCGATGCCTTTTTTATCTTGATTTCCTTATCAAAATAAGCAATAATTACATTTTCAGTAATATTCGGGATATTATTTTCTTTACACAAAGTTAAAAAGTGCTCGTATTGCTTTTGATAAATGTGTCGAGACTTTGTTGGCAAAAGATTTTGTAAATTATCTTCTGCTATTTTGCGAATCTCTGGGGGCGTGCAATTATTTGCTTCGTCCATTTCGTTAATAATTTATTGCATAAATCAATCTAAATTTTAAACTTAAAATGACATATAACACAGCCGATTTTCAAATATTTAAAATGCTCTAGTTAAACATCAATGCTACCAACTTCAAAAAAAGAAAATTTCTACAATTTTCGTACTAAACATGCCTCTTATTTTAAGACTTTTTGAACTTTTAATGTCCGAAATAGAAAAAATAGTATAAAATACACCTTTCATAAGACATTTTAGTGCACTTGAACGCGTGCACTAAAGTCATGTCTTATGAAACTTGTATCTTAATATACTATTAAGCTTATAAGAGTTGTACGGATTTTATATGTCACGCAGTGTGAAGGAGGATGAGGTTAAATAGATGTTGTAAGATTACAACTACATAATTTATTAATATATACATATAAATAATTTGATAATTAAAAATAAAGATTAATAATAATTAATTAATTGTCTCTTCGTTTTTTGATAGCCCGAAATATGAGAAATTAAAAGTCAAAATACATGTAGATCATTCTTGAAATAGAATCTTCTGAAGATGACAGCATTGCAATCAAAATACGCACGTTTTATTGTTTATTTGTACAGTTTGAAATGTAAAATTATTAGAGTGTCAGGATTAATGCATCGTTTCACTATTAAAACGAAAAAATCCCCGTTTTTATAGTATTTTAAACTCTTATATATCATCATTACTTGAAATTAATAGCTCCATAGCACGTCTTTCCATTAAACTTCAGAACGAATTTTAAATGAGAAGACTTACCGCAATTAACGCGTAATTTGACAGGCACTTTAAATAATACATACTAATACAATCCGGAAAGAAAATGATTAAAAAGCACCCGCTCCTCTCGTGCAGTAAGGATAATTCAAAAATTACAAACGAACGTCCCGTGGTATATCAGGGAAAAAAAAAAGAAAATATATTGCGGGCAATCACAAGAATAGTAGCGTCGTTTCCCGCTGCGGAAAATCGGTCCTGCCAGATTTATAAGGGTAATAATTAAATGTGAGGAAGAATGAGAAACCTAGAATCTTCTCGCCGAAACGACAGCAAAAAAAAAAAGGAAAAAAAAGTAGAAGGCGCGTGAACGTTAAATGGAGGAAACCTTTAAAAAAAAAAAAAGATCATGAAAAACACTCACTGGGCCTGTCGAGTTCATTCTGCACTGACACATCCTCCAAACTGTTGAGTCCTGAGGACAGTCCTGCGATGATACAGAAGAAAACCAATTTAAATGGCCAAAATAGCGCCATTGATCCTTTCATGTCAATACGTTGTTTAAACACACTTCATAGTTAAGCACTGCACATCTCACTTATAAAATAACCCTTTATTCACAGGTGAAACAGAAACACACACTGGCTAAGAATGACGGCTATGCTAAATTGTAACAAGAACATTTACTCATTTCACTAGAATGATACGAGAAGTAATGTCGTTAGCGATTTATGCTGTCGTAATGTTTACACAATATACACTATTTGTTTATAATTTTTATGATAAGTCGTGCTGTAGTATTATAAAAAAAAATATACGCAGACAGATACAATAATAAACACTTTTCATTAAATTTTATCTAAGTATTACATGAATTTACATTGTTTTGTTATATTTAAGTTCTTTAAAAAACCCAATACACAACTTCTTTGGAACAATTCGTTTATAAATATATATTTTGTCTAGATTTAAACAGTAACAAAGTGTATATATATATTTAATAAAGAAACATGATGTAGCTTTCCGAAATTTTAACAATAGTTAATTTTCACTTAATAACACCATCGCGTTTTTCATTGTCTTGAGATGTCTTACTAACGCTTTTAAAAATATATATATATATGTGTGTACGTCAACGAAAGAAACGTTTAACAAAGCTGTAAATTCCGAATTGGATTACAGAAGACCTTTCAGCAACACTAGTACTCGCGTTTCTCGTGTACTTCGCCGATGTCTCTTGGAGACGTTTGGGTATTGTCACATATCGAGTTCACTATAGCAGAACAACAATAATACGTGTGTAAATGGAAACTTAATGGGTTCGCATGCCGGCGACGCGGTATCGTGAATGCCAGATACACCCTCGCGATCTGCTATACGCTACTTCCACCGCTACGACCTCCTTTGTCGTATCGGACGATATGCACGCGACCGCTTCCATCGCTTTACTGAGCCCGCTATCACATCCTAGTCTACCTTGGTCGACCTCGTCGACGTACGAACCCGGCGCTTCGCTTAACGTCGCTCACTCCGTGCATGAAAACCACCCCGTTTTCACTGTAAACGAAAGCGCCGTTGTAAGTACGTTATTGTCGTTGGCATTTCTCGCGTCCTGACTTGGCGTCATCTTTGTACAGTTGTCATTTTCACGTAGTTCTGGTCGCAGATATCGTGTTTTCTGCATTGTCGGAACGTGTATTGTGTTCATACCTTGTGGTTAATCAACGGAACTAGTCCGGAGTGACAATAATAAATTTTTCCGCGTTAAATATTGTTTATAAATATTACAATGCAAATCATAATTAACCATTAAAATATATTAAGGAGTTTGAGTGAATATTACTGCATTTATAGCAAATAATAATAATAAAATTGCATTTAAAATCCGGATAAATCGTTAATATTAATTAGAGTGGAAAGTGTTATTGCCAACATAATTAATCCAATCGCAAATAAATTTAGAACCACTAAAAATCTACACAGTTATTGATTGAGTCAGCTTGTAAATTTCCATGATCGTTGTCCACTATATCTTTTAGGATTCCGAACTGGAATTAGCCCGGAATGCCAGCAGTAACGTCTAAAACCGGGACAGCCTTGAGGATGTCCTTGCAAAGCTGATCGAAACGTCGGTAAAAGAAGAATCAGTGCTAAAGTTGTAGTTTTAGGCTGGAATCTCAGAAGAAATTAACTTTCGTGTGAAATTTAACAATTAAAAATACAGTAAAACCTGCGTTAACGGCTACCTGTCTAGAGCGGCCACCTGATGTAATGGAGAGTTGCAAAGTTCCCCGAACCGACTATAAGGAAATTTCCGTATTCGAAAATCCGTTATTTATTAAATGACCTCGGCCAAATAAAACCAAATTTTTACGGCCTGTCTTCATACAAATTTACCTGCCGATATCGGCCGTACTATTTACGATGTATCTTTATTCATGAAAATATCCAATATTTTTCGTATTTGTGCAAAATTGCCCATAATTATGAATTCCTAGTATGTATACATAATTAAATTAAAATTGTAGAAATGAATGCGATCTCAGTCCCGAACACGTCCCGAAAGAAAATTTCCGGCACAATACGTGCATGCTTACGTTTGATCAAACAGAGAGTGCCTTCTGTTTCGTCTTATAAACGAAATTAATTTGTATTATATATTAAATATAAGTATTATTGATTTCGTATATACACCCATACATCGCTTAGCGGCCTAGATACGTTCCGAAAAAGTTCGCCATAAAGCGAAAAACCGTTTAACGAATCAATTATTTTCATACAAATTCAATCAGATGGGTTCCAATTAAAAAAAAAATATTTGAAGGGTTTAAATTCATCAGGTATTTTATTCTTTTCATTTTCTATAAAAATACATACTTACTTAAAAATAAAATAACACAAAAAATAAGAATACATACATAAAATGAACACATTACATAGTTCAAAAAAGAAAAACAAAAGAGATCAAATACACATACAAAAATTATAAAATGTTTACAAGATTTTTTAATCTGATAAAATGCTGTCGTCGTCAATTTCCGTTGTTGTTGAATGACTTCTGTCCTTTCTGTTTTTTTTGCAAGGTTTTTTAAAATCTAATGGCTGAGTTTACTTCTCGAGATAATTTATCGCTGCGTTCTTCGTCGGGATCATTTTGAATAAGGATGTTCATTCCCTTCTCGAAATAAGAAAGCGCATTCGTAGCAAGGTTTTTGCTGCTAGCTGCCTAGATATAGCAGTCACTGGCTCCTCATCAAGAGTTTGTTCGGTTACTAACTGGATCAGCTCCTCGTTTGAAAGAGGTTCACTGTCAGCATCGAGCGAGTCAATCAAATCACCTTCTTCTAAATCTTCAAAATCAAGATCTTTTGTTAAGCTCAATATGTTTTGTCGAATTTCAGGAAGAGAATTAACTTCACACTCATTAGATTTTATGCATTCTGGCCATATTTGTTTCCAAACATCGTTCATTGTGGTTGATTTTAAATATTTCCATGATTCGCTAATATTGTACACGGCATCTTTGATGTTGTAGTTTTTCCAAAATTGTTTTATCGAAGATTCACCATCAGTTTGCCGAATAAGTTTACGAAAAGTCCTGCGTAAATAATAAACTTTAAAAGTTGCTATAGCACCCTGATCTATTGGTTGGAATCTCCTTCATCTTCTAATAATTCTGGTAAATGAATAGGGTGCACTGGAGCATTATCCAAAATGAGCAATGCCTTGTTGCTCAAGTTCATTTCCATAAAATATTTTTTTACTTCTGACCAAAAGTTATTTTTAAACCAGTCCTCGAACAGAATCTTAGTCATCCAACCTTTCTTATTGGACTTCCAAATGACAGGCAATTGTTTCTTGTTCAGCCCTTTAAAACACCTTGGATTTTCTGAACTGTATCGTTTCGCTCCAGCCTGAGCTTCATCAGACATATAACTATCTGTTATATGTCCGATGAAGCTCAGGTTGGTGCGAAACGATCGTTACGGTGTAAAGTAAAAAGTGAAATACATTAAAAATTTGTTTTATTTTATCCTGATAATAGTTATAATGGAATTTCAAATAAAGGCTGAAACAATCGTATATCATATTTTAGTATTTTGTAAAGTATAATAGTCACTGGTCTAAAGTAATACCCAGCTGCATTTTTGAAGATTTATTAAAATCAAACAAATATCTTAAAAGTCATATTTTTAGATATACAGGGAGTTCCGCGACTCGGCCGACAAATTTATACCTCTGGCGGTCATTACGATCAAAAAATGATATAGACGTATAGGTGAATTCCTCTAATTTAGTAAGCCTTGAGGTAGTACCGTATGATTGACAAATTAATGACTTTTGTGCTATAATATTAATTTAAGTAATTATGCCGCGTTTTACTAATGCAGAATATTCTGAAATAGTTTTCTTATATGTTTTTTTGCAATGGAAGTGGCCGTGCTGCAGCTGCGGAGTACATCGGGCGATACCCAGATCGCATTGTTCCTAACCACACAACATTTTCAAACGTTTTTCGCTGTTTAAGAGAGACAGGATCTTTCCCAAATCGTTGTGTAGAAAAAGATGGATTTGGAAACGCTGTAGTAGTTTTAAATGAAGTTGAACGAAGTCCTTCTACCAGTATTCGTAGAATATCTCATACAACGGGAATTCCTCAAACCAACCTATGGAGAATTCTGCACATTAATGGGTGCGGTATTGCCAGTAGTTACAAAATAATTTGGAGATTATTCTACACATACTTTTTACGGACGAGGTCCAATTTTGCAAGAAATGGTATAAACAACACCCGTAATTCTCATATCTCGGCGGATCAAAACCCACACGAAACAATCGTGGTTAATCATCAACATCGTTTTTTATTCAAGAACCTCTTAATGCAGAAACTTACTTTCATTTTTCGGAAGAAGAATTGCCGAATTCCTTGGAAGATATTCCTTTGGAAGCTCGTCGTAGCATGTGGTTTCAACAAAATGGCGCCACCACATTTTGGGAAACAAGCGACATGTGTTTCTTAATGAAAACTTTCCGGAAAGGTGGATAGGACGAGGTGGTTCTGTACATTGGCCAGCTAGGTCACCTGATTTGTCGCCTTTAGATTTTTTTTTGTGGGGTTGCCTCAAATCTCGTATGTATAGTAATGGTAAACCAGATACACGAGAAGAGTTGACTGACCATATAGTTGAAGCTACTAGTTCTCTAAAGAATGAATTAGTATCAATTAACTGGCAACATTCTATGCCACGAAGAATAGCTGCTTGTTTAGAAAATGGCGGTTCTCATTTTGAACAGCTACTCTAATTTTGTGCTAATAAACCAGAAAAATTAATTTATGAATAAAATTTCCTTTCCCATTTTTAAAAATTTAAATTCCATCGATATCTACGAAACAAAGAGGAATTCACCTATAGGTCACATAACATTCTTTGATCGTAATGGCCGCCAGATTATATGGTATAAATTTGTAGGTCAAGTCGCGGAACAACCTGTATATAGATATGCGTATATTTTGACTAGATGTAAAAATTTTCGTACCATATTTTTTTATGAAAAAAAAATATAATTAATGATATTTATCACATTGAAAATTGATGTATATTTTTGCGAATGTGTAAATAATATATGTATTAAATTTAACATGCCATCGTATTATATCTCTCGTTATTAGATTGGGTGCTAGGCCTAGTTGCAAGGAACCCCTTTTGAAAACAAAAGCCCTTAGAACATTTTAAAGACACTAAACTGTGAATATGTGTGTATGACGACTCATATTTAATAATTAGAGCCCATTTTGAAGATCTAAGTACACAGCAATATGTGTATTTATATATTATTTATTTTAATTAATAAAACATAGAAAAAAATCTTAAGAACCAATTATGTATTTTATTTGTAAGACGAAGACTTGACAATTACGGCCACCTTTATATAACGGCCTATATTGTTTCGTTCTTTGGTGGCCGTTATTGACAGGTTTTACCGTATTTCTTTCGTAAATTAATTATTATTATTATTATTATTATTATTATTTTCTTTTAAGATAGACAATCAATTTAAATGAAAAGATTCATTAACAATTTCAACAGTTATATCTATTCTGTTATATTTTTTTCTGCTTTTACATATAAACAACAGACAAATAGAATGCTTTAAATAAAGATTTCCACTATTTTAAACCGACCTTAAAACAGATATTCAATAGTAAATATCGTAATCTTGTTTTGTTACTCATTCGGTTGTTTCGTGTATGTTCTAAATGAGAATCGTCTGTTTCGCAGAACGGAAACGCATTTGCTGATTTGATTTCCGTGTTTGTGACTATACATTCTATATATAGTCACAAACTTGTCGTACATACATATACATATATATATACATATATATATACATATATATATCTTATATACACCCAAATATATACATAATATACGCAACACCTCCTCACCACCGTCAATATAATCGCGAGATTATATCGGTAGTACGAGTTTTGCCGTTTCGGTGGCACGGTGAGGTGATAGTCATTTAACCCTCCGATTATTTGTGGGTACGCGCTTATATGGAAACGGTGTCGCATTAATTTATGTAAAAGCTCTGAGGAGCTTCCGCGGTCTCCTAAAAAATTATTTTGTTTACTCTAATCGTATTTCATTTATTTCCAAAATAGATTGCGGGAAATAATGGAATTACTTTAAATTTTCTGATAAAAGAAAATTTATAAATTTTCTTGATTATTTACTTAAAGACTCAAAATATGAAGTATATCTACGTTTTTCCTGTTACATAGGGGCATTTTGGAACAAACTCAACAATATAACATTATTTACTTTTAACCCTAGGACTACCAGGAAAACGGCCTATCGCTACTTACCGCGCGGCTCCATTGGACCCGTATTACTATATGTTGGCTTTGAGCTAATATTCGGCGATTATTTTGAATTCAATATAGCGTTATATTTGACTTTTATTTTATTCGACATAAGGAAAGACTATTAGAATACACCGAAGCAGTAATAATAATAATAAGACATAAATATTGTAAAATAAAATATATAAATGCAATGGACATACATAAAAGTAAAAGTGGGTTAAACACATTTCTAACAAGTGTTCATCGCATACATTGGTTTTACAACGTGCACAAGTTGTTCTTTTGTTTTTCGGTATTTTGAAGGTGGACAAACATCACATTTCTTCTTCCTTCTTGCAATCTCAGAACTAGTGGATGCTTCAGCTTCTTCTTCTGCTTCTAGTTTTTCGTGGTCCTTGTATTCTGTTAGCTCCTTTCCTAGCTCAATTAGAAAGTTGCTTCTCTTTTTCAAATCAAAAACTGAATTAGGTTTCAAGAGCCTCCATAGTATGTATGCGTTCATGGCGCTGATGTCTATCATGTTATAAAAAATTACAAAAGGCCATCTCTTCGTCATCCTTTTCACGGTGTATTATCGTGTCATTTTGTCCATGTTGTCTACGCCACCTTTTGTTTTATTGTAGTCCAGGATTACCTAAAGTTTCTTTTTTTGGCAATTATTAACATCTTTCTCACTGTGCAGAGTACTCAACAACATTACAAGCTTGCATTTCTTTGGGCAATACGAAATAATCATCGCATCGTCTGTAAAACCAAACTGGGTGGAAAACACTTGACGATTTTTTGAATCAACATTACAAGCTTGCATTTCTTTGGCCAATACGAAATAATCATCGCATCGTCTGTAAAACCAAACTGTATGGAAAACACTTGACGATTTTTTTGATCAACAAATGAAGATGGCAATTCAGTCTAATTTTTACGGATCGTACCAACTAATCTTACGATTTTCGATAACAAATACTTTGCAAAATTGTATGAAGTAAAGAAATTGTCGCAGGTGACATTCCTTCCAGGACTTTCAATTTCTTCTACTAAACGTTTTACAACCTTTTCGCCTTGATTCTTGTCTCTTTCCTCTCCCTGATTTCCATGATAAATTTCAAGTTTCCATTCATAAGTTATTACACTATCACAATTGGCCCAAAATTTTATTCCATATCGTCCAGGTTTTGATGGAATATATTGTCTAAAGGGACATCTGCCTCTGAAAGTTAAAAGCTGTTCATCAACCGGCATACACCAATTTGGTACATACCCATCTCGCAAATAAGTATTCCATTAACTCAAAGCATTACCGTATCGGTGCTATTTTGTCGCCACTCCTTTTTATTCGTCTTTCCGCTGCATCGTCGAATCAGAACTCCAATAAATTTCTTCAATTCTAGGACATCTCTTTTTATCTAATTTTGGCCGAAAAAACCTCTTCTTCTTCATTCGTCCACTTTAGGATAATTTCAAGGAAAGGTTTACGAAAATAAATCAAAAAAGAAGAAGCAGGTATATGCAGGTGTATTTCCAAAACGTTGTGTCGTGGTTGTCTTCCGTGATGAGGTAAAATAGGATCATGGTACCGAACAACATGTCAGTTCTGTAATACAAAAGAATTAGCTCCAGCCGGATTTCTGTTGTAGTCATCATCGCTGCTCTCAGCAGATTCTTCGCTATCTGATTGTTCTGCTGTGCTTGCACCACTTCCATCGATGAGGCCTTCGACTGCATCTACCTCTCCATCGTCGTCTGAAGCTTCATATCCGTTATTGTATTCAACGTTACTCATTTCGACTACTGTCGCCTCTAGCTATTGTTGTGTAAAGTATTCCTTATTTCTACGATCCCTTTTCCGTAATGAGTAAAACGCAAAGTAGAAAATAGCCGCAATAAAATATTCAGAAATAACTACCTGACAATTGATAAAAAATGACGCTAAAATATGAAATCGCACATTACAACTGAACAAAATATAAATTTTGTCTTATTCACAGTAACGAAGTAACACGGCTCAGATTCGGCAAGCATTAATGCATTGTTCATGACGTGCGGCTATAAATAAGCCGAAACCGTAAAGTCTCCAAAATCCGCATGATAAAGGGATTTCCCCTTTCTCTATACATCGGGGAATGCCAAGAAAGGTTTGTCAGCAGCGGGGAAGTCCGGAATTTTTAAGCGAACCACTATCATTGTAAAACACACTCGCTTCACCTACATTTATACAGTAAACGACATATGGTTGGTACATCGCGAAAGTATTTTTATACTTCCAAAACCATTCCTTCTAAAATAATTTTATTGTCAAAATTTTAAAGCTATAACTCGTACTTAAAAGTCTATTAATACCAGGCAAGTAAATTAGCCCAACCACAAGTACGATAAAACAAAGGTTAGAAATCGTTTCGGATCCATAGGACCCGCTCGGTAGTCCTAGGGTTAAGATAGTACGCTTTTCTTGATTATGGGAAATAGTGGTGTCCAATAGGATATCAACACACACTGTAATCATTTTATTGATTTAATTTTTGCGAATAATTGTGTAACTAAGAACTTGCTAAATCTAAATTAAGAAAATTGAAGAGGCAAATAAGGAAGCTTGACGAACGTTATTGACTTTAACATTGACTAAAAGCCAAACATTAATTCTAGTGTAAATATTAACCGCAATGAAAATTCTACTTCAGTAACTTAAAGTTGATTGTAGTTACCACGGAAGCACTTATTGTATAATAATTAATATTTCCATTTCTTTAACAAGATATTTATTCACCAGCTGTGCTCATTGACTGATGGTATGATTAGATGTACGTTTCTCATTTCATAACAAGTTATACCTCATAATTAATACTGAAGCCAGATGCCATTCATTCAGTGTTGTATAACATGTTCGTGTATAGGGAATTTAAGAATAAGGCAATATATTTCAAACACTAACACAAAAATACTATATGAGATAAGGAACTAAGTGGAAATTAACAACTTAATAACTAATCGTATTTATTCTATCAACAACTAAAGAGATGACATCCTATTTTAAATGCCGAGGCTAATTTGTTTTCTATTGACTGACATGCGCAGCAAAAAGTACGTTGAAGTTATATTGTTTTTCCACTCATTTTGAAATTATCTTTAATATTTGTTAATTTGTAATATTAATTAACGAATATATCCCCAAATCAGTAATTCGTTTATTTTTTACGCTATTCACAATACATAATACATTTATATAACATGTTTAGTCATCTTCTTCTACGTTGCAGGTCTCCCATGAGGTGATGTGATAATAAAATTCCAAAATTTCTCCTGACATGTATTGCATCACTTTCTTAAGATTTTTAATTTTCTTTATATTAATAGGTAATATGTTTGAGTATGCAGGCGTAGTTGGTAATGCTGGAATTGTACCAGCTTTTAGTAATTTGAAAGTTTACGAATCCATTGATATAATCATAAGTTATGACATACCCGGGTGTATAGCTGTCATAAATAAACTGCATGTAATTTGAAGTTGTGGATTTATGTTTTCTTTCATCGCAAGATTGATTTGTTTTCTTATAATATTGTGGCCACAAGTTTTTGTAGTCTATAATATCTTTGTACGTTATTACAGATATTGTAAATGATTGTAATTTACGGCAAGATAGCATCATGCTTTCCTAATCTTCAGGAATATAGATTCTATCGTATTTTCTTATCACCTTCTTATCACGCTCTTGGCACAAAATAGTTATTTCTTTAAGTTTAGAGTAAAACTTGTTAGCCCTGCGTTTGTGGACCATCAATTCGGCCGCGGCGACTCTCTTCGCATTATCATTCAAATATTGATCCTTAATTTTTTTGTTGAGCCCTTCGCATTGTCCACACACGTCCACTTGAGGCCTCCCTAATTTTAAGTCAAAATTCTCTTTGAAAAATTTCAAATAGAATTCATATTTTACAACATTTCTTAAGTCTGGGTTCAATTTTACAAACAGGTCATGCATTCTCTTAACATTTAGCGCGGAGTCAAGATAATGCAATTCTTTGGAACTATAGTGAGAAGTTTTACGAGGAAATGATGCAATATGTTGATGTATTTTGGCAATTACCTCTAGTTGTAAGGCATGCGGTCGATTATTATGTGTACCACGTAGATCTCTAGGTGAATTCTGAGAAACTAACAATCTGTTAAGTCGTTGTATTCTGGAATTCCATATTGAATGCAGACTTAAAAACGCTGTCTTGCAAACTTGTTGCCTCTCTACATTATTTCGAATGTGATATGAAAACGTTACTTTTTTACGACTTTTTCTACTAGCTTCTCCATTTGATCGCCTCCTAGCTACTGGTCTACATTCCATAAGACCATGCAAATATATATCTTGTTCGTTTTTTGAACCTTTTTCATATAAATTTCTTAAAATTGCTTCTTTTTCTTCCATCGTAAGTTTTGACAGGCATTTATTTTTACATCTTAAAAAATTATTTTGTTGAAAATGCCTTAATATGGTTAAAATGGTTAATAATATTAGTGCAAAGGTATTTTTAATAATATAAATTAAATTAATAATATAAAATATTATTAAAAATCTGGTGTTAAGAACACAAATGCAGGTTCACTATTAATATTTTCTGTGAACGTGTCCGAACATATCCTATCCCCAGAGACGTAGATACCTATTTCACCTTTCTACAGGCTCATCGGTACGCCCCTGCTGGAGAAAGGATATTCCCAGACACATTCACAGAAAAGAACCACATCGCCCTATCACCGTAATTACTCAGACGATTAGGGCGATGTGGTTCTTTTCTGTGAATGTGTCTGGGAATATCCTTTCTCCAGCAGGGGCGTAACGATGAGCCTGTAGAAAGGTGAAATACGTATCTACGTCTCTGGGGATAGGATATATTCGGACACGTTCACAGAAAATATTAATAGTGAACCTGCATTTGTGTTCTTCACACCAGATTTTTAATAATATTTTATATTATTAAAAATACCTTTGTATTATACAAAACTGGTGGGGTTTACCTACTCATGTATGTTTCAATTATTCTGAATAATATTAGTTATTCTATTATAGAATACTTACGTGCAGTCTTCTCCGAAAGACATTTTGTCAATTATTTTTCCAGTTTTACTTGTGTACTGGTGTCCAAGGAGACGAGCCTTTTGTCTTTCATTTCGCAATAATTTTTCAGGACATTTTTTTCCCTTTATTTTCTACGTTTTCGTTATTAGAACTGTCACTGCTCGACATTTTAAATTCACAAGATAATACTCCAAAGATTAATGTGAGTATCGGAAGCTCTAAGGTTAAAATGATACATCAACCGAATGAAATAGCACAAGCATGCGCCGGCGCCGTGCTGAGTGAAAAAGCGGTATAAACGCTGGGGTTATATCGTTTTTGCACTCAACGTCAAATTACATGGTAATATGGAAGCGTACATGTTTTTATTTTTATACTGTTTTTTCGCCCAGCAGACAGATCTTGGTTTATATATAATTCTGTCATCTTACATTGAAAACGAGATTTTTGCTAGTTATATCGTTTTTCCACTAACCGATTCAATTACACTGGTCAACACGATTTGATTTTTTTACTAAAATACATGTAGTTTATGTCTTTTATCATGTTGATTTAAAATTTTCTCCATCTCGTAAGGATTTTGTGATGTTTCCTTAGATAGTTTGTTCAATAAACAGATTAAATTTTACAAAATTTAATATAAGAAAAAGACTAGTAAAAATATTTTTCTGTCGAACATTAAATGGACATGTCTGAATATGTCCTGGCATGTTTCCTGCGTCAGAACACTTAAACCACGCCCATTTTTGCTATGGAACCAATCAAATTAAGAATTTGTATGTATCTGGCTATGTGTGTATACCGTCTGGAAACGTGGTAAGTTAACGACACTGCTGTGCAAGACGCGTGGGGACGCGTCTTGCAGGAAGTAAATTTGGCGGGGGCCAAATTTACTTCCCCGATATATTTATTCAATGTATAGTGTATCATTTTATTGGATAAGCAATAGGTATAGGTCAGAAGTAGGTATGGTATATACATATACGTGTTGCATATGTACTCGAACTTCTATTGTATCCATGGATCAGACTGGGCACAGACACGCCTGACGCCTGGTATGATACCTTCCGTCTCTCTTATCTAACGTACAGGTGGGGTGTCGTTCACGTCTCCGCCGTTAACTTGCCAGGTTTCCAGGCGATATAAAGAGCTAGACACGTCTCTCTCGTTTCAATGTAAGTCGGTTTGTGATAGTTGAATGTCTTTTCATTTCATAAAGTTCGCGTATGTATACAAATAATCCAAACAGACTCTGTTACGTATGTCGAGAATTCACTACTCACCAGGATAAGCGGAATATGCGCATGCTGTGCTGGTACTCCCAGGGGCTAGTCAAACGGTAAGAAAAGCAATATGCCAGTTGCAAGACCTATGATTTTACGTGAACTAACTGATTGCTACTTTTACTGAACGAAAACTTTCGGGTTTTCCAACTAAAATAAGAGAAATATTAGTTATTTCAGCTAGTCTGTCCTCTGCCACCCGTCCAATACCACATTCAGAAACCTCGCCGATACCATTAAAACATTTCTGTTATTGAAAAAATTAATCAGGGCAAGTGGAACAGTGAAATACTTGCTGATTATTGTCGGAGGTTGATATCAGAAAGTGTTGAAGAACAATTTAAACGGACGATACCAACTCCATATAATGTATATACCAAATTATAATTTTCGTTTACTCTTCGATATTTTCTTTTCCAAAACCAGACATGCCAGAATACATTTGTTGTTATTACCATTGTTAGAACCATAAAAGAAACGAATATTTTACATAGTTTCTAAAGAAAAATAAAGGAAATGAAAATTTGTTTATCAGTGTTATCAGAGTGCCTTATAAAGGATAATATTGCACACTATTTGTAATAACACGAGTGAAATCCAGAAATTAGTACACGTTTACTCATACAGATGGCGTTGCTGACCCAAAAAAAAGCAAAGCAACGCAGGTATCAACAATGTCATAGTAGCTTTGAAGAGAGAAAGCGCAGGAGCTCCTTCGGCCGTGGTGTGAGTTTTGTGACTGTTTACAATGGCGCATATGATACAAAATCACCCCAAATGCGAAGTGCGATCCGTTATCCGTTTTTTTAATGCAAAAAACTTCCGTTCTAGCGAAATTCATCGCGGGATTACTAAAGTATACGGTATGGACACAATGGACGAGTCATCTGTCAGACGGTGGGCTCGAAACTTCAAAGAGGGTAGAGATAATCTGCGCGCCGAAGAGCTATCAGGACGCATATCTCTTAACACCGGCGATCTGAAGAAACGTATCGATGATTTCATCAGGGAATATCGGCGAGTAAAACTTAATGAAACGAATAAGCAATTTCCGCAAATTCCACGAACATTGCTCCATGAAATCGTGATAGACCATATGAATTACAGAAAAAATTGCTCAACATGGGTGCCTAGAATGTTTATCGACGAGCACAAGTGCAATCACGTGGGTTCAGCGTTGTCGTTTTTACTCGTTACATGGCGATGCATTCTTTGACCAAATTGTCACTGGGAATGAAACCTGGGGATGCTATTTTACAACTGATACCAAACGCAAGTCCATGGAGTGACATCATCCAGAATCACCAACAAGGCCGCGCAAGTTTAAGCAATCGTTTTGCACGAAAAATATTATAGCCTCAGTGTTCTGGGACTGAAAAAGTATGTCGCTGGCTGATTTCATGTCCTAATGGACGCCCATCAATTCGGACGCATACCGTCGAACACTTCAGAAGCTGCGCAGGGCTATTCAAACGAAGAAGGGGGGAATGATGACACGTGGCATTGCCTTTCTGCATGACAATGCTTGCCTCCACATGGCTCGACAGAACAATGACCTTCTTCGCAAGTTCAAGTGGCAGATTTCTGACCGCTCTCCGCATAGCCCCGACTTGGCTCCAAGTGACTTTCACATGCTCACTGAACTTAAGGATTTCTTGGCAGGAAAACGTTTCTAAAGTCATGATGAATTAAAAGAAGGCGTACAGTACTGACTGAATAATTTGGTGGTGGAGGGTTACGAGGAAGGCATAAACAAACTGGTTTCAAGAAACCACAAACGTCTCAACAACGGTGGCGGTTAAATGGAAAAATGAGTAAATGTATTACTTTCATTTAATAAAATAATTATTTACTTTCCTTCATTTTTCTTTTAATTACTTGTATAAGGGTACTACTTCCCTCGTAATAAGCACAAGCAATAACATTGCACACTGAAAAAGAAAATGCGAACAGCCTGGTGTAAAACCTAAAGAAAGACACCCATTTCTACATATTCAATGTAACACTTATTTGACGAAATACGTTCTCATTAATCGTTGGCTACTATGATGACCTCTTCTGTCGCGTAGATTCCCATGTCGATTAGTTTTTCAGCTTACCATAGGTTTGGGGTTCGTTCCGGATTCCACTTACTACAGTTGGACTGTCAGAAGTGGCCGGCAAGGTTGCCATTCTATGTTCCCTGGTCCTAGTTACGGCTTTATTTCAGAGGCGGGCTTATTAGAGACCGGTTTTATTAGTGCAATAAATAATACACTCTTAAACAATATAAAACAACGTTTAATAAATATTTGACAACAACATTACATATTATAATGTTCACATGTACAAGATTGATTAGATTAGCTTGACTCGTTCTCTTTTGTCCTCAGTTTATATATTATGTCCTAACCTACTTACTTACTTAATGTTATATTAACCTAGTTACTCGACTAGACAAGAATGCGAAAGATGTAACAATTAACGAGAACGTGTTTCGTCAAGTAAGTGTTACATTGAATATGTGGAAATGGGTGACCTATTTTAGTTAGTATCTAACTTTGAAAAATTTAACAAAAGCAATATCCAGTTTAACATACTCATTCGGAATAATTAGATGGCCACCGACAGACTTTAATAATACTAATTCCACAACCAAAAATATAGAAAACTACACCCAAACTCTTGGGTTTAAAGAATAACATTAAGTAGAAAATTCGGAGGAAGAAGGATATATGATGAGCACACCCTCCATGCGAAGCAAATACAGAACTTTTTATCCCAACAAACACTATAACCTACACATCGCAATAACAAAACCAGACCAAAACTATATAGCACTGAAACACACGATTCATGTACCGATTTAAATTTCATCCAAATGAAGAAAAAGGGGACAACTATTTCCAGAGACCGAAGGTTTGATTTCAGCAATACAAGATCTACTAATAGTAGTAATACTAAGAAGAAACTATAGAAAATACATAACTAAAAACACAAATGAACTTCTAAAAATAGTTACGGGAGATGCAATTTATACCCTGAAACCATAGACCATGTTACTTATTTTTTCCAGATAATCCAAATAAAACAACAAAATACTTCACATTTCGAGCCCTTTTGGGATAAGTAACGGACTTTTCATACGACGGGAAATCATCAATATATTTACTTCGAAAACTATTGAATGTAAATTAGTGAACTCTCCAATATGAATGACGATGTAATAGTGTGAAATTCGATTAAAATTACACGATATAGTTACATCTAGTTGCCTAAATGTAAACATAATTAATTGATACAAGAAATTTTCCCGAGACTTAACCGATTATACGAATTTATCAAAGCCTAGAGTATTATTCGCCAACAATAAAAATTCGTAAATTACGCCAGGGAATTGTTGATTTCTTTAATAAAATTAAAATCTTAATTAATTCCTAGCGAAGAGATACATTGCAAGAGCAAAAAAAAAAGAGATAGACGAGAAGAAAAGCGGCGTCGAAAGCCGAGTACACTTTCCTGGAACTACTAATAGCATTACAGACTTTTGTTCATTACAGCGTCCCTCTTATGCAGTTTTTATTGTTCCAGATGCGAAATTTAAAATTGAATAGGAATGATACTGGTATGAAGACCGGCGTTTTAATAACTACCTACGCTAGACAATTCTCCAACATTATTTCATCCTTTCGGGGATGAATTATGAACATGTAATAAAAAGTGGTCATATGTGTAAGTGCCTAAGCTTCAAATTGTATATTATTACAAAACTACTCTTCTCTCTCTACGTATATATATATATATATATTGTAAAGAGCAACCTCGCTCTCACTGAACTGTATTATATTTCTACTTCGTTCGTGTGCCTATATTGTAAAATGAAAGAAAAACCACTTTTAACAGATTAAACTCCCTTTAATGAATTAAATCTTTAAAAATATGAACGATATTAAAGCATAACAATTTGAATTCCCCCCCTCCTTTTTCCATACTTGAGTGCATAATGTCATGAATTTTTCCCCGAAGAAAAATTGAAGAAACATTAAAAGACTACTTATTATTATGTACATTTTATTCCAGGATAATAATTAGGGATTTTTTATATTTAATTTAAAATTTGATTATAATGTGTATTTTTGTCCACGCCTGTAGGTTGTCCGAACGTTGTCTTGAAGTGGGTAGTTCGACTGTTGCCGGTTGGAGATTTATCGTAGTCGATCTTTTGATTTATGTTCTAGGCATGGAGATAATTCATTTCCGAGTGGGAGATTCAGAGATTTCTCATCCTTTAGATAGATAGGTCGAGTTGAATTTTTTTGAATAAGGACTTCCTCTTTATTCAAAGTATTAGAGTTAATTTCGGTTTGTGTTTTTTTAGTTGTGATCTCTTATGTGTTTACTGTAATTTTCGATTTATTACGAGTTTTGGATACTTGTAAATTTTGATTTTGTGCGACCTATCTGAAATCTCTCTTTAAGTATAATTTCTTTGAGTGATGTGCGACGACCACATTAATTAATGTAGGTGTGCATTTGCAAGTATATTTATATTTATATTTATTTCTTTAAGTATATGATATGAGCTCATAAATTTATTAAAATTTTACTTAAAAAATATATTTATAGTCAGGAAAATTTTCAATATTTTAGTTTTTCTGTAAGTTTTTTCTTTCTTTGGCTGTAGTTGTATGAAGGTCAGGGTATTTGGAGGGAAAGTGATCATGTTATTCAGCGCATGATCCGGTCATTTTTGAGTTGCGCGCTCACAGATAATTTTCTGTCTGACGTTTGAGGTTTAGGTTAATGTTATTAATTAAATTTGAAAGTTTTGCTAACTATTTAATTAGGTTAGGTTTATTCGCGCTCAATTGAGGTTTTTTCCTTGTATGCGAGTCAATATTTATACAAGTTTTCCTCAGTCTATTGCATTTGTGTTGCATAAGACACTCTTAATGCTTTATTAAGAGAGTTTTTTTTTATTTGTTTTTTTTTATGAGTAAATGTTTGTGTTGTTAATGTGACTTTCATTTCTAATACCTTTTTATTTAACACATACCCCTTTGTGGGTAACCTGAAGATACAAGAGCTCCTGGAAGGCTGAACCGACTTGAGTTAAACCTAGCAAGCTGTTGTGTATTGTGGGCCAATTCAAGTAATTAATCGACACCACAGTGCATAGCAATATGTACATAAAATATACTGACAACAACAATTACTTTTAAAATGGGTGATAAGCTCTTTCAGTATGATTATATAATTAAAACACGAACAAGGTAAGTAATTGATATACATAAGCTACAAAGAATATGTCAATTTTATTAATGCCTTTAAGGTGTATTGGAAGGATTTATATTAAAAATCAATAGAAATCAATATGGTTTAACCTCAAAATGGAATCTGTTCTCTATAACAATAATAATGTAATCTCAGGGAAAATGAGGTAGGTTCGTCTTAATTATCGACCAATACGTTTATGAAATATGCTAGCTCGGTTAAACTATTATTAAAATAATCAAAATAGGTGATATTTCGCACAGTAAAGCTGCTCTAACTATGATTTATAATAATAATACACAAATAATCCTTTATTTATAGGGTAAATTCTACCTTGACTATGAGCACTAATTAACTTGAAACAGAAGATATGCTGGCTTTGGGATTAGGTTGCATCGGGAAGATACTCGAACTGGATACAGGATATAATCTTCCGGTAAAATGGCAGGATATTGGTTGTACAGCACAATTAACTGGATGGCTTTTATATGAAATAAAATTAAGGATTAGAAGGTTTAATATAATTAGATGCTGGCTCGATACTTGTCCGTAGTGAATGTTCAAATTTCTTGAATAAACATTTAGCAAACATAGGTAATTTGTAACTCCAAAGTAGCATAGTTTTTTTTTATGATATAATTCTTTATATTTCAGCTTTTTAATACGAATTATAACTTAAAAATCGCCTTATAAATCTTGATATGGTATAATTATTTATTAAAAAGCGACGCTTCGCTTTTTTCGTTGTTGATATTCTCCGTTACCAAAACGAAGCGATCTTTTTTTTTTTTTGAACGCGTCGACTACCTGGAAAAAAAAACGCCGAAAAGAGAAAGGCTGGTTTGAAATGTTGGTTTGAAGTTCTAGTTAAAAGTAAATCTAAACAAATTGAAGGTATTTAAATATCCTAAATAATAAAACAATAAGTTAGAAAATAAATTGACATTTAAAGTTGTAAGTAACTACATAATAGATAACCCTAATTAGGTCGTTCCTAAATAGATGGCGCGATCTGACAATGTCTAAGAAATATAAGATATTAATTTAAATCAAGTGCATGGTCCACCAATGCACAAGATCTCTTACCAATGCGGACATCACTTTTATGCTGAGTGATGCGCTGTTTTAACCACTGTGATGTCTGACCTATATAAACGCCACAACAATCCGAACATGCTATCCTGTAGACAACATGACTATTTAAAAAGAAAGGTGTTATGTCTTTGATCTTACTATACAACTTCTTCAAGGTATGGGTATTATATTTAGCTAATTTAACGTTATTAAATTGTTTAAAATGTGATACAATTGTATGAGTAAGACCGCCAATGTATGGGATTTTTTTTGTAAATCAAACTGTCTGCAGGAATGTCCTCAGTAGGGCCATCAAAAAAGTTTGAGCTAAATATCAATTTATTAAGTATGTGCTTAGGATAGCCATTGTTGACGAAGATGTTGAAAAGTTCTTTAAGATTGTCATTTAGAAAGATTTCATGACAAATATGTGATATTCGGTTTCTCATAACAATAAGTTAGAAAATAAATTGACATTTAAAGTTGTAAGTAACTACATAATAGATAATCCTAATTAGGTCGTTCCTAAATAGATGGCGCGATCTGACAATGTCTAAGAAATATAAGATATTAATTTAAATTAGAACTTGTAATATTATCGAAAATGGTTTATATTAATGTAAATAGTATACTGAAGGCTGTACCAGCTGAATATATATATATATATATATATATATATATATATATATATATATATATATGGTAAACCTAATCAGTAGGCGATTAAAGGTCTGTATATTACTTCAAAATATATGTATTTAAAAAACTCTACATGTTTCGGCTGTGTACGCCTTTATCAAGAGAATACAACATTCATATTTTGTATTCTCTTGATAAAGGCGTACACAGCCGAAACATGTAGAGTTTTTTAAATACATATATTTTGAAGTAATATACAGACCTTTAATCGCCTACTGATTAGGTTTACCATATCATACCAAGGTCACGAAGTTATTATATTTATATATATATATATATATATATATATATATCATGCACTGCTATCTACAATTCAGTAATTCATTAAATTATCATATTTGAGACAGCATGCAGTGAAAGCATTACATTTATGTTTGTACTCAATAATAGATTTTTCAGAAACTGTATCAAATATGACACACGATGCAGTGAAAGGTTAATTATTGTTATATTTTGAATCGAAGTAGCACTAGATGCAAATTCATAATTAAGGAAATAAAGATAGAAAAAGCAATATTACTTGATTTCCACTTTATTATAAACTTAATAAAGTGGAAATTAAATAATATTGCTTCTTTTATTTTTATTTCATCTATCATGGTAGATAATATAATTTGTAATAAATTCTATTGTATTTTTTTTATATTTGATTTCTTCACATTGTTAGAATAGTGGTTATTACTGTAGCTACTACAAATTGCATAATATTTAGAAACAAATTGTGTAAAATTTCTACTAACGGAGCCAGACAGGGGGTAACACCTCCTTTGTGTAAAGGTTTCTTCTGTAATGTCTATTCATTTTTATCTTGACAAAACAAGTAATATGTACATAGAAAGGGTGAGTAGGTAACAATTTCTCAATGTATTACATTCATCATTCACAGACGTTAGTACAGACATCTATTATGCATTCCATAACACATATTACAGATAAGAATTCCTAGGAATAAACTAAATATTGGTACATTAAATGTGTACATAGGAATGACCGAAACCACTATAATACCTACCTGGGGTGTCTATTTATTCTACCATTTATCACCGAAACACAATTGCCCTACAACACGCTTAATATAAAAAACAAACTGAAATATTTACCAAGTTGTAATAATAAATATTTATGGAAAACGGGCATTGAAAAGAATTTACATATGTAAAGTGTTATTCTCTTGAGAAAGGAATTTAATTTCAATTTCAAAGGTACAAAATAAATATATGTAAGTACCTGGATGCATACAATGCATCCTCTCTCTTCAAAGTTTCAATAACTTTGAAACTTTATGTATAGAGTTTCTGTTTTCTAAGTAGAGATGTTCTTTTATGTTATTTGTGGTTCAGACGAATGTCTGAAAAGCAATTACTTACGTACAATTTTTTTTTGTATTTTTGTGCTTTGCTTCATTTAATTTTCCTGTTAAGTAACATTAACAAGAGCATTTCTTTTCGGCTACAAAAGAAGCACAAACACGTTATACAGGGTGCGGCAAAATAACCTCCCCATTTTTTGACGTAAATAAAAAAAGCATTTTTCCAGATAAAACAATTTTATTTTTACCAACTTATTCTTTAACACGGGAATTTTTTTTACTTGGTTTTGAAAATAATATCTGACAAATGGTGGCCGTGGCTGTTGATACACTGCTGCAAGCGAACATTGAAGCACTCGTGGACTCTCTCAAGCATGGCTTGAAGTATGCGATGAATTTCCTCGCGAACCGCTTCTTTCAGGTCTAGCAGGTTTCCGGGACGATGTTTGAACAATGCTGTCTGGTGGAAGACTTTCCAAGATGAGTTGACATGCTTCCGTGCGATTCTGGCAATCACATTGTGACAGTTCTTGCACAACAACCATCTTGTAAGGATGAAAATGAAGATCCTTGTGTAGGATTCGACGAACACTACGGTCAGACATTCGAAGGGCGGCTGCATGTTTACGAGCTGATCCTTTGAGAGACTGCAAAACTGATTGTTGTACGGGCACTACGAGGTATTCCACCCCGTTTTTTAGCAACAGAACCATTCTCTCTAATGTTTTTTGCCCACAACAAAATAGACTTTCGGTCCGGTACCAACTCACGCGGAGGAATTTGAAATCGCGCTCGAAAAGCACGCTGTGCCGTGGCAACCGACTCATCGTTGCGCTTGAATGCTTCGACCGCATAAGCTCTGTGCTCGTTCATCCACGCCATGATGGCGACTGGTGCCTACGTGCCGAATGCAACGTAAACTTCCCACTCTCCTGCGTCGACTGCTGCTATCCCCACTACTCTAAGTGTATCCAGTTACTTACTACCGAGCATCGAAGATAGGGAGGTTATTTTTCCGCACCCTGTATTTAAAAAGTTTTGAAATTTATATTGCTTACTAAGATACAGAAAATGGATTTTATTCTATCTACACTCGTCGTCACGGAAGTCTGTTATCATAATTAAAATTCTTTTTTTTTATAAGACATATATAAGACTACACTACGCAATCTTGGTACACCATCAACAATTGTGTCTCGCCAAGTCGAAGACGTTTGCGGTACTGCAGTTTCTGCACGAATCGTTCGCCGGAGATTGAAGGAATAGGGATTGATCTCAAGAAAGCCTGCTGCTTGTCTACCTTTGTTCCCAGTTCATCGTCTTCAGAGACTACGATTTGTCCGTGAATATAAACATTGGACAATGAATCAGTGGAGCTCCGTATTGTTCAAGGATGAGTCTCGTTTTGGTCTGCGTTCGCCAGATGGAAGAGAATGTGTGTGGATATGCGCGTTTATGTGTTAGCTTTACTGTGCCTAATGTCGGCGTCCACGTATACTCTCTTAGAGTATTGCTACCTACGCGATCCAAATAGCAGCAGGCACGCTTTCAACAAGGCTGACGCTCGATGTTCAGCGAATACCTCTCTCTCTCGGCCTGACCCACCTGAAGGTGGACGCTCCACAGAATTACCCCTGCCGACTAGCTCAACGAATGGAGAGCGTGTGGAACCCGTATACACGGCTGCGGGTGGAACATAGGTGGCCTCAGTCACAAGAGAGAGAGATGTATTCCCCCCACCTTGTTGCTGCCAAAAACGTGAAACTGTGTCCTCCACAACACCCGTAGGGAAAGAAATCAAACACAAAAGCCAAATTCAACAAATAACTTTAATATAAACAAATCAAATTTCAACAATCTAACAGGTCAAATCAGATAACAATTGAAAATAAGGAAACTAACAACAGTAGTTTAGTAAAACAAATCCAACTTGTGATCGTGATATACAGTATACAAAACAAGGTAAATTTAAATGGACAAATCGATAAATAAAAAGAAAGGTTAAGCAGTCCACAAATACGTTATTCAGAAGAGGTTAAGCCTCTCTGTAAAAAGTGACAAATAAATCAAGTGGTAACAAAGTGGCTTCAAGCAAAAGTATATACCCGCAAAATTAGAGAGCCACCGAGTATATTTACAAAATAAATAAATATATAAAATAGAAAAATTAACGGAGAAAAGCTTTATATGATAAAAAAAACTAAAGTGAACGTTAATTAACAAAGCACAGGTACACCTGTTACGTTAGCGCCACCCTGTATACACAGGTTATTGATAAATGAAGTTCTAAAACTATTACGTCAAGTTAACAAAAATGAAATAAATTAGAACGCCAGTAAGAATTCAAACAGTAGTTCCTTACAGAACCGATCACAGATAAATTAATCTTAAATAAGGTTTGACGTAACCAGAATTATAAAACAGAAGCTCTACTGATGGTTCGAGCCTCGTGAATATTATAGAAAAATGTAACGGTTGCTGGATTAAACCGACA
Source organism: Melolontha melolontha (assembly GCA_935421215.2). Taxonomy (NCBI): domain Eukaryota; kingdom Metazoa; phylum Arthropoda; class Insecta; order Coleoptera; family Scarabaeidae; genus Melolontha; species Melolontha melolontha. The sequence goes on along the minus strand of OW285236.1, from coordinate 227,874,754 downwards.
ACCTTTTAGTTAATATAAATAAAGTGAGTATAATCGTATTTTTACCTTTCTTACTAAATTGGTCGGTGAAGCCCTTAATCTATCTACTAAACGTAAAAGGTTATAACAAGAATATATTAGAGAAAGGTGAAGCCCCTCTCTAAAGTTCTCAAAAGATTGAAAATGAAATATAGTATCACACTGTCGAAGATTCGAAATACCAGGGATAATCTTGCCACCAAGATCCCCTTAAAGACACCAAAAATTTAAGCACACTTAGCTTGCACCGAAGATAAAGAGCCTAGTTCCTCTGGAGTCTGTCCTCCTGGTCAATACTTCCAGAAGGCTGCTCGGAAGAGACTTTTTCTTCCACCAGAGATTCTTGGTTCCAAAATGGTCGTAGCTAGCCACGTGGAAAGATACTTCTTGATAATATATATCAAACAAAATACTAGTCGCTATTCCCTCGGAATTTAGCACTAATTACAGAACAATCCTACGAAGAAAATACGAAATAAGAAAGGTTTCAATATATAAAAATAATTCTTACCGCAGAAAAGCTTCTTTGCACCAAAGAAAACAAGTTAGCGCAAGGATGTCTAAAGAATAAGTGTCCGAAGAATACCTCGTGTTACAAACAATGGCCGACGTACGTCACCCAAAATATTCGGAAACATAAACGAAGGAAAATAAAGCTCCAAATCTCCCAAACGATTGAAGAACGTCTTAAGAGTCCGACAGAACACATTTTGACAATTAATTAATTAGTAGAGGTCGGCAATTACATTTCGAAACAATAACCTTTCACGTACAGATCTCTGTAAATGGAAGAAACCAAAATGCTGAACAGAGGGCGCTTCCAACGAAAGAATAATTAAATAGAAATTTAAATCAGTAACTCAAGACTAAAAGAAAATGCATCAAGTCGGTCTTACAATTCAAAACAAAAATAAACACAACAAAAGAGTGGGTAACGGAATTACAAAATACAAGATAAGCGAACTACGGCGTGAATGACTAAGCGGGAAAAATATATGTTTAAAGAAGCGCGCTGCGTTAAATAATACAACTAAAGAAATATCTGGAACCTAGGTAGATGGCGCAAACTAAACATAGATCAAAATTATATGACATAAATATAGGGTCGGTCAAAATAATCGAACCCGAAATAAAAATTTGGAGGAATTAACGTTTTGAAAAGCTTAAAAGGCATGATAATTAATAAACTAATAGTATAAAATAGAATAAATTGTACATATTGAAAAATAAGCGGACCAAGTTGACTTGAAGAGCTTAGAATAAAAGTAAATGGATCAAGAATATACTAGCAGAACGCAGAGTGATTTTCTACACGTAACAGTATATGTGGACGCCGTGTAAATTAGTTGCGCGTTTATGTGTTAACTTTACTGTACTCCATGTGCGACACTTTGATTAGTGGTTTTACCTACTGATGATGCAACTTAGGTGTCGAAATACGTATTTAGGATACGATTATTAATTGTGGTAAGGGGTTTTATACCTTTTTTGGTGTTTGGAAGCTTTTTTAATCTAATAAAATGCTGCCACCGTCAATTTCCGTTGTTGTTCAATGAGTTAAGCTAAAATTTTCGTCTAACTTTGTCTGAGTCGCCCTCTTTTCTGTTTCTTTTTGCAACGTTTTGTAACATCTAATGGTTGAGTTTACTTTTCGAGATACTTTATCTTGCGTTCTTCATCGGGATCATTTTGAAGAAGGATGTTTATTCCCTTCTCGAAATAGGAAAGCGCATTTGTCAAGGTTTTTACTGTTAGCTGCCTGGATCTAATAGGCTCTGGCTCCTCATCAAGAGTTTGTCCGGTTACTAACAGGATCAACTTCTCGTTTGAAAGAGGTTCTCCGTCAGCATCGAGCGAGTCGATCAAATCACCTTCTTCCATATCTTCAAAACCAAGATCTTTTGCTAAGCTCAATATGTTTTGTCGAACTTCAGGAAGAGAACTAACTTTAGGCTCATAAGATTTTATGCATTCTGGCCATATTTGTTTCCAAACATGGTTCATTGTGGTTGATTTTAAGTATTTCCATGATTCGCTAATGTTGTTCATGGCAACTTTGATGTCGGAGTTTTTCCAAAATTGTTTTATCGAACATTCACCATCGGTTTGCTGAATAAGTTTACGAAATGTTCTGCGTAAATAATAAGCCTTAAAAGTTGCTATAGCACAGTGATCCATTGGTTGAATCAGAGTTGTTGTATTTTTGGGAAGTTATTCAATCTCCACATCTTTTAATAATTCTGGTAATTTAACCGGGCGCTCTGGAGCATTATCCAAAATTGCTGAAGTTCTCTTCCTTTAAATATTTTTATACTTCTGGTCAAAAGTTATTTTTAAACCTGTACTCGAAAAGAATCTTAGTTTTCCAACCTTTCTTATTGGATTTCCAAACGACAGGCAATTGTTTCTTGTTCAGCCCTTTAAAACACCTTCGATTTTCTGAATAATATACTAACACTGGTTTTAGATTAAAACCCCTGCTGCATTTGCACCAAGAAGCAAAGTTACTCGTTCTTTAGAGACCTCGTATCCAGATGCAGACTTTTCAGATTTTGAAGTGAAAGTTCTTTCAGGCATTCGCTTCCAATATAGCCCTGTTTCGTCTACATTAAAAACTTGTTCTAGTTGGTATCCACCTCCTTCTATAACTTTTTTCAAAGTGTTGGATTATTCTTTGCCTGCGTTATCTTATCATCGGCACTAGCTTTTTCGCCTTTCATATTTAAATTATGCAAATTTTGGCGATATTTGAATTTTGCAAACCAACCTCGGCTTGCTTCGATTTTCTTTATTTATAGCAGATTCATCATTATCCTCTCTCTTTAAATTTTCGAAAATACTTTTGGCCTTAACCTGGATAGATCTGGCTCAATGGCATCCTTCGTTCATTATTATCTTCATTCCACATAACTAATAATTTTTCCATTTTCTCCATAACACTGCTTCTTTGGCGAGATAATTTTGAAACACTTGCATGTGTAGCGGACAGCGAATGTACTTCAATTTATTTTTTTTCTATCATAAATAGTTTGAACGGTAAACTTCGCCAGTCCCTTGGTATTCCAAATTTGAACAATTTTCTCACCGGCTTCAATACGACGTAAAACTTCTAATTAGGTCTCTAACGTGACCGATTTTCGGCTTCTCTTTTTATTATTAGCAGCATCAATCTCCAAATTGAATAAAGGTTTCGCTGGCATTTTTACTAAAAAAGGAGCGATTATATTTAAAAGAACTATTGAATTAATTACAAAACGTACCAACTGTGTTTTTAATTCAGCAATATTATCTATGCTGGTCACTACCATGCGCAATTCCCATCAAATGTATGCATTCTTGTGTGCTTTTGCTTTTTTTATCAAAACGTTATTTTGGGGTTCCCCGTTTTATAAACGTGTACGAACGTTTAGTCTCTTTCGTCGTGCGCATTACGTTTTGCTTAGTTACGAATAATATTTACATACATACAAAAATAAAGCAAATACAACCAAGCTATTGGCCGTATAATGAAACATTTTAGGCCATAAAATGAAAAAGTGTCATAAGTAAAAAATGGTCGTTATTATAAAGAGCGGTCTTATACCGAGGTATGGGTGTACTGCGTTGAGAATATTTCATATAAAATTGCATATTTGTTCATATTTTATAATTTATTTCTAAAGTGCACCGTAAAAAGTATATAAAACCATTTGTTCACAATACCTATATTAAAATTACGCTATAAATTATATTAGTCCGTACAGCGGGAATTCCCAGATTTGTGTTCAAGTCGGGGAAGTTCTAGTGAGCAATGAGGTTGACCTATATGTGAGTCATACGCCAGTTGTGTTTAGATAGTTCTCTCTTGTTGATTTTAATATGTCGAAATCATATGCACATGTGTCGGACTGGGTAAAAGATTATCCTAAATTTCGTGTAGATAATGGCAGAGTCTTTTGGAAGTATTGCAGTAAAATTGAAAGTTTATATTTTTTTAGGTTTAATTTCAAATTTTATGTTCGATGCGACAAAAATATCAATTAACGCAGCATGTAGGAACTGGTTGGCGTAAAAGAAATATCACAAGGTTTGAAAATGCACCACAAGCTACTCTGAATCAATCGTTTACTTCATCAAGCAAAAATGAACAGAATAGTATCCATTATGACTTGTGTAACGCCTTCTTAAGTGCAAAACTTCATATTGGATAATTCACCTTTTAAATTTTTTTTTAGAGGATTATATGAAACAGTCAGTTCCTAGTCGCTCAACTACAAGGAAAAGGTACACTAATCTATTGTTTGAGGAAACTATGATGAAAATTAAGTAAACAATAGATCAAAATTATATTTATTTCGTTGTCGATGAGTCAAGAGACAGTTATGGATGCTGTATTGCCAACTTATTGCTTGGTATTTTAAATGAAAATTTCTTTTTAATTGGAACAGGAGAACTGGAGAAAACAATTAACTTAACTATAACAAGTTTTATAAACGTCCCAAGTGACAAGGTATTACTGAGGTTATCGGATGCTGCGATATATATGGTGAAACCAGCGCAGAATTTGAAGATTTTTACCCGAATCTGATGCACTTAACATATTTGGCCCATGCTGTTAACAGAGTAGCAAAAGAAATACGTTACACATTTTAAGATATTAATTCATTGATCAATTTGATAAAAAAAAGTATTTATTAAAGCACCGCTGAGGGTTCAAGAATACAAAGATAAGTTACCTGGTCTGGCACTGTCACCACAACCCGTAATAACAAGATGGGGCAAGTGGCTTGATGCTGCTGCATTTTATTCAGATACCTTTGAACAGATAAGAGAATTCAGACAGTCTTCTTGAACGCCCCCGAAAACCCCCGAAAAAAGGGTAGATTTGAGTATAAATTCGAGATCGAAATTTTTTTAAAATCGCGAAAATTTCGCCGAAATTTGTCATTCAATTTTGGTCCATCTCTGTATCTTGGAAACAAGTTGACTCTAAACGACCTATCCTACACCGCCAGAGGCGTTTTGATGCGCTGAATCGACTGGTCCAAACCGTAAGGCTTTCGAATGCCTACTTCTTGAGTTATGCCAACAAACCCGTAAATTTCGAAATCGAAACTGTAAATTTTGCAAAAGTTGGCGTCGCCGTAGCGGCCAAACCGCTGGTCCTAGTGTGGCACCATATATACTCTTTTTAAACCTCGTGACGAGCACTTTCAGTTGCCGTAAACGTCGCGGCGATCGGATGAGAAATACGGAAGTTATGGCGTCATGAAAACTTCGCGAAAACCTCACTTGAAAATCACTAAAATGGCAAGTATCGATTTTCCATGTTTGACACCGATCTTTTATGTAACCGGACGCGCTCCTTGCGATTATCCAAACCGGAGTTCGCTATCTCCTTTGGTTCTCGAGAATTTCACGAAAATGTGTCGAGAGGTCAATAGTACGAAAAACCAAATAGCTAATTTTCAGCGGAAAATCGTTCAGACTGTCTTTTTCAGCGCCCCCGAAAATCTTAGGGTAGATTTTGAGTAGAAATTAGAGATCGAAAATTTTTTCAAATCGCGAAAATTTCGCCGAAATTTTACATTCAATTTTGGCCCATCTCTGCATCTTGGAAACGAGTTCCTTCTAGACTACCTATCGTAAACCGCCTGACGCGTTTTGACAACCTGAATCGACTGGTCCAAACCGCAAGTCTCTCGAATGCCTACTTCTTGAGTTATGCCGGAAAAACAGTAAATTTCGAAATCGAAAATGTCAATTTTGCACAAATTAGCGTCGCTGTAGCGACCAAACCGTTGGTCCTAGTGTGGCACTATATATACTGTTTTTAAACCTCGTCACGAGCACTTTCATTTGCCGAAAACCTCGCGGCGATCGGATAAGAAATGAGCGAGTTATGGCGTTTTGAAAATCTCGCGAATTTTTGAACCTTGGGCGATGAAATTTGAAAATCACAAAAATGGCGAAAATATTTTAAAATGGCGAAAATTTCGCCGAAATTTGATATTCAACTTTGGTACATCTCTGTATCTTGGAAACGAGTTGCCCCTAGACGACCTATCTTACATCGCCGGACGCGTTTTGACACGCTGAATCGACTGGTCCAAAGCGTAAGGCTCTCGAATGCCTACTTCTTGAGTTATGCCGGAAAAACCGTAAATTTCGAAATCGAAAATTTAATTTTGCCAAAATTGGCGTCGTCGTAGCGGCCAAATCGTTGGCCCTACTGTGGCACTATATATACTCTTTTTAAACCCTGTGACGAGCACTTTCATTCTCCGCACACCTAGCGGCCATCGGTTATCAAATAAGGGAGTTATTGCGTTTTGAAAATCTTAGGGTAGATTTTGAGTAGAAGTTAGAAATTGAAAATATCAAAAAAAACAAAGAGTGAAAATAAATTCCATCATAAAACTTGTAGTAAATATTATACATATGATGTATACCAACACCGCAATATCAGCCGCGTACCAACATATATGTGGGTAGAATAAAGTGTTGCCGGGCTACAGGTTGAGGAAGTGCGATACAACTCGACGCCGCGTAGCAATTTTTTTTTAATATTATTATTTGTAAATTATATGTTAATTCCAATATGTAATATAAGCCTGCTTGTGTTTCTGTTTTGCTAATATTCAAACAAACGCTCAGCCAGGGATAAGCAACAAATTACATCGACGCAATGCCGAAAGTGCTAATAAACCCATACGAATTGAATATTGTTATTTCGGCGTTAGCAGCTAGAGAGCGCATTGCAAAACGCCGAAATTTTTCCCTTTCACTAGAAACTACATAAATGTAATTTATATTAATTTACTGTACACATCCCAAATTTAGTTTATTAATGAAACTTCTGCGCCGATTACAAATACAACGTAAATGCAACTGCAACTAGAGTTGAATCTATTTATAATTTCGTTGAATTTATTGTATTTTTATAGAACTTATAATTAAAAGCCGCATTATATGCAAAAAAAAACTGAAAATATGCCCATAAATATGCAGATATTTTAGTCTAAATATGCACTTCCTTATGAAAAATGTGCAGGTAAAAAAATAGAAGGAATGTTACAAAATGGAATACTGTAGAAAAAAAATATTCTATTATGTTTACTACAACTTTATTTAGAATATTTTACAACATAAGTAACTATGAAAATAATTTACATTCACATATTTCTCAAAGTTTTCAACAGAAAAATTGTGACGCTTGTCTGAAAGTATTTATATATTGAAAAGGTTCGTTCTACCTCGACGCTTGTTATAGGAGCATATTTCAATTTGGAAATATCATCTACTGTCAACTCAATATTTTCTACTGAATCACCAAACAAGATTTTAACAATGTCCTTTAGATTTTTAAAACCCTCATTTTTTTCCTATTACACTTAAATATTTTTCATACACGGACTGTCCCACTCCTCCTTTAGCATCAAAACATGCCTTTTCAAATTTGTTTATTTTTCAACGCTCTCGATTAGCGACATAAATTATTTTTCCAACTACAATATAGAAGTTTGGTTTTAATAAACTATTACTTTACTAGAGCACTCCAATTTCCGTGCGCGCCATGAGCGCCGGTATGGGAGTGTAATATATTATATAGGACATATTAGAATATGCGATAGCAGAGAGACGCAACATGAGCTTGTTACCGATATAAGTATAGAAGAAGAGACATTTATTCTATCAGAAATAATTCAATATACATTTGGTTTTCTGCTATTTAAGTAATATGCATAAACACACGAAAAATAAGAATAGTACATATTATAGCAGCGTTGTATGTACCTATAAATAAAATGAAAAATGCATTATGAAATCAGTGATTGCGTGCACGACAGAGGATGTAAAAAAACACTTACCGTTTTAAGCGTCTTCCAAGGATTGACAAACTGGAGAAACTCGATTGTATATTTTCAACAACAGGTGCGTTTCTAAGGTTACTCCTGAAAAGCATATCCGCCGTGAGGAAAAAATATGTTTATATTCGGAAAACGAGCGTTCTACATCTAATCTGCATTTCTGTCTAAAACACTTTCAAATTTAATTAGAACACTTTCACTTTTTGCGTTTTCTACAGCACACAGTTGTGCGTGAACATCTTTAGCGATTTGCAGTGATTTCTTTAACGACAGCGACGAATTTTCTAATTTTGTTATTGCTTCTTCTAGTCCCAAGTAATTCTCACGAATACTTTGTAAACTCATTTTAATCCCGGCATCTTGAAATTTTTTCTGGCTTGTATTGATAGCTGCACTTTCTTTCGGATCGAATGATAAAACCACATCCTTAATTTTTTCAAAATGTTCATGATAGTAAAACCCCGCCCGTAGCCATGTACCCAACGTGTCAGAATCGGCTGTGGTGGCTCAGGGGTATGGCGACAGAATTCGTGAAATTTCCGAATACGTTTTGGAGATTTCAGGAATACTGCCTTTGTACTCGATATTAAAGCATCTACCTATGGATAACATCTACGAACCTGTTCTGCCACAAGGTGTAGAGCATGGAGTTTACAAGTAATATGTAACAAGTTAGGACGATATTTTCTAAGAGACCGGCCTACAGAACACATGGTTGCGGCACCATCGGTCATAAACATTAATACTTGGTCTACCGAAAGTTTAAATTTTTCCAAAATATCTAATAGCACCTCTGAAATTTTTTCGGCATTACATTGCCCTATTTGTCTGGATGCTAATAAAATTGAAGACGTTAGTTGATGTGGTTCCATATTACGCGCCATCACATTAACTACAGATTGTTTTTTGCTGTCAGATGTTTCGTCCACACATAACCACAGTTTTTTATTTTCCTGTTCGGCTTTGATTTTATTTTCAACCTGTTTACGCACCGATGGTAAATTCCTTCGTAACGTTGTCGTGCTCGGTAATGTTTAATTCGCGTATTTATTCCAAAATGAAATAAATGAATCATTACTTAACAAGGTTTTACACACAATCATAGTTACACATAGTTCATGTATAATCTGTTGTCGATAAATTTAGCTATTATTGTGCTTCGAACTGCTTACGTGTTCTTTACAATGTGTTTTTGACCAACACATTAGATATGTATTGCACACTAAACATTTAATTTTAGAGCCATCGTATATTAAGTCCGGGAAATCCATAATAAACTTATTCACTTCGTCTGACAAGGGTCGTTTTCTCGTTTTATGTGTCGACGACATTTTATTACGTATGCTTACACTTAGTCTAAGCAAGTACCAAACACATACTGAATGCTTTTTATTAGTTCTGATGCAATACAATCATCCTTACATCGGTGCACATGGCGCGCACGGAAATTGGTCTGCCCTAGTGATTAGTGGTTGAGGAGGAAGCGGAACAGCGGGTAGATATTGTTTGTAAAACCTAATTAAAGTGTTTACTGAGGAAAAATGGTTTCTGACTTCTTCTGCTACACGGTTTAGTCCGTGTGCTAAGCAAGTTGTGTGAATTAAATTTTTGATAAAATATTTTCAAGTTTAAAGCTGCCTTCACCATGTATGGTGCAGTATCAGTCAAAAACAATAACGTTTGGTTGCACTAGCCGAACATCTCCCATCAAAATCTGACCCTTTTTTAAAATATATTATAATAGATACACTTAGCTACCATCACCAAAAGGAACTAAAGACCAATGAGATTACAGCTTGAAATGAAAAAGCGACAATCAAAACACAGCGAATTCATGGTCAGGTATATTGAAAAAGAAGTAGGAAATTGAAATTAAATCTTCTCTTAAGGTATTTATAAAGTAATTTCTAAATAAAATATATTTTAGTTTATTCAAAATAGAGAATACTAAATCTATCGTTTTTAAAATTACTATATTGTTATACAAAGATTGCTTTCTAACTATTGCTTAACCTCAAACGTTCGCATGTCGACGATTTTGACATTACCTCTATTACTAATTATTACTAATTTTCATGATATTACATATTTAAGCCCATGTTTATGCATTTACAAGAAGTAATACCTAGAGGGATATTGTTGAATATAATTCCTTACATTTGACGGTAGCTATTTACATATTATTTGTGGATATACTTGATTTGATTTATGTTTATTTTATTTTCATATAAGATTCATATGTGTGTGCATTTATTTATTTATCTGTTTATTTATTGATGATATTGACAGTTACTTTTGTTAAAGCAAAATTTAATGTTTACCTGCATGTTATTTGATTTCTTCCTGAACGACATTTTGTTTGAAACAAACTATGTAAAATAAATACATTGTTCATTACACTGAAACGACATTAAAAATTTGGTAAGTACAAAGTAAGATTAATCCTGTATTAGACTTACGACACAAGACCCCTCTGAAGAAGATAGAGATAATAGTTCATGCACGAACCCAGCTTTATATTTTGTTTAAAGAACTTTATAGTGTATAAAGTTCAACAAATAATTTATAGCGCTGTTTGCTTAGACTTATAAAAACTTTACACAGATGCGCTTCACGTATTTTTAAATATATTATTTTTATTATTATCTTATTGTTATTATTATTAAATATTATTAAATTGCTCCGCCCGGTGGTTTTTAATAATATATACTATTATTTATATATCATTCGAACAATTCTATTTTTATCTGTTTTGAGGTATCATTGTCGGGATCGCAGAGTTGTACCACGGGACATCAGCTAGATATAATCCTACCGTCTAGTTGTACCAACGAATTTGTAGATAGGATTGAGGGTTTAATAATAAAATCTTTTATTAATTGTAAGCTTAACAGTTTTATTCTAAATTCCATATAATACAAAATACATATACATTTGAAATATACGTAGTCAAGTTAACATTTACATTAATTTTATAATTTAAAATGCTTTAAATACTACTGCGACAAATAGTGATAGCTTAAAGATCTTACAAAATCAAATTTGGTAATTCTGTTTTCTTCTAATTCTTTTATTTTAGAAGTTATATACTCATGTTTCTTTCTAGTAACAGATTTAAATTTTTTTTATATTTTTTGATTCATTAGCAGTCTTAATTTTTGCAAATGTTTCATTTTGAATATTTATTATCATATCTAAAAAAATACATATATTTTGGCGAGGAGAATAAAAACTGTTTTTTAACAAGGAATGAAATGATTCACAAGCGTTGGTCGACCGATACATACTATTTGTGTTACATGCCCAAATTTTTTGAGGAAATTTAGATTCTTCGGATATATAATTGTCAACTATGTAATCACAAAATTGTATTACTCTCTCATCATCTGGTGATTTGTCAAATATTTCGAGAGAAAAAAATCACCTACTTGGGTAGGTTCTAGAAAATGTACGTCGAAGAATAACTTTAAAAACTTACCAATTTCTGAATTTTTGTTTTTATATTCATTCGACAAACCTAAATTTAAAATTTTACGGTACCATGGAAATCTACACCTGGTTAAATTTGAATATGGCCAACATCTATAAATAGCACTATGAATTGCTTGTTCGTAGTCGACTGCTACGTTTTTTGGGTTAAAAGATGATAAGTTCAGTGCTTTAGATTTATCGCTAACATTTTGGAACATTTTAAAATATGTATTACTATTTTTATCAGGTAAAAGAGCAAATATGACTGGAACATAATATCCGTTTTTAAAAGCATGGATGGTAAATAGTTGGTAAAAAACTTTGTGCAATACTGAAATGTACCATCCACATAAATAGTATGACAGGAACATAAAAAAATATAAATTTGCAAAGCAAGAGAAGATAATTATATTGTTTTCCTTATCTAAAGAGCATAGGAAATTTTCACCTTTAATCTGAGTTTTCAGATTTAAATTAACAACTGCATCAAAAACCTGCTCTCTACCTTGAGTAATGCTGGTAAAACATCTCGCCGTGCTTCGTATATATTTTTTCTCACACTTACTAGATCATCGATTCCAATGTCTGAACCCCAATAATTGTTCTACGACATGAAACAAAATCATATTGTTGATAATAATTTAATTTTTTGAATTTTTAATACATACACTTAATTACTTATGAATTAGTTTAGATGGTCTTTCTGTACAATCCTCAGCAGCTTTTCTTTTAACATTATTACTGATAGCTTGCCTAGCAATCGCCTTCTCACGTTCGTGATTATGATCAAGTTGAGATTCCAAAATAGTATGTTCATCAGCACTTGTATATATTTTTGCGTTGCGCCTACTTTTGGTGTTAGTGCAACGCCATCTTATTTTTATTTAACACTATCAATTTTGCACCCTTTTCACTAAACATAGTTTGAACTTCCACTTAAGATACTTGACACTTGCACCTAGCTATCAGGACTAGAAATAAATAGCAAGCAGCAGTAATAACTTTCTCTCCCCACTTTATCACCCTCAACCCTCATTAGAGAAGTACTGAGAATTAATATTATAATGGGGGCAATATAATTTGTGATACAACTCGGTCGTCAAAAAGGGCAACCTTTTACGCTGCCCGGATTAACTCAGGTAAGCGTGGTAAAACTCGGCAGTCCTCATTCTTGTTACCCAAACAAATTGCTTTCAAGCTATATTTACCTAGTTTTTTGTTTCAAAGTTTTTGAAGTTATCTACTTACCTCATTGGCGCTTCGTCTATTTTAATTTTAAAATGTTTATTTTCATTATTTTTTCCATTTCTTCAACTGAATATGGCATTTTAATTGCAATAAGGAATTTCTTTGTACCTATTAATTTTCACTAACTTGATCAATGAAAACGAGCGATGCACGCGGGCCGCATGCAGTCCACTGTCGATATTTATGCGGCCCGCCAACGAATTTTAAAAATTGTTCGAAAAACTACAAAAGTAGGTAAAAATCCATTCAAATCAATATTTCTTAACTTTTTATTTTATTCTAACTTTTGTAATTTTTAGTAAGATATGTATCTTTAAGTACCTACTACTTTCTTGTTCAGGTTTACTACGTGGGACAGGTGTGCTCCTCGTCGTTCCAAGCATATTGTTACGAGACTAGAAATCTGTCGAACCAACTAGATTATTCGAAGATTCGCGAAACACGTCGGTCTTATCCCCGAACAATGTAGGTAGGTTCTCGATGTTAGGTAACTCGTATAAATACAACGCATCGCCAGCTATCGGGGCAGTTAAGTTTCAACTACGGACAAGCGAACGTTATATTGTTTGAATTGTAATCTGTGAAGAATAAATATTTCAATTCTTTGATTGTTTCGACCTTTGCTTGATGTAAATCCATATCACAAATAAATAAAACACACATAAGATGTTTTAGATTTACACTTTAATTAATAAAATAATGACAGCTATTTCGCTAACACAGTAGCTTCTTCAAATTCAACTTAAGACTAAAGATATATACAATATATATAGTTTTTGAGTTTATTAATTTCTAAAGACTCTAAACAATTTAGTTTTCTACATTGTTTCTAAAATTCTTCTTGTTTCTAAAATTGTTTAGAGTCTTCAGAAATTAATAAACTCAGAAATGTTACTAAACGATAAATTAGACTTGAATTCATCCCCACTGTTAAATCTGTTCCCCCATTGAAATATTGTTTCTTAGTTGTTTATGTTATATAATTAAACTTAAACCTCACACAAGTAGGACATGGTATAGTTTTCAAAAAGCAAAATATAAATGTAATAGTTCCTAGAATTTTAACTTGGGTCAACTACCTGATTTAACGCTGTATATTGTATATATCTTTAGTCTTAAGTTGAATTTGAAGAAGCTACTGTGTTAGCGAAATAGCTGTCATTATTTTATTAATAAAGTGTAAATCTAAAACATCTTATGTGTGTTTTATTTATTTGTGATATGGATTTACATCAAGCAAAGGTCGAAACAATCAAAGAATTGAAATATTTATTCTTCACAGATTACAATTCAAACAATATAACGTTCGCTTGTCCGTAGTTGAAACTTAACTGCCCCGATAGCTGGCGATGCGTTGTATTTATACGAGTTACCTAACATCGAGAACCTACCTACATTGTTCGGGGATAAGACCGACGTGTTTCGCGAATCTTCGAATAATCTAGTTGGTTCGACAGATTTCTAGTCTCGTAACAATATGCTTGGAACGACGAGGAGCACACCTGTCCCACGTAGTAAACCTGAACAAGAAAGTAGTAGGTACTTAAAGATACATATCTTACTAAAAATTACAAAAGTTAGAATAAAATAAAAAGTTAAGAAATATTGATTTGAATGGATTTTTACCTACTTTTGTAGTTTTTCGAACAATTTTTAAAATTCGTTGGCGGGCCGCATAAATATCGACAGTGGGCTGCATGCGGCCCGCGTGCATCGCTCGTTTTCATTGATCAAGTTAGTGAAAATTAATAGGTACAAAGAAATTCCTTATTGCAATTAAAATGCCATATTCAGTTGAAGAAATGGAAAAAATAATGAAAATAAACATTTTAAAATTAAAATAGACGAAGCGGCAATGAGGTAAGTAGATAACTTCAAAAACTTTGAAACAAAAAACTGCCGAGTTTTACCACGCTTACCTGAGTTAATCCGGGCAGCGTAAAAGGTTGCCCTTTTTGACGACCGAGTTGTATCACAAATTATATTGCCCCCATTATAATATTAATTCTCAGTACTTCTCTAATGAGGGTTGAGGGTGATAAAGTGGGGAGAGAAAGTTATTACTGCTGCTTGCTATTTATTTCTAGTCCTGATAGCTAGGTGCAAGTGTCAAGTATCTTAAGACAATGGAAGTTCAAACTATGTTTAGTGAAAAGGGTGCAAAATTGATAGTGTTAAATAAAAATAAGATGGCGTTGCACTAACACCAAAAGTAGGCGCAACGCAAAAATATATACAAGTGCTGATGAACATACTATTTTGGAATCTCAACTTGATCATAATCACGAACGTGAGAAGGCGATTGCTAGGCAAGCTATCAGTAATAATGTTAAAAGAAAAGCTGCTGAGGATTGTACAGAAAGACCATCTAAACTAATTCATAAGTAATTAAGTGTATGTATTAAAAATTCAAAAAATTAAATTATTATCAACAATATGATTTTGTTTCATGTCGTAGAACAATTATTGGGGTTCAGACATTGGAATCGATGATCTAGTAAGTGTGAGAAAAAATATATACGAAGCACGGCGAGATGTTTTACCAGCATTACTCAAGGTAGAGAGCAGGTTTTTGATGCAGTTGTTAATTTAAATCTGAAAACTAAGATTAAAGGTGAAAATTTCCTATGCTCTTTATCCTATGCTATTTATTTATTCTTTTTATTAATAAAGTGTAAATCTAAAACATCTTATGTGAATAAATATTTCGTCGTTCGAACTTGGCATCTACGTACGTAACAATATAATATCAATTTTGATATGGATAAACCAGGCCCCAGTAAAAAACGTAGTCATAAGGTTAAAGATGAAAATCTACAGTTTCAAGATATTTGGACCGAAAAATACTTTTTTATTTCATCGCATAACAAAAGTGTTTGTTTAATATGCAAGTTTAGTGAAGAAAAGGCATTGTGAAACCCAGCATCATACTTTTACCAAATTAACCGGCGAAAATCGAACGCAAAAAAATTCCACTTTACAAAGGGAACTAATAGGCCAGCAAGCTATGTTTACAAAACCAATTCAAGATGCTGAAACAGCTACTGAAGTTAGCTTTGAAAAATCTAGAATAATAGCCAAAACTTGTCGGTCTTTTAAAGATGGTGAGTTTGTTAAGCAGTGTTTAGATATCGCCGCAAAAAAAATGTGTCCGAAAGTTGCAAAGAGGTTTGAGAAAATTCAACTAAATCGGATGACTGTTCAAAAAAGACTTACCACATTAGCAGCTAATACATAAGAGCAATTAGCTACGAAATCGAAACGTTTTGAGTATTTTTCTATAGCACTCACGAATCTACAGATATAAGTTCCAGTACTCAACTCTTAATATTTTTACGAGGTGTAAAAAATTTTGAAGTGAGTGGAGAACTGATTGGTATGAGTTCTTTGAAAAGTCAAACCAAGGGGAGTGACATGCTCAAAGCTCTTCTGGAAAAATGTTCTATAATGGATTTTGATTTAAGAAATTATCTGGAATTACGACTGACGGAGCACCTTCAATGATTGGAAGTTAATCTGGGATAATAACTATGTTAAAAGAGCATTTACAAACTAAAAACTAGATACCATGGAATTAATGCAGTTTCATTGCATTATACATCAAGAGGCCCTCTGTACAAAATTATTGGGATTTGAAAATTTGATGAAAGTTGTAGTACCGAATGTAAACTTTATAAAATCACGAGGTCTCAATCACCGACAATTCACACAATTTCTCGAGGATATTGAAAGCGAATATGGTGATCTCCTGTTTTACACTGAAGGAAGGTGGCTAAGTCGTGGGTTGTCACTAGAGCGGTTTCTTAACTTGATTGAAGAAATCAAAATATTTCTGGCGGAAAAGAAAAAGGACGTCTCCGAACTCGACAACTCTGATTGGCTGTGTGACTTAGCGTTTTTTGTAGACATCACAAATCAATTGATTGTCTTAAATACGCGACTCCAAGGCAAAGATCAATTGATTTCGAAGTTATACTCTCATGTTTCGTCCTTTTAATGTAAATTGAGTCTTTTCAGGACACAAATCAATTCAGCCAATTACAGCCATTTTCCGAACTAGAAAAATATTATGGAGAAATTCAATAAAACCGATGTCAATTTCGATTATGTTGAAAAAATTGATATTTTAATGCAAGCTTTTCATGATCGTTTTCTAGACTTCAAAAAATTTAAACCTCTATTAGACATTTTCAGCAATCCTTTCAACATTTCACCCGAAAATACACCGGAATCAATACAGCTGGAATTGATAGACATGCAAAATTATGATAATTTACGAAACAAGTTTAATGAAGGTAATTTACTAAACTTTTACCGTTGCGTTGACAAAACCGCTTATAAAGAGTTGCGAATAAATGCATTGAAATGCGCAAGCCTATTTGGATCGACGTATATTTGTGAGGAAACGTTTTCAGTGATGAAACTTTAACAAAACAAAAAATCGAAACCGTCTGGCAAAAGAAAATCTGGAAACAATTTTACGTGTGGCGACAAGTAATATGGAGCCAAACACAAACAGAATTGTTAAGTCAATGTAATGTCATGCATCAAAATAATAAAACATGAAATATTACATTGTAATGATTAGATTACATTACGATCACATAATTACAACAAACATTTTTGAATGTTCTATTACTTTTATCATTTGTAGTAATTCATACTGTTTAAAAATAAAAATATTTGTGTTAATAAGTATCCTTTGTAGTGGCCCGTCCTTGGCTTATAATTTTCCCGAGTGGCCCCTGTTTCCTATAAGTCTGTGCATCCCTGATGTAAACTATGTGCACAAAATAATTTCAATCTTTCAAAAATACAGAACCAAAAATATTAAGATAACATTATTTTGCCACAGCTTTTTTTTCAATAAATATCTCCTACAATGAATATTTGTTGAGCATTTAGTTCATTAGTATTTCTTCTCTTGTTATTTTATGATCACTTCCAAGGTTTCAACAGTAATAATAATACATCAAAATCGATCACGAAGAGAGCAAAAAAGAGGTTGTTTACGATAGGATGAGAGATCCATTAAGGTAAAAGTTCTTTGGCTTCTTACTTAGTTCGCCGGCTTTTTCATTTCAAAATAAACAAACATTGAGCTTGCCATTCTGCGCAAACATATAATATGTTTGTAAGTTTTACTCCGTGTTGAAATATTTACGTTTATAATATTTTAGAATACTTTGTGGCTCCTCGCTGGTGGCCGTAATATATAAAGCAACCTGTTTATATAATAATTAATACGGAAAGAAATTAATGGGAGAGTTAGCGAAAGAAAATACTGACAAATACCGAAATTTATTGTATACAGTTACTGACACACAAATACACTTTTTCTAAAACAAATTCCATATTCTACAACTCGATCTTTTTAATTTAAAATGGTGGATTATTGAAACAATATTGAACTTGTATTTGTGTTCTTCACACCAGATTTTTAATAATATTTTACATTATTAAAAATACTTTTGTATTGTGTATTATTATTTATTGGAAAGTTTTAAGTATGTTTTAAATAAAACATTGAATGATTCAAAATAAATATCACGTAAATATGAAGTGCTCGTTATAAAGCAGGGATGCACAGACTTATAGAGAACAGGGGCCACTCAGGAAAATTATAAGCCAAGGACGGGCCACTACAAAGAATACTTATTAACACAAATATTTAATTTTTAAATAGTATGAATTACTACAAATGATAAAAACAAAAGAACATTCAAAATTCTGCTTGTTGTAATTATGTAATCGTAATGTAATCTAATCATTACAATGTAATATTTCATGTTTTATTATTTTGATGCATGACATTGCATTGACATAACAATTTTGTTTATGTTTGGCACAACATTACTTGTCGCCACACGTAAAATTGCTTCCAGATTTTCATTTGCCAGAAGTTTTCGATTTTTTGTTTTGTTAAGTTTCATCACTGAAAACGTTTCCTCACAAATATACGTCGATCCAAATAAGCTTGTGCATTTCAATGCATTTATTCGCAACTCTTTATAAGCGGTTTTGTCAACGCAACGGTAAAAGTTGAATAAATTACCTTCATTAAACTTGTTTCGTAAATTATCATCATTTCGCATGTTTATCAATGCCAGCTGTATTGATACCGGTGCATTTTCGGGTGAAATGTTGAAAGGATTGCTGAAAATGTCTAATAGAGATTTAACTTTTTTGAAGTCTACAAAACGATCATGAAAAGCTTGTATTAAAATATAAATTTTTTCAACATAAGCGAAATTGACATCAGTTTTATTGAATTTCTCCATAATTTTCTTGTAGTTCGGAAAATGGCTGTAATTAGCTGAATTGATTTGTGTCCTGAAAAGACTCAATTTACATTGAAAGGACGAAACATGAGAGTATGACTGCGAAATTCAAGTGATTTGTGATGTCTACAAGAAAGGTTAAGTCACACAGCCAATCAGGGTTGCCGAGCCCGGAGACGTCCTTTTTCTTTACCGCCAGAAATATTTTGATTTCTTCAATCAAGTTAAGAAACCGCTCTAGTGACAACCCACGACTTAGCCACCTTACTTCAGTGTAAAACAGGAGATCACCATATTCGCTTTCAATATTCTCGAGAAATTGTGTGATTTGTCGGTGAGAGAGAGGGAGACCTCGTGATTTTATAAAGTCTACAGTAGGTACTACAACTTCCATCACATTTTCAAATCCCTATAATTTTGAACAGAGGGCCTCTTGATGTATAATGCCATGAAACTGCATTAATTCCTTGGTATCTATGTTTTTAGTTTGTAAATACTCTTTTAACATAGTTATTATTCCAGATTTAATTACAAACATTGAAGCTGCTCCGTCAGTCGTAATTTCAGATAATTTCGTTAAATCCAAATCCATTATAGAACATTTATCCACGAGAGCTTTGAGCATGTCACTACCCTTGGTTTGACTTGTCAGAGAACTCATACCAATCAGTTCTTCACTCACTTCAAAATTTTGCGTTACACCTCGTAAAAATATTAAGAGTTGAGCAGTAGAACTTATATCTGTAGATTCGTCGAGTGCTCTAGAAAAATACTCAAAACTTTTTGATTTCGTAGCTAATTCCTCTTCTATATTAGCTGCTAATGTGGTAAGTCTTCTTTGAACAGTCATCCGATTTAGTTGAATTTTCTCAAACCTCTTTGCATCGTTCGGACATATTTTCTTTGCGGCGATATCTAAACACTGCTTAACAAACTCACCATCTTTAAAGGGCCGACAAGTTTTCGCTATTATTCGAGATATTTCAAAGCTAACTTCAGTAGCTGTTTCAGCATCTTGAATTGGTTTTGTAAACATAGCTTGCTGGCCTATTAGTTCCTTTTGTAAAGTGGAAATTTTTTGCGTTCGATTTTCACCCGTTAATTTGGTAAAAGCATGATGCTGGGTTTCATAATGCCTTTTCATATTATATTCCTTCGGAATAGAAACACTACTCTTGCATATTAAACAGACACTTTTGTTATGCGATGAAATAAAAAAGTATTTTTCGGTCCAAATATCTTGAAACTGTCGATTTTCATCTTCAACTTTACGACTACGTTTCTTACTGGGGCCTGGTTTATCCATATCAAAATTGATATTATATTGTTACGTAGGTAGATGCCAAGTTCGAACGACGAGATATTTATTCTTCGCAGATTACAATTCAAACAATTTAACGTTCGCTTGTCCGTAGTTAAAACTTAACATGCGTTGTATTTATACGAGTTACCTAACATCGAGAACCTACCACATTGTTCGGGGATAATACCGACGCGTTTCGCGAATCTTCGAGTAATTTGGTTCGACAGATTTCTAGTCTCGTAACAATATGCTTGGAACGACGAGGAGCACACCTGTCCTACGTAGTAAACCTGAACAAGAAAGTAGGAAGGTACTTAAAGGTACTTACTAACAATTACAAAAGTTAGAATAAAATAAAAAGTTAAGGAATATTGATTTGAATGGATTTTTACCTACTTTTGTAGTTTTTCGAACAATTTTAAAAATTCGTTGACTGGCCGCATAAATATCGAGAGTGGGCCGCATGCGGCCCGCGGGCCGCGGTGTGTGCATCGCTGACTTACACCAAGCATGGTATAGAAAGATAACGTCGATTGGATTAGGCTCAGAATATGAATCAAAAAGTGAAATTGGCAACTGGCTAAAAAACACATTGGGATTAACCTATTTAAACACAAATGAAGTAGAGGATTGTTTTGTGTTCGTTATGATGTTGTACAAGCCACGCAATGATTTGTTGGATAAATTTTGTGATTATTTGTTAGGTACATATATTATCTAAAATGCAGTATTTCCTCATTCTATGTGGGCAGAAGAAAATGCTTCGATAATAAGAGCAACTAATTGTTGTTAGTCATTTCATGCAAAATTCAATTCCACATTCTATGCAACGCATCCCTCTATCTATATCTTTATGGAAAAGATAAAATAGTGCCAAATTGATACATATATTAAAATACAAAGTTTGCATGTTACTGCGAGACTTAAAGATAAAAAGGTAACAGCTAAATTAGCATCGCTTGGTAATCTTGTGAATAGATATAAGTTAGAAGAAAATTGCAGATTACATTACCTAAAATGTACTTCATATCTATAATATATATAAAATATGTCACTGTTATAGTATGTTTATGCATATTTCGAAATATGTTTTTTTTTAAATAAACTACAAAATTTAAAGTATACAAATGTGTTTTTTACAGTCAGGCTCTATTAAACAAACAATTTCCATCTGCGCCCAGTTTACTTGTTCTTGTTATGGACTAGGTAAGCTTCGCGTCCAAATTCTCACCGCCGGCTAAGATGTGGCTTCGTGAGGGGGTTTACCTAATTTACCATCACTTCTAATATATAAATGCAGGATTAATAAAATTGATAAGTTTTATCAACTTAAATGTACAAGAAATATTGCAAAGCACATCGAACAATTCACAGCACGCGTAACGATCGAATTTCAAGTATCTCGAAGGACACGGTGAACTGACGAGACTTCAACCAATCTAGCAGAATAAGACTTAAAAAACAATAATAGAATTAAGAGTTCATAACTTAAATTTGTTCTTTCAACTTGCACAACAAAGACATCCTATAATTTTATTGGTAATGTTATTCGTAGTTTCATTAAGGGTGTTTTGATACATTAAAAAGGTATATCTTAATAAGAAAGACGTCTATTAGTAATTAACATCTTAATGAAGAGCGCAGGTAATTTTCATATAAAGTATATCAAACTATCTTCCTAATTATGGTGGTAATATTATGCAACCTACAACATATTGGAAGTTATACCTGTACATGACATAATTAGTTCTGTAATTAAAACTCATCGGGTCTTGATGGTGGGATGTAGTTGAACTCCGGTTGTTTTATATAACTAATTAATTTGAAATTGAATTGCGGGTTTTGTATGGGTTGTAGCAAGTTTTGAACTTTTTAATGTAATTTCTTACATTCGCAATTACACTGGAATCTTAATGATAGCAAACTTGATTCTTTTTGGACTACTTACTATTGAACGAAATAGTAATAATAATAATTATTATTATAATATTTTATTTATTGGTATCGCAAGAGGTAAACAATATGAAAATTGGAAAAGTTCCAGGGTCGGATGGAATCCCACCGAAGACTATCAAAGAAGCAGTAAAGGCAAACGAAGAATAGGAGTACTATATTAGAATTACATATTAGAAGTACTAAATAAACTCCACAATCCATTATGTGCCAGTGTCATATACACTGTGTCCATAAAGTAGTAACGTTATTGTGCATTATTTGACAAAATGCAAAGATATGTCGATTAATGTTTTTTATTAGCTATATTTAGATGCTACCATTTTGTTTTTTCCGTCGACCTTGAATAAGTTATGACGTCATTGATAATTTTTTTAAATGTCGACCCCATTTTTTTTTAATGGATTTTGAAAGCTTTTACAATTCTTTATTCGATGTTGTAAAACTTTTGGTATGTTACACTAGAAAATTTTTGAGTAAACTGTGTTGTAATTCTAAGTTTTATTTTTGACATTTTCAGTATCAAATTTATAACAAATGCTCAAAATGTTTTCCTTCATTTTGTTGACAAAATCCTAAGCGATGATAAATTCGATTTCGCACATTCTGTAATATTTCGGGAGTGATTAGTCTGGTTTCGTAGATGATGCGTTGTCGTAAAACGTCCAAATTTTCCGGTTGTGTCGCATAGACACAACCGGAAAATGATTACTCAAAAATTTTCTAATGTAACATACCAAAATTATTACATCGTCGAATAAAGAATTGTAAAAGCTTTCAAAATCCATAAAAAAAAAAGGTGTTATTTAAAAAAAAAAAATCAATGACGTCATAACTTATTCAAGGTCGACGGAAGAAACAAAATGGTAGCATCTAAATATAGCTAATAAAAAACATTAATCGATATATCTTTGCATTTTGTTAAATAATGCACAATAACGTTATTACGGCCTTGTGTCCATACTTTATGGACACAGTGTATACAAGTTGTCCCGTATCGTTATGTTCAAATTTTAGGAGTGTAAAATAGACGTCATTTCAAGTAGCAAAAACGCAAAACTTTTATATCCATTTTTAATTGTTTCAAAGTTACAGATCTATGAATGGACTGTCAGATCATGAAAAAAAATGTAATCCTAAAGTCAATACAAACTGATTTTATTTAAAAAATGTTATACGATTCAATAACAGGCCTGTGATTGTTAACGTCGCATAATAAAATGTTATCCTAAAATAAATAAACACGTGTCGTAGTGCTCACAGTAATTTCTTGGAGATCTACAAAAAAAGAGTACTTACTGGAAATTGATTTATGATAAAGAAGTTTCTTACTTATTTCGAAAGTGCTGAACCATGAATATCATACAATAAACAAATGTTCAGATGACTGTTAACGTTGCATTTTTTTAATAAAGGATTACATTACGTTTCAGTTCATACAACAGCTTATTACTGAATGGACCCGTTTTCTTTATTCAAAATGCCTTACCGATTTTCATCTCAAGAGTATGCGAAGATGCATTTTGTGTATGGTTACTGTAACGGCAGTGTACGTCAAGCAGTTATTGGGCACAGACATCGGTTTCCCGATAGGCGTATCGCGCATTACAGAACGTTTCTGGCAGTACACAGACAATTTTGGGAATGCGGACTGCGTGATTATCTTTTCGACCGAGGAGTAAATTTGCCAGCAGACTTAGAGGAAGAAGCAGTAGCTATTGTTACAAGGGATCCAACACTCAGTGTACGTCGAATCGCTAGACAACTAGGAGTGCCACGAACGACAGTTTGGCGAATTTTAAAACGGGAGAGCTTATATCCATATAACTATCGCAGGGGACACGGCTTGCTTGAGGCAGACCACTATGCTCGTCTAGTTTATTGTACCAGGATATTAAGACAATAACGGGTTAATTTTAATTTGTGCAGAACAGTCCTCTGGACAGATGAATCTACGTTCACGGGAAGTGGTGTTATAAATCGGAGAAACCTACACAGGTGTTCATCAGAAAATCCCCAAGTTATACGCCCATCTAAATTTCAACATTAATCTTCTATTAACGTTTGGGCGACCCTAATTGATGACTTGTTGATTGGTTCTGCCGTTCTTCCTGGGAGTTTAAATGCGGACAATTACCTTCAATTTCTCATCGAGGAACTGCTAGATCTTTTAAAGGATGTCCCACTGAATGTTCGACGAGACATGTGGTTTCACGTGGATGGGGCACCACCACATTTCGGAATTGCTGTCCGAAATTGGGTTAACGTCAATTATCCAATATGGATTGGTTGAGGTGGTCCTGTTGCATGGCCACCCAGATCACCCGATCTTAATCCCCTTGACGTTTATTTATGGGGGTACATGAAAAATTTAGTCTACGCGCAAGTTTCGAACACAAGAGAAGAATTGTTGGATAGTATTCACCTGGCTGCCGAGCAAATCCGACAAAACAAGTATGAAATTCGTATCAGTACTTCTTCTGTTGGCTTACGGGCACCAGCCTGCATTCAACAAGGAGGTGGACATTGCGAAAATAGTATTAATTGAACTTTTTTAAATAAAATCGGTTTTTATTGACTTTGGGATTACATTCTTTTTTCATGATCTGACAATCACATTCATAGATCTGTAACTTTGAAACAAATAGAAATGGATATACAAGTTTTGCGTTTTTGTTATTTGAAATGAAGTCTACTTTACACTCCTAAAATTTGAACGATACGAGACTGCTTGTATAGTACAGTTAAAGTAATACTTTTTCTAGTGCGACGATACAAACAATGTTAATATTTTCAAATATGTTGTTATCGCTTATAGTTTGAAATTTCAAAATGTGTTTTTGCTTTGTTAGAAATATATATATATATATATTATCAATACCTTATTTACCGTTAGGTGTTAAGCGTTAGAAATAACTATTTGTTATTATTAAAAAATTGCTTAGTACAATTGATTTTCAGCTCCTGGCTCTTCTATTTATTTTACCTTTTTATACAGGTTTCGTCAGTGAAGCGCGAAAATTTAAAAACTGTTATTCATTTGACGTTCGGGTGAGGGCGCTCAAGTTAATGATAAATTGTCAGTCATTTAACGCCATTTAGTAAACTTGGAACAGTGGTCTGGTACTCATCATGCTTACTGTGTTAAATCGTTTTATTGAAATGGTAACTCCGCGGCAATTGTGAGAATGTTATTTCGCAATCAGTACAATTTTCCGCGTTATAGGCGGATTCCGTCAATTCACGCAATTAACTTGTGGATACAAAAATTTGAAGAAACTGGATCTACTTTAAATTTAAAAAATAAAGGACCAGCAAAAAGTGTTAGAACGCCCGAAAATGTTAATAGAGTTCGAGCTGTCATAACACGTAGTCCAAAACATTCTGCGATAAAATATGCATTAGTATTGAATATCAGTGAACCGTCGATGCGTCGAGTCTTCCATAAGGACTTAATTCTTTCGACCCAATAAAATTAAAATTGTCCAAGAATGAAAAGAAGCTGATTTGGTTAATCACATGAATTTGAGTCAAGAAATGTTGCAGCGTTTGAATAGGGAAGAAAACTTAATCCATCGTATGTTTATGTCAGATGAAGCCAATTTTCATCTTAACGGCTATATAAATAAACAGAATAGCCGATATTGGAGCGCTAAATACTCGCTTCAGTTACATGAGAAACGCTTGCATAGTTCTAAGGTGACAGTATGGTGCGCTCCTTTATCATCTGGCATTATTGGACC
Source organism: Melolontha melolontha (assembly GCA_935421215.2). Lineage (NCBI taxonomy): Eukaryota > Metazoa > Arthropoda > Insecta > Coleoptera > Scarabaeidae > Melolontha > Melolontha melolontha. The sequence continues at coordinate 227,848,887 of OW285236.1, read as the reverse complement.
ATTCTTTTTTGAAGACGATCGAGGAAATGCTACAACCGTTTCTGCAGTTCGTTCCACAAACATGGTCACAACATTTTTGAGGCAAGAACTAGTTCGACTTCCAGAGATTGGTTCCATTGTTCCAGCAAGACGGTGCTCCTAGTCATACTGCTCGTATGTCTATTGCTGTTTTAACCCTGCAATACTCAGTAGTTTCTTTAAGAGTCATCTTTACTGATGAAGCATGGTTTTATAAAACGGGATACCTAAATTCACAAAATACAAGAATTTGGAGTAGTGAAAATCCACATGTAATTAATGAAGAATCGCTACATCCAGAGAAAATTGGTGTTTGGGCAGCGATAAGCCAAAGGCGAGTCATTGGACCAATATTTTTTCAGGGAACGTTAACTGCTCAAAGGTACCGTACGGAAATTTTACAACCATTTGTCAATCAGTTGCATGATGATGAACTTTAAAATGCATATTTCCAACAAGACGGAGCAACTTGTCACTGTACTGCAGAATCTTTGGATTATTTAAGAGAATTCTTTTATGAGCGTATAATTAGTCGAAATACTGAAATTGCCTGGCCTGCACGTTCATGCGATTTAACACCTTGCGACTTCTTTTTGTGGCCTTATCTAAAAAATAACATATTTCGAACACCTATATTGAATTTAAATGATATGCTACAGAGAATCGAACAGAAATGCATGGAAATTAATAATAATCTAGTAATGTTGCAGAATATCATCAGAAATTTTGAACCGAGGATTTTAAAGTGCATTGATCTTGAAGGACAACATTTTCAACATTTGTTATAGTTTTCAATAAGTACCTATTATTTGTTATTTATTTGTATGTATGAAACTGTCAAAATATACGACTTCGTAGGTTAAGTAGTAAATTTTAATTTACGACATACTTTAAAATGTTCTCAGTAAATCACATGCTACAAGATTGACTTTTCAAATGAACACTTGTTACAAACAGGCAATAAAAGAATTTTAACCAGTTATCTCGATTATTTCTTTACATTTACTTTGGACGCTAGGCCTAGTTACGTAGAACCCAAAAAGATTGCCCAAAGCTACCTAAATATTATACTGAGTCTCTTCAAAAATATGCTTGTGCAACTGCCCATACTATCATTAATGTTATACATATTAAATAATATCCAAAAGCGAAACTACACAGCAGTATATAACACACACGTAGCGTATGTGTGTTCTGTGTTCAATAGATAAGACATTCTGAATTCATAGACGGCACATACTACAATTTTCAACAGGTTTTTATTTTGGAGTTCGCGTCGTGATTAACTCATAATTTTTTATACCTTGTCTCATTATTTGAAGGACAGCTTGTATAGGCCCGTAGCTGTAGCTTAAATTATAAATAAACTAAGCCCTTTATTATTGAGGTCAGTGCATATTTTTTTAGGTTTTAACCCATTTTTTACATACACACACACACAAATACAAGCCTCTATTATGTATATGCATATAAATGGTGCTGCTTACATGACCATGGAAATCCATTTACTAAATGGATATTTTACACTCAATTTAATAGCACACTTATTGTGTTTAGACATAACCGCATCCAATTACTTTATAAACAAATTTATAAAACGATCTCGCTGCATAACATGCGGTAGCTTTTCTGACACCTACCTGAAATAATTACGGGTAGATATACACTCCATTGAATACTATTATTAATGTACTGTAATCATAAAAAAGATGTTAACACTACACTTAGTTCGTAAAATATTAAAATGTATAATAGTAGTCAAGTTTACAAGCCGTCCGCATAAACGTACATAAATACCAGCATAATTAGAAATTAATATAAATGAATAAATACAGAGGTCTCTAGCATTAATGTGGAATGCATTTAGGTCCATTCAGTTAATATGTAGTAAAACTGTAATAACAGATGCGGTGTGTGGTAGAGTTACGGCAGTGGAAAAGCATCCATTAACGAAATTTACTGCAGATTATAATATAAATAAATTATATAGAATTCTGGATTGTGTAGTTGTAGTTACATATATGTGTAATGCCGGATTTATTAGAGGGTACTATTGATAAATACAAGATATTATGTTAGCTATTTTTAACAAAATCATTTACACTTTAATACGTGGCTGCCCAGAATTTATTAGCGTTCTTTTGATTCGGCGGCTAGACTTAAATTAACCCAGATATGCCCAACACTTTTTATTTTTGACTATGAAGCTTTCCTTGATTCTCTTGCGTTTAAATTACTCGGTAAATAAGTTTTAATACTGGACGATTTCAATTCTCCTGCTTGCGATATTACTGAACCAGGAACGGGGAAAAATTATTTTAATCTTCTTCATTTTATGTCTACTCTCGACTTGCGCCAATCTAACACTGTTACCAATGTTAATGGAAGATTGCTTGATTTAGTCTTCAGCAACTGGTTTATGTTTGTCGTGATACGGATCCTATAGTTACGGAAGATGTACTTCTTCTTCTCTGTTTTAGGGTGGACGCCACCACGTCCAGGCACTTGAGCACACTGCTCTTTGTACTATCCCCAATAGATCTCTCAATTCCACTCTGTTAGTCTTGTGTCCTAGATAAAAGCCACTATCCTCCTCAGAGGAAGTTTGAGTACACTCGGAGGATCCTCCCCTACAGCTCCCTTCCCCTAATATTTAGTCCTCCCACCTTGCCTCTACTTATCCATGGCTCTTGGATGAGGAGGATATCGATATCTTCAGCCAGCGTTCTTTGACAAAGTGCCGCTGTGGCTGTTTTCTCATGTTGAAGATTTATTTGAAGAATCTTCAACATTTTGACCCTTAGAGGTTGATGCCTGAGGTTCTTCTAGAGCACCCTCATCCTGCATCACCGGTTTCTGGTCTTTTTTTGTTTCGAGGGTTACAAAGCTAGCCCTCTGAAAGCGATAGTAAGGTCTCCAATCAGTCCTCACCTACGTTTCCTCAGACTCCCCGTCTATTCGACGGCCCACATGTAGGCCCTTTTCGGAAGACCTGGAACTGATGGTAATCCATCGGTCCACTTTAAGCCCTGGATTTTGCCTCTCGAGTCTTTTGAAGCCCACTGTCAGATCCGGAAGATGTACATCACCCTGCACTTGAATTTGGTGGTAATATACAAAATTATAATTTTCCATCTAATAACAACTTGATATATAATTTTCGGAGGGCTAATTATAATAATATGGTGGATGTTGACTGGAATTTTTTATCTTTATTTAGTGATGTAAGTTGATATTTACAATAAACTATATTCCATAGTTGATCGATCAGTTTGTACCCATTATTGCCCAAGTTATTTTTTTGTCTGATTTTTTTACACAAATGGTTTTTTTAGACTAGTGTTAAGGTGTTTAGAAATAACTAAGTGTAAAATTATGTTTTACAAAAAAAAATATCATTTTAGGCAAGTTCCAAAATTGGAACACTGGGCATGAATGACATTACCAATTTTTGTAAGAAAAAAATTTATTCAGATACGCATATTTATTTATACAAACCCTTAAATAGATTATCAGAACTTAATATAACTAAAAAGAACAAAAAAATTCGAAAAATCCCAAAAATATTTTTTAAATTCTTTAAAAAAATAATTACTTCATTCTATTTTTTATGAAAGTGAATAAAGCAGTTTTCGTGTAAGTTTAGATTACACTTCGAACACATTTTGGTTGTATTTTTTTACAATATGCACACCGATTTTGCTTGGGTGCTGAGTCTAGCCAGTGCCCAGTCTGATCAAATCTTACTTGATCTAAAACTCTTGCTGGCAATGCTTTTGGTGTTGATGGACGTCCCCCTGTTTGTGGAGGCTGCCTATACTTTTGAAAATATGCTTGAACAACCTGCACTACAAAGCACTTCACTGGATCATCTTCCACTTCAAAGGTACTATCTGGAGGAATAAATTCTGGAAATTTTGTTTTTAGGTCGACACCTTTCTTCCATTATCTAGACACATTCCCAACTGTCAACTTATTTCTTAGAAGAGATAATGGGATATTCATCTCCTCGTCGCTTTCCGAATCATCAGAAACAGCTTTGGTTACAAACTTTACCTCATTCTGTACCTCTGCTGCACCCCCATTCGTTTTTTGGTCATTTGGCATCTCTACAGAGTCTTCTTCCTTATCGCTGCTTTCTTCACCCAGTCTAAAAGTTCTACCTCGATCTGTTACTTTTGCAGTGGCTTGGGCTATTAACTGTTTACCACAAAACCTGTTTATATCTGCACAATCATGTTCATCACCACTATTTTCCGCGCTCTCACCACCATCATCTTCAGGTGGGGTGATAAAAACGTCAACTTTCCAAAAATCTTCATCCTCTAAGATGGCAGTAAGCTCTTCTGTAGTCAGCGCCCTATATATATATACAAAATGTGCAGGCTCTACTTCAAAAATTATCTTGTATTTTGTTGTCCAGGGGGCACAAAAAACAGGAAGAATTTAAATTTGAAATTTTTTTAAAAATGTTGTATTCCATATATTTTGTACACCCTGTACAAGAATACTTAGTTTTTTTGACGTAAAAAACAAAATTAGCAATAAAAAACATTACATTACTCAAAAGAGTCCTGAACCCATTCGTGCCCACTGTTCCAATATTGGAACAGTGAGTTTAGAAGTGACACTGTTTCTAAACGAACACTAATTTGAACCCAATTCAGTTAAAACTAATATTATTATACCATATAGAATATATTACAACTGAGTTTTATACCTCCTATGCAATTTTTTTTAAATTATACTTACCTTTTTGAACTCATGTCGCGCTACCAAAAAACTAAACAAAACAAACACATATATTTCAGGCACAATAGATTTGCAACAGGTTAACAAGCACGTATACTGCCGACATATGCTCCCTCTCCTAGCCAGTAGTCAAAGCGCTGTTCTAAAACTTACAGGAATCTGTAAGGAGTAGATGAAATTAAATGTTCCATTTCTGGAACAGTGGGCAATAACGGGTTAAGGTCTTCCAAACATGTGTTTCCCCCCTGATTCAATTCTGACTTAAAGAAATTGATAAATCTGAAGGAGAATTACTTGCGTAAATTTGAGGAATATAACGTGAAGTAGTGAGTGCGTATAATACTTATCAATCGAGTGAAGAGACTAATATCATGAGACATCTGAAATCCTTTTAGAATTTTATGGTGAACAAGAGGAACATGTCTAAGATACCTGGCTCTATGATGATTAACGATGATAATTTTTCAAATCCTCGGGAAATAGTGGATGCTTATGTTTTCTCAAATGTTTTTCATACTGTACCTCATTTCACGAACAGAATATCTACCCACAACCACTCAGTAAGCATATCAATTCAACCATTTTTTTTCTGAGGAAACGTTCAAGTGCATTATAAATTTGAAATCTGGCTTTAGTTCGGAATATGATGGTTTAACCAGCTTTTTTGTGAAGGATTGTGCGGGAGTGCTATGTGAACCCATAACAGTCGTTTTTAATTTAATAATTAGATCATCTTCGCTTCCGAGCGTGTGGAAGATTGGCTAAGTTATTCCAGTTTTCAAGAAGGGTGTCAGATCAAACCTTTTAAATTATAGGCCTGTTAATATTATTAGCAATTTGCGAAGGTTTTTGAAAGCTTGTTATATCAACAAATTACTTTCAAGGATAAATCGGCATTAGCAGTACAACAACACGGTTCCGTTGCAGCTAGATCCACTATTACGAATTTGACTGAAATAACCCAATACATTAGTGAAGATTTGTGTCAAGTGTTTGTGTCGGCAGATATTCCACTACATAAATTAAACAATTTAAATGTCAAGGTATTTTTACAAAAGTACATCAGCAAATATAACATTCCCGACGAGAGCACGTTAAGAAAAAATTATATTCGCTATATCTATGCCGAAACATCGAATAGCATTAAGAAGGTTGTTTCAAACAATTATATTTATATATGCGTAGATGAAACTACTGATAGTGTGGGTCCATACATAGTTCATTTAATGATTGGTATCCTTAACGTATTGGTTCCAGCAAAGTCTTCTTCTTCTTCTTCTTCTGTTTTGGGTTGGATGCCAGCACGTCCAGGCACTTGAGCACTCTGCTCTTTGTACTATCCCCAATAGATCTCTCAGTTCCACTCTGTTAGTCTTGTGTCCTCGATAAAAGCCACTATCCTCCTCAGGGGAGTTTGAGTACACTCGAAGGTTTCAATAGATCTCTCCCAAAATATTTCCGTCTGAGTTCCTTCTGTTCCTCACACGTGCATATTACATAAAGGCTAGTTTCCTCCTGTTTTTCACATCTCCTACACCAGGGCTCGCTAACCAAGCCCATGCTGTACAAATGCTTCCTTAAAGGACAATGGCCGGTTACTAACCCGGTAATTATTTTAATTTCTTTTTTGTTACTACGAATTAGGTTGGCTGAAAACTTTCCGTCCAGCCCCCTTGGTAGTGTTTTGGTATGGAGTTGACCTTCCGTTAAGCTCCATTTATTTTTATGTTCTTTTTCTAGCCATAACCAGATCTCCCATTTAGCGGAATCCTTAGTGATTCCACATACAGGTTATGGTCCTATGAAGTTCCTATTGGTACCTCTCTCATTGCAGCAAAGTCTTATTTATTTGCATTCAAACAGTTGGAAAAAGCAAATAATTTCATAATAACAAGGTTTGTATAGGAAAAATTGGCAACTTTCTTCTTACCGGAATCGATTCCAACAGAGAAAATTCTATTGTTTTTGACGGATGCTGCACCACGCATGGTGAAGGCAGCTTTCAACTTGAAAATCTTTTACCCAAATTTAATTCACACAACTTGCTTGGCGCACAGACTAAATCGTGTTGCAGAAGTAGTCAGAAACTATTTTCCCTTAGTAAATTTAATTAGTAGTGAATAAAAAATTAAAAATCCTTACCACAATAGAATTTAACAATTCTATATACGTATTTCGACAACCACGTTGTCATCCTCAGTAGAAAAAGCAGTGTAACACTTGAAAGCACAAAAAACACACAACACTCACTGAGCGCTATATTGCCCGGCTTCTCGTTTAACACCAAATTTTGACATTTTAAAAACCTGAATACTACAGAACTTACCTCATTGGAAACTTACTTCACAGCAATCATGTTTAAAAGGAAAAAATAAATGAATATTTGCAGTTAACAGGCCTCTGTATGGCCAAAAATTGCTTCCAATTCGAAGGCAAGTTCTTTGAACAGCAACAGGGTACAGCCATGGGTAATTGCTTATCTCCATTTATCGCGAATTTATTTATGAGTCACTTTGAAATTGAGTTTAAAATGACGGCCAGATATTTTCCAAACATATGGGTCAGGTATGTAGACGATGTGTTTGCAATTTTTGATACCAACTAGTGTGACTTAGATCATTTTGCAACAGAATTAAATTAAAATTTCCCAGTATTAAATTCACGGTTGAAAAGGAAAACAACGAACGTTTGCCATTTTTAGATAACTTAGTAATTAGGAATGACAAAAACATAGAGTTTGATATTTACCGAAAAGAAACCAACGTCAACAGATTTATAACAGCAGATTCAAACCATACTTTTCAGCACAAGAGTGCCTCTTTCAATTTTCTTATCAATCGTTTGTTAAGCATGCCATTGACAAAGGATAGATATGAAAAGGAATTAACTTTAATTAAGAACATCGCGAGTTACAACGGTTTCGATTCAGAAATAATAAACAAGCTAGTTAGAAAACATAAATTAAGAAAAACAATTCAGGATTTGCTACCTCAAATTGATTCGAGCAAAAAATTTATTAGCTTACCGTTTCACGAAACTACGAAAAATTTAAATAAAACCTTTAGACAGTATAATTTTCAAGTAGCATTTCGGTCGAATAACTCCTTGAAATCTCTTTTAAGCAACGCGAAAGACAAAGTTGAGGTAAACAATAAATCTGGAATCTATGAAATAAATTGTAAGGATTGTGATAAAAAATATGTCGGCCAAACAAAGCGTTCGATTCTAACTCGTTATAAAGAACATGTTTCGCATATTATATTCAATAGGCCGGAAAAATCAAGTGTTGCCCGACATATTCTTGAATCAGATCACAACGTAACATCTGACTGTCTGAGATTAATAAAAAAACGTCACACGCCCCCGCGAATTAGATAGTTTTGAGAGCATTTTTATCTTTAAAAATAGGAATAACGTAATTAATGCAGATTTGGGTCCTATACCAGGTTCATCTTTATTCGAGTTAATTGACAGTTAGATGTTATTAAACTAAAAAAGATAGGAAAACCATTAACAAATTAATCTAATTCTATGTAATTTTTTTAAATTTCGTTTCGTTACAACATTAGCCTTTAATAGATATCATGACTCAATATTAATTTCCAAATGACATATATTATTTAAGATGAGTTTTATAATGGTTTCCTTATGTATATTACATTAGGGTGTCCCCTTTGTGTAATTTGCTAAAGGGCCTTTCTATAGAATAAAGCATTAATCGATTATTGGTTTCTTAATGCATGTACGTATTTAAGTAGGGTTTTTCCAATGAGTTAAGTTCTGTAGTATTCAGGTTTTTAAAATGTTAAAATTTAGTGTTAAACGAGAAGCCGGGCAATATAGCGCTCAGTGAGTGTTGTGTGTTTTTTGTGCTTTCAAGTGTTACACTGTTTTTTCTACTGAGGATGACAACGTGGTTGTCGAAATACGTATATAGAATTGTTAAATTCTATTGTGGTATGGGTTTTTAATTTTTTATTCACTTAAAAGCCACAGTCTAAGATTTTTCAGTTAATTAGTAGTGTTAAGAAAGTATTTTTAAAGGCCTCATTTCGAGTTCAGTTTTACAAATAATATCTACGCGGTGTTCCGCTTCCTACTCAACCAGTAATCACACGATGGGGAACGTGGTTGGAGACTGCTACTTTTCATGCAAATCATTATGAAGGAATAAAGACAATTATTACGGATTTTGATAGGGATGCACAATCTGTGATAGACGCCCAGAATCGAGTATCGAGTAAAGAAATACCTCAACAGTTGGCGTTTATTAAAGCCAATTAGAGTTTTATTTCCACTTCTATATTGCAGTTTGAAAAACAATTTATGTCGCTAATCGAGAGCGTTGAAAAATAAGGAAATTTGAAAATGTTTTGATGTTAAAGGAGGAGTGGGACAGTCCGTGTATGAAAAATTTTTAAGTGTAATAGGAAAAAATGAAGGTTTTAAAAATATAAAGGACATTGCTAAAATCTTGTGTGGTGATTCAGTAGAAAATATTGAGTTGACAGTAGATGATATTTCTAATTTGAAATATGCTCCTATAACAAGCGTCGAGTTAGAACGATATATAAATACATGTTTTGAGACAAGCATCACAATTTTTCTGATGAAAACTTTGAGAAATATGTGATTGTAAATTGTTTTCATTCTTAATTATTTTGTAAAATGTTCTAAATAAACTCGTAATAAACACAAAAGAAAAATACAAACCCGGTTGTTATACATGAAATCATATCTCCTACGGAGTTAGTCACCAACCAAAGTTACTTTACATTTAACAACAAATTCTACAAACAAACAGAAGGTCTGGCAATGGGCTCACCTCTAAGTCCTCTATTAGCTGAAATTTTCATGAAGCCATATTACAGAAAAAATTCTTTCATCACAACTAGGTAAAAAACATATTAAATTTTGGTATCGGTATGTAGACGACATCCTAGCTTGCTTTAAGGGTACTCATAGACAATTACAAACATTTCTGAACTACATAAATTCAATCCATTCTAATATCAATTTTACAGTAGAAATAGAAGAGAATAACAGTATTAACTTCGTGGATTTAAAATTAAACAAATTAGATCAGAGCTTAAAATTTGATATATATCGTAAACCTACTTTCACTGATTGCATTATTCCTAAAGATTCACTACACCCTAAGACATACAAACATTAATTTTTTAATTCTATGATACATAGAGCATTAAATATTCCTTTGTCTAATGAATCTTTTGTTTGTGAAATCAATACTATAAAACAAATAGCGGTAAACAATAGTTATAAAAGTAGCGTAATTGACAGTATACTTAAGAAAAACAAGTTACAAGTGGCCCTTAGTTTAGTATATTCTAAAGATAGTGCTAATTTGAAACAATTTGTCTCGTTAACTTACTTCGGTAAAATAAGCGAGCAAATTGGAAATATAATTTCAAAAAATAATAGTAATGTTAGTATAGCTTACAAACCATATGTAAAAACAAGTAATTTCATTTTTAACGCAAAACCTAAAACAGATATCAATAATAAATCAGGAGTGTACAAATTATATTGTAATGATTGTAAAAGTGTATATATAGGTCAGACTGGACGAAGTTTTATTATACGGGTAAAAGAACACATGAGGTCATATAAACTAAAGAAGACAGATTCAACATTCGCAAACCATCTTATTACAGAAAGGCATACATTTGGTCATCATAAAATATTGCATTTGGACGAGAAAGGTCGTAAATTAAATCTTTTAGAGTCACTTGAAATTTTTAAAAGCGGAAACAACACAATAGATATTGTTCTTAACGACCAGTTGGATCTTATATATACACCTCTTTTCCAATGTTGTATATACTAGTTAAGTATATAGTAGTAATTTTAAATAACATCATAAACCACCCCCATATATTTTTGTGTCATTTATAAGACCTATATAGGCCTGTAACTTTTGCAGTTTGATAATGACATTGTACTTCGAAACCGCGGTCACTATTACATGTGAATAAAGTGGTATAACAAGTTATTGTTTTATTTTATTTTGTTATTTACAATATAATGTTTTTTTCTGCAATATTCCATTTTCTAACATTCCTCGTATTTTTTACCTGCACATTTTTCATAAGGAATTGCATATTTATGCGCATATTTTCAGTTTCTTTTTTGCATATAATCCGGCCTTTAGTAATTAGAAACTTTAGGTGATTCGGGTCCTTATCTACAGAAATTAGTGCCAAATCATCCGCATACATATTGTATTTGCATTTTTCTAAGTGCAGTGAAATATTGTAGATAAAAAGTATTTGAGGCGATGGCCCAAGTACACTTCTCAGTATAATTAGATAATTAACATATACTGCATCACTAATTTTTGTATTTTTTTGTTATTTTTTATTGTTACTGCCTTCAAATATCTTTTCTATTCATTTTTATGAAATTGTGCTTATTCTAATAAGTGAAAACGTTATAATTAAAAACAAAATAAAATAAAATCGCCCAGATATACCGATTTAAGATGAGACTTATTCAAAAATTCGTGGTAACAATTTTAACTGTCAGTCAAAAGCGTCCAAATTATTGCAGCAACTTAAATTCAATTAAATTATCTTTCTTGGACCACAAAATGCTCACACGAAATCTGTTCCACCTGAGCGAGTTTCGCCTTTTTCTCCTATTTTCATTCCCCCTTTATCGACAAGATTTACGCTTATTTCGACCGCGTGTCCCTAATTAATTTTCTTATGTACATGATAACAACAATAATTTTGTGGCAGATATGGGCACGAAACGAGGTGATCCTTAATGGATCTCTCAGACGATTTACTACCGTCCCATTTAATTATTTCGAAATAACCTGTTACATTTTTCACACTGTGCGCACATATACACACACACAGATACGCACACAACTTGATAAATTATAGGTTTCATTCGGCGAACCGAGTACCGATGATTACGACTGTCATGGTAACACATTATATAGTCGTGTATTATGCGTACCGACTACTGCCTTAGTTGAATGGATGCTATTCCATCCAATTGAGTGCACGTAATATTCGTATTTCATTTAATAGCATGGGAAAGATTGTACACGAATTTGGTGTGTGGATTTTCAGGCATTTTTTTTTTCTAAAACAAAAGTTCATATAATGGAGGTCTGCTATACAATTCTGCTATAAAATGGATCGAAATATTAATGGAATCAGTCTACTCAATACACCATCATGAAAATAATTATAATAATATTGATGCCCAAAGGTGCCATCTATAGGACAAATTACAAATTAAGTTTATGCATATTCCTGTAATAAAGAAGCTAAAAAGTAATGTGAAGGATGTAGAAAACTTGGACAAATTGTTTAGAACAACAAATAAGCAAAAGTAATCTCAGTGAAAACAAAGACATAGATGTCAATTTAAGAAATATAAAAGAAATAATATAAATATCTACGAAAGAAGTACTGGAACACTGGACAAATTCACCCTATAAAGCAGCGATGCATATATCGCGGCCCGCGGGCCGCATGCGACCCACTGTCGATATTTATGCGGCCCGCCAACGAATTTTAAAATTTGTTCGAAAAACTACAAAAGTAGGTAAAAATCCATTCAAATCAATATTTCTTAACTTTTTATTTTATTCTAACTTTCGTAATTGTTAGTAAGATATGTATCATTAAGTACATACTACTTTCTTGTTCAGATTTACTACGTAGGACAGGTATGCTCCTCGTCGTTCCAAGCATATTGTTACGAGACTAGAAATATGTCGAACCAACTAGATTACTCGAAGATTCGCAAAACACGTCGGTATTAACCCCGAACAATGTGGTAGGTTCTCGATGTTAGGTAACTCGTGCAAATACAACGCATCGCCCGCTATAGGGGCAGTTAAGTTTTAACTACGGACAGGCGAACGTTATATTGTTTGAATTGTAATCTGTGAAGAATAAATATTTCGTCGTTCGACCTTTGCATCTACCTACGTAACAATATAATATCAATTTAGATATGGATAAACCAGGCCCCAGTAAAAAACGTAGTCGTAAGGTTGAAGATAAAAATCTATAGTTTCAAGATATTTGGACCGAAAAATACTTTTTTATTTGATCGCATAACAAAAGTGTCTGTTTAATATGCAAGTGTAGTGAAGAAAAGGCATTGTGAAACCCAGCATCATACTTTTACCAAATTAGCCGGCGAAAATCGAACGCAAAAATTTCCACTTTACAAAGGGAACTAATAGGCCAGCAAGCTATGTTTACAAAACCAATTCAAGATGCTCAAACTGCTACTGAAGTTAGCTTTGAAAAATCTAGAATAATAGCGAAAACTTGTAGGTCTTTTAAAGATGGTGAGTTTGTTAAGCAGTGTTTAGATATCGCCGCAAAAAGAATGTGTCCAAAAGTTGCAAGTAGGTTTGCGAAAATTCAACTAAATCGGATGACTGTTCAAAGAAGACTTACCACATTAGCAGCTAATATATAAGAGCAATTAGCTACGAAATCGAAAAGTTTTGAGTATTTTTCTATAGCACTCAGGAATCTACAGATATAAGTTCCAGTACTCAACTCTTAATATTTTTACGAGGTGTAACGCAAAATTTTGAATTGAGTGAAGAACTGATTGGTATGAGTTCTTTGACAAGTCAAACCAAGGGGAGTGACATGCTCAAAGCTCTTTTGGAAAAATGTTCTATAATGGATTTGGATTTAACGAAATTATCTGAAATTACAACTGACGGAGCACCTTCAATGATTGGAAGTAAATCTGGGATAATAACTATGTTAGTAGTTTTTAGTTCTGATCAACTTTTATTTATAACAATTTTCGATATTGTCAAATATAAAGGTACTTTACTCTGGACTAAAATTCATATTTTTCGATAAACCGCGTATACGACTGATGAAATTTAATATCTGATGATTGTATTTTAGATACTTGAACATGCAGAACTTTTTATGAAGAATAACTTTTTTTCCTAAAATTAATAATAAAAAAGTTTTCCATATGGTTCCAACTTAATGAGACAATCTGTACATCATGCTTAAGGATAGGTCTGCAAATTCCATAAGAAAGATCTAATTCTTGGTGTAAATATCGCACAGAATGCTGAGAAGACGTTCTTCTACTAATTTCCCTGAATAATTACACAAAACGGCGAATGCATATGTAAAACTGATCATATGGGATAGCAATATTTGGAAATTGTTCAAAAAAATCCAGATATGCATCTCTGATAGAAGAAATCCATTCGCCATTAATTTTACTACCATTTCTAATAAAAATTTTAACCATGTGCCGTTTCTGGTGTCCTTTAAATATAGAAGCCATGATTAAATAGGTAATCAATTGCAAAAATATCTTCCAACTTGTCAATTTGACTTATGATTAGTTACAAATGACATTGCCTCATTTCTCTAAGTTCAGGCGTGACTTATATGTAGAGCTGAGGATGTTTGCGGTATAACCATGGTTATATCATGTAACCATAGTAAATTACTATGGTTACATGATATAACCATGGTTATACCGCAAACATCCTCAGCTCTACTTATATGTCTATCTCGGTCGTTAATGGCCTACCTAGGATACAAATTTTGTGGCTCGCTTGATATAACAAAGAAGCAAGCTAACAATATAAAAAGAAAAAATATTTAACTTACATAAACTATGTAATGAAGAGGGTGTAGAAAGCTAGGCAAAGGGTTTAGAACAACAAATAAGTAAGAGCAACCTCAGCGAGAACAAAGTAATTAAAGGGAATGGCAATTTCAGAAATAAAACCATGAATAGACTTGTAAGGAAAACTGAATAAAGTCAATCCATTATAACAGAAATCAAGTAAAGAGAAGGAATATGAGGAACCGTGTAAAGAACCAAAGGAAAATACTACTCATAATAAAAGGAAATGGACAGAAAATTTTGCAAAAACTGCTAATCATATCCTAAAGGATCTGTATAAATATACAAAGTCAACCAAAAAATACTGCAAAAATAACAGAGCTCTGATAAATAAATATGGAAAATTATTAATTGCATCAAAAGAACAGATGACAAGTATACAATCAATTGACGGAAAGCCTGCAGGAGGGTGAAGATTTGTTAGAAGTGGAAGGAAATAATTCGTTAAAAATAAATGTTAAGAAATCACCTGGAGAAGAGCTGGAAAAATAAATTATATGCATATATATATAACAACAAAAACGACAGGTACTTACGACATTCCCGAGTAACTAACACTAAAAAATGATGGAATATACCACAGTAATAAGTTCAACGGTACATTGTAGATAAGGAAAAGTTGAAAAGTAGATTGGTTCCGGCAAACATTAAGGACAGACTAACGGAATAATTAGAGGAAATGCTGGTAACTACAAAATTAATCTTCGGAAGTGAGGATAACCCTACGAATCTTCTAAATATATCTCTTCCTTAGAATTCATAGCCTCTCAAGAGGTGAACCATAATCAATACTTCTGACAAGATCGACATCGGATCTTGTCAAACATTGGCTGAAGATAAGTAATGTGGTTTCAAAAATTTTTGTTATCGTAGTAGGCTGTTTCTTAAGTAATTAACTAATCAAAAATCGGAACACGTGTGAAGCTTTAGAAAACTTCAAATTAATTTGACAGTCGTACATAAACACATAAATTTAAATTATAAACGCATATATTTTTTAAATTGTTTTATTATAATATTAGCGTTACAACATAAAGTATTTATTATTCAAAGTTACTATAGAACTGGTCAAAAATTAGAAAATGTAGATTGGGTTTATTCCATTAATCAGTGCTTATAGGATTTCCGCCAACAGTATCCTAATGTGCCAGTTACTTACGCACAACTGCAAAAACATATTCAAGCTTGTGTTATTAAACTTCATGAAACGGGCATTAACTCGTAAAGCTGGCAGAAAACGAACAGCGAATTGCTTAGAGGATATTCCACGTCGAGCGGACAAAACCTCAATCGCAAAACTATCACAACAAGTTCATTTGTCACCGAGAACATGTCATATTATTTTAAAAAGGGGCTAAAACTTGTTTCCATATAAAATTCAAGTTTCTGAACTCAAACGGGTAGATTTTATTACGAGAACACAGTTATTGGCTATGGTTTTTGGTTAACATAAATAATAATGACTTCCTCGACAAATGCTATTTTTCGGATCAGGATTGGTTCCTTCTTTCAGGATATTTAAACAAGCAAAATATGAGAATGTGCTTGTAAAAAACATTCAATGGAAGGATGATTCATTCAACCAGTGAACACCGTGAACTAAATATCGTAGACACACATGCGTATTTAAATCAAATAAAGTGCTACTTATTTTTTTATTAATACAGTTACTTTTAATTTTTAATTAGTAAATCATTTCACGAAAATTTTCAATAAATTAATATCTTTTTTAATTAAAATGAAATTTTCAAATCACTCTAAGTAACTTCAATAGCGTCCGTATGACAAAACATTCTGAGAAGGTATACCTTCTCAATTCCAAATATTACGATGTATACCGTGTGTCCCAATTTCGATGCTCACCATTGGTATCTCGGCTATTAGAAGATATAGAACAACGGTTAAATGGGGAATGTTTTGCAGAATTCAATACTCGCGGCAAATCTCATTTCAAATTTGATCTAACTTTTTAAATTTTTAAAATATTTTCAAAAATCAAAAATTTGCCGATTTCGTTATTCCTCAATAACTCGATAACGCTTAGTCTGACCTCTTTTAAAGTTTTACATTGGTGAGACACTTTTTTAAAACAAATTATTTGATACAAACAGAAACCCCCGATTGTCATTTGTTTTTAAGTTATTACCACTATCTTTTGTTTTCCATATGGCGGCCATATTGGATTTTGGGTTTGTTAGGTAGTCCTCAAAATGTGCTTTTCAACGATGTATAACATGCCCGAAAAATTTTTATTTATAAGGAAAATATTAATAAAAACGTAAATTAATCTTTAATATGAAATTAGTAAGCTGAAAAATTAAACACCAATGTCAAATGAAAGGGAAAAGATATTCTAAGTATAGCAAACGCCAATTAAGTTGGCGCGAGGAGGGGTAAGTTCGCGCAGGATTAAAAGTAGTGGGGAGATTTGTATTTGGTTTTATATCAAATGTGAGATAATTCTAACCTCTGAGCGTGTATCACTAGCAAAGACATTATGTTCCGTCAAACGTCAATGACAAATGTATTCTTACAATGAAACAAAACGATAATCTGTCAAAGTACAATTAGTGCTGCAGAGATAAGTTAATTAAAACTACTTGTAGTTAGTGATAAGTAATTATTGTCAAGTATTAAGATTTATAATTTATAAGTATTGATAATGGCACATACATATTCAAACGAAGAAAAAGTTCATATGTTGGAAGTGTATTTCAAAGCAAATAGAAACACTAAAAATGCGTGCACGAGTTATGCAGAGCGTTTTCCAGAAAGACAACAGCCACACAGGACAATTTTTGGAAGACTAGTTAGCAAATTAAAAAACTTTGTAAGCTTCGAACAAAAACGAGCTAACTATGAAGTTAATGATGCTGATACACGTCGAAATAATATTTTGCAGAACGTTAGGAACAATCCCAGCACATCAGTTCGTCGTGTGACACGAGAAACAGGGATTTCAAAATCTACTGTTCACAGAATCTTGACGAAAAACAAGTATCATCCTTACAAACCAACAATTGTACAAGGTTTAAGTGATAATGACAATCTCCCACGATTACAGTTTAGCAGGTGGTACCTTAAAAAATGTGAATATGACGCTAATTTTCCTAGGAAAATACTATGGACAGATGAAACACGATTTACCAATTGTGGAGTGTTCAATAGGAATAACTATCATCATTGGTCTACTGAAAATCCACATTTGGTAAATCAAAGAAGATTTCAAGTTCGATTTGGTTTTAATGTCTGGTGCGGTTTAATTGGTATGACATTTTGTTTACATTTTTTTTTGTTTTTTAAACTCTTTTTTTCGTTTTAGATAATCAGTTAATAGGTCCTTTCATCTTTGATTACAATTTAACTGGTAACAGATATTTGGAGCTACTAACAAACGAGATCATGCCTGCTTTGAGGCAAATTATTAATCCCGAGAACATGCAAAACATCTGGTTGCAGCAAGATGGTTGCCCGGCCCATAACACTCGTAACGTGCAACATTTTTTGAGAGAAAACTTTAATGAGAGAGTGATTTCAAGTAATGAACCCGTGCAATGGCCTGCGAGATCACCCGACCTCACCCCGCTTGACTTTTATTTATGGGGTACCACTAAAAACGAAGTATTTGATTTTGAACCGCCAGAAACTCGGGAAATTTTAGAACAAAGAGTACTAGATGTGCTACGATCAGTAAACGGAAACACGCTACGTAAAGTTTGTAACTCTACTCGAACAAGGTGTCAAAATTGTGTGGAATAGAATGATCGTCATATTGAACAATTTCTTTAAGTGAATGTGAACTTTAAGTTCTGTATCTTTACTTTTTATTTCTATAATTTTTTTATCGTTTCGTTTGTTTACAGTATTACTTAGAATATCTTTTCACTTTCATTTGACATTGGTGTTTAATTTTTCAGCCTACTAATTTCATATTAAAGATTAATTTACGTTTTTATTAATATTTTCCTTATAAATAAAAATTTTTCAGGCATGTTATACATCGTTGAAAAGCACATTTTGAGGACTACCTAACAAACCCAAAATCAAATATGGCCGCCATATGAAAAACAAAAGATAGTGGTAATAACTTAAAAACAAATGACAATCGGGGGTTTCTGTTTGTATCAAATAATTTGTTTTAAAAAAGTGTCTCAACAATGTAAAACTTTAAAAGAGGTCAGACTAAGCGTTATCGAGTTATTGAGGAATAACGAAATCGGCAAATTTTTGAGTTTTCAAAATATTTTAAAATTTTAAAAAGTTAGGTCAAATTTGAAATGAGATTTGCCGCGAGTATTGAATTCTGCAAAACATTCCCCATTTAACCGTTGTTCTATATCATCTAATAACCGAGATACCAATGGTGAGCATCGAAATTGGGACACACGGTATGTTAGATGGCGATTTGCAAGACTAGAGTTGTCAGTTTCGGATACATAAATAGCTACGCTTATGAGAAGCAAATTGAATTTTCTAACATGTTTGATTGAAATTCTGAAGTTAAAAGCAGAAATGAAAATTTTTCAAACACAATACATCCATTGCTTCTTGACACGCATTTTCAAGAGAAACATAAGTTCTTTCATTCAAAACGTACCTTTTTCTACATATATTGAAGAGATTAACGAATAATTGCGTGATACAACAGAACATAATTAAAGAGAAATTCCAACAAAATTCCTTCGTGTGGGAGTTTTACTTAAAACGTGTTATTAATTTGCTTTATTGCAGAAGATATTCCCATTAATGTAAGTGTTACGTATTACAAGACACAACGAAAGGATTTTGCTTTTTGTCCTGTTCCATAAAAACTTCCGTGCCGCCTTTCATAGCGGGTTCGTTACTTACGTATATCAGATTTATGGCGTGTCTCTGTCAAATATAATTTCTTTTTGATAAATAAGTTTCCGTCAACTTCGGACTGTAGTGTTTTCTAGGTGTAAGTAGTTGCTCAAGAAGTGAGTCATATAAAGTGTAGTTTGACATTATTACAGGAGAAATGATGGATTATGTAAATAATAACTTCTAAGAAACATATTACATGTGTTCTGCTATTAATTTATTGTTATGTTTTATTGAAATACGTAATATTGAAAGATTACTATAATATGTAAGTACATAATAAGTACTGTAATATGTAAGTGAATTGATAAATAAATTGATAGAGTCCTTAAAATAAAAAGCAATGTATAGAAAATGAAAAGATGTAACTATGTAGAATATGTCAATTACGACACGAATCCGAAAATAAAAACCCGCTGATAATAGTATCACGCGCCGCCTATTAATTAAAAATATTCATAATGCGTATAAATATCTATATAACGGGTGTAAATTTTAATTTGAAACTTTCAAATATCTCGAAAAATAAGCAGTCCACGAAAAAATGTTCAGATTTAAATTTAATAATTGAGTGGAGGAAATACATTAATTAAAATTAATCCCTCCATCTCCCTTCATGTAGTTGTGGCGGGCTAACTTTAAAATCTTAAATGCAAAAGTCGTATATTTTATTACAGATTTGATTTCTACTGGAAACAGTACGTAGAACATTTCTGAAACATTTTTTCAGTTCAAGATAGATGGCGCTGTAATGGATGAAAGTAACTTTTTTTTTCTAAATCTCGCACTGAGAACCTATGCATATGATTCTGCAATGCGGGTGCAATAAAATTACATTTTATTTGTAAATAATCTTAATTAGTCTTTATTCATTTTACAAAATTTCGAATAACTGGGAAAATGTTACCTGTACACATGTAAATTGCTGGTGAATAAATTATTTTTAGCGTAAGCTAACAACAACGACGTGTAGCAGTACCACCTTTGGCTGTTTGCTTAATTTGCGTCTCCTCCCCTCTCACGTATCAGGTTGCTTCATTTATGTAAGTCCCTTCGCTACTCACTTATCAGAGTGCTATATTTCCCCTCGCCTCATCATCTTTCAACTAAAGTAAGTGTTGGACTTCAATGCACTTATTGATCCGCATTTCAAACGAGTTTAGACAACTATGTTCTATGTTCTTGAATTTCTGCCCAGGCATTTGTGATTCGCTCAATCATATTTTCACTTGTTGTTGGTACTTGGTTGTATACTTTGCATTTGAAAGAACCCTATAAAAGGAAATCTGGCGAAGTAAGGCCTGGTGATCTCGAAGGTCAATTTACTGAACCAGCTCTACCGATCCAGCGAACACTGAAATTACAATCAAGTACTTCATGTGCTACCACTGAATAGTGTGCTGGACAACCATCATGTTGAAACCACATATTCTGTCGCACTTCTAAGCTAACGTCTTCATGTAGAGCTGCCGGTTCATTTTCCAAAATGTTTCGGTACATTTCACGATTCAAATTGCGTTAAATAATGTGGGGGCCGATGACGTTGTTCCAAATTATTCTACAGCACACCTTGATGGTCCAAGGGCGCTGGTGTTCAACTTGAAGAAGTCAGTGTGGATTTTTAACACTCTAGTGATGTGTATTGCATCGAGGTTTGTGAAAGACATCTCGTCGGAGAACATGTAGCGAAATAAATTGTAGTTCTGTTATAATTCTCCACATGTCCACTGACAAAAAGTTACCCAATTTTGGAAATTAACGCCATGAAGATCTTGATATAAAGACACATGATATGGATGATATTGATGACGTTCTAAAACTTTCCATGCACTGGTGTGGAATAATTCAGGATCGCGAGTTATCTCTCTTGTACTAACATGAGGATTAACAGCCACTCCAGCTATTTGAGCTATTTCATTATTTTCTCCGGTGGCTGTTGCTCGACGGGTGCTTTTGATGGACCTGTCGAGCATAGTTGATAGTACGATAAAACGAAGCACGTGACCGAATCCTATCCGGAAAACACTGAGTGTAAAGATTAACAGCATTATCAAGATTTCTGACAGCTTCTCCATACACCAGAAACATATCAATTTTCTGTTGTACAGGTAAATACTCCATTCTCTAGTAGGTACTATTAACAGAGTAACAGAAACAGGTCTTTTACTTTTCGAAATATTCTTCGAACTGAGTGACATATGTTGTTTCTTAAAGATCTTTTGTAAGTTTATTTTTTGATTTTGGAATTAGAAAAAATACGAACGAATGAGATAACACAAACGTTAATTACATACATTGTACATAGAAAAACATTTTATGAAAATTATTTTCTACATAAGAAATGGTATAAAAAGAAAAATATTTTTTTTTTATTTGAAAGCGCTTCGACGTGTCATGAGCGAAGGAAATC
The DNA here is from genome assembly GCA_935421215.2 of Melolontha melolontha. Taxonomy (NCBI): domain Eukaryota; kingdom Metazoa; phylum Arthropoda; class Insecta; order Coleoptera; family Scarabaeidae; genus Melolontha; species Melolontha melolontha. The sequence continues at coordinate 227,827,193 of OW285236.1, read as the reverse complement.
GCGTTGACCAAGTAGGTGTAGAAGGACGCCCGTTCCTAGGTTATGACTAGACTGCGGAACAGACGCTATCCTCTAATGAGTCATGCGGGCGCAGAGACAGATTCGATTCGCCTAAATAATAAGATTGATGCAATATTCGCTCGTAACCCTGATTTTGATAGCTCTGATGTTGAGCGAAGGTTTTCTATATTTAAAGACTTACTGCCTAATAAAGGAACGCACTTTACAGAACAAAATTTAGAATATATTGTAATAATTAATGTGAATAAAAAATGTTTACTGTGGTGTGACTAAGCATTCACTTTAATTATAGGTGATATAATTATTTTCAAGTTTATACTTTTTCAATACTTTGAATTTTTCCACTGTATAAAGTAAATGCATTTTGTATATATATCTAGAAATAAGTTCAATTCATGTTAATTTAAATTCATTTAACTTCAATGTTTTGTTTATTTTCGTAAACATAAATTTCAGTGTATACATTTCATTGCCTTTATTTGCGACTCTGGTGACATATATTTCACAACTCCGTCTGTTTGTATTAAAAGACGAACAAACAGACAACCTTTATCTATACCATCGCGCTATAACATTCTTATTTACATGTTAAGTTGATCGATTGTACATTGTCAGCACCGATGAATCACACCCGATACGGGATAGCACCGTTTCCGCAGTCTAGTCATTACACATGGACATCTTGGAAAAAACTCACCTGCAATAGGATAAATGATCTTACGTCGAAACGAAATTGGAACATCCATGATCACGTGGTCTTAGATGGAAATTTCAAAAAACTACTAAATACCGCGATAGCGACACTTTTGGTATTTCACTATATCCTTCTATCGCTTATATTAATTATAAGGACTAAAAATCGCATAAGCGAAGTAATTATTAAAAAGTGATTATAATTTCATTCCCAAATTAATTACGTCCCCGGATGATTTACTAGTTCTAAATGACGACTAATTTGCAAGAGAGTGAGATTTCGTAAACTCGATGCTTAAGCTACTTAGTTCGTAAAAACAGACAGAAGGTGAAGCCACTGTAGAGGAGAATTTAAATAAGAATTATATGTAAAAATATTTTGCTACCTCGAAATTAAGACAATAAAATAGGAAACCCAACTGAGGAGAAATTTAAATTAATTACTTTTATATAAGGAATTTTTAATGAAAGACCACTGTCCAGAAAATAACCCAAAGATGTCTCTCACACTTGAATACGACAAAGGAAATATTAAAAACAAATCACTATATCACAATTCTAAATAGCCGAAAAAGCACAAGATTAAATTAAGAAACTGCTTTAGTACATTTTATTCAATTATCTGCAATATTCTAGTCCGCCATCTTATAAAGTATACTTGATACACACCCATACATATTGCTATTGATTTTTATTTAAAAATAAAATATTTAAAAATGTACATTTATTTGGGAAAAGATTGTATATGGAAAATATTTTTAAATTTTCGAAGGTTAACTAGAGTGAAAAACTTGTTATCCGAGGTTGAAAATTGTAGAGACGGAAAGACGACTATAAGCTGTGAAACGATAAGGTTGCTTTCTTCGATATATATATATATATATATATATATATATATATATATATATATATATTATATATTTAAGTTAGTTCGGGTTTGTTTGAAAGTGTTAATAGTTTATGTTATATTGTTATTAAATTCCCGACATTTATTGAGATAAATTCTCGCTGTAATTTATGTTTAAATTGATTAAGCACGTTTGTTCGTAAGAGTCTCCATTAAATAAATTTTTTGTAAATAGAATTAAAATTTTATGACGTCATAAGAAAAATAAGAGATATTTCCATTGAATTAAAAAATAAGTAGTAAGAGATTTAATTATTAGGAATATAGATAATACGTTTTCATATTACAATTCTTCGTTATAATTTTATAGATAAAATTTGTTGGAGTGGATTCAGGGTTTTTTTGTGCTTGGTGTTTGCACATGCGTAATTTTGTTTGCGTATCAGTATCTGAGTATACAGTGTGGTTCTTCGGGAAGAATTTAATATTAAACTTGATTATTTATAGATAAGTTTTGTTCGGAGTCATTAAAGAGGATGTTTACCATTCATTTAGCTGTCAGTTTTCAATGAATGTTTTTACCTCAAGTATATTTGTATGATACATCATCTTTCTTTATACTTTGTAAAGATATATTTTTTTTATTTTTGTATTAAATATTTATTTTACCTTTTAAACTGCGTTTGTTTTACTTACTCACTCCAATTTTGTTAAATATTAATTTTATATAAAATAAGTAAATAAATTTTTGTGTACATTTCACTGGCGCTCAACTTACATTTTAGACACGTATTTCCTAAGTGGAACCTAAGAATGGTTGACTTTGATTACATTAATATATATATATATATATATATATATATATATATATATATATATATATATATATATATAACAATTGATAAATTATTGGAGTTTTTCGGCTTTTATATCAAATATTTATAAATATTTATAAATTATAAAAATATCAAATTAGAATGTATGTAATTGAGAGTAAGTTTGCTTTCATAACTGACACCTGCTTTCAAAAAGACATCTACTTTCAATAACTGACATTTTCTTTCACATACTGACATCTGCTATCAAAACTGACATCAGCTTTCAAAACTGACTTCTGCTTTCAACTTGACATCTACATTCAATAACTGACATCTGATTCATTAACACTGTTACTTTATAATGCATTTCTAAATAGCTTGAACCTAGGTCTATTGTGGCTAAGTGGTAAAAGCGACAGTCCGGCAAACTGTAGACTTGGGTTCGAGTCCCAACATAGACAATATTTTTCAATTAAAAATTTCGTATGATTTGCTTTGTAATTTGTAGACAGCAATGTTCACATCCCCACTTACTTTGCCATTACATACATATTAATTTGATATTTGTAAATATTTCATATAAAAGCCGAAAAACTCCAATAACTTATCAATTGTTATATTTAATAAACGGCTAAGAAATTATCTAAACACCTATATATATATATATATATATATATTTATATATGTAAAGATGTTCCGTAGAAACAGATATAACAAGAAGAATTAGCAATTAGTTCTTATAACTGAATATACTTTAAAGCTCATGAAAGATTGGTCCTTTATAAAAATTGTAGAAATCAATTAGTGAAATTTTTAAATATAAAATGTCATCGAATAAGTATACATAATATAGAAATCTTATTGAAGAATTACATTCTATTTAGTATTAGCACTAAAAATAAGCTGTACTAATTCAGTCACGTAATTTTCAAAATATTAAAAATAAATACATATCTTTGGAAGTAAGTTATAGATTTTCTTGTAGAATTTTGGTAAAATATTAGTGAGAGTATCGATTTAGTTTACTTTTTGCATTAACACCTCAATTCATCTAAAGTTGGACACATTTCCCTTTTGAAACGATTGGTTCCTTAAATTTCTTTTGAAGTAGAATTGCTTTTAAACACATACCTTTGTTATAAACTTGATGTTTTCAGACACGTTCTAATAATCTTCATAATCTCCTTGGAAACTATTTTTCCTTTGGGTGCTGGGTATATGAAACTGTTCTTTAATAAGTTTCTTTTGAATCTTCTAATCTTTAGCTTAAATAGCAATTAGTTATAACGAGCCATCGAAAAAATTCATAATTGGAGTAGACTGTGAAATTGGGTTGGTACATATATATCTGGAATTAATTTCATTTCAAGGTAATTTAAATTCATTTAACTTCAGTGTTTTATTTTATTTTCGTAAAAATAAATTTCCGTATATACATTTCATTGCCTTTATAACGACTTTGGCGAAATATATTTCACAACTCATATTTCACAATTCATATATACATGTTAAGTTGATCGATTGTACATTGTCAGCATCGATGCATGACACCCGATACGGGATAGCGCCATTTCCACAGTCTAGTTATGATAATAGCACTTGCTTGATAAGTCATATTTCGTGGTATTCTTTTTATTGAAAACGAATTGCACAATCGTTTGCATAGATTTTAAATGCAAGAAAATGAAAAAAGAATTTCATCGATTACAGGGCCATCTATCATGAATTGAAAAAAATATTTTTCATACGTAATTTTTCCAGTAGAATTCGAATCGGTAATAAAATATATTTAAGATTTCAAAGTTACCCCGCTTCACCTGGATGGAGAAAGAATTATTAATTCTAGCACTAATGTATTTCCTCCATTGAATTATTAAATTTTAAATTTGGACATTTTTGGTAAACTGCCTATTATTCGAGATATTTGAAAGTTTCAAGTTAAAACGTACACCCAGTAAATCAAAATTCAGCCTGCGTTTGCTTGCGCTCACAAAACTCGAAAACTGGTCGGTTGGTTGATTTGAAATTTTGACAAAACATTGCATTCAAATAGCCGAATGTTTTTATAGTAAAAAGAAGTTTTTTTAACACGGCGCGACAAAACTCCTCCCGCATCGATGAAATAAGTAGACATAAGCAGCGCAAAAATTTCGCAAATGCTTGATTTAGTAGTACTTTTTTATTACAAGTTGATATTTGCTAATCATATACTCTATTTACGCTAACATAGCGTTATGAAATATTAATGCTAAGAAGGAAAATAGCTTTGATTTAATCTTGAATGAATTGCCTTATATGAAAACTTAAAATAATGTGTGTAGGTTAGATGTAAATATCAGGATTATGTTATTTAAAAAAAAATATGACAAATGTTAAATTTGAAAGGCGAAACTATTAATGATATTAATATATGAAAAACAATTCTTATTTAACACGTTCGCTGCCGATGTATCATATGTTGATACATCGGGTATCCTCGGGCAGTGCCGATGTATCAGCTGGTGTTACATCGCTACGTGAAAATATTCGAGTATTCTGTCGGCTTTTGTAGTGGGGTGGGTGCATGTTTTCGTCTCGGCCATTGCGGTTCATAATAGTAACAATTTACACGTGTTTGGTTTTTGGGTAGCGGTTTTGCTATGGATCCTAGAGACGATCAAATTGCAGGTCCCTCTAGGCCTAAAAGGCAGTGTGTAAACTTGGAAAATAAAAGACCTTTAACAACGGATGAGCTCGAAGATGAAGCTAATAAACTGTTTTCCGACAGCGGAAGTGAATTTGAGCTCCTAGATAATGACGAGAGTTATTTAGATGACTTTTCAAGCGACGTCAGTTCAGATAATAATACGCAGGGTAAGTTACTCACTATTAAGTTCTTGTTACTTTCATGTGAACCAAGTTGTTTTAAATGAGTAATTACAATACAATTAGATGTCGGTTTTATAACCTTTCAAAAAGTTTGTCTAGAAGATAACAGAAATTATAAAATCAAAGCTTTCCAATCAAATAATGTACAAAATAATTTTTTTTTGGTAAATTACAAGCGGTACCAAAATCATCCGTTGATACTGCTTCGTAATATGCCATTTTGGTTGCAGATGTCTCTGGAGCTGTACCTGCTGCGGTTATAACACCTATTAGAACTGGATGGAGTAGGCTTTCTGACCTCAAAGATATTCCCTTCTCGGGTGACCCTGGCCTTCTTGTACCCGCACCAAATTCGTCACCGATTGACTATTTCTCATTGCTAGTAGATGATAATTTTCTAGGCAATATAGTTGATGAGACAAATGTTTATGCGGAGCAATTATTTTCAATTGGACCAAGAGAACATGCCAGGATCACCAACTGGAAGCCATTACATTTGCCTGAACTCAAAATTTTTTTGGGTTTGTGGCTTCATATGAGCACAATCCAAATGAACCGCATGCAAGACTACTGGAGGCAACATGAGCTGTTTTCAATTCCATGTTTACCAAAATACATGAGAAATATACGAAATGGACGAAATATACTGCCCAGGAAAAGAATTGAGTATCGATGAGTCAATGGTTTTATGGAGGGGTAGGCTTCAGTTTAGGCAGTATATTAAAAACAAAAAACATAAATACGGCCTAAAATTATACCTGCTTACTGAACCAAATGGGATGGTATTACGATGTTTATTATATACTGGTGCTGCGGATGACTTAGGTGGAAAGGGTCATGCAGCAAATATCGTACTGGCATTGATGGAAGGAAAGTTGGGGAAAGGATATTCCATATATATGGATAATTTTTATAATAGTACAACATTAGCTAAACAACTTCTTTCCAAAGACACCTATGTTACTGGCACGCTTCGAAAGGATAGACGAGATAATCCAAAAGATCTTGTCCAGACTAAATTGAAAAAGGGGGATTCAGTTACAATGTACAATGAAGGGGTCGCAGTTACAAAATGGCATGACAAACGAGATGTTCTGGTTTTGTCTACTGAATTCACTGGTGAAAATATAGAAGTTGAAGGAGGACGAGGTGACAATCAAATAAAGCCCAAAGCTGTTGTAATGTACAATAAGTATATGTCGGGAATCGATCGTCAGGATCAGATGCTTGCTTACTATCCCAGCGAAATTAAAACGATTCCCTGGTATAAAAAGATGTTTATATATTATATATCCATGTTATTATTCAACAGCTTTTTAATGTACAATAAGTATAGCGGAAGCAAAATAACTTTTTTTGATTATCGGCTGTCTGTTATACAGCAACTGCTGTCCAATAAAGTTTTCCTACAGACACCGACACCTGTACAACCATCAGGGAATTCGCATTTAGCATCAAGATACCGCAATCAGGCTTCTGGGAAATCCATGCGGAAAAGGTGCAAAATGTGTTATAGGAAAAAAATTCAAAAATTAACGCAGTTTTTCTGTAGTGCATGTCCTGATTCCCCTGGATTATGCATGGAGCCTTGCTTTCGGGAATACCATTCAGAATAAATACGAATATGGAAGCATTTTTTTAACTTTTTTGATAGAATAATCAGTTTATTTTTATTTTTACCGATTTTTTTTTATGCAAAAAAGTTGTTAATGTATTAGTAAGTAAGTAAGTAAGTAGACCTAGTGAGTATTCTGTTGTTGTTAAACAAGAAGTGGTGTCCACAAAATTATATTTTACTCAGTTCTGAAAACATATTTTAAAATAACACTTGTATCATATGGTGATACATGTGGCACTACAATATATTATTTTCAGCAATATGCCGCTGTATCAACATTTGATACATTTTTTTAACTTTTTTTATTAGAAAAAAAAATATAAAAAATGTATATAAATTAAACAAAAATTAAACTATCATCAAGCAAAAGTTGTTTTATTTTTAAAACTCTTTTCGGCACCCACTGTGTATAATAATATATGTCCGGCAGCGAACGTGTTAATTGTTGCTGGAGTTTAGATTTTATACGCCCACGTTCGAACATAGGCCGCTGTTTTCGACACGCTATCACAGAACGTCAAAGGAGATCAAACTGCAATGATCAAAACCTTTAGATGAAAATGAACGTGTCAGAGTCAGAACTTCTCGAAGGCGAGCAGAAGAATCGACAGATCAACGAGAAGAAAGACTTGAAGTCTTACGAGTTGAATCGAGAAGATGTAGAACAGCACTGTGATACTTTAAGTAGGACACCTATTTCCACACATTCAGCATAAAATTTATTTAACGCAACATGTCCTTTTAGTTACTATATATTTCATTTATCTAATTTAGCCTGTTATTAAGTAAACTGGTATGTAAACTAGGTCACATTAACTAGGTTAATAGGAGTATAGATAATATATAAACTAGAGACGGAGAAGTCAGTCTAGTCTAGTCAGTCTGGTGTATCAGATCGTGTTGTTATATAAGTAACCATTGTAGCTTGTAATGTAATTATTATTGTTATTTATTAATTTAACATTGTTCGATGAGTTATTTACTCTAACGATAAAACCGGTCTCTAATGAGTTCGCCTTTCTCTAGCTGAACCGACCTCGCATGGTGATCCTACCAACCACCTCCTCCATTACAGCACGATCGTCTCAACAACGCCAAGAACTATTAGATCAACAGCGAAGACGTATGCAGTTCCAATACCTGAATGATCGAGCTCCATATCATCGAATTGCTTGTTCATACGAATCGGATATTCAATACAATACCTCATGTAATTTCGTTCAAATCAAAAAGATGGACAAAGTACAAAACACATGATTAGTACTTAAAAATTTAGGAACAATCTAATTGAAGCAACAATTGTAATTGGACGTCATAAAGGTGAAAGCGTATTACTTCCACAAATACCAGTCATTCCGACCGACATGGTGTTCGATTTCAAACGACTTCAATTTCCAATACGCCTTGCGCTCACTATGACTATCAATAAGACGCAAGGGCAATCTTTGCATGTGTGTTGTTTGAATTTAGAAAACGATTGCTCCTCTCTTGGCCAATTATACGTCTCATGATCCAGAGTCGGTAAACCGTTTAATCTTTATGTTTATGCAGAAAAGGGACAAACAAAAAATGTAGTAAATCCACTAGTTTTACAATAAAAAATAGTTCGAAAAACATCGTTTTCTTCCTTTACTTTCATTCCACATACCCACAGCAATGCTAGGTCGGGTAAAGAGCAAGGTAGAGGAATTGAATTATGTATTTACTCGTTGAGTCTATGTTCGCTTAGCAACAAATCATGGACTTTCTCCATCATTACTGGTCTTGTAGCCATTTTCGTCAGTCCAGAGTGGGATCATCTTCCAAGCTGCTCCCGCTACGATTAAATTAATTTCTCCATTTTTTGACGGTTGTATACGAAGCACAACCCTCACCCATTTTATCTCGCATATCATCATAGATTTCGGTAAAGATAATGCCTTTCTTTAAAGGATAATTAATAACGGCACGATGACCAAAATTATCCATTTACACTTAATTTTGTCACAAATTTATTAAAATGTTAAAATGTTGTCAAAATGTGATTTATATTTTTTTTTAATTTCGCGGCCTACTCTAGGCGATACCGCGATTAAGTCAACCTGCTTTGGTGTTTATGCTATTATCACACATAATCAATTATAAAATAGGAAACGCGTTTCTTAATCACGAAGGAATATCATATCCGAAAACAATTGATTTTAATATAGTATCTAACGTTTATGGGGTATAACAAAGTTAGAAAGATATGTAAATGGGGACGATAAGGTGAAACACACCCCAATTTGTACATCACTGACGTGATAATTAATCCGTGGGCACAACGAACGTGAAACTATTTCTTTCCGTCGGTATATATAAATCCCGACCATCCTGAGAAAAATACACCTGAACTCAAACTCGATAATCGGTTATTTAGTGCCAGAGAAATGTCTGCAGTAGTTTGTCTTAATTTCGAGCAGGTCAGAGTAACAAATTCCAGGCTGGTAGGTTGTTTTTCGTGGGGAACTCACAGAGGAAACTTTCGGCATATATAATAGTGACATTAATTAAAATTGATTGGGAATGTTGTCTGTACGTTAAATGGAACAGATAAAACCGAAATAATAGGAAAACTAAGTTGTATTTTAACTTTGTTTTATTTTATTTAAATGATTTATAAAACGTATGTAGAGAAATATTTGATTAAATCGGATACTCTGGTTTACAATGTAATTTCCAAACGAAGGCATAACAATAATTTAGGAATTTTATACATACACATGTATACGGGGGCAGTTCAAATTTGACTAGCATATTATTATTTTTTTTAAATAATTGAAGATATGTCAGCTAACATCATAAATATTTGCAAGTTGATTGTGTCAATCCTGTCAGTTGTATTAGCAATGACGTACAATAATCTATCAGATTCTGTTGTATAATTATTAAATTTCCGTTCAATGAAGGTGCAAAAGCGACTGATATTAATCAGAGACTTAACAAACAGTCTGGAGAAGAGTGTTCTATCACGCAGAACAGTTTTTGAGTGGTGCCAATCCTTCCAGGATGATCATGAACGCGTGTCGAACTTGCAGCATGCTGCCTGTCCAGAATCTACTGTGATTCTTGGCAACATTCGGTTGAATTGAAACATGAAAATATCTTTGAAGAAAATTGTTAGGATTGTGTGCACTAGTGTTGGTAGTGTTCACGCTATTGTTCACGGCAAGCTTAAATTTAGTAAAATTAGCCAGATGGGTTCCAAAATAACTCTCCGCTAAACAGCAGCAGAAACCACAAACTGGCTTCGCTACAAGTGTGATAGCGATGACTTCTTGTCACGTACCATAACAACTTATGAGATCTGGGCACAAGTTTAAATCCCAGAAAGCAATGCAATGGCGTGACTCAAGCTTACCTTCGCCCAAAAAAATTTAAAACAACCATCAGTTGGTAAAGTGATGACGAATGTATTCTGAAACGCTATTACACCAATTTGCGTTGATTTTTCCCAAAAAAAAATTCAGCTTATTATAGTGAGCTTCTTGGAAAGATTAAGCTAGCCATATGGACAAAAAACACGGTCTCTTAAGCATGGGCGTTATTCTCCTACACGGTAGCCCACGCCCACATACATGAGCTTATCTAACAAATTCACCCAATAGATAATTTAGATTGGGAAGTAGTTCCTCACCTACTATATAGTCCGGACTTGGCTTCGAGTCACTGTCATCTCTTTGGGCCACTCAAAATGTTCTTCGGAGACAAGTGATTTGCCTCTAATGAGGAAGCGCCGAAAGATGCGGCGCAAAATTGACTACGCCGTCAAGTGAAAGAACTTTGTTCGACGGAAATATAGAAGCTACCGAAGCGACGCGACAAGCGTATTTTAAAAGGAGGTTGTTACAATATATACAGTCGAAAGCAAAAAAAAAGTAGACAAAATTACAGGTTTCTGTCACAGACTTCCTCAAAATGATTAGTGTAAGGGCGGCTTGAAAGTTACTTGTCAATATTTGGTTATCCATCAAAATTTACAACTTTACAGTTGATATTAAACTATTATAAAGGTGCCTTCCATAAATAAAAAACGGGTGTTCAGAAACATTCGAAGTCAAGTGGGTTCTGAACAAAAAATCGTATATCTTTACTTAAGTATCTGATTTGTAATAATTATTAAATGTCAACTGTTGTCTGTCAAAAATCAATCTATCTCAGACATGACTTCATATTTTCAAGGACTACTTTGACTACGAATGTTTCTGAACACCCGTTATATTAAAGTCGATGTTATTGCAGATTTGAGTAAAGATTTCAAAATGCGTGAAATTGCGGAAAGAAATAATATAAATGTGTAGGTATATATCTTCCTGATGTTTTTTAATTATTGTTTTATTCGTATTAATCAGATAGAAGATGTTTTGATAATTATTTGATAGTCCATAGAATAATGACTGGATACTAATGACAAGTAAATAAAGCCAGGTTTACAAAGCACGAGATCTCTTGTCTATTTTTTTTTGCTTTCGACTGTATATATATATATATATATATATATATATATATATATATGTGTATATATATATATATATATATATATATATATAGTAAACCTAATCAGTAGGCGATTAAAGGTCTGTATATTACTTCAAAATATATGTATTTAAAAAACTCTACATGTTTCGGCTGTATACGCCTTTATCAAGAGAATACAAAATATGAATGACAGAATATAAAATACATATATTTTGAAGTAATATACAGACCTTTAATCGCCTACTGATTAGGTTTACCATATCATACCAAGGTCACGAAGTTATTATATATATATATATATATATATATATATATTACAAAGGTATTTTTAATAATATAAAATATTATTCAAAATCTGATGTGAAGAACACAAATACAAGTTCAATATTAATATTTTTGTGAACGTGTCCGAACATAACCCTCCCCAGAGACGTAGATACGTATTTCGCCTTTCTACAGGCTCATCGGTACGCCCTGCTGGAGAAAGGATATCTTCAGACACATTCACAAAAAAGAACCACATTGCCACATCACAGATATGTTCGGACACGTTCACAAAAATATTAATAGTGAGCCTGTATTTGTGTTCTACAAACCAGGTTTTTAATAATATTTTATATTATTAAAAATACCTTTGTATTATACAAAACTGGTGGGGTTTACCTACTCATGTATGTTTCAATTATTCTGGTATATATATATATATATAATATTTTCGTGACCTTGGTATGATATGGTAAATTCAATCAGTTGGCGATTAAAGGTCTGGCTTTACTTCAAAGTATATATATTTAAAACAACCCTACATGTTTCGGCAATGATGCCTTTATCAGGGATATAAAATATAAATGACAGTATACAAATGTCAAATAATTATTATTATTTGACATTTTATATTTATATTTTATATCCCTGATAAAGGCATCATTGCCGAAACATGTAGGGTTGTTTTAAATATATTATACAATTTGAAGAAAAGCCAGACCTTTAATCGCCAACTGATTAAATTTACCATATATATAGATTGAAGCGTAGATTTTCACGACAGAAACCTGTAAACTGTTAAGCCCTGTAAAGGGCTATTTTCTTGACAAGCTTTCCGCAATCCCTTTGTTGCCATTTTCAAGTTATTGCTGCTGTCGAGTTTCGAGTTGTACTGCCTGTTATTCGTCTGAATACCGATATTTGTATGTTAGTGTTTGGCGAGGGTGGTGTGGGGATCTCTGTGTGTGGTGTGGGCGTTACGTACCATTCGCGGCTATATAGAATGTTTGTGTTTTCGTTTCTTTTATTTTTCCATGTATTGGGTAGTCTCTGTCCATTGTCTCTTTTATTTAGACTGTTCGAGCTTTTCTCTATTTCGATTGCTTGTCTGGTTATTCTTGAATGAAAATGTTCTATGCTACTGTAACAGCAGTTATATGGTTACAATAGCGTTCATATCGACCAGAAAAAAAATAATAGAAATAAATGATATAAAAGAATTCTCGTAAAATATTGTGTCGTGGTTGTCTTCCGTTATGAGGTAAAATAAGATCTTGGTACCAAACAACTTTGTTTTTTGATATAAAAGAATTAGCTCCAGCCGGATTTCTGTTGTGGTCATCATCGCTGCCCTCAGCAGATTCTTTGCTACCTGATTCTACTGCTGTGCTTGTATCACCTCCATCGATGAGGCCTTCGACTGCATCTACCTCACCATCGTCGTCTGAAGCTTCATATCCGCTATTGTATTCAACGTCACTAATTTCGGCTAGAATTCTTTTGTTATAACTTTGAAGCTATAACTCGTACTTAAAAAGTCTATTAATACCAGTAAATTAGCCCAACCATAAGTACGATAAAGCAATGGTTAGAAATCATTTCGAATTCATTGGACCCGCTCGGTAGTCCTAAGGCTAAATAGGCAAAAAGGCAAAAAAGGCATTTTGCCTAAAATCGTAGCTCTAGTTATCAGGGTAAGTGGAACAGTGAAATGCTTGCTGATTATTGTTGAACATTGATATCAGGAAGTGCCGGACAGCAGTAAGAAGAAAAATATTTTAAACAGGACGGTAGCATACAGTTCCATATAATGTACATCCATAATTAATACTGTTTCAGTTACTTTTCAATATTGTTTTCCAAAACCTGACGATCCAGGATAAATTTGTTGTTATTACTATTGTTAGAATTATAAAAGAAACAAAAATTGTAAATAGTTTCTAAAAAAAATGAAAAAATGAAAATTCGTTAACCAGTGTAATTATAGACTCAACATATTAAAATGTAAGCAAGCTTTTATGTCTTATCGGAATTTGAAAGATGGAATAAAAACTAACAGTAGACATTACAAGAGTGTTTATTAGCAGGTCGTATATTCAGAGGTACCAGACTGAAAAACATAATTAATCCTTAATGCATTATGAACACATTAATTATAAAATTCTTTTAGTAAAAAACACATCAAGAACAAAAAGTGATAATTGTGTACCGTGAACAAAACGTTAACACCTTCCGCTTTAATAAGAAATAACAATTTATCCAGTCATTCAGAAACGAACAGAATAAAAAAAAATCTATTCAGAGTCTGGTGAATTTAGAGTAAAAACTGACGTTATTGAATGTACTAGAACTAAAATCGTAGAGGTAGGGCATATAAAATAGAATACGGCAGGGAGGAAGTTTATGTCGGAAATTTTCATTCATCATCGTTAGAATCGAATTACAACTGTGCTGATTCGCTTTTAATAACGCAATCTGCTGTATAAATTACCCATAAATTATTATCATCACAACCAGTGCAAGCTTGTTTATTTCGAAAATATTTGCTGTCCAATTGAAAAAGGAATGTAATTTGCACGTACTATTATCTGTAGTACTTGTTGAGTACACTTCATTTGAATAAATAAGCATCTTATAATTGCTCCTGCTTACTTGTAATATGAATAAATTTGATTTAACGAGTTATGTGTACATATCTTCCTGTTTAACATACATTAGACGAGAATGAGGCATATTATGAGTAAATTAATGTGTTATGTACTGCAATACTTTCTATAACTACCTGATTTAATTGGTAATATTTTATTAATGCGGGTAGTTTAGTAAATAGTATGCACAAAATGCTAATTTAAAGGATATAGTTTAAATAAATTAACCCAGGTACACCTGAAATCATTTTTAGCGGGCTAATTCATATCGTTGATTAGATATTATTTAATTATGTAATTTGATGTGTATTTTAAAGAATTATTTCTTTTGTAAGAAAATGCCTTTCTTTTAAATGAGCGGTTGGAGTATGAACAGCTATAACTATAGCAAATTGTTTTGGAGGTACCGCGTATTTATTCAGCGTATGGCCAACATGGATTATACTCTAAAAGTTAAATTTTCCGTTTTATTCATATTCGGAATTAATCTCCAGTCGGCGAAGTATTTTCCCAGCACGAATATGTCCAAATAAAGTGTACTATTGGTTCCCTCTATGGTTTTACTCTTGTATGCAAGAGCCAAGTCATCGGCATATCCAAACTTTTTTGACTTTGTGTTTGGCATGTCAGAAATATACAGATTCAACAGGACAGGTGCAGGTACCGATTCTAGAGGCAATCCATTATTAACCCTTAACCACCCAGGTGCCGTCTGATGGACTACGCGATAAATATATTATGTGATATTTCTGTAATTCGACCGTCCATAAATCGGTTGCTCCATCTAATCATTTCTCTATTGTTGCTCCCACCACTACTCCCTACCCATGAGTCTATCATTACTCGTAAAAAAGTTATCGATTTTTACGTGCAGAATTCAGTTTGTCACAGTCTGTCAGACGGCACCTGTGTGTTTGTGTACTAAATATTGTGTGACGTGAAATGGCGGGTCCGTCGAAAAAAGTTCGGTTTGGCGATAAAGATTTTGAAGAAACTGTTTTGAAATGGCTTGAGGAAGTAGACGATGATGCAAGTAACATAGGCAGTGCGTCAGAGAACGAAAATATAGAATCAGAACATGATTCTGCTTCCGAAGTTTCGGAGGAAGACTCGCCTGATTATAGTGATGTAGATGAGAATGTGGTAGAACATGGGGAAAGTTCTACAAGCAAAATTATTTATATGGAAAAAACGAGTACAGATGGTATACTACTGAGGTAGTTCCTTCATCGCGGGTGAGAAAACACAACATTGTATTGAAAGTTCCCGTTCTCAAAGGAAGTGCTCGTGATCTTGGCCAAACTGCAGATCCATTTTCTATATGGAATTTACTTTTTTCGGAGGATATTCTAGTTCACATAGTTGAGTGGACAAATCATAAACTATTTCAAGTGCGATCAAACTATACACAAAAATATCATGTAAGTGATGTAGACATGAGAGAATTGAAGGCCTTTCTAGGACTCTTGATTTATACTTCAATATTCAATTCCAATCATGAAAACATGGATACAATTTTCGCTACTGACGGGACAGGCAGAGATATATTTAGAGCGGTGATGAGCAAAAATCGTTTTTCAGTTCTGCTGTCTGCCCTAAGATTTGATGACCCTAGGACAAGAACCGAGCGTAATAAAGAAGATCCAACGGCAGCAATTTCTCAAGTTTTTCACAAATTTATTGAAAACTGCCAAAATACCTATGGAATGGGGGATTTGGTGACAATCGACGAGATGCTTGTAAGTGTTAGAGGGTGAACACACTTCAAGATGTACATGCCAAATAAGCCGTGTAAATACGGCATAAAAATTATGTGTCTAACTGATTCCAGAACAAGCTATTTATACAATGCCTACATTTACAGCGGAAAGGGTTCCGATGGACTTGGACTAAGCGAAGAAGAACATAAATTCTCTAAGCCAACACAGGCAGTAATACGTCTCGCGAAACCTCTCATTGGTAGTAATCGAAATGTTACTGTCGACAATTGGCTTAGTTCTATAGAACTTGTAGATATTTTACTAAGAAACAAACTAACATATGTTGGCATTGTTAAAAAAATAAGCGAGAAATACCAAGCGAGTTTTTGCCAAACAAAAAAAGAGCGGTAGGATCATCATTTTATGGATTTAGAGATGAGAAAACTATGGTATCTTACGTGGGAAAAAAGGGAAAGGCTACCATTCTTGTTTCTTCTATGCATAGTGGTGCATCTACCGATACAGACACCCAGAAGCCAGACATGATCATGTACTACAACCGTAACAAAGGAGGAGTAGACACAATTGATGAGAAGTGCGCAAAAAGTTCGTCAAGCCGACGCACTTGCAGATGGCCCCTGGCAATATTTTTCAGAATCCTTGACATTTCTATTGTTAATTCTTATATTCTACATCAATGTTACACGAGAAATTCGGTAATTAGGGAAAAGTCGGTATTTACAAAACAACTAGCGGCCCAATTAGTACGTCAGCACATGGAAAGGCGACTAACAAATCCTTGAGTATCTCGCGAAGTACGTTCCAGCATTAGCAGAATTTTGGGAATTCCAGAAATAATTGCGCCATCAAGTGGTGAAGACCTTTTATTGGAAAAACGCAAAGGATGTTATCTGTGCCCGAGGGCCAAAAACCGAATGACGAAATATCTATGTGTGCAGTGTAGAAAAGCAGTTTGTTTACAATGCTCAAAGCCAATTTGTAATACATGTGTAAACAACCGCGATGTTTAGCTCCTGCCGCAAAGTATTTTTATTAATTTTAGAGTTTTTTTGAGTTTTTCATATACCTAATACAACCTTTTGTTAATGAATATGCCTTAAGACATTGACAGGTTTTTATGATTTTTATGTTTATAATGGGAAGGCTTGAATTTATTTTACAAATAGTTCTTTATTTTGTTATTTTTAATAAAAAAGTTTCCCAATTTTCCTTAGTTTTATGTCTTAGTATGCTCATTTGTAACTAGTAAATACACAATAAACAATATTTTCAAAAAACGATTATTGTTTTTATGGTCTTTAATTAAGTAGTCTGTCAGACGTCACCTGGGTGCTTGTGTAAAAATATTTCACCTGGGTGGTTAAGGGTTAAGATGTCTCACTTTACTCTTGCTCTCTACTGTTCTTATTTGGAAGGGCCTGTCGCAAAGCATGTTTTTTAATAAAGATGCTACCCGGCTGCATGATACTACGTTGAGAAATTTGTAAAGAAGGCCTTCTCTCCAGACTGTATCATATGCGGTAGTCAGGTCAACATACACCACAGTTGTTTTCAGCCGTTTCTGAAACTCTGCCTCAATGTGCGTTATTAAGCTGAGCATCTGGTCAGAACAACTGCGATTGAGTCTGAAACCAGCCTGTTCAACGGGAACATGCTTCAGTGCCAAGTTGATTTAATAGCTATCTTTTCAGAAGCTTATAACATGAGTTTAATAAAGCTATTGAAAGATAGCTTTCAGGAAGGTTCTTCGGTTTGTTCGGCTACAAGACTGCAATTATTTTGGATTTCTTGAGCTCTGTAGGGATATGTCCTGTCAATAGGATGTCTGAGTAGAATTTAGTCATCCACATCCTTGCGTGTTTCCCACAGTTCTTGAGGAATTCGGGATGGATTCCGTCAAAGCCAGGTGTTTTTCCAGATTTAGTCTCATTCAGTGCTTTATCTATTACCTCCTCTGCCGCGAATGGCCTGGAGTATTTAGGATGGGCTTTTGTTGTTTGGCGGCGAAGTGTCAGTTGCTTCTGAATGCCTGCATTCTGTTGTCTTGTACTTGGGGCCTTAGACAGTGCTACAATTCGAGCAGCGATTTGGTCAGCTGATACTTCCAGTGGACCACGAGTGGGTGGTTTAGAGCTGCCTAGTTTCTTCAGGAGGCTCCAAGCTTTCCTACTAGATCTTTTGAAGCCCATACTACCTGTCGCTTCTTCCCATTTTTTGCAACGTTCTATGTCCAGACAATTAATGATTTCAGAGTCCCCGCTGTTCCGAAATTCCTGGTAAAGCTGTTTCGTCTCATTGCTCCATCCCGGGATATATTCTCTACGGAAGCTCCGAGGTAAGTAGCTTTTTGATTTTGTTAATATGGCTTTAATGAATCTATTATAATTTCTGCTTTTTTGGAGGGATTCATCTGACGACTTCGTCTAAGGGCGCAGCGAATTTATCCCATTGGGCCTTCCCGAGATTCCACCTAGGCCTAGGTGTAGAGTGGAGTATCGGGATTTTAATTCCAATTTCGAGAACTACCGGGCGATGTTGGCTATGTGGAAAGTCGTCTAGAACTTTCCTTGATATTGGAATTAGGTGTTTTCTGGCATTTTCCGACACGAAGCAGATGTCCGGGTTGGTTTCAGTGCTCCATGCGGCTGACCTGAAAGTATTTAGTTCTTTGGCATCGACGGTGGAGATTGTGCGTGTCTGCACAATTCGCAAGGCGATTACTATTCTCATCAGTCGTATGATATTTCCAATCAGTGTGATGGCTGTTAAAGTCACCTGCATATATTGTAGGATATGGATACGTATCTAATACATTATCAGGCAAAGACGCTTATAAACATTGACTACAGTAATAGCATCTATTTTTGTTACTAATTGGTGAACGTTTAAATTTACTGTGGAATTTAATAATAAAACGTTTCCAATGTCTTTCCGAACGTGGGTTGCTTTTCCATAGGAACGGTGGTAAGTGGCCTCAAGTAAGTCAAATCCGTAAATTTTACCTCTATAACGTTGCTGGTCTTCGTTTTCTATGTAAGTTTCCTGAATAATGGGCATATCAATATTTTGGTCTAGCAAGAGCTTTGAAATGTACGCACTCTTAGCTCTGCTAAGTCCTTCAACGTTTGTTTAACAAATTCGAATTTGTTTTTCCACGTCCACGTATACACTGGATACACAGTGTATACGCGGACGCCTTGTAAAGTTGTTGCGTAAGAAGTTGTACTAGCTTTACTGTGCCCCATGTGCGACATCTTGATTAGTGGTTTTACCTACTGATGATGACAACTTAGTTGTCGAAATACGTATTTAGGATACGATTAATAATTGTGGTAAGGGGTTATATAACTTTTTTAAACTATTTTGGTTGTCCAGGTTATGATCGTTAACTTCGACCGTTTACCATCTATAATTGATCCTGCGCATAAATATATGTACTAATGCGTGTGTAAATTCGAATTTAAATTCATTTTACTTCTTCAAGTTTAACATTTTACTTTAACCCTTTCGTGGGCGGTGGAAGATATGTTCCCACCAATTTTCAATGTCCTTGCAAACGTCAGAATTCTAAATTAACCATTTTTTTTGGTGGCGTCATCTAGTGATACAGTTTAAAAACACAAAATCGTAGGAATCTACTTAATTCTTCCTTGTCAACAACCATGAAGTTCATTTGTACGTCGCAGCGGGCGCACTTTCTGCAGTTTTTAGTCGGCAGTTGGTGGTTTTTTGAATTTTACTTGTGTGATTTTTGGAAAAGTAAGTATATAAGCTTTTTCTTTCGATATTTAGTTTTTCTATTATGTAGTGGTCGCAAACATACAAAAATAACCATAAATTTTGTTTATGGACATACTCAAAATGAACTTTGAATTGGTGGGATATATTTTTCCCACCGCCCAATTTACCACAATCATTGAAAGTTTGTACATCTTTGTAGTTCACCAACAAAAAATGTCCAAGCAATATGTTTGGAATCTTGAGGACCCTCAACAGGCCGAAAAAGCTTTGGAATATTTTTACAGTTTGCCGGAAGACGAATATAATTCTGAAAACGAAGCTGACTCCGATGCCGAGGAGCAATTGAATGCTTTGGATAAGGAATCAACCAGAAATAACAACATTTATACAAGTTCGCCTGTACCCTCAGTGTCAAGTGATAGTAACAGCATTTACTCAAATTCACCTGTGACAGCAGATTACGATCCAAATGAAATATCGGAAACAAGTCCGCAATTTGATGTTTCTACAAACGTACAGCTTTCGCCAAATATACATCAGATAGACAATGAACCAGAGGAGACAGGTATGACGAAAATATTCTAACTGCAGCTTATTTATGTTTCGTTTTTAATTTTTTTGAAACTAGTTCGTCTGGCAGAAGAATCTGATAATATTGCCCCAATATCAGCAGAAGTAGAAGAAGATGAATTTGAACATTCAGAGTGGACAGAAGATTCTGAATATTTTGCAAATCTGTCGGTCATATTCGATCAACCACCTACGCCTCATACATCTATAGGGATTTCCAAAGAACTGTCATACTTTATGGAATTTTTCGATGATTACCTGTTTTCTCTGATTGTCGAACAAACTAATTTGTATGCATTACAAAAATCAGTAAAAAATTGCAGTCCTTTGAGCGTTCCTGAATTGAAGGCATATATTGGATGTCTAATTCTGATGGGGATACACCAGTTACCTAGACTTGAGAATTATTGGAGCAGCGATCCATTGTTGAACGTTAGTGGTGTTTCTAATGTTATGAGTTCAAAACGGTTCAAAAAAATTACCGAAAGGCTCCACTGTAATGATAATGAGACCTGTCCCCCTCGAGAGTCCCCAGAATATGATAAACTTTATAAACTTAGACCGCTGATTGACTATCTAAATAATAAATGTCGTTCTGTTTATGATTGCTCTGCAGAATTGTCTGTCGATGAGTCAATGATCCACTTCAAAGGACGTTCTAGCTTCAAGCAATATATGCCGATGAAGCCGATAAAACGGGGGTATAAAGTTTGGTGTCTTGCAGATTCTCAGACCGGTTTTGTTTCGAAATTTGATATTTACACGGGCAAAAGTGCCGTCCCAGAAACTGAGAAAGATGTTGGGCTGGGAGAACGAGTGGTGCTCAAACTGACTGAGAATTTGACCAATAGAAATTGTTTAGTAGCTTTCGACAATTTTTTCACTTCTGTTACTTTGTTGAGAAGGCTTCATAATAATGGAATTTATTCTGTTGACACAGTAAGAAGTAGTCGGAAAGATTGGCCCGAAATGATGAAGAAAAAAGATCAGATGAGTCGCGGTGAATTTCAGTTCAAATGCCGAGGGGCGGTTTCTGCGGTGAAGTGGCAAGATAATAAGCCCGTCACTCTACTTACCACTGCTGTGTCCCCAAGAGAAGTGACCACTGTGAAAAGAACCAATAAAGATGGCTCTAAAAGTACTGTATACTGTCCTAAAGTTGTAGAGGTCTACAACAGAATCATGGGAGGTGTTGATCGATTCGACCAAAAAAAGGAAGCATACGCCATCAGAAGAAGGTCAGTGAAGTGGTGGCATAGAATATTTTACTTTCTGGTTGACGTAGCGATTGTCAACAGTTTCATTGTATACCAAAAATTTCGACGAACCAACATAGATCAGTTGGCATACTGAATCGCTTTGATTCGTCAGCTTATATCTGGATACAGCAGTCGAAAAAGAAGAGGTAACCCTGCTCTATTTTTGGCCAATAAAAAAAAAGTCCCTGACGAAGTTAGGCTGTCAGATGTCGGGTCCCACTTACCCGAAAAAGGATCATATAAAAGGTGTAGAATCTGCAGCACTAAAGTGAATGAGAAACGAACACCATATACATGCACGCAATGTAAAGTTCCCGTTTGTGTGCCAATTTGTTTTAAAAAATTACATGGAAAATAACAATAAGTTGTAAACATACTCATTTATTTAAGTTTATATAGTTAGAAATTAAATTTAAACAGAAAATTCATAATTGATTTTTATTGTAAACTTTATTTATTTATTATTTCTCATTAAAACATGGTAAATTAAACGGGCGGTGGGAAATATGTTTCCCACCTCTATTTATTTAAACAAAAAAGAGAAATAAGACTTAGTTATGCCGAAATTTTATCAATCAGTGCTGAAGAAAAGTATTTCTGCCAAAAACAATTTCAAAATGCATCAGCTTATTATTTGCCCGCGAAAGGGTTAAAAACTCTCTTTAGTAGACGTTTGATTCGAATATTATTATAATATATATATATATATATATATATATATATATGTTGTAACTGGATTCCGGATTTTCTTCTGCGTTTCCACTGTTTGGTCTTTGTAAAAACCGGTGCTGGTTTCTGGACGACGTTTCGGAAAAATCACATTTGCTATCTTCAGGTCTGCGATAACTGTCTGCTTCAGCTTCTGGTTACTCATAAACAAATGTTTCAGTCTTGTTACGATGCCTTGGACAAACAAATCTATGGCAAGAAAAACATCTTTTCGAATACTTTGAATCATTGAAACATTGAATCGTCCTCGCTTGGTGCTTGTTGATGTATCGTTCATTTTTAATTTTCTCCCAGTGCTATCGATGGCACGTATTATGGCTGCCGAAAAACCTCTTCCATTTCTTTCAATTCCTGAAGCTGTTCGCTCGATTACTGGTTTTACCAACAATAATCCTAACATTACAAAAATAATAATAACAAGAGGAAAAAAATTTCTTAAAATATACATAATTCCTCTAAAAAGAACTTTCTCCTTTCTCCTGATGTCCGTTTTATTAATTTTATTTAGATTTAACCATGCGCCGAACTAATTATTAGTAAATTTCCTTTTGCTATATTGCTATATTTTCAACACGTGTAACATGTAAAATTAACTATTGTTTGAAATTTAATTAGAATTTATTTTAATGATGATGTCTAATGTAACGCAGACGTAATAAACGGGCTGCCTTGAAAGTATAAAAGAACAGCGAAATACTCGACTACAGAATGCATTCTCTATGATATCGCATGCAGTAAAAAGGATAATAAATTCTCGGAAGTTGAGTTAAAAATTTTCGTACTGCTTTAAAATACAGTAAATTTAATATCAACTTTCTTTTTAAACTCGTTCAGTTTCCTTTTAATTACGAAAAGCCCTGAAAGTTGAAAGTAATTTAGTATCGAGTATATTTGTCAGCGTTGTTCGTCTTGAATACTATAGGATACCAAGCACTGGCAAAAATTATTGATTAGCTGCTCCTTTATAGGTTTTAATTGGTTGCAAAACAGGGACGGGAACGTGGAAACAAAATAAAAAAGTTTCGAACAGCAGTTACTAAAAACATCCATGCGCGAATTTTCAAAATAATCGTTATTCAAAACAACATTTTCGTCACATTGTTGTTACGCAAACTACTTTCTAGAAAATAAAGGGCATTCAGTATCCTGTTTAAATATGCTCGGTAGTATAATTGTCTTTATCATTTCATAAGTAATAATGACTGTGATAACAACGTTGCTAAGCTATAAAAATGAAATGAGGGAAATACCTTTACTGAACCAATGAATCTAACTAAAACCACATCCGCAAATGTGTTATATTTGGCAAAGTACATAACGAAATTGCAACAAAAACTATGTGCTGTATGTACCCGTGCAGATTATAACCATAATATTTAAATTTGTCTTTACGAAGGTTCACATTTCGGATATGCCTCGTTTGGAAATAACACGGAAGTAGCTAGTAATAGCGCAATCGTCCTTACTAATGTAAGATGCGCTTTGCATATATTGCATTATATATACATATATACATATATATATATATATATATATATATATATATATATATATATATATATATATATATATATATAGTAAATTCAATCAGTTGGCGATTAAAGGTTTGGCTTTACTTCAAAATATATACACTGTGTCCATAAAGTATGGACACAAGCCCGTAATAACGTTATTGTGCATTATTGACAAAATGCAAAGATATGTCGATTAATGTTTTTTATTAGCTATATTTAGATGCTACCATTTTGTTTTTTTTCGTCGACCTTGAATAAGTTATGACGTCATTGATAATTTTTTTAAATGTCAACCCCATTTTTTTTTATGGATTTTGAAAGCTTTTACAATTCTTTATTCGATGATTTAAACATTTTGGTGTTAGTGTTACATTAGAAAAGTCTATGCGACACAACCGGAAAATTTGGACGTTTTACGACAACGCATCATCTACGAAACCAGACTAATCACTCCCGAAATATTACAGAATCTGCGAAATGGAATTTATCATCGCTTAGGATTTTGTCAACAAAATGAAGGAAAACATTTTGAGCATTTGTTATAAATTTGATACTGAAAATGTCAAAAATAAAACTTAGAATTACAACACAGTTTACTCAAAAATTTTCTAATGTAACTTAAAAAAAATTTTTACAACATCGATTAAGAATTGTAAAAGCTTTCAAAATCCACAAAGAAAAAGTGGGGTTGACATTTAAAAAAAATATCAATGACGTCATAACTTATTCAAGGTCGACGGAAAAACAAAATGGTAGCACCTATAGCTAACAAAAAACAATAATCGATATATCTTTGCATTTTGTCAAATAATGCACAATAACGTTATTACGGGCTTCTGTCCATACTTTATGGACACAGTGTATATTTAAATCAACCCTACATGTTTCGGCAATGAGGCATCATTGCCGAAACATGTAAGGTTGTTTTAAATATATATATTTTGAAGTAAAGCCAGACCTTTAATCGCCAACTGATTGAATTTACCATATCATACCAAGGTCACGAAAATATTATATTTATATATATAAAGGGTTAGTTAAAAGTATGAAGACGGCGATTTATTGTCGTTAATATTCTTTTAGGGAATTATGTTCAATATAAAAGTTTGTTAAGATATTTTGATCTACATTTGAGATTTTTTTTTCTTCAATTGTTTTTTTAGATACGCCTATCCGCGCATTTTTTTTAAATGGGAACTGGTAAATTTTGCTCTACCATTCGATAGAGAATTTATTTCTCTTTACAATAATATTTTTGTATTTTTAAAATTCATTTTAAATTCAAATTAATAACAAAGTAAAAGTGTTCAAATTGTCGTCCATTAGTAATTTGACATGACACAATCGATTTACAAAATCCCGAACAGACTTCTATAAAGAATCTTGGGGAATTTCTTGTATCGTTCTGGTAATTCGGATTTGTAAATCTTCGACGTTATCGGGCTTACTTTGTAAACTTTGTTTTTTACGTATCTCCAAAGAAAAAAATCTAAAGGACTTAAATCTGGAGAACGGGCTGGCCATTCAATGGTTCCTCGTCTTCCAATCCATCTGTGGGGAAAAACGTTGTCCAGATATTGACGAACATTTACACCATAATGTAGTGGGCGCCATCTTGCTGGAACCAGATACTGTGATTGGGCAGGTGTTCATTGTTTTCATGAGGATAGAGCGTAGCACAAGCAGGTATTATTACATTTTGCAATAATTGCAAATACAGAGCCGAAGTTAAATTGCCATTGATGAAAAAGGGACCGATAATATGACCGCCTAGAATGCCAACCTAAACGCTAACCTTTCGGGGGTACTGCGTATGGTGCTCCAAAAACCAAGAGGGATTTTCCGATGACCAGTATCTGCAGTTATGTCTGTTTACTTCACCGGTAAGGCAAAAAGTAGCTTCTTCAGAGAAAAGAATATTGTTGACAAAATTTTCATTATTATTTAACATTTCTTCAGAAAATTGTAATCTCCTATCAAAATCATCTTCCGTTAACTCGTGTACAAGGTGTACCTTATAAGGTTTATACTTTTCACTTTTTAAAAACGACACGATCGATGACTGTGAACAGCCAATAAAATAACCAGTTTGTTATCATCGCTTTTTGCTGTTCTAGGTCTACCACTCCTTGGCAAATCTTTAACGCTACCCGTTTGTTCAAAGCGTCTTAAAGTTTTACCAACAACGGATTTAGAAATTGGATTTCTATTTGGATGCGTATCATTAAATAAATTACAAACGTCTTGTAAACTTCTGCGTCTATCACCATAACCCAACATCATAAGTATTTCAATTCGTTGATGTTCACTTAAACTCGCCATTGTTAATATTAACAGCAACAAATTACACAAATGAATTATTTCTGTCAAAGATTTGACGTACACAATAACCACTGATAAAATTATGTCGCTCAAGTTTGTTTATCGCTACGCTTCTGTCTATCTGCGATGTACCGAACATCTGTTAAACACATGAACCGGCTTTTTCTTATAAAAAAAGTTATTAAAACGAATTTAAAAAAAAAACAAAAAAAATTGTAAAGAGAAAAGAAAACTCTATGGAATGGTAGAGTAAAATTTACTAGTTCCCATTTAAAAAAAATGCGCTGGCAGGCGTAACTAAAAAACAATTGAAGACAAAAAAAAACAAGTATTCTCAAATGTAGATCAAAATATCCTAACAAACTTTTATATTGAACATAAATCCCTAAAATGAATATTAACGACAATAAATCGCCGTCTCCACACTTTTAACTAACCCTGTATATATATATATATATATATATATATGAAAAATTTTGTGAAAAACTTATCTGCGCGGAATGTGCATATATCGATATTTCACTGTTTTTTACAGATCATCAGTGCACCTCACCGAAGACAGACATGATATTCACTTCTATACTACGTGTATATATACGAACTGTAATGAACTTCATGTGTATGAGAATTAATAATTATTAAATCTCATTTTACATGCGATTGTCGCTATAATTTGTTGCATTTAATTCTACAATTCGGCAAATCACTTTTGCCCTAGATTGTAGACGCAACAAGCCGCGACGCCAACTGTACAAGTTGTCAGTACAAATGAAAAATTTTGTGAAAAACTTATCTGCGCGGAATGTGCATATATCGATATTTCACTGTTTTTTACAGATCATCAGTGCACCTCACCGAAGACAGACATGATATTCACTTCTATACTACGTGTATATATACGAACTGTAATGAACTTCATGTGTATGAGAATTAATAATTATTAAATCTCATTTTACATGCGATTGTCGCTATAATTTGTTGCATTTAATTCTACAATTCGGCAAATCACTTTTGCCCTAGATTGTAGACGCAACAAGCCGCGACGCCAACTGTACAAGTTGTCAGTACAAATGAAAAATTTTTTGTGAAAAACTTATCTGCGCGGAATGTGCATATATCGATATTTCACTGTTTTTTACAGATCATCAGTGCACCTCACCGAAGACAGACATGATATTCACTTCTATACTACGTGTATATATACGAACTGTAATGAACTTCATGTGTATGAGAATTAATAATTATTAAATCTCATTTTACATGCGATTGTCGCTATAATTTGTTGCATTTAATTCTACAATTCGGCAAATCACTTTTGCCCTAGATTGTAGACGCAACAAGCCGCGACGCCAACTGTACAAGTTGTCAGTACAAATGAAAAATTTTGTGAAAAACTTATCTGCGCGGAATGTGCATATATCGATATTTCACTGTTTTTTACAGATCATCAGTGCACCTCACCGAAGACAGACATGATATTCACTTCTATACTACGTGTATATATACGAACTGTAATGAACTTCATGTGTATGAGAATTAATAATTATTAAATCTCATTTTACATGCGATTGTCGCTATAATTTGTTGCATTTAATTCTACAATTCGGCAAATCACTTTTGCCCTAGATTGTAGACGCAACAAGCCGCGACGCCAACTGTACAAGTGGTACAGTACTGACAACTTGTACAGTTGGCGTCGCGGCTTGTTGCGTCTACAATCTAGGGCAAAAGTGATTTGCCGAATTGTAGAATTAAATGCAACAAATTATAGCGACAATCGCATGTAAAATGAGATTTAATAATTATTAATTCTCATACACATGAAGTTCATTACAGTTCGTATATATACACGTAGTATAGAAGTGAATATCATGTCTGTCTTCGGTGAGGTGCACTGATGATCTGTAAAAAACAGTGAAATATCGATATATGCACATTCCGCGCAGATAAGTTTTTCACAAAATTTTTCATTTGTACTGACAACTTGTACAGTTGGCGTCGCGGCTTGTTGCGTCTACAATCTAGGGCAAAAGTGATTTGCCGAATTGTAGAATTAAATGCAACAAATTATAGCGACAATCGCATGTAAAATGAGATTTAATAATTATTAATTCTCATACACATGAAGTTCATTACAGTTCGTATATATACACGTAGTATAGAAGTGAATATCATGTCTGTCTTCGGTGAGGTGCACTGATGATCTGTAAAAAACAGTGAAATATCGATATATGCACATTCCGCGCAGATAAGTTTTTCACAAAATTTTTCATTTGTACTGACAACTTGTACAGTTGGCGTCGCGGCTTGTTGCGTCTACAATCTAGGGCAAAAGTGATTTGCCGAATTGTAGAATTAAATGCAACAAATTATAGCGACAATCGCATGTAAAATGAGATTTAATAATTATTAATTCTCATACACATGAAGTTCATTACAGTTCGTATATATACACGTAGTATAGAAGTGAATATCATGTCTGTCTTCGGTGAGGTGCACTGATGATCTGTAAAAAACAGTGAAATATCGATATATGCACATTCCGCGCAGATAAGTTTTTCACAAAATTTTTCATTTGTACTGACAACTTGTACAGTTGGCGTCGCGGCTTGTTGCGTCTACAATCTAGGGCAAAAGTGATTTGCCGAATTGTAGAATTAAATGCAACAAATTATAGCGACAATCGCATGTAAAATGAGATTTAATAATTATTAATTCTCATACACATGAAGTTCATATATATATATATATATACATATATGCATTTTTTTAAATATTTGCATATATTCTTAGTAAATAGCATATTGTGAATAATTGAAAGAATTTTAAATGATGTAGATCTTTGGCACAGCGTTTCAAGAGTTCAAGATAAACAATTTTATAAATATTCCATTATGAAGTAATCTAGTTCATTATGTTTGCAATTCTCAAGAAAAAAAATTTGTGAGCTACACGAGTATGGGTATTCCCAGCCTTATATTCCGACAATTCAAAATAGGTCGTTTTAAACCGTTAGCAGGGGTTATATGGTACCTATATTTATGTAAGTAGGTATATAATAATTCGATTTCTGATTGTGTTATTGAAGAGACAACATCGATTTGTGTTTTGTAGTGTTGTGGTATTTGATTTATATTTATTAGTAAATTGCGCAGTCAATAGAGTGTCAGTGTGGGTTAAGACATACAAAGAACTTCGTATACATATGGGAAAAGTCTACTGTTCTGTGTGTGTTAAAAGTATAATATTTGAGTATTCAATAAAGAGGGTGTTTTGGAGGTCTGGACACTCGGGACGCTTTCGTTTAATATTTTAAACTTATTTGTTAGAGATTTACATCGAAGTATTGATATTTTTGCTTTTAAATTTGATATTTCAATTTTTGTTCTTTTTCATTACAGATACCATGCGATAAAAAATATCAAATAGACCAGCACGTCAAAACTTCTGTTCATATTACTAAATTGGTAAGATGAAATCTGTTGACGTGTCACAACCCACATTAACGCCATGTTTCCAAACAATGTCCAAAAAGCTAAACGAACAAAACATCTTTAACCGAGACCTATCTCATGCAATGATCGCTTCAAATATCCTCTTGCCAAAGATACGTAATCAAAACTTAACCTCCTTTCTCTAGAAGGATCGCAAATTCAACATCCCACGTTAAACAACACTACGAAGATACCTCATAAATTCCTTGTATTCGGAGGTAATTGAGGAAATTAAAGCTAAAATTCGGAACATACATTTTTACATATGTATTAATGAAACTACTAATTCAAGAGGAAGTCGTATTGCTCGTTCTTAGCGACGTGATCTTATTTATTGAACGTTTTACCATGAACGAATTTCTATCAACTGTGAGATGCCTTAAAGCAGACATTATATGGTGACACGGTGGATTTTCAAATTTATTGATCAAATATTGTGCGCCTATTTTATGACTCTTTTATATAAAATTTTGAACCGTACCCAAATGCATATCAACATTTACGGAAGTGTGCAAAATAACCAATGCCAATTCGATTTGCACTAATTCGCATGTTATTAAGTTCCGCGATTATTTTTGAGCATCTGCTCTATAATAGACTTTATAACTGTATACAGCGCTACACTCCAACGCAACAGCTGGATTTCAGTAGGTGAGATCTGCGGTTATAAATAAGTCTGGTCGTTTTTACCAAATTTATTATCAGTACATGTGTTGATTCACATGACAAAGTTGTTACACCGACTTCGTGAAGGGTTTTGACATTATAGATCATTGTTTACTAGTATCTAATTTGAGATTGTCCGGCTTCATTTCATCTATCAACAACTTAATTACATTTATTCTATACAATGTTTACAGTTATGTTTGTTATAGCGGGTTCTACTCCAACACATACACGATGTGTGCCGGCGTTCCACATGATTCGAACTTAGGGCCACTATTTTTATATACATACAGGGTGAGTTTTTTTGAATGTTTAGCATTGGGATCTCAGAAACTACTGGAGATAGAAAAACGCTTAAATGGGGAAAGATGCGCAGTTTTACGAGTTTGATTTAAAACTGCTTTTGTTTCTCCGTAACTTTCATGGCTTATTAGATATTCAAGGAAAACTCAATTTTACGATTTTCTTTATACATGCTTAGCATCGTTAATAGTAATTCTAGAGAAAAAGTGTTCAGACAAAAGTTTTAGATAATTTTACGCCAAATAAAACTATGTAGATAATATTTTTTTTCGTTCACCATTATCGAGTTATGACACAAACTTGTGTTTTTTTTTAATGGAAACCATAGTTGGTTTTGACATCATTAAAAAGCCTATTTTTTGCTGATTACAATGATATAAGGTTTGGTATGGTTATTTTAAAAAATAAAGAGGATATAGACATTTCTATGATTGTTCACTTTATAAGATGAAAACTTAAAAAAAAAATGTTTGGTGTTTTGTAATTCAAAAATCGAAAAATCTGAGTTACAATAGTGTTCGTTGGAGCAGTCGAGATAAATATACTAACATTGCTTTTACGTTGAGTTACAGAAGTGAGAGCTGTTAATTTTTACTTTTAAGTCAAGTTAATTGTCAAACATTGACAATTAACTATTAATTAATTTAATTGTAACTTAACTATAAGTGGTGCAAACGGCCGTTAATCATCAAGTTTGCATTCGCTATGGAATTTTC
The DNA here is from genome assembly GCA_935421215.2 of Melolontha melolontha. Taxonomy (NCBI): domain Eukaryota; kingdom Metazoa; phylum Arthropoda; class Insecta; order Coleoptera; family Scarabaeidae; genus Melolontha; species Melolontha melolontha. Next base: position 227,795,884 of record OW285236.1, on the reverse strand, counting down.
TAACGTAGAAAAGCGTCATATGGTTGAATGTTACATTCAGTGCCAGAAAAATTCTACTAGAGCTGCTGAAATTTATTTTGAAAATTATTTTGATCGACGCCAACCGTCGCTACCTACTTTTAAGAGATTATGGGATAATTTAGCAGATTATGATTCGTTCGTTAAACCAAAATCAAAAAAAGGGATGGATGAAGATAGAGAAATAAACATATTAGCAAGTGTCGCTCAGAATCCATCTACTGTTGAAATTTGTCGGGTGACAAATTTCAACAGAAATGGGCTCCTCTCAACGCACTATTGTCAGAGTGTTGAAGAAGCATAAATTTCGGCCCTACAAATTATCAGTATCACAAACTTTACATGAAGGTGATAACATCAGACGAATAGCTTTTTGTAAATGGTTTAAAGATCAGTGTCAAAACGATCCACACTTTTCAATGAAAATATTATGGACTGATGAATCTCGTTTCACAAATTGTGGAAAGTTTAATAGGCACAATGAGCACATATGGTCTCAAACAAATCCACTTCACGTTGAACATGGGAGACCACAAATTAAATTTGGGTTTAATGTTTTGTGGGGTGTTATAGGATCAACTGTTCTTCCTCCTTTTATTTTTGATGGATCACTAACTGGCAATCGTTATCTTAATTTTTTACAACAAGATTTCGAGGAAATGTTAGATAATTTAAATTTAAGAACCCGAGCAATGATGCAATGGTTTCAACATGACGGAGCGCCTCCGCACAATCAACTGAATGTTAGAAATTATTTAAATTTGAACTTCCCTAATCAATGGATAGGACGAAATGCACCCATTGAATGGCCGGCTAGATCCCCTGATTTATCAGTTTTGGATTTTTTCTTGTGGGGTGTACTAAAGGACACAGTATACAAAAGAACATATGAAACAATCGACGATTTAAGAGAAGCTGTCTTAGTTGCTTTTAATAACATCGATAGGCGTAAAGTCCGCAATGCTACAAATTCTGTTGTGAAGAGATGCAATTTGTGTATTAATAATAATGGAGGTATCTTTGAACATTAATAATGTTGTGTGCCCTTAATAAAAGTTCTTATAGTTTGCATTTTATTACTACATACAAAAGATTTCAAAATAAGTTTTCGTTTGGTTTGTATTTTATCAGTTCGAAATTCAATTGTTTTCCATAAAAACCATAAAAATGTCTATATCATCTTTATTTTTTTAAATAGCCATATCAAACCTTATATCATTGTAATCAGCAAAAAATAAGATTTTTAATTATGTCAAAACCAACTATGGTTTCCATTTAAAAAAAAACACAAGTTTGTGTCATAACTCGGTAATGGTGAACGAAAAAAAATATTAGCTACATAGTTTTATTTGGCGTAAAATTATCTAAAACTTTTGTCTGAACACTTTCTCTCTAAAATTACTATTAACGATGCTAAGCATGTTTAAAGAAAATCGTAAAATTTAGTTTTCTTTGAATATCTAACAAGCCATGAAAGTTATCGGAGAAACAAGAGCAGTTTTAAATCAAACTCGTAAAACTGCGCATCTTTCCCCATTTAAGCGTTTTTCTATCTCCAGTAGTTTCTGAGATCCCAATGCTAAACATTCAAAAAAACTCAGCCTGTATATACAGTAACGATCCCTTCTCTATTCTCGGTGCCGTGTTCTTTGCTAGCGCTTACGATCGATGAATATTTACAAAAATTTCGTCTACATATGATTGTGCAGCACCGCAGAGGTATATAAGTTCAGTCAATGGTAGGTGTTACAAGAACAAAATAAAATTTAATGTTAATAAATGTACCATTTTCACTTAAGTTACTTGCAATAATCCGTCATATATATATATATATATTTATATATATATATATATATATATATATATAAATATATATATATATATATATATATAAATATCTATAAACATCTATATATATATTTATATATATATATATATATATATGACGGATTATTGCAAGTAACTTAAGTGAAAATGGTACATTTATTAACATTAAATTTTATTTTGTTCTTGTAACACCTACCATTGACTGAACTTATATACCTCTGCGGTGCTGCACAATCATATGTAGACGAAATTTTTGTAAATATTCATCGATCGTAAGCGCTAGCAAAGAACACGGCACCGAGAATAGAGAAGGGATCGTTACTGTATATACAGGCTGAGTTTTTTTGAATGTTTAGCATTGGGATCTCAGAAACTACTGGAGATAGAAAAACGCTTAAATGGGGAAAGATGCGCAGTTTTACGAGTTTGATTTAAAACTGCTCTTGTTTCTCCGATAACTTTCATGGCTTGTTAGATATTCAAAGAAAACTAAATTTTACGATTTTCTTTAAACATGCTTAGCATCGTTAATAGTAATTTTAGAGAGAAAGTGTTCAGACAAAAGTTTTAGATAATTTTACGCCAAATAAAACTATGTAGCTAATATTTTTTTTCGTTCACCATTACCGAGTTATGACACAAACTTGTGTTTTTTTTTAAATGGAAACCATAGTTGGTTTTGACATAATTAAAAATCTTATTTTTTGCTGATTACAATGATATAAGGTTTGATATGGCTATTTAAAAAAATAAAGATGATATAGACATTTTTATGGTTTTTATGGAAAACAATTGAATTTCGAACTGATAAAATACAAACCAAACGAAAACTTATTTTGAAATCTTTTGTATGTAGTAATAAAATGCAAACTATAAGAACTTTTATTAAGGGCACACAACATTATTAATGTTCAAAGATACCTCCATTATTATTAATACACAAATTGCATCTCTTCACAACAGAATTTGTAGCATTGCGGACTACGCCTATCGATGTTATTAAAAGCAACTAAGACAGCTTCTCTTAAATCGTCGATTGTTTCATATGTTCTTTTGTATACTGTGTCCTTTAGTACACCCCACAAGAAAAAATCCAAAACTGATAAATCAGGGGATCTAGCCGGCCATTCAATGGGTGCATTTCGTCCTATCCATTGATTAGGGAAGTTCAAATTTAAATAATTTCTAACATTCAGTTGATTGTGCGGAGGCGCTCCGTCATGTTGAAACCATTGCATCATTGCTCGGGTTCTTAAATTTAAATTATCTAACATTTCCTCGAAATCTTGTTGTAAAAAATTAAGATAACGATTGCCAGTTAGTGATCCATCAAAAATAAAAGGAGGAAGAACAGTTGATCCTATAACACCCCACAAAACATTAAACCCAAATTTAATTTGTGGTCTCCCATGTTCAACGTGAAGTGGATTTGTTTGAGACCATATGTGCTCATTGTGCCTATTAAACTTTCCACAATTTGTGAAACGAGATTCATCAGTCCATAATATTTTCATTGAAAAGTGTGGATCGTTTTGACACTGATCTTTAAACCATTTACAAAAAGCTATTCGTCTGATGTTATCACCTTCATGTAAAGTTTGTGATACTGATAATTTGTAGGGCCGAAATTTATGCTTCTTCAACACTCTGACAATAGTGCGTTGAGAGGAGCCCATTTCTGTTGAAATTTGTCACCCGACAAATTTCAACAGTAGATGGATTCTGAGCGACACTTGCTAATATGTTTATTTCTCTATCTTCATCCATCCCTTTTTTTGATTTTGGTTTAACGAACGAATCATAATCTGCTAAATTATCCCATAATCTCTTAAAAGTAGGTAGCGACGGTTGGCGTCGATCAAAATAATTTTCAAAATAAATTTCAGCAGCTCTAGTAGAATTTTTCTGGCACTGAATGTAACATTCAACCATATGACGCTTTTCTACGTTAGAAAATTCCATAGCGAATGCAAACTTGATGATTAACGGCCGTTTGCACCACTTATAGTTAAGTTACAATTAAATTAATTAATAGTTAATTGTCAATGTTTGACAATTAACTTGACTTAAAAGTAAAAATTAACAGCTCTCACTTCTGTAACTCAACGTAAAAGCAATGTTAGTATATTTATCTCGACTGCTCCAACGAACACTATTGTAACTCAGATTTTTCGATTTTTGAATTACAAAACACCAAACATTTTTTTTTTAAGTTTTCATCTTATAAAGTGAACAATCATAGAAATGTCTATATCCTCTTTATTTTTTAAAATAACCATACCAAACCTTATATCATTGTAATCAGCAAAAAATAGGCTTTTTAATGATGTCAAAACCAACTATGGTTTCCATTAAAAAAAAACACAAGTTTGTGTCATAACTCGATAATGGTGAACGAAAAAAAATATTATCTACATAGTTTTATTTGGCGTAAAATTATCTAAAACTTTTGTCTGAACACTTTTTCTCTAGAATTACTATTAACGATGCTAAGCATGTTTAAAGAAAATCGTAAAATTGAGTTTTCCTTGAATATCTAATAAGCCATGAAAGTTACGGAGAAACAAAAGCAGTTTTAAATCAAACTCGTAAAACTGCGCATCTTTCCCCATTTAAGCGTTTTTCTATCTCCAGTAGTTTCTGAGATCCCAATGCTAAACATTCAAAAAAACTCACCCTGTATGTATATAAAAATAGTGGCCCTAAGTTCGAATCATGTGGAACGCCGGCACACATCGTGTATGTGTTGGAGTAGAACCCGCTATAACAAACATAACTGTAAACATTGTATAGAATAAATGTAATTAAGTTGTTGATAGATGAAATGAAGCCGGACAATCTCAAATTAGATACTAGTAAACAATGATCTATAATGTCAAAACCCTTCACGAAGTCGGTGTAACAACTTTGTCATGTGAATCAACACATGTACTGATAATAAATTTGGTAAAAACGACCAGACTTATTTATAACCGCAGATCTCACCTACTGAAATCCAGCTGTTGCGTTGGAGTGTAGCGCTGTATACAGTTATAAAGTCTATTATAGAGCAGATGCTCAAAAATAATCGCGGAACTTAATAACATGCGAATTAGTGCAAATCGAATTGGCATTGGTTATTTTGCACACTTCCGTAAATGTTGATATGCATTTGGGTACGGTTCAAAATTTTATATAAAAGAGTCATAAAATAGGCGCACAATATTTGATCAATAAATTTGAAAAAAATGGTGAACGAAAAAAAATATTAGCTACATAGTTTTATTTGGCGTAAAATTATCTAAAACTTTTGTCTGAACACTTTCTCTCTAAAATTACTATTAACGATGCTAAGCATGTTTAAAGAAAATCGTAAAATTTAGTTTTCTTTGAATATCTAACAAGCCATGAAAGTTATCGGAGAAACAAGAGCAGTTTTAAATCAAACTCGTAAAACTGCGCATCTTTCCCCATTTAAGCGTTTTTCTATCTCCAGTAGTTTCTGAGATCCCAATGCTAAACATTCAAAAAAACTCAGCCTGTATATACAGTAACGATCCCTTCTCTATTCTCGGTGCCGTGTTCTTTGCTAGCGCTTACGATCGATGAATATTTACAAAAATTTCGTCTACATATGATTGTGCAGCACCGCAGAGGTATATAAGTTCAGTCAATGGTAGGTGTTACAAGAACAAAATAAAATTTAATGTTAATAAATGTACCATTTTCACTTAAGTTACTTGCAATAATCCGTCATATATATATATATATATATATAAATATATATATATATATATATATATATATATATAAATATATATATATATATATATATATATATAAATATATATATATATATATATATATATATATATATATATATATATATATATAAATATCTATAAACATCTATATACTCTTGAACATACCTTTATTTCCAGATAAACATAAATGAAAGAATTTCGTTTAATCAGCTTTTGCAGTTTTCTGAGCATATATATTGCATCTATCATTTCGGCAAACTAACGCACACTTGGCTTCTTTGTAAGATTCTGTTTTCGAAGTTTTCGAATACGGGGACACTAAAGACACTCTTTCACATATTGATACAATCCAAGCTAGAATGTGTATCGAAAATCTTGTATCCCTGCTGTGTTTATCAGAAGTTGCTAATAGAGAAAGTTCAAAGGATATTTTCAATATACCTAACATTTAGAGCACTGTAATATACCCGACAAGGGGCGTCGACTAGAACGATCTATCAGATTTTGACTTACACCCTCTATCTGCAATCTGACAGCCTGCCATTGCTAATTTTATGATCCAGTTAGTGCACAACAAAATTAATGGGTACACCGAATCTGCTCCAAAATGTAAATACTACGACAATATATACGACATTTTAGAGTTTATTAAGGTTTCTTCTACAGATTATAATCTCAAGAATGCATCACTTAACAACTAACTAGGTGAAATATTAAATTTTAATAAATTTAACTCAGTTCCTTACAGAAATATTATAAATAATGTTCAAATTTTCTCGCTAAAAGTTTCCCATAAATTTGTGTTATCTTGAATGCGCTGATTTAGAGCGCACTTTACACATAGATGGTAAAATATCGACTTCATTCCGTCAGAAATGATGTTAAAGTTTTTCTATTATTTTACGATAAACATATCGTTCCTTTTCAAACGCTGACACTACGTGAGAAAAAGTCTTGGATATTGTACTTAAAACCATATCGGAGGAGACAAATCTAATATTTATGTAGTGTAATAGTATCAGTTATTAAAAACTTAATAACATCTTGTTGTGATAAAAAAAAATAATAATAATAATATTTAAAATCTTGAAATTTTAAATCCCGCGTCTATTCAACATATATAGTGTCTATCCACTCGATATTTTGACTCACGTCATTAGTTGTGTGGCGTTATCACGGACATGTGCACTTGGAATGTATGTATTCTTATTTCAATCAAAGCCCATATTTCGCAACAACTTCGTTGCTTCTTCCGGAGATAAAAATGTAGAGCTGAAAAAATAATAAAATTGACGTACAAGGACAATAAAATTGATTAGATTTAAAACTTATGTATATATATACATATATATATATATATATATATATATATATATATATAAGGTAAACTTAATAAGTCGGCGATTAAAGGTCTGGTTTACTTCAGAGTATATATATTTATACGCCTTTGTCAAGAGAATACAAAATATAAATGACAGAATATAAATGTCAAGTAATTGACATTAAATGTCAATTATTTGACATTTATATTATTAGTATATTTATATTGACATTAAATGTCAATTATTTGACATTTATATTCTGTCATTTATATTTTGTATTCTCTTGACAAAGGCGTATTGCCGAAACATGTAGGGTTGTTTTAAATATATATACTCTGAAGTAAACCAGACCTTTAATCGCAGACTTATTAAGTTTACCTATATATATATATGTCAGCTGTTCATTAGTAGTTTAAAATAACATGAATTATTTAATTCTAACTTCTCTAATATTTACTTCCAGTCGTGATGCCAAATTTTTTTATAATATATATTTCAAAGACAAATTTGTATTAAAAGCAATTTTGTTCATACATATTCTAGTACATTTTGTAGATTAACCCTTAACTACCGACCGTTGTTCTACCAGACCGCTACGTACTTACAGATTCCTAGTTCGTAATGTTTATTTATGTTCTAATACATGGAACCGTTAGTACCTTTATATTAACGCATGCACAGTCTGTTGTCAATTGTACAGTTTTATTCGACTAGTTGAAACGTTGTTATAAATCTACAAAGTTTGATAGCGGTCTATTAGACCGACGTACGGTGTGTATGTGATTGTATGCTACCTATGAAATACAGTATTTTTTGTACACAAAAATGAGTTCCAATCTTGGAAATTCAAAATCTGTGCGGCCATGCGATCCTGATTTCGAAAACACAGTGCTAGCTTGGTATGACGAGTGTGAGAGTGATATAGACACAGAAGATCATGAAACTGAAAATGAACACACTAGTGCTTCAGAGCAAGCCGATGGAAACGGATCAGATACGAATGACGAAATGCATGATGAATTGATGGAAGATAACTTGTCACATGAGGATGATCGTTTTAAAAAAAGTTACTATGGAAAAAATAGGTAAAAATGAGTACATCTATTGCTTGGGTTTCAGTGATAATACTATTTCATCTAACAGGTATAAATGGTCATCTGAACCTTTTGTTATGAGAACAAGAACACAGCAACATAACATTATTTTGCAGTTGCCAGGGTTACGACAACCAGTGCGTCAAGAAAACACAAAAGCACCGCTTGACATATGGAATTACCTCTTTAGCGACGAAATGCTTGCAGACATTGTACAATGGACAAATCAACGAATCGAAAAAGACAAAGTGAAATATAAGGACTCTAGTAGGAGTGAGCTTAAAAGCTTAGACATGGTTGAGTTGAAGGCATTTTTAGGTCTGCTGTTTTTCACAGCAATTTTCAAATCGAATCATGAAGACATCAATGTGTTGTTTGCTGCTGATGGATCAGGTCGCGATATATTTCGAATTGTTATGAGTAAGAATAGGTTTGCTATACTGCTGCCCACTTTACGATTTGATAACTCAAATGATCGAAAAGAGAGACGCAAGGCTGATCCAGGTGCACCAATATCTCACCTATTTGACGAATTTGTAAAAAATTGTCAACAAATATATAGTTTGGGTGCATATACTACGATAGATGAGATGTTGATAAGTTTTAGAGGAAGATGTTCGTTTCGAATGTATATGCCGAACAAACCGGCAAAGTACGGCTTGAAATTAATGGCACTTACCGATGCTAGAAATAATTATTATTATAACGGCTATCTGTATTTCGGAAAAGATTCAGATGGTAGAACTTTAACTAATGAAGAAAAGAAATACTCCAAACCAACTCAGTCCGTTTTACGTCTAGCAGCCCCTATATATAATACCAATGGAAACATCGCGGCGGATAATTGGTTCACGTCAATTGAGTTAGTTGATATTCTACAAAGCAGAGGTCTCACATATGTAGGGACGATGAAGAAAAACAAACGGGAAATTCCGCCTGAATTTCTTCCAAAGCGCTCTACGGAAGTTGGTTCCGCAATATATTGCTTTACCAAACAAATCTCTTTAGTGTCGTATGTACCAAAAATTTCAAGAGCGGTCGTTTTAATTAGTTCCATGCACCACACAAAATCTACTGACGAAAGTACAGTATTGCTCATTATAATAATACCAAGTTGGGTGTAGATTCTCTAGATGAGAAGTGTTCGATATATAGTACTGGAAGACGAACTAGAAGATGGCCGATGGCTATATTTTTTAGAATGTTAGATATAAGCGCTGTAAATTCCTATATACTATATAGTAGTTTTAGAGATAATCCTGAGCAAGTTCGATTACATTTTATGAAAGACCTTGCATATGCATTAGTTTCACCAGAAATGTCAAGAAGGGAAACGAATATGTCTTTGACTCGTGAATTGTGCAGTAGTATACGTCGTATATTATTAGTCCGTGGATGCGCAACTTCTTTAGATGAGAAAACAAACAATGACGATGATGGACGGCTACTAAAACGTAAGACATGCCCATTGTGTCCTTACCAAAAAAAGAGAAAAACCCAATATATTTGTATCTCCTGTAAAAATCCTATCTGCCTCCAATGTTCGCAAAATATCTGTAAAAATTGCACATAATTTGCTTACTTTTTAACCTCTGCAATTTTCCCGAAAGAGTGAATTGCTTGCACTCTCAGTGTTTATTTATACTTATGGTCACCTTAACTCTGTAAAACGCAGTATTTAAAGATATTTTGCTGCGTTAGTTTATGTTAAACTTATTTTTTCTTAAGTGTTGTCTGTATATGTAAAATTTTTGCTTTGTGCGAAATAAAAATATTTTTATGCAATAAACTGTTCTGAAGATCTTTACTGCTGTATATATTTTATTTGCTATTATATTTAATAGTAATACTTCAATACCACAGTAAGCTGGCATAAATAATAACGTATGGGATACGACAAAAGAGATAGCGGTCCAATGGACCGAGGGTCGGTGGTTACGTCCTGACTTTACATCGTCGGTAGTTAAGGGTTAATATGCAATTCCTAGAATTCTCTACAAATAAATAATACTTGGTTCAAATTTGGTTATTTCATGTATAAATAAAGAAACCATAATACTATAGTAGCTGATATATAGAGACCGGACACATCGGGTTGAAATGACATCGTCATTACGACGGACGATATAAATAGTCTACAACATCTGTAAGTACATCACGCATTTGTTGAATAGCACTATTGATCTGGCTAGCGCGCACATCTGTTTTCGTCGACAATTGCGACGTTTTTTGTTGGATATTTACAGTTAAATTTCTGTTTTCATGAGCGTAGATAGAAGCGGGATTTTTATAATTTATTTGATTTATTAGTTAATATTTCGTAAGATAAATAAAATGCTGTGATTTAGTTTCTTGTTTTCATAGTTTTAACTGCTAATTACATCGTAATTTTTGTGATAGATCCTGTTTAATGTCGTTTGATTGAATCTACTTCTCACAATTATTTCGACGTAAGTGTGCATTGAATTTCGTTCAGTTTCAATAACTTAGGCATACATTTTTAGTTTTCATTTATTTAGATCTAGATTATTTAGATCTTATTTAGAGCATTGTTTAAATTACTTTTTCAGATATGATATGGAAGAATGTCGAGAACGGAATCGTAAAACAATGGCGAATTGGATGGATGGTCATACTGATTGTATGTCCGTTGTCAGTGATTCCGAAATTTATTGCAAAATCTGTCAAATATCGTTAAAAAATTCCATGAAGTCGAACGTACAACGTCACTTAGCATCGCAAACACATGCACAGAAATTGGTACCGTTGGAATCTGACAATTTTAACGCAAACTTTTATGGAGGCTAATATTCCATTAAATAAATTTTACAATCCCACTTTAAAAATATTTCTCCAAAAATATACTAGTCGAAATGTTACTGATGAATCCACCTTATGCAAATATTATATTTCTAAGTGCTCCACGAAAGCAGTAGAACGCATTAGAAGCCATATTTCGAATCAGTACCTATGCATAAGTACCGATGAAACTGTCGATATATTAGGACGCTGTGTGGTAAATGTTGTAGCTGGTGTACTACATTCAACTATTCCATGTAACGCATATGTAACAGCAACGAAAGTTATACATACATACATATAAATACAGTTTATGTGGAAACAGCAGCAAATGCTTCATTCGGACGACAGGTACAAAGAAAAAATATTTTTATTTGTCAGTGACAGTGCTGCATATATATTAAAAATAGGCAGACTATTAAAAGAAACATATCCTAATATGCTGCATATTACTTAGTTAGCACATGTTCTCCACAGAATCAGTGAATATATCAAAGACACCTTTCCGGAAGTTGATAGACTTGTATCCGCTTTGAAAAAAGTTTTCAGAAAAGCACCATTCAGAGTAGCTCTTTACTGGGAAAAACTGCAATCTTTGTCACTGCCTCCCTCTCCAGTAATAACTAGATGGGGGACATGGTTGGAAGCTACTAGTTTTTATGCAAAGAATTTCGATAGTTTACACAATTTAGTTGCATGTTTAAATGTGCAAGAGTGCAAGAAACTAACACAAATTCCACATTCAGAAAATCAGTTGTACTTTCTTCAGGAACACTTTGGAAATTTGACAAAACTAATTGCTTATTTTGAAAATTAAAATCTCAAATTAAAAGATGGATTACCCACATTAGATGTGGCTATTAATAATTCGGAAAATATTCCAAGTGACTTCGGATGTGGCCTTCGGCAAAAGTTTGACGCAGTTTTTAATAGAAATCCAGATTTAATAACATTTCGGCAATTGGGTATGGGGACAATTCCTCAAAATCTAACTGCTAAATACATTAAAATAAAAGAATATTTCCAGTATGCACCTATAACCAGTTGCGATATAGAAAGGACGTTTTCTATTTACAAGGAGGTATTTCATTCGAAGAGAAGAAATTTTGCAGAAGAGAACCTTGAGAAAGTATTGCTAGTAAATATTAATACTCATTTACTCAACTTGAACAACAAAAGGAACAAATAAAAATAGATTTCGTATTTTGTAGCCGTATATATACCCGTTTTATTATTATAAGTATAATTATATAAATAATAATAAATAATAGTACGCTCGTGGGCGATGAGTCATCAACCTCTCGTGTACGGTCTCTACTGATATAGTTTAGTATTTTTATTTACAATTATGTTATTTTGAAATAAACCGCTTAAATATCTTTACATACTCTCAAAATGGCGACAGGGTAAACAATAGCTTCAAGCTCATGAAAACTATACCCTAAAATATGAAAGGCACCGCGGATTTTGCCCTTTCTGTTATTCTGTGGTTGCGCTCCTTTCATATCGCCACCTTGCCGACACAGTGGAATGGGACGGGCAAAATAAAGTAAAGTGGGGATATTTGGACAGGTGTATGAGCGGTGAGCGAAGGTGGTACCGATGCCTGCGCCGTCAGCGATGTATATGAGGCGTTGCGATGTCAAAAACGCATACATCGTGAGACATACGAAGTTGTACATTAAATGCAGTATGAATAAATAGTATTAAGCAATATGATTTATGTTGTTATTATTGTTAAACACTTACCTGCGAGAGAAGTATTAAGAATCTGAACTTGTATGGCTAGACACCTGCAGTACAGCGTAAGTCTTTTCGTAATGAAAGAAAATAAAGATTGTATAATAGATGGTCAAATAATCCCTCATTTTGTTCTTGACAGTACGCTAATCGATAAAAAATTATTGTCATACATGTGAGAGCATATCAAGCGTAATGCTATTAGAGGTACCAATAATCATTTATCGAGGTTCCTCTAAGTTACGAGCCTTGTTATGCTCATGTATGTACACAATCTGCTTTAAGTTGTGCCACAAGAAAAAGCCTAGCGGAATAAAATCTGGAGACCTAGGAAACCATTGAATTCCATCAAAAACAGTGAAGAAATCTTTGATTTAAAAACGTTTTTATTATTCTCCCACAGCAGGAATAATGGAATTGTTTAACATATTCAAATATTTTTACGCCGTTAAATTGCTATAAATAAAAAATAGTCCAATGATGTGATCACCGAAAATACAGACCAAAACGTTTAATTTTCTAGATTGCCGTGCGCGTGAAGGCAAGAAAATGCATTTTTTGCCGACTGACCAATAATTGGTTACGTATTATGTTTCTGATGTAAAAAAAGAGCATTTATCTGTAAATAAAATATTACTTATGAAATTATTATTATTATCAAGCGCTATTTGCATAATAATAATAATAATAATTGTTTATTTGCCCAACAGGTTCATACCCAGTAATAGGGCAAAATCTGTGTAATACATACGTACATACATATCACAAAACAGAAAAAATGAAAAATATAGTAAAAGCTAATTTACAGATACACATAAATAAACAAAAAAGTGTACATTACATTACATACGTAAAGTCACGTAATGATTTCACCAGTAAATATATCGCTGTAGATTGCATCAGCATTCGGCATCATGTGGTAAACAGGTGATTTCATTAGTAAGTTGGTCCTCGGGGGCTCAAGTTGAATGTACTCGTATAGCGAGTATTAACTGAAGGTACATTAAATCGAACAGCAGCTAATATCTCAGCGCCGTAAATACTATTGGTGACAAGTTTAAATTAGTAACGAGCACTTTGTTCAATCCTCCGATCAGTAAGTGTCTGGAACCCAAAACGTAGCCTTAGTTCCTCATAGGAAACATTTCTGTCTGGTTACACTCTAGTAAATTTGAAAATCAAGAATTTCAGAAAGCGTCGCTGTACACTCTCAAGAGGAACTTGCTGCGATATATAAAAATGGCACCAAACGACAGACCCAGAAGCGCAACATCATTGAAATATTTTCAAGTTCTAATAGTAAATCCCAACATTCTTGAGGCAGACGAACAAATTTTTTGAATGTGACTGTTAAACGATAGAGATTAATCAAATGACACACCAAGATCCTTAATTTCACTTATGCTGGTGAGTGAAACATCATAAATTGAATAGGAGGACAAGTATGGACGGTTTTTCCTAGTGAAAGTCATAGCATAACATTTGTTAACGTTCAAAACAAGCTTATTCCTTTCGGACCAATTGGCCAGTATATTCAAGTTATCCTGAAGTATATCTACATCGCGTTGATTTTGTATTCAATCGTCATCTGCATATGCTAATACTTGACAAGACATTAATGGAAACAAATCATTGATGTATATATTAAAAAGCAAAGGTCCCAAACTCGATCCTTGTGGAACTCCAGATATTGCAACAAATTCCAATGACTTAAAACCATTATAGAAAATATATCCATATCTGTTGGACAGGTAATAGTTGATTAACTTACAAAAAGCAATATTCAGACCAAAACAATTAAGTTTCCGTATAAGAACTTTATGATTAATTGTATCAAAAGCATTGGAGAAATCTGTATAAATAACGTCAACCTGTCCCTGGCAATCCAACTCTTCACATATGTAAAACTCACAAGATTAGTAGTAGTCGAGCGTCCTGTCATAAAACCATGTTGAACAGGTGATATATGGGAACGAACAAAAAGATAAATTGAATTATATATAGCTTGCTCAAAAATTTTGTCAAAATTTGAAAGTATGGATATAGGTCTGTAATTACATACATCCGTAGTCTTACCCTTTTTGAAGACAGGCACTATGCGCGCACGTTTCCATCTATCAGGAAAGGTTGACATTCTGACAGCAAGTTTAATTATTTTGGTGAGCGGCTGTGAAAGAACAGAGCAAAAATCTCTGACCAGGAAGCTTGCAATTTGATCATCACCAGCAGTAAATTTGTTTGGAATTGTAGACATAATACTTTCAATACTTTCCTGTGTTACAGGGTAGATGGCAAGCGACTCAAGTAGTGAAAAAGTATCAGGTACAGTATCAATATCCGCGTCCGAATAGGCTACGGAGAAATGTGATGCAAAACAATCGACTATGTATTGAGGTGAATCAGTCCAAGCTCCATTGTAAAGCAATTTGCCAGGAATCCGTGAAGTACCCTGCCTTGCACGCACAAAAGACAAAATCTCTTTAGGATTTTCTTTGATAGAAGTTTCTATGCCATTCAAATATTCTTTATAACTACTGGAAATTTGTAACTTCGTCAAGCATCTCATTCTTCTGTACTCACCAAAATAAAAAGAGTTCTTATTTAATCTCCATTTACGCCGGTAATATTGTTTCGTTTTTAAATTGCGCTTAAGTTCTAACGTAAACCAAGATGGGTAAGATGAAGGACGAGCAGGCCGTTTAGGAACAGAGGACTCAAAGGTGTTATTTAAAATGTTATAGAAACAGTTTAGAGAGTAGTTAACGTCGTCCATATCATCCAAACATGACCAGTCAAGTTGCTGCAAATCATCATAAAGCTGATGAAAGTTCGCCTTTCTGAAATTATAAGAACTGCTCCCAGACGTGGGAACTGTGTCAGGAGATGATGCAATTTCCATATTAATCGATAAAGCTGGGTGACGTGCATCTTCAGGAACCAAAGGCAAATCATCGTGGGATATTCGCAGATTATGATTGAAGTTAGAAAAAACAAGATCCAGAAGTCGAAAGTCAGTATTTAAGATTGTATTATATTGTCTCAGTTGTAGCAAGTTACAAAAATCCAAAAAAAAGAAGAAATTTCCGAGTGACGTAAATTAAGATTTGTATGCTCGTAAAAGTGTGATAAGTTAAAGTCTCCAATGAATAAAAGTGGTTTATCCATGAAAAAAATTGCAAAAGATTCAAGGAATAATTCAACGTCATCACTGGGCACATCAGGTGGAATATATATAACACATATGTATAGTATAAATGACTGAAATCTTCATTTGCAGGCTATTAAATCAATTAACGGAATCAATGTAGCAAATTCAGAAGTATCTATAATTTCGAACGAAATTGTATTAACCAGAGCAATAATCACACCGCCACCAGTAGACCTTCCCACAGTGTCAAACGTACGATCACATCTAATTACATTATAATGCGATGGGAATAACTCTGAATTTTGAAAGGAATCATTTAACCAAGTCTCAGTAACAAGGACAATGTCGAATGACAAATCACAACAGTTAGGAAAAAATAAATGCGATTTTGAACGAAGACCTCGAGTGTTTTGATAGTATAATTTAAGAGAGTACGAATTACTATCGGGCAAAGCTAATTTTCCGAAGCTATAATTGTGGGAATGCCATTTCTGTATTTGATTTTCAGGTTTCGCTCTCCAGTCCCCATATGCGCTTGCAATTGAATTTTAATGCTTTTATATAAGTTGACATATAGGTACTTATATTTGAATTTTATTTTGCACATTTGTTACATGTAATCAGTTAGCAATTAGAGTATTAAGTAAATTAACTATAATCTCTTTCTTCAGAGATTTTACCATCGCAATAGATTAGATGACATTTATGCATTGCAAACTAGATCCAAATTACAAGTGCATCCAAATCGTAAATCAAATTTGACAAAAGCATAGCCAAATTGAGATAAATTTTACTCATCGCCATTACCTTTATCTTGTCAAATTAAAACTTAAATAAATTTAATTTTTGAAGTTTATTAGGAAGTCAAATTGGAACAATTCCATTACGAAATTGCGTAAAAGCAAGAGAAACGGAAGGAAAAGATCCGAATCCCGCTCCTCCACCAAGTCGGTGATTACACTTTTTCAAGCTTACTTTGTTGTCTGTCTGCGGTTTCGTGGTAACACAAATTAAATAAATATATTAACGTTAACGGATAACCCGAAGGTATGTCTTTATTAAATAGAAGAAGCTCCGGGATATTTTATTTTGCAACTTAATAAAATTACATAGAAATACTTTCGCATGAGTTAAGAAGGGAATTATTTAAATGGTGTATCTACTACATACATGGGAATAAATCTAGAAAAGAACGACGAAAAATAACTTTTAAAAAGTATTGCAGTTGGCGTCGTGTTGCGTATTTATAATTTCAAGGAAATTTCTTTATTTTTCATAGCAACCAAGAAATAACTAAGTGTAAAAATACATTTATAAAAATGTAATTGGATGGAATAATCTTTAAAAACAAGAACCACATGTAAACGTTATAAAAATATAAGAAGGAATATTATATAATTAAATATAAAATGATTTCTCGAGAATACTATTGAAAAAATTAATACAGCATTGTTTAGAATCTTAAATAGGTAGAACAAATGTTGTGAAGCTATTTTGAATTCATATTCATAATCATCTTTATCTTTATTAATCCTCTCGACCACAATAGTGGTATGGGACAAGTCCAATATTTACACAGCATAAAATAATACATGTATTACAATATCGAGTATGTCAATAGAAAATAAAATAAAACAGACCATTGCTCAAAATCAATCACAAGAACAACAATATATAAAACATACAATACAAAATACAATAATAATAAATAATGAATTAGCTTAGTTGATCATTCAAAACTCAGTTTGTGAATAGTAGCACTTCCGTAGTAAATATCGTTTGAGTTCAAATTTGAATCGATTGTGGGGTATTATATTTTTGAAGCTTTCTGGCAGCTTATTATAGGCTTTTATTGATAAATACCAAGGATTTCTTTCATAAAAAGATAATCTGTGTTTAGGTATTTCTAACACAGAACTATTTCTTGTCACATATGTGTGGTAACCGCTTATCCTTGGCATGCTTCTCAGGTTTACCTTTGCATACATTATCAGCTGCATTATGTAGACACATGGTAGTGGTAAAATTCCCATTGAGGTGATGTATGGTCTACAACTAGTTCGACAATTAATAAGCGATCAACATCAGACATTAACACAAAAAGGTTTTGTTTAAGTATGACAATACGTTAAGCACGTATAAAGCGTTTGTACAATATGAAACAAACATGTAAATAATTTACATATCTGTAACTATGCACATGGACAAAACCCCTCGTATTTTCAGCATTTACTTCTGCTTAATACATATGTTTCTGCCATCTAGGCGTCCTCAGTTAAGCTAGTGAAGCAATGTATACAAATTAATACAAACCTGTTATAAACAACTGGTTTGTATTTGCATTTAAATTTACTGAAATAGCCCGCATAGATCAAGCAAGTTCCGTCCTATAAGAAGACAACTATTTAATAATTGACATCGGGCGAAAGAGACTTTGTCTGGAGGGCTACCTATCATTCGAACAGCTAAGCCGCTACGGGAAACGATAAAATACGTATGTAGATGTAGTCCATTAACAACCAGCCAGATGGCGGTAAATATACAAAAAGGTTTTGTTTAAGTATGACAATACGTTAAGCACGTATAAAACGTTTGTACAATATGAAACAAACATGTAAATAATTTACATATCTGTAACTATGCACATGTATATTTACCGCCATCTGGCTGGTTGTTAATGGACTACTTCTACATACGTATTTTATCGTTTCCCGTAGCGGCTTAGCTGTTCGAATGATAGGTAGCCCGCCAGACAAAGTCTCTTTCGCCCGATGTCAATTATTAAATAGTTGTCTTCTTATAGGACGGAACTTGCTTGATCTATGCGGGCTATTTCAGTAAATTTAAATGCAGATACAAACCAGTTGTTTATAACAGGTTTGTATTAATTTGTATACATTGCTTCACTAGCTTAACTGAGGACGCCTAGATGGCAGAAACATATGTATTAAGCAGAAGTAAATGCTGAAAATACGAGGGGTTTTGTCCATGTGCATAGTTACAGATATGTAAATTATTTACATGTTTGTTTCATATTGATCAGACATTTAATTGAAGGATTGAATTAACCCATTAACTTCCAAATTTTTGTTATCGACATTTTTTGTAAATTTAAATTAAAAGTAGGATTATATTAAAGGTAATAGGTCAATTTATTCGTTGGCAAATAAATGTACATTTAAAAAAAAAAAAATTAAGTCCCATTTGGAACCCATGGCACTTGCCGTTACAAAAATTTAAAAAAACTGAACCAACATTTCAAACTAAAGAAAAATACTTATAATTTATGCCAATTAGGAAAACATTGCATATGCAGTCCAATATTACATTTTTTACACTGTTTGCGAACGTTTGTGTCACATATGGCACATTTTCTTTGTTTTCCATCAATCGTTCGCTCCAAAACATGTCCAATGGGATCAAATCTAACATCGTCAGGCATGCGGCTTTTCCTCACCTTGGTCTTCTGGCAAATTTAGGATCGGATAATGATTCTTTCTTCAGATAAGTACTGGCAATAATGCGTCTAAAATCTAATAATGGGATGCTTCCATTTACTGCAGTATAAATAGCGTGGGCGTTAACAACCGCAACGTCAATCGTATTTCTGAAAAGAGGGAAATACCATTTCTTACCTCTAAATTTGATTCGATACTTTTGCACATTCCAGTCTAACTTGTCGACCCCTCCCATATGTTAATTGTATTGTCCGACAATGTTTGGTCTATCGACATGGCATTCTTTTTTTCTTTCTTATAATATCTTTGCACTTTTTCTATAGGTTGCAATCCTAAGTAATTCGACAGCATTTTAACACAGCTGTTGTCATTCCAAATTAACGCAAATATTTTATTTTTTTCATCATAACGATAATCATATGCCCCGCGTTCCTCTTTTTTTAAGATATTATCAGATTTCAAAGGACACTTGTTCATTCTATTATAGCGTACTGTTCCAGCCGCCTTTATATTTAGTTCTCTCGACTTCAACAATAAATCAAAGCTGGTGAAAAAGTTATGGAAAAATATTTCATGTTCTGGCGGATATTGCAAAAAAGAGGTCATCTTCATTATCACAGAAGCTCCAACACCACTTACAAGTTGTACTTCTTGGCTCTTTCCTCCATAAATATCCATATGGAAGCAATAGCCAGATTTAGAGAAGCACATAGCCCATTGTTTGAATCCAAATCTTATTGGTTTTCCCCTAATAAACTGTTTCAGGTAATGGTGGCCATAGTAACGCACCATTTGCTCATCTATTGAAAGTTTTTGTGCAAATATACCGAACTTTTTGAAATTTGTGTTCAATTTGTTTATCAAAGGACGGATTTTAAATAGTTTGTCTTGTTTATCGCTGGTGGATATGAGACTATTGTCGTTAAAATTCAGGTGTTTTTTTATTTCCAAAAACCTGTGCTTAGGGATGCAGTTTCAAACGCATGTAAGATTTATATCTTCATCCTCCAACCTATATAACTGCCCTTGGGGCAACGAATGGTACCCTGATAGCAAAAGAAATAAACTTTTTAAGACAATTTGTGGAAAGTTCAAAGTTATGTCTGTTGTTTTGTCTAGCGTAATCACTTTGATAGCTATATGGTTTAGTAAATCTTCGTCGAAAGTTCTTCAAATATCTGAACCGGTGATTTACCTTTCAAGTTTTGAATAATCTGTGATTTCATTTCAGATACATTGTTGCTTTTAAATGATGTATTAGTCAAATTTATGTCCTGCTTTTTCCACTCGCCTTTTGGCAAGAATTTACCTTTTGATTTTACTATAGATGCTTGATTTTGATCATCATTCAGAGCGCTGGAATGGATTTTTAGTTGTCCAGGAACGTCTTGTGGAACAGTTTTCGTAAAGAATTTACCTTTTGATTTTACTATAGATGCTTGATTTTGATCAACATTCAGAGCGCTGTAATGGATTTCTAATTGTCCAGGAACGTCTTGTGGAACAGTTTGTGGCAAGAATTTACCATTTGATATTACTGTAGATGCTTGATCTTGATCATCAATCAGAGCGCTGGAATGAATTTCTAGTCGTCCAGGAACGTCTTGTGGAACAGTGTCTTCTAAAATATTATCGTCAAATTCTTCGCAATCTGATATAACATCGATATTATCGGGCGGCAGTTCGACTATGTCAATGACTTCTTGTTCCAGATCAGCAAAAAATTCATCATCTTCCAATATTTCTTTAAGTTCTGCGATAGTAAGGAATTTTCTAGAACCTATACTGAATTGGAAACAAAAAAAAAAACAGCAAATGTGAATAAAACTAACATAACGCTCTCCATATGATTTTTTTACATAGTAAATTCCATGATCCCTAAATGGGTATCAAGGTGTTTTGTACTACATTTTTTATAATAAATATTATATTTGCTCACCTGTTATTCTAATATTAACTAAAGGAATGTATTATTACTTGAATTCACAAAACTGGCACAAAATTAATCAAATAAGCACAAAAAATATTATTAGAAATAATGTAAATATTCGACCATCAACTTTTGTGTATAGGTTATAAAATAACGCGCATAACATGCTTACAGAGTTACCAACACTAAAATATAACATTTTTCTAGAAAGTACAGAGTATTCATGTTCAGTTAGTATACATTACGCTAAAGATAATAACATTTTAAAATATGTTAAAAAATAAAATTCGGGAATCCCCATTTGGGGATCAGGGAAGCTAATGGGTTAATACAAGAATGAATACAATTGAAGAAGCAATTTAACATATAAAAACAATATGTCAATTAATTGCTGGAGCAAGGATTTTGAAAAAGGAAGATTTGGATAGAAATATAAACAGGTTTTATTTAGTTTTTAAATAATTATATTTAATAAAGGATGCAGTTATTTTTTTTATTAGTCTCTTTTTATTCTATATAAAATATATTTGTTAAATTTAGACGAAGTTCGGAACTATTTTCTTCTTGCATAGATTAAGAAACTCAATTTCTAAAAGGTATAGCCACAGAGTCTGAGTTTAATATATAGGATTATTCAAAAGTAAGTTACATTTTCCAAGTTCTGTAATTAAAAACAGATTTTTATTGATCAAACATTGGGGTTTATTACAAAACAAATTACGTCAGCGCAAATTCTGAATATATCCACCATCTTGTTCTTCAATAAGAAGCAGCCTTTCTTTTATATTGTGGATAACATCATGGAGTAAATTTATTGGAATATCTTCCACTTGTTGTGAAATTGATTCTTTGAGCTGCTGGATAGTCGGTATCCTTTTCTTTAGGATAGCCCCATAGCCAATAATCTGCGGATTGATATTTGGAGAACGCGCTGGTCAAAGACTGCGAAAGTTTCTGCTTATGATACGATTGCTAAAAATCTTAGTTAACAGATTTTTTACTGTAGTGTAAATATGGGAGAGTGTGCTATTTTGAATAAAGATGATATTTTCAATATCGTAATTGTGCAATAATTTCGCAGCATGGCAAAATATCGGTCTCCAGTAACACTAACGGTTTTTAATTGCCCATTTTGATTTTTCTCAAAAAGGTATGGTGCTAAATTGAATCAGGATGTGATCCCAATCCAGATGGTTACTTTCGAATAATGACTTCCTTGCTGAATTATACAGGGTGGCCCAAAATGACCGAAGGGGTTTGAGTTCATTATAACTTCTTATTTAAGACATAATTATTAATTTTTTTTATTTTAAATACAGTATATTAATGGAGAATATTTTTAATTTAATTATGAAAAATTATATCTCGCAAGTGGTGGCCATTTTCTGCTTCGCATATTCGTGCTCTTTCCAAAACATTTTCCATAACCTTTCGCAAAACTTCAGGTGTTATGTTGTTGATTTCGTCGCGTATATTATTTTTTAATTTTTGTATGGTTCGAGGCTTATTAATATAGAGTTTTCCTTTCAAATAACCCCAAAGGAAACAGTCTGAAGCGGTTAAATCCGGTGAACGCGGAGGCCAATTAAAATCGTTTGTACGGGAAATAATTCGTTCACCAAAGATTTCGCGTAAAAGAGCCATTGTGTCCCTCGCAGTGTGCGCTGTGGCTCCATCCTGTTGGAACCATACTTGCGGATGATTTTCCACTGCCGGCCTTAAAAAATTTTCCAACATTGTCCGATATCTAACACCAGTGATGAAAACGGCGACACCGTGTTCATTTTCAAAAAAATATGGGCCAATTATCCTTTCCGACGAAACACCGCACCAAACGGTACACCTAAGTGGGTGTAATTCTCGCTGTTGAACTACTCTTGGATTTTCCGTAGCCCATATCCTGCAGTTTTACCTATTAACGAACCCATTTAATTGGAAATGGGCTTCGTCGCTCATAATGAAATTATGAATAAAATCATGATTTTCTTCTGCTTTTTAACGAAAATAAATTGCATAATCAAGTCGTTGCTGGTAATCTGTCGGTTTCAATTGTTGGACAAGATGAATTTTGTATGTAAACATTCTTATTGTATGCAAAATTCCCTGGAGCGACCCTCTTCAGAGGCCAAGTTGTGTCGAACGTCTCCTGGTTGATGTTTCTCCATCTTCCCAATACTCTCCTATACCCGTTCAATATTGTCATCCGTGTGCACCGTTCGTCGTCTGCCGGCACCAGGAAGGTTCCTTACTACCCCTAGTTCTCGAAAATTTGCAACCAGACGGTTTATTGTTGACTCTGAGGGTCCAACCCGCACATTAAAATAACGACGACATGCACGCTGAGTCAAAACAATGGATCGTTGATTTGAGAAATAAAGTTCAACGATTTTGGCACGTTGTTCAATTGTGTACTGTTCCATTTTAAATTCCCCAAGTCTTCTTTACAAAATACTGAAAACAAAAAAAAAATTATAATAAAAAAGTTATAATGAATTAAAACCGCTTCGGTCATTTTGGGCCACCCTGTAGTATGCGGATAATTTTGCGACCAAATCCTACAATTGTGCGTATTAACACCCCCACTCATTTAAAAATGCGCCTTGTCGGTCCATAAAACGCTATCCGGCCACTGCTGAGTTTGTTAAATTTGTAATAGTACACGAAGAGCAAAAACATATCTAAATGGTTTATCCGTTTCTTTATGTTCAAATAAAACTAGCATTTTATACAGATACATTTTTAGATGTCGGTAAACAATGTATCCTAGGGAGCCGTTTTCTTTCATTATTATAAACACGTCAAATAAAGAAAGAAAACGCCTCACTACGATTCACTTTTTGCCGGAAACCTACACACACAGATAGATACCTGAAAGCCCAGTCACACCACCATTCGTCACAACTGACCTACGTAGCAAAAACATTAGGACTACCATCCGAAAAACTAGCAAACGATTTACACAAATATGAGGAAAGAACAACTATTAATAATGCTCTACTCGCGAATAGTTACTCAAATTGGACAATAAACAATCAAGAAACAGCCACAACAGAACAACACCTACAGAAAAAGTGAAAGAAGAGTATATATACATCGAGAGCCTTTCTCCCGTACATAAGAGGCACCACAGATAAAATAAGCCGAATATTACGAAAGGACAACATCGATACCGTTTTTACTACACATAGAGAAATAGAAAATTTAATAGTAACGCTAAAGATAGATTCCCATTCGAAGATAAGGGCGTCTATGAAATACCATGTTCGGACTGTGAACAATCCTATGTGGGCCAGACAAACAGGCGAATAAACGTAAGGAGAGAGGAATACAATAATACAGTCGTCAAGAAAGAAGTAACATCATCCCTAGCTCAACATCGGATGCTAACGGGTCATACTATCGACTTCGATAACACTAAGATTTTAGCAAAGTACGAAAACTTATCCATAAGAATTATTAGAGAAGCGATTAAAATAGAAAAAAGACCAGTCTTAATAAATGCGACGACGACCTGCGCCTGCCATATACATGGAAACCCCTTCTATCTCACCTACATATCAACACTGAACCGAAACACGGCGTACCGCTATATCAATCAGACCGTCCGTAGAACATAAGATCCGGACCAATCACACGAAGCCGTTCGTGCGCGACAAAAAAAAGGCCACACCCCACTCCGACACAACAGTATAAAAGCAGAGACAGCTCACCAGAACGGCATTCGACCGCCAACTCCGATCAACGCAAGACCAACTACAGAAGATAACGACTGCGATCTCGCTGAAACGTCGAGAAAATGAGTCCTTTCCAGGACATATCCCATACGCGGAAAGGCACCCGAGAAGCAAAGACTTCATATATCGGGTTACTACAAAAGAATCATTTTTAGAAAGCTATATTTTAGAAAGTATTATAGATAGAATAGTAAATGACATAGTCTATAGTCAGTAACGACCTTCAAGTTTAGAACGTGCGCCTATGTACATCGCTTGACATGCGCACACCAAAGCCAGCACGCTGTATGCAAAATGGCGACGATGCAAAAGAGGGGGTCTTGCGTGTTAGAGTACGCGCGATGTTTCTTTCTTGTTACGGAGCAATTGCGTTCCGACGGCAATACGAAAGTGATGCTCCAGGTCATCAGAGCATTCTACGATGGTATCGAGAATTTCAGACAACAGGTTCACTTACTAATCATAAAAGCACCGGACGTCCACGAGTGCCTGAAGCAACGCTGGATGCGGTTAGACAATGCTTCGTGTGTTCGCCACAACAACCTACCAGTGGCATAGGCCGTGTACTTGGTATTCCGCAGCAAACTGTTTGGAAAATTTTGCGGAAGCGTTTGCCATTCAAGCCGTACCGTATACACATGGCACAAAGTTTACGTCCAGACGACTATGTCAAGCGAAGCGAGTTTTGTTGTGACATGTAGACAGCAATAGAGGACGACGAATTTGCTAACCGTCTCGTGTTTAGCGTCGAAGCGACATTTCATTTAAGTGGCAAGGGGAACCGCCATAACATTCAGATATGGGGTACAAAACCACTTCATATCATTGTGCAACACAAAAGTGTACGGACCGTTTTTCTTCCGTGAAAAAACTGTGAACGGTATATCCTATCTCGATATGTTGCAATTGTGGTTCTTTCCGCAACTGACAGATGATTCAAACAACTTTACAATCCAACAAGGTGGTGCTGCGCCTCATTGGCAGAATGTAGTTCGTCGGTATCTAAACGAGGTACTACCTCAACGTTGGATAGGCAGTTGTGCTGAAACACATGTGGTATTGTACGCGTGACCTCCCAATTCTCCCGATCTTACCCCGTGCGATTATTTCCTTTGGGGGTATATTAAAGACAGGGTTTACGTACCACCATTACCTACAACACTTAAGGAACTCAGAAAACGCAATACTGCTGCTGTTAACAGTATCGACCGCGACACCTTGCAGCGTGTATGGACTGAACTGGACAATCGTTTGTTGTGTGACTCGAGGAGCCCACATTGAACATTTGTAATGATATGTTCACAAACTTGATTATTTTCACTGCATATAGACATGTCATTTAGTATTCTATCTGTAATACTTTCTGAAATATAGCTTTCTCAAACCCGATGATTCTTTGGTAGTAACCCTGTATATATATACAGAAGTAACGATGGTAACTTCAAGACTCTTGAAGTTACCATCGCAACGAGGAGATCCTCAAGAAAAAGTTAAAGGTGATGTCATCGAAATGTCAGGAAAAAAATTGTGCTTCTCAGGACAAAATCATCCAAACGCGGCGAAATATCCCGAAGCACAACGCTTCATATTTGTATAAGAATGATTCAAGAAATTATCGATATATGCTAAATTTCGGAAATCCTTACATGTTCTTATAATGAATCCAAGTACTTTGCAACATTTGGAGTAAATATCTCCAACGTGCCCATTAAAGGACAATTTGGGATCACATAATACTCTTCACAATACTTTGACAGTCGTACATATATCTGACATTTTCTTTATTGTTCAGTAATCGCTTTCAATGTTTTTGGCTTTTCCTAGACTAAGTAATTACATTTATACATTTAAGTGTATTTAAATTTAGTTTGTTGCTAATACACCAATCTGATAAATTATTTATACCCTCTTACCATACTGGATAGTCATTTTAACTAACTATTCTTCGGGAAATATTAAGACCATCAGCATACAAAAAACAGGTAGAGGAAACACAGCTACAGATGTCGTTAATGAATTACACAGGTCTACAAAATTAAACTTTTTGGCAGATGTTTTTATTTTGAAAACTGATTTTATATAATTTTGGTAGGCTGATTTCAAAAATTCTATGCATTTATTTGTATCACGTAAGGTTTTTTTGCAAATATTAAATGAGAAAAAACGATATTTCTAAAACAAATTATTTGTTTATTGAGTAAAAAGGTGGAATACACGTTAAAAAAGTGGAAGAAAATACTTTACTCAGTCTTTTTTAAGTGAAATCTTTGTCTTTTTGCCAGAAAGCTGCGCTGTCCGGACATTCGGTTGTATGTTTTTAAGGGCATATCCCGTTTTAACATCCAGCAGTAGTCCGCCATCATCGTTATGCTCCATCTGCCTTGGTATCGCCGTTCCATTTCCTTAATGTCTTGGTGAAACCTCTCTCCCTGTCCTTCGCTAACTGCTCCAAGATTTTCAGGAAAATAGTTCAAGTGTGAAAACAGGAAATGCACTTTCAAACTCATATTACAACCTAGACGATGAAAGTGTTGTAACATATTTTGAACAATATTTTTGTAGTTTTCGTTCTTAGAGTTCCCAAGAGACTTATCAATTACTTCTTTAAATGAAACACAGGCGTTTTTCTCGACATTGGTCATTGTGTTTTGAAAATCCTTGTCTTTGCATAATGTTCTTATCTGCCGCCCAACAAAAATACCTTCTTTTAACTTGGCATCGGATAAGGCTGGAAATGTCTCGCACAAATATTTAAAACACTGTCCATTTTTGTCTAGGGCTTTAACAAACTGCTTCATCAAGCCAAGTTTGAAATGGAGAGGAGGCAGCAAAACTTTTTTTGGGGTCAACCAAGCTATCTCTTAATACATTTTTGCTACTAGGTGTAAGGCTTGTTCTAGAGGGCCATTCGATTTGAGTCCAATGTCTATCCCTTGCTTGACTATCCCACTCACAAATAAAGCATGGAAATGTTGTATAATCTCCGTGTTGTCCTAGTAGCATGAACAGCACTTTAAGGTCACCACAAAGCATCCACTGATGTTCTTGGTAGTTTATTTTCTTTAAAAGAAGTTCAAAATTTTCATACGTTTCCATTAAATGTACCGAATGGGCAACGTGAACCGAGGCCAGCTCGTTACCATTGTGCAATAAAACGCCTTTTAAACTACGCTTACTTGAGTCAATAAACAGGCGCCATTCTTCTTTTACATACGGCACATTTCCTAATTTTGAAATTAATAGGTTCAGTGCGCATGACTCCGTTCGGAGTCGGCGCGTTCTATGTAGTAGTGCGCTCGACTCCGATCGGAGCCATCGTCCCTAACAAGTTTAAACAGCCAGTAGTGATACAGCACTGATGAGAATCGGATGTGGATGCGTGAGCGTATTTGTTACAAATCAAAAATTGTAAAATATTTTGCCGTTCGTAAATATTGACATTCTTGCCGTAAAAATGGCGGATAGTCCGCCAGTACCGTTAAAGAGAGCTAAATATAGTTTTAAAAATCCTAAGAAACTCACAGATGAAGAACTGTTAGCAATAGCAATGGCTTCGAGTGATGAAGACGATTTGTGGGGTGTTACGGATGAAGTGGATATTGCACTTGAGCAAGTTGATTCTGAATCCGAAGAAGAAGATTCGGACGATCATGAAACACGTAATAAGTTCAATATTTTTAGAAATATATGTTACTTAGTAGATAATTTTGTTAGATGTGTTAGATGAATTACATCCAGGACCGGAAGTTGCACAAACAAGTTCTGATACAGTCCCAAACTTGACTCTCTCAGAATCTCATGGCAAAGGTATTATTTGTGATTTTGGTTATTGTTATAAACAGGTAATATTTTTTTTACCTGATATAAGGTTCGGTTGATAACACGCCGCTCCCACGTCAGCCTGTGCCCCAATTACCGACGACAACATTCCAGACTGGAGGGATGAACCCACAGGCACAAACAATTTTCCTTTTTTGAAAAGAAATGAAGAAATGTTAGTGCCAATTGCTGATAATATGGAACCAATTAATTACTTTCGCATGATATTTGATGATGTGATACTTAACATGTTTGTCAATGAAACTAATCAATATGCTCAAGAGGTATTTCGTGGACCGGGAATATCAGAGAAATCTAGAATAACGAGATGGAAACCAGTTATATGTGAGGAGATGCTAACATTTATAGCTTTAGTACTTCATACAGGCACAATAAAATTAAATCGTCTACCAGACTATTGGAAAAAGCACTCGTTATTCAATTTGACATGTTTTTCTAGGCACATGAGCCGAGACCGATTCTTGGTAATTATGCGATGTTTGCATTTTGCAAAAAATCCAGAGTCTGAAGAAGATGTAAATGATGGCTTATATAAACGACCTCTTATAGATTTTTTCAATGAAAAAATGGCATCTATTTATTGTCCCGATAAAGAGTTGTCACTTGACGAATCTATGGTATTGTGGCGTGGGCGATTAGTTTTCCGCCAGTACATAAAAAACAAGCGCGACAAATACGGTGTGAAATTATATATGGTGACCGAACCTAGTGGTATTATACTGAAGTCACTGGTATACACCAGGACGCTGGATGACTCTGGAGGAAAAGGTCACACCACACATTAAAATTATTAGGCGGTCGTTTAGATTTAGGCCATTCCATTTACATGGATAATTATTATAATTCCTTTGAATTGGCAAAACAGCTTAGTAATCGAAGTACTTATTGCACTGATACTATCAACGTCAAGAGAAAACACAATCCTAAAGACGTTCTAACAAAGAAACTAAAAGAGGGAGAAACGATAGCCAGATATGCAGACAATATAATAATTGCAAAATGGAGACACAAACGAGATGTTCTCTACATTTCTAATGAATTTGATAATGCAATGATAGAGTATGCCGATAAACGACATCGCACTAGAACAAAACCTACTGCGATTTTGCACTACAATCAGCACATGGGCGGTGTTGATCGACAAGATCAGCTAAATTCCTACTATCCTTGCGAGATGGAACAAAAAAATTGGTCTACATTTTATTCAGTTGATATTGCTGAACTCCTACTTTTTATAACGCAAACTATTCAGCACAAAATATATCTTTGTACGATTTTAGGATGTCGCTTTTGAGTAGTATGTTACACATAGATGAAACTCCGGTGCCTAAAACGACTACAACAAAAACAAAGAATGCCTTGACAAAAATTACGTCAAAAGCTAAAGACGGTCGCATAAACCGTAAGAGATGTAACGTGTGCTCCACAAATAACGTGAGAAAGCAGGTAACTTACCATGCGATAAATGCCCAGGACAACCTGGATTTTGCGTTGGTGCATGTTTTGCAAATGTTCATCCCTAGAATGTACGTTGGTTTGAAAATTTTAGTTTCTATTTTTTTTTTAAGTTTCAATGTTTATAATTATAAACTTTAACAAACTTGGCTTAATTTATTTTGATCCCTCATCTTGTGTTTTCAATATTATGGCATATTTTGTTCGGCTCCGATAGGCGCCGGTCAGCACTGCGGATTAAATATTTATCTAGGTACACGTGACTCTCATCGGAGTCAAGGACCAAAAAGACGTAAACAGCCTGTATATACACTTTTGTAATTTTTTTTTATAAACAATATGCCAAATTAACACTAGATGCATTGATAGTTTCAAAAAAAAATTCAGCTCCCGGGATACTCTAGCCTTTAAAAGTCGCAGCGAATGTGTTAAGTCAGGAATATTGTTGCAATACACTAGCGGTCCGTCTTGAGTAAAATATTGACATAACTCTTTTTCGCGATCCCGGTAAAAGCTTGATGTGACGCCAGGTGCCAGTAAATGTTTCTCACGAAGTCGGGAGGCTAACAATTCGGATGCATCCTTTGGAAGGTGCAAATCTCTAATTAAAGCATTTAGTTCGCTCTGGTTAAACACTTCGGGTTCTCTGAAATCTGGTGTGAAAGCTGAGTCATCTGGGTCGCAATTAGATTCCTCTGATTCTGACGATATGACGTTTTCTAGTGCTTTTGGGGCGGTAGGTATCGGTACATCTGGTCCATGAGGAACTGGTCGAATAGCAGAGTCAAGATTGGGATACACAATTTGTTTCTTATTTTTTCTGTTGAATCCTTGAACATTACACGAACAAAAATAACAATTATCACTGTGATTTCTAGGCTCTCGCCATACCATAGGAACACCAAAGCTTAAACATTTCTTCCTACCTTTTTGCCAGTTTCTTAATGCTTCAACGCAAACGGAACAAACAGTATGAGGAGCCCAGGACTTGTCTTGGTCGCCAATTTTTACACCAAAATAAGCGTGGTATACATTTTTCACAAACGAAGTTATAGTTTGCCTCTGCTTTACTACGACATAACTACCACAGATATAACAAAAGTTATTCGGATTGTTCGCACAATGTCTTCTTTCCATATTTATACGTTCTAGAACACTTAAAATTCGCAACAACGAAGACAACAAGCGCGCGGACACAGTAGCACGACGACTAACACAACCAAACTGCACATAAGCAGGTTTCAACGTTGTATTGACGCTTCTGCGCCGACTCTGTTGCTTTGCTGAGAAATCTAATATTAACCAGTGTTGCCAAATCACATTTAATTTCATAAAAATCAAAGAATTTAAAAATCATGCCTAACATGGAACAAACATATTCTTGTCTGTATATTAATAAATTAACATTTTTAAGATATAGAGCGCTATAAAAAAAATTTACGTGATAGAGCAAAAATATGGCGTTTTTTGGAATAACATATACAAATTAGCAAACAGCTTTCAAACATCAAAATCACTGTAGACCTGTGTTATTTGACCAGGATTAAATATCTATGCGACACCAGTGATTGCAGAAAATCTTCTGCGTCTTAACACTCTCTTGGTCAGCGTACTGCACTAATGATATATTGAAGATTTTACTGATATCTTTATTTAATCAATTTTTCCAGTAGGAAATTTAAGATTTACTACTATAATTAATACCCATCAACACAGATAATAATGTGTATTTATTATATAACCAGGCCGGGTCTATAAGATAGAATTTTTTTATTGCGGCGTTACTAATGAAACGCCAGACAAAAATACCAATTACAGGCATAGAAGCGCTCGCTTTGATGTTACTATAATTTCGTGTCCACAAAGTTAACATCACACGAAAGCAGGACCCGTTTGTTCCACAACAACCCGTTCGGTGGCAGGCAGTAGCTAAATTGAGACAGAGACGGGCGGGGAGTTTGCGAAATATACTTTTTTTTTCAAATAAATTCGCATGTCGTTCGCAGAATTCCCGCCATGCGAGAAAGCAATTCGTCAACTAGCAGAACATACAAAAAAGAACTGGTGGTAGATCTTATGATTCTCTTTCTGCTGTGTATATATATATATATATATATATATATAGGGTATATGTGTGCATGTTATATTTTCAATACAATTGCGTTTTTATCTCATCTGAAAAGTTCTCCTTTCCCGCTCTTTTCAACCATTCGTTGTTCATACGTATTCTTTTTTGATATGGGATTCACAAACACGTGTTGGACTCGTAAATTTCAATTTATCTCTCGCCATGCACACAAAACACAAAACTGTTATTACATTTTGACTTATTATTCGGACGGTATTGTATCAGAAATGTATATTCTCTAACATGTATTTTTTTCAGCATTTTATGCGAAAATTTACTCCGTTATCGATCTCGCTGTACCTAACATTAAAGAGCAGACCTTATAAATGTATTTTCCCTTGGCGACTTAACCCTAGAATGGTATCGTTATTTTCTAGTACATGACTAGTACAGTGGTGTCGCATATGACACATCATTATATCTTTAACTTTTATATAGTTATCGTTCAAAATAAAAACAAAAGTATAATTTTACATTAATTTTATTATAAAAAATAAAATGGTACAAAAATATAAAAGAGTTATTCTCACAAAAATACTAATTACAGTTCTTCACTGCAGGGAGGACAAATAGGCTTTCTGTGTTCAGCACAAATGTGTTCACCGCATCTCACACATAATTCTCGACCTTTTCTGTTGGCATTTCTAGGGCAAATATGACAACATTTCTGACCGACAGATTGATTTCTTTTTTCCAAACTAGGATTCTTTTCTTCCACACCTAAAATATCCTGAATTAGTAGACGTAAATATCTGGATATTGTTGGCACATTCAGTCTGCTTTCCAATTGGGGTTTGATCAATTGCATGCCTAAGTTTTGAAGAAATTGTCATCTTGGGATGTATTTATAAGCACTATTTTGTTTTTGTTTGTTGGCGTTATATATAACATTAGCATTGGTTCCAATTCCATCTATCATTCCATAAAATACACGTAAAGGCCATCGACGGGTTTTTCGTGACACAGTTTTTGAGTGACACAATTGATCATATGTATCTACACCACCTTCGTCGTCGAATTATAAAATAGAATGATTTCGGGTTTTTTAGTTTCGTGTTCAATTTCGCCATAAGTGTGAAAAGTTGAAAACAACAAAACTATTTTATTCTTTTTAGGTGAAAACGAAACCATAGTTTTATTTTCGTCGTAAGCAAAATCAGAGCTAGGAACAGTAGCTTTTTTCTTCAAGAAAGTTGGCGGAATATCTGCTTTATTTTTACGTAACGTTCCTACCATGGTTAGTTTCTTTTCCAATAATTTATTTGCCAAATCCGAGGACGAGAACCAGTTATCCATGGTAACATTCCGGTTTGTTCCATATATGCTTTCACACAGTTTCAGGACATATTGAGTAGGTAAAGTTTCAGAACTAGTTCTTCTTTCTTTTCCAATATATGGAATAGCAGAAAGCATGTAAAATGTTTTAGAGTCGCACATCATAACAATTTTTATGCCATATTTATCCGGCTTATTTGGAATATAGATTTTGAATGGACATCTTCCTCTAAAACCAAGAAGTTGTTCGTCTACAGTTACATATGCGCCGGGTGTATAATTTTCTGAACACTTTTCAATAAATTTATCCCACAGAAATCTGATAGGTGCAAATTTATCATCCTTACGCTCTTGTCTGGTATTTTTGTCATCAAAGCGAAGACAATTAAGTAAAAACTCAAAACGCTTTCGTGACATGGTTGCTCTGAAAATGGGTAATCCATATTGTCTGAACCATAAATCAGAAGTACTTAGAGAACTTGTTTTTAAAACCCCACTCATATACAACAGCCCCAATAAAGCCAATATTTCTTGTCTATTAGTACACCCTATAAAGCTTTGATTATTAGCATATTTGGAGGATTGTCTTGTTATTTCTTGGTTTGTGTGTTGAATAATACAATTAATCATTTCGTCGGTGAAAAATAACTTCCATGCTTCAATCTCATCTGCAGCTTTTAATGAGTTTGACTTTGGCCCTGGTAATCGAAGCACAATGTTCTTTTGCATTGTACGGCTATTTTTTGAAAAAATGGTGATTTATACCATTTGTAACCATTTTTTCCATAAATTGCCTTTCGACGTGTAGCAGATTCTTCTTCGGACTCTTCTCCCTCACTGCTAGACTCGACAGAAAAAGTATCTGAATGCTCACTGTCTAAAAGTTCCTCATCTTCAGATACACTGTCGTCGCTCACTATTTCTGGAACAATATTGTCAAAATCTGTTTCACCTCTCTCGTAAGAACGTATAATATCCTCTAACTCTGCTTGAGTCAATGCTTTACTAGTGGAAGCAATATTTTGTAAATTAAAAAAATAATATCAAGAATGGTATTCTGGAGTCGTATGTGACACAACCAATTGCTATCGATACGTAAAACAGAACAGAGCACTTACAACTACCGCATTCAAAGCTGTACTGACACGTCGAGAGGTACGTATGTGGTCGCTAACTTCTCTCTTCAATTATGCGTTTGGGAAAGAGCTAAAGTGTAGCTGTGTCAAAGGCGACACCAACGTACCATTCTAGGGTTCTAGGGTTAACATTCTAGGATTAACTATCATCAAAAGAATAATGAAAGTGAAATAATATTGTTCCGAGCAGTGGAAGAAAAGTAAATGTCGATTTCATCTTAAGGAATTTGATAAATTAAAGTACAGGATGAAACAAGGGATCTTGGTTGCATAAAATAACTACCAATCTTACGTAGGGGATCATTGGAGACTGAAGATCGATATGAAAACAAAACTAGTCGCACAAAAATGGGGTGCATGTCGCATTGTGGCGAGGAAAGTTTTATTCTTCTAGTAATATAGGTGTCCTACTAGGGCCGCCTATTTTGAATTTAGCGCCATTTTTTTGTGTCAATCGCATAGTGTTCTTGTTTGACAGCTATCATGTGTGAACATTGGGGTTTAGTCATGGAAAATTACACGAATGCACAATGCATGGCGGTTGTGAAAATCCACCACCGAACTAGTGAGAGAATCCTTCCACTTCGATTCGTCATCGTTCTCAGCCATTGAGATCTTCACGAAGCACTTTACAGCGAATGTTAACTAAAGATCTACATTTGCATGCTTTCGAGATTCAGTTGAAGCAGGAAGACCATGAACATTACTGAATGTTCACAGAATTGATCTTACAGCAACAAGAAGTGAATGGTGATTTGTTTAAGAAAATCATCTGCTCTGATGAGGCGCATTTCGAACTTAATGGCTATGTCAACAAACAGAATTGTCGCATTTGGGGAGCTGAAAATCCAAGAGTGTTCATTCAACGTCTCATGGGTCCACACGAGACACTGTTTGGTGCGCACTTTGGGCTAGTGGAGTTATTAGATCGTTCTTCTTCGATAATATGGCTGGTAACACGGTCATCATTAATGGCGTTCGTTACCGTGAGATGATAAACAACTTTTTCTGGCCTCACATTGCTGAAATGTACCTCAAAAACATGTGGTTTCAACTGGCCGGCACAACTTGCCATACACCGAACGAAATAATGGAATTGTTGAAGAATGATAGAAGAAGAACCCAGCATAATGTACCTACATACCCAATTAATATGATTTCATTTACTCTTCAATATTTATTTTTCTAAAACATAACGTGTCAGAATAAATTTGTTGTTATTCTCGTATTATTGCTAGAACTATAAAAGAAAGGAAAATTGTAGGGGAGACCGGGGCTAATAGGCAAGTTTTTTAGAAAATTTTTGATAGAGATTAAGTTATTGTATTTTTTTCTTGTAACAATATATTTTTATTCTTCCGATACTTTTGTCTATAGATTGGAGTGGATTGGAATGATCTTTAATCAAAAATAGTAAAGATATGAACGATGAAAATATATTTACATATGGGCACACTTACCCCGGGGTCGAGGTTAGTTTACCCACGTGCAGCACGTAGGCCTGCTTTTTGAAAAATAGAAAAGTTGTAGAAATTGTTATGTTTGTTTATTTAACAAAAAAACATCACTTGTAATTACAAATTTGCATTTTTCATATATACGGTATGCGCCAAAATAAACAACACTGAAATTACTGAAGTATATTATTTATTACTTATACATTATTATGTCTATAGAATACATGTGTGACTGGTCGCCCCGTCCTGTTGAAACCACTGTTTTTCCATCCGAAGGTCCCTGGCACGACAAAACCCTCTGAGATCTTGAACAAATGGCGTTACCACAATGTTTCTATAACGTTCCTGGGTAACAGTAAGAGGTGTGCCATCATCATCCTCAATGAAATACGGACCAATCACACCGTGTGCTGACACTGCACACCATATCGTTACACGGGCACTATGTAGCGGTTTTTGGATAATCACGTCTGGCTTACCGAAACCAAGGAAGCGAGTTGTTTGTTTATTGATGTAACCCTCCAAGTGAATATGACTTTCGTCTGAGAACCACACATTATTCAAGAAATCTGGATCCTCGTACAACATAGCCAAAAATTGTCCACAATACGCAACCCTGGCATTCATATCTTAGTTTGACAATAGTTGTCCAACTTGAATTCGGTACGGAAATCCACTTACATCTTTGAACAAACGCCGAATCGACGTACTGCTGATATTCAGCTTAAATGGCGTTCGCCGAAGACTCGGTTCGGTGATTGCAAAACCTGATTGAGGACACGTCCATGGTTCCCATTCGTTCTCACAGTTACTGGCCTACCAGACCTTCCCTTCCGTTGGCACAACACACTGCCGGAACGACGAAATTTCTCAACAATAGAAAGCATATCTTTGTTGGGAGGTGCCTCTTTATGAAATTGATCGCGATATGTTTCCGTCACTAACTTCAAACTCGGTCCACCTTGTTTGCCTTTTCCGTACGATCGAAAATAATGCTCGACGATAAACACTTTTTCCTCAGTCGTGAGACCCATTCTGAACTATAACATCACATAACAACGTTCCTTGCACTACTAAAAACACATAACGCTGCTAGTATCATACGTCAAAAAGCAGGCATGCGCATAACAATGGCACGCATTTC
The DNA here is from genome assembly GCA_935421215.2 of Melolontha melolontha. NCBI lineage: Eukaryota > Metazoa > Arthropoda > Insecta > Coleoptera > Scarabaeidae > Melolontha > Melolontha melolontha. Next base: position 227,758,636 of record OW285236.1, on the reverse strand, counting down.
AGTGTTGTTTATTTTGGCGCATACGTTAATACCTTTCAAAAACATGCAAGATGTTGAATAAAAATCTCACAATTCTCACAGATATAAAATGTTGTATTTCTATCTGTGCACGCTGCTATACTAAGGTACCCCTCTCTCAGCTGAGGCAATCTTTCCAATCTGTCTAAAACGGCGTCTAGTCACCACTTTGTTAAGCTTCTGAACCACTGTGGCCCCAGTTTTATCAATGTTCAATATCTGCAGCCTCAAAGTTCTTTCTTTTTAAAACATCATCTAGATTGTCAAAGAATTTATTGACATTGTTTATGTTGAAACTTGATGCTGGTGCCTTGTAGCTTCAGGCGTTCTAATAGATAGAGACTGATGTCGTTTTAAAAAACTTACAAACCAATTGGCGTTCAAAGTCTCTGAAATTGTTACATTATTTGCAACAGCATATTGATAAGCAAATTTTTTCATTTCTATCGGTGACAGTATGTAGTAAACATCAGCAGTATTTTTTTTAATAATTGCATAACAATATTTCCTGATCGTTAGAAAAGATCTTAAATAAATATCTAAAATTTAAATATGTACTTGTTTAATAATACCGGTCGGGTTTTCGTGTAGCCAACTTGAATGTTTCTTATTAATTCTGGAACATTTCGATTATTCAAGAAATTTTTATTTTAATTTTATTGCAATATTTGCCGAGAGTCCTTATTGGAATATCAGATTCCCTTGCAGATTTTCTTATAGAGATGTTTTGTACTAAAACAGCTTCCATGGCCCTGTTTATAATTTCTCTTTGAATGATAGTTCTCTGAGATTTCCATTTATATGTTCTCATTCTTGCTGGAACTAGAAAACGCAACCACCCACCTAGTCAACATACCCCGCTTCTCTGTGTGTTAACTAGCCCCAACTAACCTTAAAACACAAACGTAACTGCAATCTTAAAATTAATAAGATAGTCACTTCGAAACTATAAAAGCATTCGCACAATGAAACATTTAAAATAGTGTAGTACTTCCGAAATTGGTGGAGACTGTGGCTTGTAATCTGAAACAGAAATAAGAAAAACACTCAACCACAATATATATCAATAAATACTGTATACGTATTTCGGCAACTAAGTTGTCATCTTCAGTAGAGTAACCTTAAAAACTGAAAAATGTTAAACGTAGCGTCTTTGGCTAAGGTAAACCTTATAAGATATGCTCTTCACCAAATAGCCAGTGGGATAACACATAGTGTTATTAAACTTAGTTGCCGATATACGTATATAGTATTTATTGATATATATATTATGGTTAAGGTGTTATTTCTGTTTCAGTGTAGTACTTATTTTAAAATTTGATGCGAACTTCCGAGAGACATTACAAATATTGTAAAAACGCGTAAATTTACTTACCAGCTACTAAATAATAAAAACACACATGCACTTTTACAATAAGCTCTTCTCACACTGAGATTGCGTTGGAGGGCAGTAGACTTCATCAACTAACGGAAAGTCGGTCCCGTAAAGCCATCTTACAGCGTAAAGCAAAAATATTTGCGGTGGGTCTAACGTGTGTTCTTTTGAAAAGTCAATCTAGGTTACTTTGAAATTTTGATAGAATAAGACGCATATATATAAGTATATGTTGGTTGTTCCGTAAACGTAAATCCAAATGACATTTGATAATGTCAATCACAAATATCAGTTAGTGCATAAAACAATCGTGCGTCGATTCTGGCTTAAATAAATTGCTTCTCAGTTTTAAAATGGCTTTCACTTTAGAACGTCAAATTTTTTTAGTCCAGGCTTATTTTCGAAGTGGTAATAAAATTGATGGTTTATGGGTTTATTAAGTTCAAGATTGCATGGTAGAATTTCAAGTTGAGTTTCCACATTTTGTAATAGATTATATACGATTTAAGAATACTTTGGATAGAACTTTAAAACTTTATTCCGAAACTGGTAGTCTCTTAAGAAAATCAGGCAGCGGAGCAGTTAAGAAACGTATACCTCAAGTTGTCAATCGTGTTGAAGAAATAATGGAAAATGAACCACAAACATATGTTCGACATTTGAGTCAACAAATTAACACTTCTGTTGGTACAACTCACAAGTTATTAAAAAAAGATATGCAACTTTATCCATACCGTGTCACAGAAGTACAAGAATTGTTAGAAATTGATTACCCACGTAGACTACAGTTTTGTAATTGGTTTGTAAATATGAACAATAATGGAGAACTTTCGCAAAGAGTCATCTTTACTGATGAAACATGGTTTTATAAAACGGGATACCTAAATTCACAAAATACAAGAATTTGGATTAGTGAAAATCCACATGTAATTAATGAAGAATCGCTACATCCAGAGAAAATTGATGTTTGGGCAGCGATAAGCCAAAGGCGAATTGGACCAATATTTTTTCAGTGAACGTTAAATGCTCAAAGGTACCGTACGGAAATTATACAACCATTTGTTAATCAGTTACATGATGATGAACTTCAAAATGCATATTTCCCACAAGACGGAGCACCTTGTCACTGTACTGTAGAATCTTTGGATTATTTAAGAGAATTTTTTGATGAGCGTATAATTAGTCAAAATAGTGAAATTGCCTGGCCTGCACGTTCATGCGATTTAACACCTTACGACTTCTTTTTGTGGCCTTATCTAAAAAATAACATATTTCGAACACCTATATTGAATTTGAATGATATGCTACAGAGAATCGAACAAAAATGCATGGAAATTAATAACAATCCAGTAATGTTGCAGAATATCATCAGAAATTTTGAACGGAGGATTTTAAAGTGCATTGATCTTGAAGGACAACATTTTCAACATTTGTTATAGTTTTCAATAAATACCTATTATTTGTTATTTATTTGTATGTATGTATGAAACTGTCAAAATATACGACTTCGTAGATTAAGTAGTAAATTTTAATTTACGACATACTTCAAAATGTTCTCAGTAAATCACATGCTACTAGATTGACTTTTCAAATGGACACTTGTTACCTACCCCTATGGTCTACTAGCCCCGATCTCCCATACATAGTTTCTAAAGAAAAAATGAATTTGTTGACCAGTGATTAACACATTTCACTATTCCCGTTATATTTTTTGTAGAATACAGGTTTTAGTTATCAATTTGCTTATTTTTTATTATATATTTTTTTTATTTCCAGCAAGTCTTACTTAAGAAACAAAAAGAAACTAAATTTAAAATAATAATCAATACTTTTGATAAAATTCTACGCTCTAAGAAAGGGTATGTTTTAATCAAGTAAGAATTTATATAAACAAAAGTGACGATCTACGAAGGTAAATAAAAATATACTGCATATACTACTAAAGCTTATGTTTTCATTTATATTATGCAATAAACTATAAAAGCAAACGACGTTTTGAATTGGTTTCCTGGTATGAACGCTTCAAACATAAAATAGGAAACGATGAATAATTCCTCTTGTATACGCGAAAATAAGATTACGTTAAAAAAGATTTTCCACAAGCAGGAATTATTAATCAAAGCAGCTTCCTACCACCTACTAGCGCAACATCGTACAAAGGACATCGCGTTACAGGAACAAAGTAAAAAAAAAAAGGAAAACAAAATAGAAGGGATGAACGAAGTTTTCTTTTTCATATAAGTTAGAAATTTTTATCAGAGTGCGTTGACCAAGAGAATAATAGGCATATGACACCCAAAATAATAACAACCATTTATCATTCGATGTTGGACATACATTTTTTTTAATATTTACGTCAAATAATCGTTTTTGTGAAAAATAATTATATTTTGGTTTGATTCATTCACACATAAAATACTTTCAAAAAAGTCCTTTTATAAATTACAAAGAGTAAGCAGGGCTTTATACAAGGTGCTCTCACAGTGTTTTATTCTTTTCTTCCTAATTTTGCTCAACTAGTCAGCTCAGTTTTCTTAGCAAACTGTTTTTAGATCTTAAAAGTACATTTACTGAAAATTCAAGCTTGTAAAATTACATCATCTAAATGTCGTCTATTTCGCCGCTGGCACTTTTAACCCTCTGTCTAACAAATGGTTCCAATGGACCCAAAAGTGATTTTATTTTGTGCTTATTTAAAGATTTTGCGCTTGAGAACTTTGTAATTACATGAGTTTATTGATTATGATTTACTTTATTGATTTTTAGTTGATACTAATTTTTTTATTAATTATTTGTTTCAATATAAATTTTCTATAGGAAACTACCGTTTGAGTCCATCGGACCCATGGAGATTCCGTATGTAAGTGATAATTAGGGACTTCCCCAGTATATTTACGAGGGTGGATCCAGAAATAAGGTTCCCAAAGAGCTCCAGCTGCACGGGAAGGTGCGAGGCGAAATCTGGCAACACACCGCTGTGCGCGGCTGTTCCCCCACTCTCGATACCCTCGGCCACGCTTTGCTTCGCCGCTCAGTCTTGGATCAGCAGCCGTCCGAGATGGAAGTTCCCATTATTGATCCCGCCAAGTACGAGATTCGTTCCGTAATTCGATTTTTTGAAGCCAAAGGGACTCCACCCGTGGATATTCATCGTCAGTTGACAGAGGTGTTTGGCGACATGTAGATGGCCGTTCAATACGTCCGAAAGTAGTGCAGGGCGTTTAGTACCGGTCGGAAAGAAGTCCGCGATGAAGAACGGAGTGGAAGACCGTCAGTTTCGGAGGCGGTTATCGAGATAGTCCAACGCGAAGTGCTTCAAAACAGGAGGATCACCGTCCGTGAACGCTTCTGGAGCGACGATGAAGTCCAACAAGGTAAATCGCTCCCTCGCCAGGGTGGCGGAGGAGTCCTACGACATTGGGATACAGAAATTGGAGCACCGTCTACAACAATGCAAAAAAGATTGGGATTATTTAGAAAAAGAGAGCAAAGTTTCTTCTTCCCAACGATATAAATTTCTATGAAAATAAAAAATGTTGTCTATTTGTAAAATTTATGGGAATCTTATTTCTGGATCCACCCTCGTATATTATTCAAAGGCAGTAACTTCCCCAAATCAGTTCCTAAACTGTTCACTGTTCAGTAGGGTTTCAGCTATTGTGAAGCGTGCCCGTATACATATTTTATCACATGAAAAAATTGTGAACTAATTGATTTTGTTTGTTATAAATGACACAGACATGTAAAATACACATCTGTAACTGTAAACATGGACAACAACCTCGTATTTTCCAGATTTTTACTTCTGCTTAAGACATATGTTTCTTCTATTACTATAAGCGTCATCAGTTAAGCTAGTGAAGTAATTTAAAAGCTTAAATCGCCTATAAGGTATAGCAAATTTCGTCCTATCAGGTAGCACCATATAATATAGTGACATCTGACGGACGAAAAAGACTATGCCGAAAATGGCAACCCTTCCCTTGACCGGCTAAGCCGGTACAAAAGGGAAGGAGATACGCATATAGGTGTAAGTCCATTAACACGATGCCAGATGGCAGTAAATATACAAAAAAGGTTTAAGCATATCAATACGTTAAGCACGTATTACGCATTTGTTACAAATGAAACAGACATGTAAAATACACATCTGTAACTGTAAACATGGACAACAACCTCGTATTTTCCAGCTTTTTACTTTTGCTTAAGACATATGTTTCTGCTATTACTATAAGCGTCGTCAGTTAAGCTAGTGAAGTAATTTAAAAGCTTAAATCGCCTATAAAGTATAGCAAATTTCGTCCTATCAGGTAGCACCATATAATATAGTGACATCTGACGGACGAAAGAGACTATGCCGAAAATGGCAACCCTTCCCTTGACCGGTTGCCATTTTCGGCATAGATGCCACTTTGGTTCCGCCAGAAAAGGTTTTACTGCCACCTCTTCATATTAAATTGGGGCTAATTAAGCAGTTTGTAAAATCACTGCAAAAAGATGGGGATTGTTTTAGATATATATGTTCCAAGTTCCCGAAATTGTCTGAAGCAAAGTTAAAAGAAGGAGGTTTCACTTGCCCCGACATAAGAAAACTTTTGTCTGATCCCCTCTTTCCTGAATAAATGGGAGAAATCGAAAACGAAGCATGGGATTCTTTTAAAAATGTAGTGCACAAGTTTTTGGGCAATACTAACGATCCCGAATATAAAACTATTGTACAGCGCATGCTGACAGCGTATAAAGCTCAAGGGTGCAAGATGAGCTTAAAAGTTCACTTCCTACACTCCCATATTGAATATTTTCCTGAAAACTTGGGTGCCTACAGTGAAGAACAAGGTGAAGGATTTCACCAGGATGTACGTGATATCGAGAGACGTTACCAAGGAAGATGGGATGTCAGTATGTTAGCGGACTACTGTTGGATGCTTAAGCGAGAAACCAAAGAAGGAAACCAAAAACGAGTTCGGAGAAGCATCAAAGAAAAGAAGAAAAGGTTTCACAAGGAAAAAGAGTAAACATAAAGTTGTGTATAAATTTAAATAAGAAAAATAACGGTTGATAGGTTTTGATAAATATTATGCTGTGTGTTTGTTGTAATAAATAGTTGATTTTGCTCATTATTGTGTTCTTATTTTGCAAAAAAAACTATACGTGATGGAGAGTAATAGAAGTTATTTTTGAAATCAGCGTACCTTAAAACATATAATTCAGCAAAAATATCTCATACAGCTGAAAAAAAAAATTTTTGCAGACCTGTGTTATTCTTTATACTTCAATACTAAGAACAAACTTATGGATATTTTATAGTTTTATAATATTTAATGTATTTTACATATTAGTCTACGATTTCAAAATTATAAAAACATATCATACAAACAAATCGAAATTTCATAACCTACAATTTTCTTATTAATTATTTTTCTAACATACCTACAGAAGTGGAGTCAATTTGACTCCAGACTTGGTGCCAACGAATTCAAATTGACGTACACTACACAAACGTGAATAATAACACAGGCCTGCATAAAATTTGTGATGACGTGATTTTTGTTTGTTAAGCTCAGTTTTTATATAGCAATAACTAATTAAAATACAGTTGGTCTCTACCACCCACAGATATTTTTTGGCACAAAAGAAAGAGAAAAAATATAAAAAAAATCTTATAATAGGCGTTTTAATACATTTTAAAATGAATGTACTACTTCAAATTCTAGGTATTAACCCAAAAATGATTTTCTGTTGTGGTTTTAAAGAAATTTGTTAAATAGGCTCTCATTACCTGATGTAAATCACATTCTCACTGCGATATCTGTTCACGCAACATCGCAGTTGAGAGCATCTACGACAACACAACGTCATATGAACCCGGAAGCAATGGCCGGAAGATTTATTACCAAAACTATTACGAACCTAGCTCTGAAGCATAGCTTCAAAAGAAAATGCACTCCGCAACAACGACAAGACGCAGAAATTATCATAAGCCAAACAACCGACGAAGAAGATATCCAAAACCTTCTACAAAGGCAACCGCAGATATTCATCGTCGATCCCGACCAGCCGACGTGTAAAATAGAATTATTAGTATCGCCCGAAGAAAATGAAGAAGAAGAAGAAGATGCAGCCCGGCAAACCCGCCCGACAACAACTCGGATCACATAATCAACGTCCAACTCCAAAACGTTTTTACAATGCCGAAGAAAACGTCAAAAAAACAAAAAACAGATCACGCAAGTACACCTATCGAAACAAAAAACGCATACAGTGTCCTCGAAAAAACAATCGCCGAGGAAAAAATGGAAGAAGAAACCGAAATCACTCCACAACCGTCAACTTCATACAACAGCACTTCCAGGGTAAGTGATAAGACATACACTACACAAAACACACAAACTGAAACAAAAAAAACACACAAAATCGCACCAATTATCATAACCGAAAAAGACAAATGGTCAAACATACGAAACATAGTCAAAACACACAGCATTAACACCGTACAAAGCAAACTAGTGAAACCAGGAATACATATCGAACCGACAACTGACGAAGACTACCGAAAACTTAAACACATACTTGACAACGATCAAATTCAATTTTACACGTTTCAATTGAGAAGCGAAAAGACATTAAAGGTAGTTATGCGTGGCATTCCTACCTTTATCACCGAAACTGACATTACAGACGACTTGACGGACAAAGGCTACCCGACAATCAAAATTAAAAGGATGAACGGCAAACAAGGCATACCGGCACCACTAGTATTAATCGAACTAACGAGACAGTACAAATCTATATACAACATACACGACTGCTGCGGACTCGCAATAAAAATCGAACAACTAAACAAACGGACAGACATTATACAATGCCACAAGTGCCAGACTTTCGGACATCACCAAAGAAACTGCAACGTTAACTACAAATGCATGAAATGCGGAGACGGACATTCGACACACTTATGTACCAAGACAAAAACAACCCCACCAAAGTGTGCAAACTGCGGTGGCCCACACTTATCCACATTCATCAACTGTCCAAACAATCCAAACAACCCAACAAACAAAACCACACCCAAACCTAAGTACATACCAGCACCACCCCCGACAACTAATTCCTGGACTCAAAGACAAAACAAAACAACACTTAACACAGTTGACGAATTAGCACTTGCCTTAGGCAATATGCTAATAACATTACACTCGACAAACGCAACAAACGAACAAATACAATACTTCGTAAAACAAACACAGACAATAATAACACTTTACAATAAAACACATTAAACACACACACAACTGAAACGCAAAAATGTGATGATGACCAACAAACAAACACACATGACTTAAACGCAAAAACGCGACTGACACACAGACTGCACATACAAAACACATGACCGCACAAAAAACATAACAACGCACGATTACTAATCAGACTCAAACACATCACAATCCTGGGAGATACGAAACAATGGAGTGGAAATGGAGGCAATCTTCGACCACAAAATAAAATTCAATGACTCACACTGACGTAAATCTTTTATTACATGTATTAATTTTGGACAAGATTTCCGGGAATTTTTACCTGCTAAATACTATTTATTATGCCTTCACTTTATTAGTACTGCGAAGAAGGATTTCAAGTTTATCATTCCAAACAAAATGTATATTTTAATGTCATTTACTTCATTATAGCTCTGAGTGTCGATCAGTAAACAAGTAAAATTAATTTGTCTTTAGTGTTGTGCGTGGTATTTGATAAATAGACATTGCTTAAAAATATGTCTAGCCGGTGTTGCAAAAACAAACCAGATGATTTCTGTTATATTTGTGGATATTTCATCTTGAAAAAGTTTAAGAGACCAATTGGTGAATTTGTGAAAAATGCATATTATGCTTATTTCAAAATTAAATTAGGAGATCAAGATAAAGATTGGGCACCGCACGTTGTTTGTAAGGTATGTGAAAAAGGTTTAAGACATTGGACCAAAGGGAATAGAAAAAGCCTTCCTTTTGGAATACCGATGGTTTGGAGAGAACCGCAAAATCATCATGAAGATTGCTACTTTTGTCTTTGTGATATTAAGGGGCATAATAGAAAAACTTTGAAACATATTTTGTACCCAAACAATATTAAATCAGCTATCGGACTAGTTCCTCACAGTGATCATGTACCTATACCTATACCCCCCAAAGTACTACAAGAAGATATTTAAACCTCTTCAACTTCCGGCTCCGTACAGATGGATAGTGATTTTGAACTATCAACCTCAGGTCAAAACCAACCTCAGCTATTTTCACAAGCCGAACTGAATGATTTAGTAAGAGATTTGGGACTTTCAAAAGATCTTTCTGACGTGCTGAGGTCTAGGTTTAAACAAAAAAATTTTCTTGCCCCAGAAACTACCTTCAGATCTTCCTTTAGCTGAATATAATAGAAAAACAACCAAACGAAGCTTTTCTGAAAAACGAAAACGTTTTTTTAAGAAGCATAAAGAATAAATAACTATTTCTAATAGTTTCTATGTGTATATTTTTGTATTTTTTTAAATATAATATAAAACTAGCTTATAAATGAAATAAGTCGTGTTTTTTCTATATTTTTTGATTTTACTGGTTTAAAAAATAACCTTACGTCATACAAAAAAAATAAAAGCAGATTTGAAATCAGCGCTGCCCAATTACTAGAAGATAGTTAAAATTTTTAAATCAACATTCAAAGAGTTGAAAAATGCAGGCCTGTGTAATTATTCCAACTTGCAGAATATACTGACTATAGTTAGATTTGAAGTTAGACACCCGGCAGAGTAACAAAAGCTAACAGAGCACTGCAAGATTTGCCGTCATTTACATTCGCGGAGTCAACCTGACTCCCGTCTGTGGTTAAGAGTTAATAATTTCCTAAAATTTTTGTACCATTTCTCTGAAAAATTTACACCGTGGACGCTAAGCCTAGTATAACAGACCGAAGTTAATCCCTGAGATAAGAAATGACGTATATAAAAGTGTCTGCGTACGTATATGTATGTGTGGAAAACCCACACATCTCATATTTATAGAATAAATAAAACAGAAAAATGTACTGTAATTACATTAGATTCTTGGACAGAACCTATGGAAGAACTAGATATATTTATTCACAAAGGCGAATATATATATACCAAGCTAACAATACCTAGGGAACCGATAACCATTTTATTGTATACAACGTTTATCCTGTTATATATGGTTCCTTTCGGGCATCGTTTACATTACATATCAGTAGCTTTTGTATAATATATGTGCAAGACCTTCAACAATACAAGCATAACTAAGCATTACTCCTTGCTGTCGATCGAGCATGGCTCCAATCCAAACATATTTATTCTACGCCACTGAATATATCCATATACAAAAACTGTTGTGCATACATAATGAATCACACCCAAGCCTATTCCTTCTCAATATGAAATAATCCAACATTATGACAGGAGTTTTATTATTATACTCTACTAGTGGTGGTATCGTCTTGATTAATATCCAGGCATCGGAATAACAGAAACACATCACGATGGAGCATCCGAAAATCGCCCTCGGAGTCCAACCCGATACCGAAAACGATTCATTAACGCCATTACATTATGTGTTGATATCTCCTCCCGATACTCTGTGCGCTGCGTCTGATGTGGTCCTCCTCTCTCCTTAATGGAATGTCGTATCATTAAGAGGGTCGCGGAGGAACGAGTTTCTGTACTGTCTGACCGGCCGACTGAATATACGTATGCGTATTTGTGTGTGCGTATGTATGCGAGAGGGACCGATTTTGTAACATCACCCACTTGAAACTATTTGTTATCGTGTATTAGCAGCGGTCGTTTCGACTCGAACTTTGACATTTTTGATGGAGGTAATTTAATTGATTGGCGATCCGACACCGAATGAAACGATGCTACAAAACGATTTTATTGTTTCGCTTACGTCGAACAAAAGGGCTCGCCGCTGCCTACGAATTAGGCGAGTGAAATAACGATTTGTTAACTAAATTTTAGATTTGCATAGCGTATGTTGATCATGACGGCTTTCACATTAAATGAAATGGAATGAAATAATTGCTTTCGATGGTTTTTTCGAGGAAAAGATGTTAGGCAGCGATTTATATAATCGTTTTCTTTCTATATTTACACATACCGAGGGGTCGTTTTTATATTGCCGGACTAGACATTTGTCAATTTTAATATAATTTTTCATTATAGTGTTTTATTATCATATATGGCTTGGTAACGATTTTGACAATTTACAAAACAATTGCAGCTGTATTAGTTCTAATAAATGTCAGTTTGTGGTGTCACTAGATAATATAATCACGAGCATGTTCTTCAATCCCGTGATTACGGGATTTTTGAAGCATAATCCCGGGATTAGACTATGTGGTTTCTAATTGGGCTCAAATGAAAAAAAAACTTAAGTAATTTCTTAAAAATTATTTATTAATATTGTTGCACAACACAATACACAATATACTAAAATAAGGAACAAAAAAGACAATACGAAAAACTATTTAGAACTTAGAAAATATAATCGCAGAAATATCAAAGCATCCAATGTTTGACTTTCAAGCCTGCTTCGTAGTTTATTGCCAAAATAAGCAGCAGCTGAAAACGCTCGCTCAGCTTCTGCACTGGTTGGAGGAATAGACAATAGATATTTATATGCTAATTCTAAGTGATATCCACGAACTCCTCCATTTTCGAACAGGCTCATTCAGCGTCTAATACTACGAGGTGCATTCAAGTTCTAAGGCCTCCGATTTTTTTTCTAACCAACTACTCACCCGAAAACTATGAAACTGGTGTTACTTCTCGACGTAATCTCCCTGCAGACGTACACATTTTTCACAATGTCGACGCCATGATTCCATGGCCGCGGCGAAGGCTTCTTTAGGAGTCTGTTTCGACCACTGGAAAATCGCTGAAGCAATAGCAGCACGGCTGGTGAATGTGCGGCCACGGATAGTGTCTTTCATTGTTGGAAACAGCCAAAAGTCACTATGAGCCAGGTCAGGTGAGTAGGGAGCATGAGAAATCACTTCAAAGTTGTTTTCACGAAGAAACTGTTGCGTAACGTTAGCCCGATGTGCGGGTGCGTTGTCTTGGTGAAACAGCACACGCGCAGCCTTTCCCGGACGTTTTTGTTGCAGTGCAGGAAGGAACTTGTTCTTCAAAGCATTTTCGTAGGATGCATTTGTCACCGTAGTGCCCTTTGGAACACAATGGGTAAGGATTACGCCCTCACTGTCCCAGAACATGGACACCATCATTTTTTCAGCAATGGCGGTTACCCGAAATTTTTTTGGTGACGGTGAATCTGTGTGCTGCCATTGAGCTGACTGGCGCTTTGTTTCTGGATTGAAAAATGGCATCCACGTGTAATCCATTGTCACAATCGACGAAAAGAAAGTCCCATTCAAGAATTGGTTGCGCGTCAACATTGCTTGGCAACATGCCACACGAGCAGCCTTGTGGTCATCCGTCAGCATTCGTGGCACCCACCTGGAGGACACTTTTCGCATTTTCAGGTCGTCATGCAGGATTGTGTGCACAGAACCCACGGAAATGCTAACACTGGAGGCGATCTGCTCAACTGCCATTCGGCGATCCCCAAAACAAGTCTCTCCACTATCTCGATCATGTCGTCAGACCGGCTTGTGCGAGCCCGAGGTTGTTTCGGTTTGTTGTCACACGATGTTCTGCCTTCATTAAACTGTCGCACCCACGAACGCACTTTCGACACATCCATAACTCCATCACCACATGTCTCCTTCAACTGTCGATGAATTTCAATTGGTGTCACACCACGCTAATTCAGAAAACGAATGATTGCACGCTGTTCAAGTAAGAAAAGCGTAGCCATTTTAAGTATCTAAAACAGTTCTCATTCTCGACGCTGCCGCTGCAATTCCATCTGCCGTACAGTGCTGCCATCTCTGTGACGTATTGACAACGAACGCACGCTCATTTTAAAACAATGCACATGCTTCTATCTCTTTCCAGTCTGGAGAAAAAAATCGGAGCCCTTAGAACTTGAATGCACCTCGTATTTACCAACCCCGATTCATTTTGTACTTCAGGATCTGGGGAGTCCATGCTCTTATTAATTTCCAGCTGTAACAATTTTGCGGATTTTCTTTATCAGCTCGTTAATCTTTTCTTCTTTCGTTAACTCTGGTATGTGTTCCCGCGCAAGTTCATTTTGTGACATTAAGATTAAACCTGATTTTGGACAGTCTAAGTTTTCTAAATTGTCATCATCATCGCTATCGTTCATCTAATCAGCAGTCACAGTTGGTTCATTTATAGTATCATCTGAGTCTGAGGTAGGACCGTCTTGCCTGTCTTGAAAATAATTCTTTATTTTATAAAGCATATCACAGACGGCCAAATTGATACCATGCGCGAGTCGCAGTTGTTGTTCAGTGCAAACAAGCTGTCCCACCTTTATCATAACGTTAGGTCCATCGGTTCGTGTTTCATTCAAAAAGAATAAATTTTACAGAAGAGAACCTTGAGAAAGTATTGCTAGTTAATGTTAAACTCCCTTACTCAACTTGAACTACAAAATAAACAAATAAAAATGTATTTCGTATTTTATAGATCATCACCCGTTTGTTTTCCAATGATATAAATAAAATTAAAAACTCTTTAAGATATAAATTTTTAATAGTACGCTCGTGGGCGATGAGTCATCGGCCTCTCGTGTCCGCTCACTACTTATTAATCTTTAGGCTATATTCTGACATCTAGACATCTATCTACTAGGTACTCCGAAATTAAAACTTATTGTATCTTCCTCTTATAATTATTTTATTATTTCAATAGAGATAGTTTAAAATTATAGAAAAGAAGATTCTTTTGTATTTATTCCGTGGAAAATTTGTCGTCGCACACACCCCGTAAAAAGGACAGGGAATTTAATAAAGACCTTCGCCTCCTTTCATGATAATAGGTATTCATTCCGTAACATCTAAATTACAATAAATGGTAGAGAAGGGAAAAAGCGGTGATCACCGCGTAGACATGATAAACTATTTAATCTTTTAATAAAACGCGAATCACATTATCCTAGATAATAGGTTCCGCAGTTATAATAGCTGATGTGCTTTAGTGTCTTTCTCTTTGTGTGTACATGTGGGTGGATCGCTTTAATTTGGTAAAAGAGAGCGAGAGAGAAAGAGTCAACGTTTCGTAATTTATTTAATGCAATGAAAACGCTGTAGTTTTGGAATAACTCGTTAAATTAAGCAGGAAAACTGTTGGAGTCAATGCAATGTGGTGAATTGCTGAAATGTTTAGTGTGTGTAAATGACTTTTATTACGTTTTAGCAAAAGCGCAAAATAAAATTTCTTTAAGAAAAAAATTCTCTGTCCGTTAACAGGTTGACTGCCGACCATATTATCTGAACATCTCCAGATGCCGAAATTTTTTTTTTGTTTCTGTTTTTATTTATGTTATATGTAGAGAACGGACACGCTTACTACCCAGTGCAGTACTGGCGAAAGGCTGTATTTCTAAAATATTTAATTTTATTTATATAATTGGAAAACGTAACGGGTGGTGGTCTATAAAATTACGAAATACATATTTATTTGTTGAAAAGTTGTATTTATAAAGTTTTTAATTTTATTTATATAATTGGAAAACAAACGGGTGATGATCTATAAAATTACGAAATATATATGTATTTGTTGAAAAGTTGTATTTTTAAAGTTTTTAATTTTATTTCTATAATTGGAACATTTTTATTTGTTCATTTTGTCGTTCAAGTTGAGTAAAGGAGTATTAATATTGACTAGCAATAGTTTCTCAAGGTTTTCTTCTGTCAATTTTGTTCTCTTTGAATTAAGTACATCCTTATAAATAGAAAACGTCCTTTCTACATCGCAATAATATATTCTTTTATTTCTTCATATTTAGCCGTTAGATTTTGTGGAATTGTCTCCATACATAATTGCTGCAATGTAATTAAATTTGGATTTCTATTAAGAATTGCTTCAAACTTTTGCCGAAGGCCACATCCGAAGTCACTTGGAATACTTTTCAAATTATTAACAGCCACATCTAATGTGGTTAATCCGTCATTTAATTTGAGATTTCGATTTTCAAAATAAGTGATTAGTTTTGGCAATTTTCCAAAGTGTTCGTGAAGAAAGTGCAACTGATTTTTTAAATTTGGGATATGTGTGAGCTCCTTGCACTCACCAATACTTCTAGCATCCTCCTTTAGCAGTGTTACGACATGTTTTAGACTATCGAAATTCTCAGCATAATAACTAGTAGCTTCCAGCCATGTTCCCCATCTATTTATTACTGTAGTGGGAGGCAGTGACAGAGATGGAAATTTTTCCCTGAAAAGAGCTACTCTCAATGGTGCTTTTCTGAAAACTTTTTAAAAGCTGATACAAGTCTATCAACTTCCGGAAAAGTGTCTCTGATATATTCACAGATTCTGTGGAGAGCATGTGCTACACAAGTAATGTGCAGCATATTAGGATATGTTTTCTTCAATAGTCTGCCTGTTTTTAACATATACGCAGCACTATCACTGACAAATAAAAGTATTTTTTCTTTGTACGTGGCGTCCGAATGAAGCATTTTTTGCATATTCTCCTTAATGGTTTCAGCAACTGTTTCCGCATCAACTCTATTTATAACACTTGTTGCTATTACATATGAGTTATAGGGAATAGTTGGATGTAGTACACCAACTACAACATATACCACACAGCGTCCTAACATATCCACCGTTTCGTCGCTTATCCATATGTATTGATTTAAAAGATGGCTTCTAATGCGTTCTACTGCTCTCGTATAGCACCTAGAAACATAATATTTGCGTAAAGTTGATTCATCAGGAACATTTCGACCAGTATATTTTTTCAGAAATATTTTTAAAGTGGGATTGCTAAGTTTATTTAATGGAATATTAGCCGCCATAAAAGTTTTACAGAGTTCAGATGTGTTTGCGATCCTAAGTGACGAATTTTTGACGATATTTTACGGATTTTGTAATAAATTTCGGAATCACTGACAATGGACATACAATCAGTATGACCGTCAATCCAACTCGCCATTGTTTTACAATGCCGTTCTCGACATTCTTCCATATCATGTCTGAAAAAGTAACTTAAACAATGCTCTAGATCTAAATAAATGAAAACTAAAAATGTGTGCGTAAGTTATTGAAACTGAACGAAATTCAATGCACACTTACGTCGAAATATTTGGTAGAAATAGATTCAATCAAACGATATTAAACAGGATCTATCACAAAAATTACGATGTAATTAACAGTTAAAACTATGAAAACAAGAAACTTACTCACAGGACTTTATTTATCTTACGAAATATAAACTAATACATTATAAAAACCCCGCTTCTATCTACGCTCATGAAAACACTTTAAAAAGCACTATATTCTCGGAATACAATAGCTGCCTTGTCCATTGTTATCGCGGCGAGACCAGGTGCCCGAGTAAGTCAAACAAATACTTCATTTAATTACGCCGGGATGTACTGAGCGACGTTATACACAATTCCAATTGCCGATTGCGTTTTATGGAAATTGCGTCCGTTCTCTAGTTATATGAGGGAACGGACATTCTTACCACATGACTCGGCGTAATTCAATGAAGTATTTGTTAGACTTACACGGCCATCTGGTCCGCAGCGTTAACAATGCACAAGCCCGCTATTGTATTCGGAGAATATATTCCATTAGACGCAATCGGCAATTGGAAATGTTTATAAACTTCTTGGATATGTTTATAAACTTCGCTCAGAACATCCCGGCGTAATACAATGAAGATTTTGTGTTTGACTTACTCGGACACCTGCTCTCGCAGCGATAACAATAACAATTTAGTCATGTGGTAAGAATGTCCGTTCTCTAGTTATATGTTATATACATTGTTGTTTTAACTGCTTTTTCCATAAAGTTCTGCGTCAAAATGTCAAAAAAAATTTGCACTCCGATCGGAGTGGTAGGCGTCCGCCACTAAAATTTTCACGTGACGCCGAAAACTCCTATCGGAGTGTTACACATTTTAGCCATATACTGAAATTAAACAAACATATTTCTGCAAAACACTTTTATTTTATATGTATATCACAAACATTTTTTGTAGGCAAAAATAAACAAAACTTGTTTCTCTAGGTAAACTTAAATCTATAGATAACTAAAAAAAAATAATGCAGACGATACTGATAAAAAAAACTATGTTTCTTCATGAGTATCCGCAAAGCACTTCATACAAAAACCAGGTTTCCCAGGGCATTGTTTGCATTCAAATGTCGTCTGTTTCCTGATTTTTCTTTCTCTGCATGATTTGCATTCTTTTCTGCATACTCGTTTGGTTTCGTTACCGCCTTGCTTTGTTTCCTTGGTGGATTTTTCAATTTTTGTAAGGGAATGATGGTCAATATTCGAAACCTTTTTGTGCTTTGGAGGACGGACAGGCACATCATGACGTATAACTAACAGATCTTGAATCACTTCCAATCGGAAGTCATAAAGGCGAAGACGATTACTGCCAGAGTATCTTCTGTACAAATAGTATGAATTCATCATACTCATTTGTAAAACATGAATAAAAAGTTTCTTATACCACCTAATGGTTTTCCTATTGCAAGGGTAATATGACAACATTTGATCCTGACGATGAACTCCCGACAGGTTTTTGTTGTAACCTATAATTGCTGTAGATTTTTCAGTTTCTTTTCTCCTTTTATTCGTAAAAATACCCATTTCATTTTGAAATTCCGTGGTTATGTAATTCACATCCCGTTTGTCACGCCATTTGCCAATATGAACTCCCGTAGAAAACATGGATTTATTTGCTCCTTGTTTTAGCTTTGCCTTCATGACTTCCTGCGGATTGTGTTTCCGGTCGCTTCTCAGTGTTCCGGTACAAAAAGTCTCCTTTTCTAGCAACTTGGTGGCAAACTCAACACTGTTATAAAAATTGTCAAGGTATACCGCGTGTCCCTGTCCTAACTTTTCTTCTAGTAAGTGCAGAACTACTTTTGTTGTATGTCCAGTTCCGCCATATGTATCTGATGCCCCTTCATACAGGCGAAATTTCAGTACCAGTCCATCAGGTTCTGTTAGCATATATAGTTTCATCCCGTACTTATGGCGTTTATTTTGTATGTACTGCTTGAATTGTAACCGCCCACGCCAAAGTACCATTGCTTCATCTAGAGACAATTCTCTTCCTGGATAATAGATGCTCTCCATCTTCTCGTTGAAAAAGCCAATGACCGATCTTATTTTGCCCAAACGGTCATTAGGATCTGTATTTGCAGACGTAAAGTGCAGACAACGCAAAATAAGAAGAAATCTATTCCTGGACATATATTTTCGAAAAACTGGTATGTCGAAAAGAGGGTCAGTTTTCCAGTAATCATTTATCCGTGTTAGTTGAATAGTGCCTGTATGAAAAAGCAGAGCTATAAAAATTTTCCACTCTGCCACAGACAGGTGCTTCCAATTCGTAATTCGCGATTTTTCAGATGTTTCGCTGCGAAGAAAAACTTCAACGGCATAGCTGTTTGTTTGGTCTACAATCTGTTCAAGGAAATCGTCGTCAATTACAAGCTGGAAAAAATCTAAAGGTTTTCCTGTGCCTGGAACGGGTACCAATAGTTCTTGATGTTTTTTGAATGTAAATTGTTTCAATTCCCCTGTGTTTCCCCATTGAAAATTTACTTGTGGAATCGTAGGAGCGGAACTGGTATTCCGAGGCACGTCAGGATCATTTGATGAAGCCTGAACCAGAGCACTGGTGTCTAAATCACTGTCTGCCTCTGATTCGGAGGTAAAACCGTCGTCTTCGGATTCTGGTAAATACTCATCATCGCTACTATCTTCTAAGTATTTAAGTAATTCCTGGTGTGTTAGCGGTTTTTTTCTATACCACACATTAACATCATCTGCTTGTCTTTTTTGCTGCCCAGAAGGTCCAGGTTTAGAGTCCATTTTGACCTGGAAAATAAATTAGAAAGAAATTGAAAAACGCGTAACCAACTATGCCACAATGTTAACGAAAGGTTTGTGAAGGACGCCGCATAGAAAGAAACAACCACTTAATAACGCCGAGTGCAAATTAGTGTATGAAAATAAAGCCTGCATAATACTCCGATCGGAGTGGTTGCCATCGCGGACCCATGCCTGATCACTCCGATCGGAGTGGTCGGCAGTCAACCTGTTAAGGAAGTTACAATATTGCCATAAAGGAACTTCGAAAAAAAATGGTATTATTCAAAACGAAATGAAACAAATGTTTTCGTCTTCTTTTACGTCGTTCGATTTAACAGCAATAACTCCAGGCATTTTGGTAAAATGTTCTTAGTACCCAATAACGCCCAATAAATTCCCTGTGTACTACGTCCCCAATAAATGACACTGTCTTCACCAGGAAAAATTTAACTACTCTCGTAGGATTATCGATTTTTGCCGAAATGTATCTGTCTGAGTCCCGTTAGTTCCTCAAAAGTACATATTACATAACAGACGGAGACAAGAAAAATCTCTAACCTCAATAAATTGATAAACTTCTAAATATGTGTTTCGGTAACTAAGTTGTCATCTTCAGTAGAAAAACCTGACAATGGAAGATAGTGTCTTTGGCTGAGGTACTAGCTTAGAAGATATGCTCTTATCCAAATCCCCAGTGGGATAACACTGATTTAGGAAAAACTTTACTTCGCTTACACAGATTCAAGAAATTAATAGCTTTTAACAAAATGCTCGTTAAACTACGGAACCTGCTGTACTCCTATGAATTGGAAGTCATTGTTCTCCGAATTAGTGAAGACTGTGGCCGGAAATATGAGTTTTTGAGTGCCATCCCACTGGCGATTTGGTGAAGAGCATATCTTGAAAGGTTGTACCTTAGCGTTTAATGCTATCTCTCTTTTTCAAATTGTTCTACTGAAGATCGCAACTTAGTTGCCGAAATAGCTATTTACAAGTTTATTAATTTATTGTAGGTAGGAACTTTTCTTGTTTCCGTCTCTACAGTCTTCATCAATTCGAATTGAGTACACACGTAGGATCCAATAGATCACTCTCGAAATATTTCTGTCTGAGTTCCTTCAGTTCCTCACACGTGCATATTACATGAAGGCCAGTTTCCTCCTGTTTTCACATCTCATGCGCCAGGATTCGCTAAGCAAGCCTATGTTATATAGATGCCTTCCTACCGATTATTAAATGAATGAGACTCTGAATATCTCTTTTGGTTGCTTTCAGCTAGGTAGGAGGAAAAAGTATCATCTAACTCTCTTGCATTATCTTCTAATTAGTTTTATAGCCGCTGGAAAATAAACTCCTATTATTATGGCGTCCACTTATCTTGCACATTCTCAGTCTGACGCTGGAAAACATTTTGCTCAACCCACATATCTGTGAGTATTAGCTTGGTTGTACTCTTTTGGTTTTTGCGATATTAATACACATCCTCGGGAAATCTATTATTCAATTCTCCTAGTAGTGCCTTAGTATGAAGTTGACCTTCCGTTAACTGCCATTGCATTGTTCTCTAATTAATTTTGTAGCCGTTAAAAAATAAACTTCTATTATTATGGCGTCCAATTATCTCACACATCCTCAGCTTGACGCTGGGGAACATTTACCCGCATTTCTGTATGGATTTGGTTTCGTGATATTAATATACTAGGTGATTCGAAGAAACGAGAAAATTTGAAAGATGTGTTGGTCGTCGTGAGCGATTGGTAGCACTAAATAGCGTAGGCTAGCTCGTGAACGATACCTTGCCATTTAGTTATCATGGCTACTTAGAGTGGTGCGCAACGTGCATGCATTTGCGATTTACAAGAACTGTGGATGACAGTGTGGAGGGGCACTTAGGGAATTTCGCCGTCGTTTTAATTTAGGACGCCACAATCGTGTTCCATTAGTACATGCAATTAAAACATGGATACATAATTTTGAGGAAACTGGTTCGGCAACCTCCAGGCGGTGTGCGAACTGTTCGTACAGAAGACAATATTCAAGCTGTTCGAGAAGCTGTCAGGAGATGTCCACATCGGTCAATCCGTCGTCCCTCAGCCTCTTTACAGTTGCATAGTTCAAGTGTTCGAAGAATTTAGTACAGAACTCAAAATGTCATCCATACAAGTTGCAGATCGTCCATGAAATAAAGCCCAACTGTCATGATATGCGACGACAATTCTGTAAATCAATGCTGCAAAAGATAAACGAGGACGGGGAGTTTATTAACAAACTGTGGATGTCAGATGAAGCGCATTTCGCATTTAGCGGATTCGTTAATAAACACAATTTTCGATATTGGACACAAGACAATTCTACGGAGTCCATTGCACAGTAACAAAGTTGCCGTATGGTGTGCTGTGATCATACGGTGGGAGATGCCCTTATTTTTTGACGAGAATGGCAATGCGAAAACTGTCACATCCATCCAATCGTTACGTCGCCATGCTTGAAGCCTTTGTTGCGCAACAACTATAGAGACTTACAGAAATAATTGACACAACCTGGCTTCAACAAGATGGAGAAACGTCACACACTGCAGTAATATCGATGGCAGCTGTACGCCAATTGTATTGGGAACGTATAGTTTCAAGATATGATGACTTTTAGTGGCCCTCAGATCACCTCATCTGTTGGCATGTGATTTCTATTTGTAAGGTTACCTTAAAACCAAAGTGTTCCTTATTCAATCTGCTACAATTGAAAGCCAACATTTTAAGGTAAATTGCCGAAATTCCAGTTGAGATGCTACGTCAGACCATGAACAATGTAACGAAGCGACTGCAGGAATGTTTGCGTAGAGAAGGAGTTCACCTGAAATATGCTATCTTCAAAAAATTAATTGTACAGTATGTATTCTAAAATGTAATCGATTTTACTATTAAATGACACAAATATTTTTTTATAAATTTATTTTCATAAAATTATTTAATTTTCAAAATTCCCTGTTTCTTTGAATCACCTATCATCTAACTCTCCTAGTAGAATCTAGGTATGAAGTTGACCTTCCGTTAACGGCCATTGTATTGTTCCCTAATTAATTTTGTAGCTGTTGCAAAATAGACTTCTATTATTATGGCGTCAACTTATCCTGACACATCCTGACGCTGGTAAACATTTTACTCACATTTCTGTAGGTATTAGCACGGTTGTACGCATTTGGTTTTGCGATATTAATTTACATCATTGAAAACATCGTCCAACTCTGTGGTATCTTAGTATCAAGTCGACCTTCTATTAACCGCCATTGTATTGTTTTTTAATTAATTTAGTAAATGTTAGAAAATAAACTTCTACTATTATAGCGTCCACTTATTTCACATATCTTAAGCCTGACGCTCGTAAATATTTTATTCAACCCACATTCCTGTAAGTATTGTCTCGGTTATACGCTTTTGGTTTTTCGATATTAATATATATCATTGGAAGACCTATCATCCAGTGCCTTAGTATGAAGTTGACCTTCCGTTAACTACCATTGTATTGCTTTTTAATTACTTTTGTAACTGTTGGAAAATAAACTTCTATTAATATGGCGTCCACTTACTTCGCATATCCTTAGCCTGGCGCTAGGAAACACTTTACTCAACCCATATATCTCTGAGTATTAGCTCAGTTGTGCGCTTTTAGTTCTACGATTCTAATATACAACATTGAATAATATCTAGTACAAATTATATAATGTTTTGGTTTCCCTATTTTTATAGTTGTTCAAGGAATGTTAAGAAATGTTCTCAGACGCCGCAGTTTTCTAACAGTTTATTAACACCCGATTGGATTACGTAATCCTTTTATACAAGCTGTCCCGTATCGTTATGTTCAAATTTTGGGAGTGTCAAGTAGACTTCATTTCAAGTAACAAAAACGCAAAACTTGTATATCCATTTTTATTTGTTTCAAAGTTACAGATCTATGAATGTGATTGTCAGATCATGAAAAAAAAATGTAATCCTAAAGCCAATAAAAACTGATTTAATTAAAAAAGTTCAATTAATAATATTTTCGAAATGTCCACCTCCTTGTTAAATGCAGGTTTGTGCCCGTAAGCCAACAGAAGAAGTACTTATCCGACTTTCATACTTGTTTTGTCGGATTTGCTCGACAGCCAGGTGAATCGACCCAACAACTCTTCTCTTGTGTTCGAAACTTGCGCGTAGACTAAATTCTTCATGTACCCCCATAAATAAAAGTCAAGGGGATTAAGATCGGGTGATCTAAGTGCCCATGCAACAGAACCACTCCACCAATCCATCTCGGATAATTGACGTTAACCCAATTTCGGACAGCAATTCCGAAATGTGGTGGTGCCCAGGCGCGGCTCGTGATGACGTATTTTGGTTTGCAGTACAATGATACGAGTGCCTCGTGTGTTTTCGGTGTTTACTAAGCAAACGTTACAGTTAGTCACGAGAATACACGAAGCACTCGGATCATTGTACTGCAAACCAAAATACGTCATCACGAGCCGCGCCTGGTGGTGCCCCATCCATATGAAACCATATGTCTCGTCGAACATCCAGTGGGACATCATCTAAAAGACCTGGCAGTTCGTCAATAAGAAATTGAAGGTAATTGTCCGCATTTAACCTCCCAGGAAGAACGACAGGACCAATCAACAAGTCATCGATTAGGGCCGCCCAAACGTTAATAGAAAATGCATCTTAAAATTTAGATGGGCGCATAGCTTTGATATTTTCTGTTCTGCAGAAATTAAAATGAAGCCGTGACTCTCTTAATATCCAGGTAGAATAAACAAGAAGAGCATAGTGGTCTGCCTCAAGCAAACCGTGTCCCCTGCGATAGTGATATGGCTATAAGCCCTCACGTTTTAAAATTCGCCAAACTGTCGTTCGTGGCACTCCCTGTTGTCTAGCGATTCGACTTACACTGAATGTTGGATCCCTTGTAACAGTAGCTACTGCTTCTTCCTCTAAGTCTGCTGCCTCGGTCGAAAAGATAATCACGCAGTCCGCATTCCCGAAGTTTTCTGTGTACTTCCAGAAACATTCTGTAACGAGGAATGCGCCCATCGAGAAACCGATGTCCGTATTCAATAACTGCTTGACGTTCACTGCCGTTACAGTAGCCATACACAAAATGCATGTCCGCATACTCTTGAGAAGAAAATCGGTAAGGCATTTTGAATAAATAAAACGTGTCCACTCACTATGAACTGAAACATAATGTAATCCTTTATTAAAAAATGTAATGTTAACAGTAATCTGAACATTTGTATATTGTATGATATTCATGGTTCAGCACTTACGAAATAAGTAAGAACCTTCTTTATCATAAATAAATTTCCAGTACTCTTTTCTGTAGACCTCCAAGAAATTACTGTATGCACTACGATACGTATTTCTTTATTTTCGGATAACATTTTATTATGCGACGTTAACAATAACAGGCCTGTTATTGAATCGTATAACTTTTTTAAATAAAATTAGTTTGTATTGACTTTAGGATTACATTTTTTTTCATGATCTGACAATCACATTCATAGATCTGTAACATTGAAACAAATAAAAATAGATATACAAGTTTTGCGTTTTTGTTACTTGAAATGAAGTCTACTTTACACTCCTAAAATTTGAAAATTTGAACGCCACACTTGTATAATTCTTACAGTAAGGAATTTTATAAAACTCTATCAGCCGTATTAATAGACGAAGATAGTAGCTACTAAGAATTTAGTGACATTCATTTAGTGCGCACTAAGAAAAATCGTATTAATAATCGTATTTAGTACCCTACTAAGCTTAGTTGTCAACTAAATCGTTAGTAGCGATAAGGGGTATGTTTAAGATTTTAAAACGCTTCTAAAGTTAACCTCAAAAGAGAGCGCGTGTAAAGTTTCCCGGTAATTTAAAGCTTGGTGTTGTGTTTGGTGTTATAGGCTTGTTTTGTGTTCCACTGGTCCTGTTATATAATTCGAAAATGTCAGATGTAAGTTTTTTATTTATAATTACATGACATACATATAGAGTAATATATTTTACAGAAACGATAAAGATCGCACAATTGGAATAACAGCGAAAAAAAATTATTAATAGAATTCCTGAAGGATAAAATCCATATAATCGAAAATTTAAAAAAATTAACAATCCTAAATAAGGATAAGAATGCAGCATGGGGGAGGATTGCGAAAAAGTTGCAAACAGAGGGTATGTACATATATCATGGAATAATTAAAAATTATGAATTACATATAAATTATTGTTTCTGATTATTCCAAGGAGCAAAAATTGTACACGATACAGCCAAAGAAATTTCAAGTATGCATAACATATTTTGTTAGGTGTTGGTTTCACAGAATGAAAATGTATGTATATTTGTAATAAAATATATGTAATGTATATTTTGGTTGGGTTTTCATGGTGTCCGATACGAACTAATAGATTGTTAGATTTGTATGTTAAAAAATTGCACTTCATATTGCTTTATTATTTGTTGCTTTCTGCAAACACTATATTTTACATCTTCTTAGAAACATAGTGAACGGTTGGCATAAGGAAAGCAATAAGTATATAAAATAAATTCAACAGCTAATTAAATTTCTCTTGATAGGCTGTACAAGGGACATAAAACGCATTCGTGAACAGTGGTTGCGAATTAAATTGACTGCAAAGAGAAATATTTCTTTATATAAGAAGCAGTCAAGTGAAACAGGAGGGGGACCTCCACCTACCGAGCCCACGGATGTGGATTGGGATATTCAAACCCTTGTTCCGCAAGATTTCATAGAGGATACATCACCTCTCGATAGTGATGCAGCATTCAATGTAAATTCTAAAATGTTTACTATGGAAGCGACACTAACATACAATTTAAGGTTCCTGTTGAGTCTTTAATAATAACAACAACCCCTGATAGAGAACTGGATGTCAGTATACCTTCATGTTCAAATAACATTAATAGTGTAAGTATAATATAATCTTTACATTATAATATACAAACACAAAAACTTACAGATCATAACAGAAGATACACTGGAAGGGAGACAACCACTGCCTTCTCCAGAATTAGAATTTGTAGAATCGAATTCAAATTCAATAAAAAGTAATTTTTGTAGGAGTAGGAATATTTCAGAGGTAACGCATCCACTACTTTTATTTGATTGGTATTATTAACTCCTTTATTTACAGTTGACAAGTACAGCTGGGAGTAGTGGGATGAATAGGTTTTCAAGGGGTAGGACAAACTCTGAGGTAACGTATCTACTTACTTGTTGCTTTAATTTGTAAATTTGTTATTACAATAAATTTACTAAAGTAAGTTAATCTTCAGATGTCCGCAATTTCTGGGGAGCAGACAGTTTTGAATATTCCAACTGATACTGCAGAAGAGGAACATTGAACTGATGCAGATGAACCAATAATAATTAATAATACTTCTACACCACTAGGAAAATTGAAAGGAAGCAAAAGAGTGAAACAGAAAGGTATGTCTGTGTTCGAGCAAAAGTTGTATGAGCTTAATAAAATGCGCATTGATCAAATAATGCAAGAGATTAGAGAAATGCATGAGTTGAAAATGCAGAATGAGAGAGAGTATCATGCTGCAAGAATGAAATTGTTGGATGAAAGTAGGATAAATGATGTGTGGAAGATTTCTGTATTATTATTAATTATTTGTTCATCTGCATTTGTTGCAAATTTGGCACTTCCCAAATATTAATCCTAAGTATTATTGTTTTTTGTAATTGCTAGCAGTATTTTATGTAAGAATTGTTTTTTTATATAAGTATTTTTAATTCTTATTTATTAGTTAATATTATATAGTATTGTTTTTGAAAATATATTTGTTAAACTGGTCCATGTGAAAGTTAAGCAAATAAAAGTATACTAATATTATGTTTCTGTTTTATTAATTATTTTGAAAGTCCTTTATAATTACGTTCGATCACAAGTATAAAAAAGTTATTCAGTAAGTATACAAATGAAGTAGCATTTTATACTAGATTGTACTATTCCAACAAAATATCTGACATACATGAATTGAATTAACGTAACATGTAGATATATTTCATTAAAATACTCATTTATTAAAAATATCAGCTATATTTTATTTAAACTAGATCACCAGGTATTATTACAATTTTGAAACTGTCAATTACAGAACAAATGCAATCAATTCTTTAAATTTTACTTACACTAATACTTGCAGTTTACAAAATCTTATAATAATCTCTAAATATCCTTTTAATCAATTAAAATGTTGTTCAATATAATGGTTACGATAGATATTTCCCTGCCTGTTTTCTTCTTCTATATGATTTTCCACGTCATTATCCTCTGCGGCTGCTTCTTCGTCGTTATCCTCTTCTTCATCTTGGTTATCTAAATAAAATATTACTAAGTTTATATAAATTTCTAATAAAAAATAGGATAATTACCTTCATTTTCTAATTGGTCATTTATAATAATATTGTGAATAATTGCTATTGCAACTATAGCGGCCTTTGTTGTTTCCAATTGCAAATTTAATCCATTGAAGAAGCATCTAAATTTATTTTTCATCAGACCAAATACGCGTTCAATAATGTTTCTTGTTCGTATATGTACACGGTTATATCTGGTTTGAGCATTTGTGGTTGGGTGGAATACAGGAGTAAATAAATATCGTGAACATGTGTAACCATTATCGCCCAATAAAACTCCATCAATTTCCCTAATTCTTCTCTTTAATGAAGATTCATTCCATATTCTTGAGTCGTGTGTGCTCCCTCTCCATCTGGCCACAATATCAGTTACACGAAACTTTGCATCACTTACAACCTTTAATTAAATATTTACTTAAAATTCAGTTAAAATACTGAAATCATTACATATCTGTACATTTACTGAATAAAATCCTTTGCGATTTAAATATAGCAGAGGATTTTTTCCACCTGGGTTTTTTATTTTCACATAATAACTGCAATTTATTGTAATAACCTTATACACAAATAAAAAACGCTTTCACTGTGTAAAGTACTCCAAATATTTAAGTTTCTTTGAGTTGATCGATATAGGTTAACCATGTGTTTATGTTTACTTCGACGCTGTTAACTGTTTATTCTTCGGTTACAACACGCATGCTTGAAGTAAATTTCCTGCGTTGCCTAATGAAATATTCTACTAACACGCCACTACTTAGTAACTATTAAATGAACGTTCATTAATACGCTTTCGAATACGCCACTAAATACCCCACTAGTAGCTACTTACTAGTAGCGTTTTTAAACGACACTAAGCATTTGTCTATTAATAAGGCAGCGATTCTGTAATTCACAGGTAGCAACGATCTAGGTTAATGTTTATTTGTCAATTTAATTCATTTTGTATTTTGCTGTTTTCTATTTATCGTGTTGACTGATTGAACGCTTGTCTCGTCAACAACATTTTTGACAAAGTTTTGCTGTTATTTGAGGGTGTTTTTAAATTTGCATTGGGTTATCATGCCGGGACTCCCGGGATTGGATCAGCCGCTCGCTGTCCGAAAAGTTTCGGAGGTTTTACTCCTCGCTTAGGGTGAATGCCAACAGCTAAACAACTTAAGTCGCTCCACGGACGCAGGCCAAGAGTAACAGTAACTCATGACCTGCCATGCTCCCTGTACTTGGCGTCACGCTGTTGGGGGATGCTAAGGTGTGAATTGTTATTAATATTATTGCCTAAGTTCGCGATGGCTCCATGTCCTAGCCATTATCTAAAGTTATAAAACTTAAAAGACTCAACGGATTCGCACCCAAAACAATTATTATAATTCTTTGGTGAAAAACGTTATTTCTTCAATGTTTTTGGACATTTTTCTATTTTCTAATATCTAAGCATCTAACAAAAGGTAACCTACATGTGTTTTAAAGTCTTAAGGCAGAGTTCGGAATTATAAAAAAGCCTCTGATTATATTTGGAATCTAAGCCACAAAATCCATCATTTTCAAAAAAGGTTTAATCACGATATCTTATGGACTTCTAACTTTTTTGCTCAATTTTGATGAACTTGAACAAAGCTAATTTAACTTATCCGGTTATGAAAGCAGAAGGTTCTTTCTTACAATTACATAAGTTTACGTTTCCTAATCTCTGCTACCTAATCGCTTTGAATTCGTTATGAATTCAGCTACAACTACAACTACAACTGGCATACGTAAATACGCCAAAATAATAAATTCAAAGTAGACTGTTGCTGACGTACAACGAGATCGATTTGCACAACCGGGAAAACTAAATTATAAACGAAATAATGAAACGACACAACATCGTATTTTATACATTTTTCTTTAGTAACGCATTTATGTGTTTCGGGTCGTTGTAAAACGGTCGAAATCATTAAACTGAACCGATAAATTTCATTTAATTACTGGCAATGACAAAGGAATTTTCCATTTTGCGAGTGCCATTATTTAAACTGTGGTCGGTACCAAATTACACCTTTTTTTATTTATATGCAGAATTTTTAACAATATATTGTTGGTCTTTGATTTTTTTAATGTAATTTAAAGAAAACATTACCTTGAATTAATAATATTCCAAGACAAGGATGCAATAATAAAAATAGTAATCACGAATTGATGCATCTCTAGAGAATATACGCTACTTCATCTAAGTCCCTCGAGACTCCTATATCACTATTGGATACGGACTAATACCGGAATCAAATCTAATTAGCAACTACTAGAATACTAAGAATTTGAACATTTGTTAACGAATTAAATTGATCTGTACAACTCTGCCTCTGGATTTGACAGTTTCTTGCAAAATTGTGTGTTTATGTACAAAAATTCGTTGCTTGGACACGATTGGAAACATTCCTTAGGCTCATAAACACTATATATATATATATATATATATATATATAATTATAGAAAATTTCTTGACCGTACTAATATAAATTCACTACTATTTGGCTAATCAGTATGTTTATATAAAAACTCAAATGTTCTATCCCAATATTTTATCAATTTATTAATGACTTCATCAGGAGAAGACCTAGAGTTAAGCGTTGGCAGTCTTATTAATTAGTTTACACATAATTGTTGCTAGCAACTGATAAATGAAACATGACCATTACATTTTCAGTCAACAATTCCAGTCGTTATTTAAAAATTGAAGCTGTTGTTTAAAAATATAAGGAAGTTCCAGAGCCCATGCGGGATTCCCCCATGGTGAACATTTGGTGTGCCGTGAGCAAATTTGGAGTGATTGGACCCTTCTTTTTTACAGAATAGACCGTCACGTTTATGTACGAGAATGTATCGCTTGCCATTTTCCAGCGAGAGTACTCTTAGCAACACGGCGCCCGTCCCCATTATAGTCTGATGGTTCGAGATTAACTAAACGACAAGTTCAGTAACCGCTGGATTGGTAGAACTGGTCTCTCCCATGGTCAGCACGTTCGCCAGACCTGACCCTCGCAACATGGGCGATTTGAAACACCGCATCACTCTCGTCATCGCTGGAATTCCTGTCCAAATAACCCAGAGGGCCTTACAAACGACAATGGACAGAATGCATAAGTGCATTGAGAGTGATGGACGCCAATTGGAAACCCTGTAATAAAATTCCTGCCTTGTAATTTATTGATTCTAATATTAACATATTTTTGCCTCACCTTATATACAAGCTGTCCCGTATCGTTATGTTCAAATTTTAAGGGTGCAAAGTATGTGATGTCAGATCATGAAAAAAAAAAATGTAATCCTGAAGTCAAAAAAAAACTGATTTTATTTAAAAAAGTTCAATTAATAATATTTTCGAAATGCCCACCTCCTTGTCTATTACAGGATTGTGCCCGTAAGCCAACAGAAGAACTACTTATCCGAATTTCATACATCTTTTGTCGGATTTGCTCGGCAGCCAGGTGAATACGATCCAACAACTCTTCTCTTGTGTTCAAAACTTGTGCGTAGAATAAATTTTTCATGTACCCCCATTAATAAAAGTCAAGGGGATTAAGATCGGGTGATCTGGGTGGCCATGTGAAACCACATGTCTCGTCGAACATTAAGTGGGCATCCTATAAAGACCTGGCAGTTCGTCAATAAGAAATTGAAGGTAATTGTTCGCAGTTAACCTCCCAGGATAAACGACAAGGCCAATCAACAAGTCATCAATTAGGGTCGCCCAAACGTTAATAGAAAATTCATGTTGAAATTTAGATGGGTGTATAGCTTTGGAATTTTCTAATGACCATCTGTGCAGGTTTATCATATTTGTAACACCACTTCTCGTGAGCGTAGATTCATCTGTACAGAGGACTGTTCTGCTGAAATTAAATTGAAGCCGTGACTTTCTTATCCAGGTAGAATAAACTAGACGAGCATAGTGGCCTGCCTCAAGCAAACCGTGTACCCTGTGATAGTGATATGGATATAAGCCCTCACGTTTTAAAATTCGCCAAACTGTCGTTCGTGGCAGTCCTAGTTGTCTAGCGATTCGACGTACACTGAGAGTTGGATCCCTTGTAACAATAGCTACTGCTTCTTCCTCTGTGCCTGCTGGCAAATTTAGTACTCGGTGGGAAAGATAATCACGAAGTCCGCATTCCGGAAATTATCTGTGTACTACCAGAAACGTTCGGTAATGAGGAATGCGCCTATTGGGAAACCAATGTTGGTATTCACTAAGTGCTTGACGTTGGTATTCACTAAGTGCTTGACTGCCGTTACAGTAGCCATACACAAAATGCATGTCCGCATACTGTTGAGAAGAAAATCGGTAAGGCAGTTTGAATAAAGAAAACGAGTCCACTCACTAATAAGCTGTTATATGAACTGAAACGTAATGTAATCTTTTATTCAGAAATGCAACGTTAACAGTCGTCTGAACATTTGTTTATTGTATGATATTCATGGTTCAGCACTTACGAAATAAGAAAGAACCTTTTTTATCGTATATCAATTTCCAGTACCCATTTTTGTAGATCTCCAAGAAATTACTGTATGTACTACGGCACGTGTTTATTTATTGTAGGATAACATTTTATTATTCGACAATGCGACAATTCGAACAATCACAGGTCTATTATTGAAACGTATAACTTTTTTTAAATAAAATCAGTTGGTGTTGACTTTAGGATTACATTTTTTTTCATGATCTGACAATCACATTCATAGACCTGTAACTTTGAAACAAATAAAAATCGATATACAAATTTTGCGTTTTTGTTACTTGAAATGAAGTCTACTTTACGCTCCTAAAATTTAAACATAACGATACGGGATACCTTGTATTTATATATATATATATATATATATATATATATATATATATACCGAGTGTCTTTGAAATAAAAAGATAACGTAAGAAGAATAGAAAGTTTAAGTTATATAGCATATATACCCAAAATATTGTGGTCAACAACTAAGCAATCCCCAAAATTAAAAACTGAAAATTATATTACGTGACGCCTATGAATTCAAAATATTCTGAATTCAAATTTGTCAAACACATAAGCGGCGTATGTTTACATACGTAACATCTGCTGATATAAAAAGTATTACATTGTTGTCTAAGCTCAATAGCCACGAACGAAATCAGCTGTTTTGGTGAACTATTACTAAATTTTAACAAATGTGTATTAGGTGTATTCCTCAAATGTTTTTTTTTGTTACGAGAAGTAAGAAATATAAAGGACTTAGAATGTCTATAAAAACTACCGCTATTCAATGCATTGTTTATGATTATATGAACTAGAAGCTAGCATTCTAGAATTAGCATTAGCAAGACAGCTTTGTATGCTAAGGGTTGAACGAATTTTTATAGAAGATACATTATAAGAAGATATAAGATGTGAGCTCTACAGCTATTTAATCAAAGACGTAAATATAAATTGTATCAAAGATATGTAACGATCGACAATTGAACGAAAATGAAAGCGAGATTGAACTGTTTTTTTTATTATAGGGCAACTTCAAGATATCGTCTTTTATTATATAGCAAATCACACAGTAGCGTGGCATGACAAAATTTTTTGAAATATCTTACATTTTGTCATTTTTTTTTCGCTTGTGATAGGGAACTTTGTGAAAATATTTTGGTGATGTATTTTATATAATTTAATTTTTCCATTTTTCGTAAATTTTCTTTTTATTTCAAGGACACCCGGTATATATATATATATATATATATATATATATATATATATATATATATAATAACTTCGTGACCTTGGTATGATATGGTAAACCTAATCAGTAGGCGATTAAAGGTCTGTATATTACTTCAAAATATATGTATTTAAAAAACTCTACATGTTTCGGCTGTATACGCCTTTATCAAGAGAATACAAAATATGAATGACAGGATATAAATGTCAAGTAATTAAGTTGAACTTAATTACTGACATTTATATCCTGTCATTCATATTTTGTATTCTCTTGATAAAGGCGTATACAGCCGAAACATGTAGAGTTTTTTAAATACATATATTTTGAAGTAATATACAGACCTTTAATCGCCTACTGATTAGGTTTACTATATATATATATATATATATATATATATATAATTATATATATACATATATGTACATATATGATAAATTCAATTTGTTACCATAACATACAAAGGTCACCAAATAATTATCTATATACATATATATATATATTAGATATATTATATATATATATATATATATATATATATATATATATATATATACATATATTAGATATATATACAGGCTGATTCATTTTCGGCCCTCACCATGGGGATCTCGCTTATTATTGGAGATAGAGTATAGGTTTAAATTTGGCAAAATTGTTAAATTTTGTGTTTGTTATAAATCTGTAAAGAAAATAGACATGTTACAAATGACCTTCGTTATTAAAAAAAAAACGCGAAAACCCCATTTTCTTCTTTTACCTATAGCACCGATATTTGGCCTTGTAGAGAAAACATAAAAACACATCCTAGTGGCCACTTCTAAACCTCTATCCAGTGGTGAACTCTGAATTTTTATACGACGTTTCGTTTCTTTCTGGCCATCATCAACTATCTAATTTCTAATAGGCGCCATATTGGATTTAGACATCTTCAGAAAGAGTTTTTTTTTCTGATTTCAACCATGTACCACATGCTGACTTAAGTTTTTGACATTAGGTTTTATTTGAAAGAATAAATTATAAGATTAAATAAGGTAGCCATGGAATTTCAATCTGTCAAACATTTCATTTATTGTTCATTAATAATACAAAAATGTCATACACTAACGAAGAGAAACGAGATATGATAAGTATTTTTTATTCTTTGAACCGAAATTCAACAGTAGCGAGTACAAGATATCTACAATTATATCCAGAACGACAACAGCCTCATCGTACCATTTTTCTAGATCTCGACAGAAATTTGGTCGAGAATGGATCGTTTACTAAGCCAGGTAATGGTCAGGACAACAGGAATTTAAATGAAAATCGACAAGATATTTTACAAATGGTAAATTAAAAGCGTGTTTTAAAATTTCATGTTAATCTTGTATTTTTATAGATAAATAATAATCCATCAATTTCTACACGCGAAGTAGCGTCAGAATTAAATTTGTGCCAGTCCAGAGTTTGGAGAACTTTACATAAAAGTAGGTTTAAACCATACAGGATCCATGTTGGCCACTCTTTACTGCCTGGAGATAATTTGAGAAGGCTAGAATATTGTAATTGGTTAATGGGAAGGATAGAAAATGACGAAAATTTTTTAAGCAAAATCATCTGGTCAGATGAAACAAAATTTACAAATTCTGGAATGTTCAACAGAAATACGGAGCACTATTGGGCAGTACAAAATCCCCGACAAAACAGGGCTAGAAGACCACAACATCGTTTTGGAATAAACGTTTGGATGGGTATTTTGGCAAATCGTCTCTTAGGACCAGTTATGTATGAAGAACATTTAAATGGAGAAAGATATTAAACATTTTATGTACATACGTATCTGACTATCTTGACGACAATATCCCATTAAATCAATTACAATATTTATGGTGGCAACAAGATGGCGCACCAGCACACAATGCAGCTGTTGTTAGAAATTTCTTAAATCAAGAGTTTGCAAACCGTTGGATTGGAAATAGGGGAGTTGCTGAATGGCCTGCGAGATCACCTGATTTAAGTACGCTAGATTTTTTTTCTATGGGGATATGTTAAAAATAATATTTATAAAGTAGATGCGCCACAAAACATTGAAGAATTACGAGACAGACTTCAGAATGCCTTCGATGCAATTCCTAGAAGAACTATACAAAGGGCAGTACAAAATGCCGGAAGGCGTTTCCAATTGTGCATTACCGAAGATGGCCAGATATATAATTGAACATTTACTGTAATTGTTTATTGTTTACTTTTCTATGTATTTTTATTAATGTTTTTGTTATCTTGTACTCGCTACTGTTGAATTTCGTTTCGAAGAATAAAAAATACTTATCATATCTCGTTTCTCTTCGTTAGTGTATGACATTTTTGTATTATTAATGAACAATAAATTAAATGTTTGACAGATTGAAATTCCAAAGGCTACCTTATTTAATCTTATAATTTATTCTTTCAAATAAAACCCAATGTCAAAAACTATAGTCAGCATGTGGTACATGGTTGAAATCAGAAAAAAAAACTCTTTCTGAAGATGTCTAAATCCAATATGGCGCCTATAAGAAATTAGATAGTTGACGATGGCCAGAAAGAAACAAAACGTCGTATAAAAATTTAGAGAACACCACTGGCTAGAGGTTTAGAAATGGCCGCAAGGATGTGTTTTTATTTTTTCTCTACAAGGCCAAATGTCGGTGCTACAGGTAAAAGAAGAAAATGGGGTCTTCGCGTTTTTTTTTTTTAATAACGAAGGTCATTTGTCACAGGTCTATTTTCTTTACGGATTTATAACAAACACAAAATTTAACAACTTTGCCAAATTTAAACCTATACTCTATCTCCAATGATAAGAGAGATCCCCATGGTGAGGGCCGAAAATTAATCAGCCTGTATATTATATATATTAGAACGAATTTCTTATTTTCTTGGCCGTAATTATAATACGAGATAAAGTGAATATTTTTTGGGGGGAGTAGCGGCCGAGTAACAGCTCTTAAAAAAACATATCAAACAAACAAAACACCCTTTCAGTTTTGATAAAACCGCAATAATTACATCTGGAAAAAACAATAAAACAAGAAATATACTAGAAAGCATCCACATAGAAAAAATACAAATTTAATTAATGGCCGAACAGATTTAAACAACTTGTCAGCAATATACCTACCCTTTATATCAACGCAATATAAATATGATAAAAATAAAATAAAAAACATGTCCGACAATAGTTAAAACAACACCCCCACCGACCACATGGTCGAAAACAGAGGTACACTGTTTTGCCAAAAAAAGTTTAGATTTATGTAGAAATGCATAGCAAATACGTCGCAATATATTAAGGCCACAAATATTTAATATAAGTAGATTTATTATCTCTTAACTTTTTTAACATTAAAATACATTTTATGGTTTTTGAAAAAACTACTTTATATAGTATCGAAACCTCAAATTAAATATTGTTTTAATTACCCGGCCGCTACTTCCAAAAAAAATATTAATTTTATCTCGTATTATATAAAAAGTGTTCATTTGAAAACTCAATCTAGTAGCATGTGATTTACTGAGAACATTTTGAAGGTTCGTTTGAACTTCGTAGGTTAAGAAGTAAATTTTAATTTACTAATTAACCTACGAAGTTGTATATTTTGACAGTTTCATACATACAAATAAATAACAAATAATAGGTATTTATTGAAAACTATAACAAATGTCGAAAATGTTGTCCTTCAAGATCAATGCACTTTAAAATCCGCCGTTCAAAATTTCTGATGATATTCTGCAACATTACTGGATTGTTATTAATTTGCATGCATTTCTGTTCGATTCTCTGTAGCATATCTTTCAAATTCAATATAGGTGTTCGAATATATGTTATTTTTTAGATAAGGCCACAAAAAGAAGTTGCAAGGTGTTAAATCGCATGAACGTGCAGGCCAGGCAATTTCAGTATTTCGACTAATTATACGCTCATTAAAAAATTCTCTTAAATAATCCAAAGATTCTGCAGTACAGTGACAAGGTGCTCCGTCTTGTTGGAAATATGCATTTTGAAGTTCATCATCATGCAACTGATTGACAAATGGTTGTAAAATTTCCGTACGGTACCTTTGAGCAGTTAACGTTCCCTGAAAAAATATTGGTCCAATGATTCGCCTGTAGCTTATCGCTGCCCAAACACCAATTTTCTCTGGATGTAGCGATTCTTCATTAATTACATGTGGATTTTCACTACTCCAAATTCTTGTATTTTGTGAATTTAGGTCTCCCGTTTTATAAAACCATGCTTCGTCAGTAAATATGACTCTTTGCGAAAGTTCTCCATTATTGTTCATATTTACAAATCAATTACAATACTGTAGTCTACGTGGGTAATAAATTTCTAACAATTCTTGTACTGCTGTGACACGGTATGGATAAAGTTGCATATCTTTTTTTAATAACTTGTGAGTTGTACCAACAGAAAGGTTTATTTGTTGACTCAAATGTCGAACAGATGTTTGTGGTTCATTTTCCATTATTTCTTCAACACGATTGACAACTTGAGGTGTACGTTTCTTAACTGCTCCGCTGCCTGACTTTCTTAAGAGACTACCAGTTTCAGGAAAAAGTTTTAAAGTTCTATCCAAAGTATTCTTAAATTGTATATAATCTATTACAACATGTGGAAACTCAACTTGAAATTCTACCATGCAATCTTGAACTGAATAAACCTATAAACCATCAATTTTATTACCGCTTGGAAAATAAGCCTGGACTAAAAAAATTTTATGTTCTAAAGTGAAAGCCATTTTAAAACTGAGAAGCAATTTATTTAAACCAGAATCGATGCACGATTATTTTATGCACTAACTGATATTTGTGATTGACATTATCAAATGTCATTTGGATTTACGTTTACGGAACAACAAACACGTACTAATATATTTGCGTCTTATCAAAATTTCAAAGTAACCTAGATTGACTTTTCAAATGAACACACGTTACATAAATTTTTTAATTAGGCCGTTTGTATCTTTCCATTGCTAGAACTATTATCATGGTTTTCAAAATAAATTCAAATTTATTTTAAAACATTCTTGTCTGCATTTGACAAGCGGAATTTATATAAAAAGCAAACTATACAATTAAATACTGAATGTTTAATTTAAATGCTCAATTTCAGATATTTATCGGAACAGAAAATTCGATTGCTGCATCACAATAAATGGAAAATTTAACTCCTCCCGTTAAGAGCTAATTGTATATTAAACACAATTCACATAAATAAATGTATATATGGTCAGTGGGCTATTAAATTTTGAATTAATGGATTCGTTCCTCTAATGGCAAAGCCGGCGAATATTTGAATTGATTTTACTTCAATATAACGCAGGGAAATACTTAACAATCAAAATTCTAACCAGCGCATATACAGCTGCATCAATGCTAAACATTTGTTATGTTTTAAACCTGCTTCTAGGATCTATTTAACATGCAGTGTTCGATGTTGAATCGCGAGGTCTCCCTAATTCCAAAGTTGAAAGCGAAGATGTGTAAACCGTATCTGGAACGGGTCGATTAGTTATGCTAATGCTGGTCTTTGGAGTAAGGAAACTGTCTTTGTATATTAATTATTATTATCGGAGCAGTAGTGTTAATCAGCACGGCATTACGTTGGAGAGGCATAATTGGAATAATCGTCCAATTTAGAACAGTGGGCTATAGTATAGCCACTTAGGCAGAAATTTAATAGGCTGGAGGATTAGATGATGTGTATAAAATTATTTTATGTTTTCGAATTTGCATCTTTTCCGGTGTATAGTCATGGTGGATAGAATTTTATAGACTTTCATGAACAGCTTCACTAATAATACAAATGTTTTTCGCGATTTGCGGTGTGGTCCTTATACCAGGGAGGTTTAAGAATTAATGAGTCTAGATTAGGAAACAAATATTTTGTCAAAAAATATTTTATTTGTCAACTTGTTCATCTTGTAAACTCACTTTATTCTCACTCATTTACTCAACCGATATTCTGGTACCCTCATTCTTTTAGTAATGTAATCAAGCTGTTTGAAATATGTGCTAGTTCCAGTGATTATCTCTTCATTCGACCAAAATTTCTTGCCACCAATCGAAGTTATCGTGTTGCCAAAAAGTCTGATAATATGCTTGATTTAGTGTTGCAGGAGACTAATAGAGAACTTAAATGCGTATGTTCAGTAAAACAAACAAAAGTAAATAAAATTTCTCGAGAGGAATTGCAAGCATTCATAGGCAAATCTATGCTTCGAAATGTATAAGTACGGTTTGTATTTTTTTTTTAAGATTTATTACTTCTCACTGGTGTACACAAGGGTGCTGGAGCTCTTATTTTAGAACTATGGGGTGATTCTCATGGTAGAACTATATATATTCAAATCTACAAAGTCGCTCAAAAGATTTTGGAACATTAACCGCTTTTTACGCTTTGATAATGAGGAAGATTAATTCACCAGATTCATTAGTCTGTCAGCTCCAAAAAACATTTGTACCGTATAAAAATCCTACTGTTGACTAACTAGTACTACACCAAGGTAAATGTCCGTTTAGGCAATATATCCCCATTAAACCAAAGAACAAAATAGAAAAATTGGTAGATACGACCGCCAATTGGTTTCAGCTTACAGATACAAGAGAGGCACAAAGAGCACTGTTTATTTGTTCTATAACTTATTAGACCTAGCAACTAAGGCGTATGTAGTGTACATGCATATAAATAAACTATATCAAGCAGTAGCTGGAACAAGAGATAATCTGAAAAATTGGAATAAATGTGGTCAATCTAAAGATTGTGGGCGGCGAAGAGAAAGTCTAACTTGAAATGGAAAGTTGTTACAATGTTTTGGGCGATTTGTTGGTCGGTCCCTATATGTTCCTGCTGTTAAAGATGTGAGAATATCATCAATGAAAAGCATAAAAAGAGGAGATCCAAGATTAGAGCACTGAGGCACATCAGATGTTGAAATGAATTGGTAAGAGTAAAAGCCGTTATAAAAATAAAACACTTGATGCGAAACTGAATTAGAGCAGACACCTAGCCAAAGTGGCAGACCGGGCGGCGCAGCTCTTCTGAAGATGCAGAAGAGCTCTTGGCAAGATCTGGGGACTAAAACCAAATGTGGTACACTGGTTGTACACAGCAGTAATAATACCAACGATTACCTATGGAGCAGTTGTCTGGTGGAGGAGGACGGAGCGGACATCGTCGGTGGGGCTCATCATGACTCTCCAGCGACAGGCCCTGTTGAGAATCACGGGTGCTATGAACAGCACGGGAACCGCTTCCATGGAGGCCATCGTGGGTTTTCCTCCGCTGGAACTAATTATAAGGGCGGAGGCAATGGCTGCGATACTGAGGCTGAAGGCCAATGACGTATGGTGTCCTAATAAGATTGTAGGGAGCCATACAGATATCACAAGAACTATACTGGAAGAGCCGATATTTCAAATGCCGGTGGACAGTATGGCACCTGAAATTATATTTACTGCTAGTTGACCATTATTATCTAATAGCTCACAAATATTTTGTATACCTATCGTTATACCAATTGTTCTTAGCAGTATGCCAACCTATAATAAAATTCTTGGCGGACATTATTGATATGTTCCTATAGAAGGAACCGACAATTGAATTATTTAAAACACCAGCCTATTCATTTAATTCTTGCTGATATCGGGTATGTACAGGTACATTGAGGTGTCTACCGGCATAATACCATTTTATGATTTGTGTCTTTTCTTGAGTTGTAAAGACATGCATGCTGAAATCGACTATTAATATACGCACGTATTGTACAGTAGGTGTTTGTTAGGGAATAGGGCATGTTAAATGTGTATGTTTGTCCACCACTGTGCTTCTCCCTCCACTGTTTGAAAGCTGGCATCGTTGGATATAACAAGCATACACTATATACGCAAAGAGAAATTAAAATTTGTCGATACGGTATATAAATTTGGCGTATATTTAGGGCGAGCAAATGCATAACACAGCCCAACACACATTTTGGTGCCTGCCCTTTTTTAACTGTTTCTAGGTAATTTTTAGGTGTAGAATCCAAAACAACTGTCGAATTTAGTCCATCAGATCTAGTTTTTAGGTATACTACATTGATCTCTTTTAAAAAAAAATCATTTTCTATTTAATTCATGTACATTTCAGGTTATAAGTACCAGTGTCTTCGACAAAGTCTCATAAAAAAACAAATAATGTAAATTAAGGTATTTAATTCACAAAGCAGATATAATTTGCATTTATGGCTTATTACTAAAAATAATCTTGTATACGACTTTATAACATGGAGTTTAGTAGGAGAGTCTCGCTGCCGACTCAAACAGTAGTCGGCCATCATGTGGGTATCACATCCCTTTGATGTCGTTCTTCCATCGTCTGAAGGTCCTATTGAAAACTATTACCCTGTTCTTCGCGGTAATCACCTAGGTTTTGTGGGAATTGATCTAAGTGGTTGTGGAGGTAGTGAAGTTTTATGCTCATGTTACAATCAAGAATATTAAATTTAGAAAGCATATATTCCACTGATTCTGTGTAATTCGCTGCTTTATTATTGCCAAGAAAATTTTGTACTACTTGAACAAATGAATATCAAGCATTAGATTCAATCTCGTTCATTGCTGTGGTAAGTGATTTTTTAGTTATCTTATCCGAGTTATCTTATCCGAGGCCATCTTTATTCAATTTTTCCATGCTAGGCTCAGGAAATTAACGTTTTAAGTACCCAAAGTAAAGTCCATATCGATTTAAGGCCTACACGAATTGCTTTATAAGTCTCGCTTTACAAGGCTGGCTTTATAAGTCTTGATATGCAACGGTGGGAATATGATTTTATCTCTCGCAACGAAAGGTTCGTTGATTACGTTTTCTTTTCCTGGAACTATGCTGGTCTTTAGTTCTGTTGAAAACAAAAAAAAACAAAGATATTTGGTGTAAAGGTACCATTATTTCATTACTTTTGCCTGTTGCTAAAACTGAATGTATCTCAAAAACTAAAGCTGCTACGAAAATTTGGAATGTGCACATTAAATATATCCAAAAACAATTGTCAGTTTTTCGGCACCAAGAAAAAGAATTAATTTTGTTGGCTTATGTAATGATTCCTTTCTGGGTTTCGCAGGCCCTGCACTTGATGTCGTGCAGTTGAAGTCCGAGCACCTTTTCCCTATACAGAAGAGTCAGAAACTGCATCCTTAACATTCGATTTTATGCCCTTCGGTTTCGTAGTATAGACCAGATCATAAAACAAAAGCAAATTTCTAGGTTTTATTTTTGTATGTAGGGGTAGAATTGAAAATGCATCGACTCCTGAAGGGGTTCTCCCAAAAGAGATCTCGTTCATCTTGGATTTAAGCTTTCGGTTTAGGTCCCGCTGCAACCACCGCAATATGTCATCTCGACCGATGTCTTCTCCCATTGCTTTAAACAGCAACCTATAGAGATTAGCAGCCCTTTCTGCTGTGGCCGAGAA
The DNA here is from genome assembly GCA_935421215.2 of Melolontha melolontha. Taxonomy (NCBI): domain Eukaryota; kingdom Metazoa; phylum Arthropoda; class Insecta; order Coleoptera; family Scarabaeidae; genus Melolontha; species Melolontha melolontha. The sequence goes on along the minus strand of OW285236.1, from coordinate 227,715,636 downwards.
AAATGAGTCCCTGCACTCAGTTCATGAAGTCAATTATTATTATTATTATTAAACAGGGATTCGGGAACTATATGCTTGAATATTTTCGAAACTTACTGTGACGTCCTAAGAAGGTTAAGGGAGCATATGAGAAGGAAAAGTCAAGTGAAGAAGGGTGAAACATCACAACGTGAATCCATATTACCACTTTAGCAGTGCAACTGCTTTTGGCGAAAAGCAATTAATGTTCATCCGGCGTATTCGTTTGCTATAGCTTCTCGTGACTTATTCGTGTTTCCGAAGATGCAAATAAAGTGGAAGGGTCGAAAATTTGACACGATAGAGGAAATTTATAGGTAAATCGCAAACGGTGGCGAAGATAAATGACAAACGGTATTTGCACTTTTAAGAGGACTATTTTAAAGACAACAGAAGTAAATGAAATTTAGATATTCTACATTTTCGAAACTTATTGTTAACGCTTCGTATATCTACATATATAGCCACCCTGTATATATATTTAGGCGAGGTAGTATTTCCGAAAGCTTTCTAACAACAACCCGGGAATCGAATAGGAACCATCTCGTCTAATACTTAATTAGCAAGACGTGCCGTCAATTGCCGTGAATTTTCATAATGATACTGGTTTTGTATACGTAATGAAGCGTAACACAACTCTTTTCAATTCCTTTAATGTAATACCCCCCCATTTCAGGCGATTTTATTGACTTTTATTGTTACCTGAGACACGCAAAGCTAATTTGAGCAGCGTGTATAGCTTGTAATTTTCTGACAGTGGTACTGATTTAGGAAATTACGGCCGCATGTATACATAATGCCTTTTCCCTCTGATGTCTAGGAAGTTTTTGTGTAAACCGAAACGAGTTATGATGGTAGGACATAATGCATGACTGTGTACATCGAGTTATCTCCTTTTTCCACTTTGTTTGACATGATTAAAATTTGAAAGATAAAAAGAGTTAGCGCGGGTACTTTGTTGTCAATAATAAAAGTCATCGTTTCCGAAAATATATTTAAAAAGACTAAATAGATATCATGCAAATGGGATTTAAGTAAAACACTCTCTTACCGATATATCGTCTAAAGTTATTGTTATCTTAATATTTGATGAAACCAGTTTAAAAGTGGGGAATTATTAAGGTCTAATTGGTCATTGTTAAATTACCAATTAGACCTTAATAATTCCCCACTTTTAAACTGGTTTCATCAAATATTAAGATAACAATAACGTTAGACGATATATCGGTAAGAGACGATTCTAATGTAGACAAGTGCAACCCATTGAAGTAGTTTAGAAAAAAGCCATACATTTGTGAAGAGCGTGTTCAGTAGTAATATAAGATGTGAAGAAGCTACATCGTAGCGAAACATGTCGTCAATTTATTAATACATATAATAAAGTGTAATATATACTGGAAATTAGTATAAGTGTTTTACTTAAATCCCATTTACATATTATGGATTTCCAGCAAGTATCGGCCGATTCAATTAAATTTAAAAATAAAAATAAAATACATTATTCTATTATCAACCCTGATTTTGGGACATTGTTATTTGAAATATGAAAATAATATTACCTAATGAAATCTATGAAGATGTAATCAACATGTTTAAGATAATAACATAAAGGCAACCTAATATACTGGGTGTTCCACAAAAATTTCCAAAGGCTATATATAATGTGTTCATTTGAAAAGTCAATCTAGTAGCATGTGATTTACTGAGAACATTTTGAAGTATGTCGTAAATTAAAATTTAATACTTAACCTACAAAGTCGTATATTTTGACAGTTTCATATATACAAATAAATAACAAATAATAGGTATTTATTTAAAACTATAACAAATGTTGAAAATGTTGTCCTTCAAGATCAATGCACTTTAAAATCCGCCGTTCAAAATTTCTGATGATATTCTGCAACATTACTGGATTGTTATTAATTTCCATGCATTTCTGTTCGATTCTCTGTTGCATATCATTCAAATTCAATATAGGTGTTCGAAATATGTTATTTTTTAGATAAGGCCACAAAAAGAAGTCGCAAGGTGTTAAATCGCATGAACGTGCAGGCCAGGCAATTTCAGTATTTCGACTAATTATACGCTCATCAAAAAATTCTCTTAAATAATCCAAAGATTCTGCAGTACAGTGACAAGGTGCTCCGCCTTGTTGGAAATATGCATTTTGAAGTTCATAATCATGCAACTGATTGACATATGGTTGTAAAATTTCCGTACGATACCTTTGAGCAGTTAACGTTCCCTGAAAAAATATTGGTCCAACGATTCGCCTTTGGCTTATCGCTGCCCAAACACCAAATTTCTCTGGATGTAGCGATTCTTCATTAATTACAAGTGGATTTTCACTATTCCAAATTCTTGTATTTTGTGAATTTAGGTATCCCGTTTTATAAAACCATGCTTAATCAGTAAAGATGACTCTTTGCGAAAGTTCTCCATTATTGTTCATATTTACAAACCAATTACAAAACTGTAGTCTACGTGGGTAATCAATTTCTAACAATTCTTGTACTGCTGTCACACGGTATGGATAAAGTTGCATATCTTTTTTTAATAACTTGTGAGTTGTACCAACAGAAAGGTTTATTTGTTGACTCAAATGTCGAACAGATGTTTGTGGTTCATTTTTCATTATTTCTTCAACACGATTGACAACTTGAGGTGTACGTTTCTTAACTTCTCCGCTGCCTGATTTTCTTAAGAGACTACCAGTTTCAGAAAAAAGTTTTAAAGTTCCATCCAAAGTATTCTTAAATTGTATATAATCTATTACAAAATGTGGAAACTCAACTTGGAATTCTACCAAGCAATCTTGAACTGAATAAACCCATAAACCATCAATTTTATTACCACTTCGAAAATAAGTCTGGACTAAAAAAAATTTATGTTCTAAAGTGAAAGCCATTTTAATACTCAGAAGCAATTTATTTAAGCCAGAATCGACGCACGATTATTTTATGCACTAACTGATATTTGTGATTGACATTATCAAATGTCATTTAGATTTACGTTTACGGGATAATAAACACATACTAATATATTTGCGTGTTATTCTATCAAAATTTCAATGTAACCTAGATTGACTTTTCAAATGAACACTTCTTATATCGTCTTTATTTATTATCTGATTTTAATGATCTATACGTCAAATTAAACAGTTTCGCGCTTAGCAATGCGAATTATCTTTTTGTCGCATATAATTTACCAAAAACGTGATTCAGTTTTTCCCTTTCTAATGATTTTTTTTTAAATTTTTACAAAATAAAATTTTCTGCCGATTCCAGTAACGTAATAAAAACACATACTTGCATAAAGAAATTGCAAGAGAGTCAGAGTTTTTTGCAAATTTTTGTCACAGTAGGCCATCAGTTGGTGCAGGTAGTTGCGCACTGACAACATCTAGGTATTAATCCAAAGTTTTTCTGTGCAGACTGTGATTAAGTATAAACCCAAAGAAGGTATAAAACCCCTTACCATAATTAATAATCGTATCCTAAATAAGCATTTCGACAACTAAGTTGTCATTATCAGTAAGTAAAACCACTAATCAAAGTTTCGAAAATGGGGCACAGTAAAGCTAAAAACACCGAATCGCGTACAACTTAACACGGCGTCCACGAATACACGGTCCATATCAATTGCACTTTCTTCATTGATTGAATTAAAATAGTTGTCTTAGTTAACGACAGGCACCTATCTTAGTTTTATTCTACAAATAAAGCACCTAAAGTTAATTCTACAGTGCATTCATAAAGTAGCGGATAAATTAAATAAAATTGAAAAGGGAAGTTTTTTTACGTGAAACTGAAATATATAGGATGTCTCCAAAAACCGATATGACGTCATATTCTTCCTTACCCATTTTTTGTTGCACAATTAGAAAGGAAGGGCAGATTTTTTTTATATACGACAAGGTAATTTTGGATACCTTCATGTGATTTATCGTGATATAGAGGTATCCTTGGATATTAATAGGACCAGCATACATTTAATTTTGCATGAACGTTTGATCGTCAAAAAAATTTCATCGTGTTGGATCCAACATAATTTTGCAATCGCTCAAAACAAGGATCGAATCGATTGGTTGAAAGAAATGCTAAAAAATGCGATCGGGCTGCTTCAAAACACGTCTATATCAATAGGATGTCTTAGCTTGAATCTGGTGGTGTCGGAAGCCGTTGATCCGGATTTATTGGATGATACGGACGGGAATCGATGAAATTGATTGTCGTAGGCCTCAACAAAAAAAAATAGCGCTAACTACAATAGTACAAGATTAAAACCACCTAGAAGGGTGCAAACGAATGAATAACGTAACAGGTGACGAATCATGGATCTATGCGTATAAGCCTCAAAGTAAGCAGGAGTCGACTGTATAGGTGTTTCAAGATGAGTCAATTCCAACAAAAATCGATCGCACACGAAGCACTTCGAAGGAAATTATCGCTTGTTTTTTCGAAAAAACCGGACATGTGGTAACTGTTTACTTTAACGTCAGACGGTCAATTCTGAATGGTACACAAACATTTGCTTGCCAGAAATATTCGAAAAAATAAGGTAAACTAACTACCGAAGACGGGTGTTATTCTCCACCAGGACTGCGAGTTCTCAGGCGCCGCCTGAAACAAGTTTTTGACAACTGAAAAAGTAGAATTGATGAATCATCCACTGTACAGCCCTGATTTCGCACCCAATGACTTCTTTCTATTTTCGCAAATCAAAAAAAAAAAATTCAAAGTCTAAGTTTTTCAAAATGCGTCTCTTGGAGGCAATTCAACCGGAGTGGAAAAAGTGCTTCGAAAATTGGTTCAAGTTTATGTAAAAGTGTATTATTCTTAATGGAGAATATTTTGGAAAACAATAAAGCCATTAGTAGTATATGTTGAGCACTTGTGAAATGATGACACTCTTAAATTATAAATAATGCACCTTATATTTTCACAAAGAATAAATTGTTACACAAACAAATATTGTTTGTGAAAATATAAGGTACGTTATTTATAGTTTAAGAAGCCATGTACGATGATTAATTTTTATGTGTGTCTATTCCTGAAATATAAAAGACATCCATCCTAGAACATTGAAATATTCTTCTAACTTTCACCGCTTCATCAATCCCATTTTACAGTATTGACCTAAATGGTACATAGAAATTAAACTTATAATATTGGAAACAAGTATTTTAACGATCAAAATAACGTGTGTTCATTTGAAAAGTCAATCTAGGTTACTCTGAAATTTCGATAAAATAAGACGCAAATATATTAATATGTGTTTGTTGTTCCGTAAACGTAAATCCAAATGACATTTGATAATGTCAATCACAAATATCAGTTAGTGCATAAAATAATCGTGCGTCGATTCCGGTTTAAATAAATTTCTTCTCAGTTTTAAAATGGCTTTCACTTTAGAACACAAAATTTTTTTAGTCCAGGCTTATCTTCGAAGTGGTAATAAAATTGATGGTTTATGGATTTATTCAGTTCAAGATTGAATGGTAGAATTTCAAGTTGAGCTTCCACATTTTGTAATAGAATATATACAATTTAAGAATACTTTGGATAGAACTTTAAAACTTTTTTCTGAAACTGGTAGTCTCTTAAGAAAATCAGGCAGCGGAGCAGTTAAGAAACGTACACCTCAAGTTGTCAATCGTGTTGAAGAAATAATGGAAAATGAACCACAATTATCTGTTCGACATTTGAGTCAACAAATAAACCTTTCTGTTGGTACAACTCAGAAGTTATTAAAAAAAGATATGCAACTTTATCCATACCGTGTCACAGCAGTACAAGAATTGTTAGAAATTGACTACCCACGTAGACTACAGTTTTGTAATTGGTTTGTAAATATGAACAATAATGGAGAACTTTCGCAAAGAGTCATCTTTACTGACGAAGCATGGTTTTATAAAGCGGGATACCTAAATTCACTAAATACAAGAATTCGTAGTAGTGAAAATCCACATGTAATTAATGAAGAATCGCTACATCCAGAGAAAATTGTGTTTGGGCAGCGATAAGCCAAAGGCGAATCATTGGACCAATATTTTTTCAGGGAACGTTAACTGCTCAAAGGTATCGTACGGAAATTTTACAACCATTTGTCAATCTGTTGCATGATGATGAACTTCAAAATGCATATTTCCAACAAGACGGAGCACCTTGTCACTGTACTGCAGAATCTTTGGATTATTTAAGAGAATTTTTTGATGAGCGTATAATTAGTCGAACTACTGAAATTGCCTGGCCTGCACGTTCATGCGATTTAACACCTTGCGCCTTCTTTTTGTGGCCTTATCTAAAAAATAACATATTTCGAACACCTACATTGAATTTGAATGATATACTACAGAGAATCGAACAGAAATGCATGGAAATTAATAACAATCCAGTAATGTTGCAGAATGTCATCAGAAATTTTGAGGATTTTAAAGTGCATTGATCTTGAAGGACAACATTTTCAACATTTGTTATAGTTTTCAATAAATACCTATTATTTGATATTTATTTGTATGTATGAAACTGAAAAAATATACGACTTCGTAGGTTAACTAGTAAATTTTAATTTACGACATACTTCAAAATGTTCTCAGTAAATCACATGCTACTAGATTGACTTTTTAAATGAACAATTGTTATTACGAGTTGCAGGTAGCAAGGGGCTCAAGTTTATTTTTATTATAAATAACTTTATGGTGCAGTGTTTGAATAACAAATCGATGTAATTTATTGAAATGTATCCTATCAATGAATTTTTCAGTCCAATTTCTGGAGTAGATACATATTTCATTCCATAAATCGTCGGCTTAAGATGCAAATGGTCGAACTCCACTTTTAGCTCAAAATGTCGTTTTAAATTGATCAAGTGTATAAAAATTATGCGCATCTACTGAAACACGCCTAACTCCCGAACTGTCAAAATTGCCGCCACAAAACACGACTCGAATCTGGCCTATCTCCTGCCTATTCTACAACAATACGCGATTGACATTACTCCCATTAGTGTTATGACAAAAGACGGCAGACTATGTGCCAGACAGACAAGAATCATTTCACCATGTGTACTAAATATTGTTTTGGATACTATAATATAAATATGTTTTGAAGGTGCATCTGTTATTGCCAATAATACCACTTTTTCTTTAGAATAAATGTTTCGTTCATTGTTAGAAATACAAAATAATGTTTTTTTTTTTAATTTTGATTTAGAACTGTAAAATATATGTTCAAATTCTGTTATCTCTTTGATAAATGCATGTATGGAAATATTTAGGAAACTAAATATAAACTATAACTATAACTACTAAATATATGTTTTTCTGCTCCGATATGTAAACAAAGCGAGAGGAATGAAAAATAATATTTAGTACAGATGGTGAAATGATTCTTGTCACCATGCACCGGACACATAGTCTGCCGTCTTTAGTTATGACAGTGAACATTCGTCTCTGTAATTTAAAGTGCAAAAACCAATATTTAAGGTAAGTACTGATAATTTTTTTAGATTAGTAGTATTTGGAACAGCTAAATAACCTAAAAAATTAAAGTTTATTGTTTAGATTTTGTTTGTTGATAGATAAAATTAATAATACGTAGGTATCCTTTTTACTTTAACTGTTTTGTAGTTCGATAAAATTTTTATTCGCGCGATATTCGAGGGACAACAAAAGACATGTGGTACGCAGATAACATGTTAAGACGCATCCAGACTAGTAAAAATTTACTCATACTGTGACATTCGGCATAAATTTCTAACGAACCCTATCTATTTCAGAATCAATCCTCAATCTCGTGCGTCTAAAATACTTTCACTGGCTGGAATACACATTTAAAAACAGGCCAATATAGAAAATGATGCAAACAAAAACAATGTGTCAACAGTTAGTGCCGCTTCTGCTCAAGGCGATGACCTTTCTACATTGTTTACAGATAGTAGCAAGCTAGTAGATCATTTAATGTCAGCACCTAATGATCGCATATTAACTGATGACAGTTTAATTATTGATAAAGAGTTATTATATTTCGCTGAAATAGAAGTTGCTAACTTGTATTTTATGTGTTTAAATGCGCCTCAAAGTAAAAATAAAACTGAACCAGAAGGTCAGCAAGGTTTAGTTCCAGAACCAATTTCTAGTGAACAATCCCAAAACTCTATTTCCAAAGAACTCGAAGCCTCTAATCCTTGTGATGAATCATATGAACCGAGTGAAAATCAAACCACTTCAAGCGAAGAAAATGAAGTCTTAAAGGAACTAGAAAAAAAGACGTCAACCGAAACGATTGTAAGAACACGCAAGAAAAGACGTCATGTAGATCAAAAACAATGGAAGAACAATAAAAATAAGATATTAAGGCAAGAAGGAAACGAATATTTTGGAAAAAAAAGCAAGAAGAAAAATGGAATTATAAAATTCAAAAAAGATTAAAAACTATAGGACCAAGGTGCAAATGCGATGGTCAATCGGTAAAGAAATGTAACGAGATAACAGATCAGCAAAGAACAATTATTTTTACAAGGTTTTGGAATTTTTCGTGGAACGAAAAACAACTGTTTCTAAGGACGCTGGATGAAAAGAAAACTATTTCCAGAGCTAGGGACAGAAAAACGGAGAAAGAATCAAGAAGGGAATTCTCCTATGTTTATTTCCTTGACACAACATCAAAAGTAAGAGTCTGTAAAACGATGTTTTGCAACACACTAGCTATTCCACCTAGAACTATCGGACGTTGGGTGATTGAAAAGAATAAAACATACGATGTTTCAGATGATATGGCCGACGATGACCTTAACGGAACACATAAAAATTCCTCCGAGAAACTTAGTCCCAGAACGGCAAAAATAGATGAACAGAAAGAATATTTATAAAATTTCTTTAATATTCTGCCAAAACTAGAATCACATTATTGTCGGAAATCGACAAAGAAATTATACATTGAGAGAAATTGGCAAACAAAAATGGAGTTATATCGATTTTACAAAAATTATTGTTGCAAAAAAAAGGAATCAGCACCAGTATCAGTTGCAACTTTTAACAATAGTTTTGACGATTTCAATTTACCACTCTTTTCACCCAAAAAGGATGAATGTGACACGTGTGTAGGATACAAAACTGGTAATGTTGATGAAGTTACCTATCAAGAACATCAGGAGAAAAAGGAGGAGGCGCGAAAGCAAAAAGAAGTTGATAAAAAGGAAGAAGATGTAAGAGTTTTTACGATGGATTTGCAATCGGTCCTAATGAGCCCAAAATCTAATGCTAGTGCTCTTTACTATAAGACAAAGTTATTTGTGCATAACTTTACAATGGATATTCAATCCTTGGATGGATATTGTTTCCTCTGGCATGAGGGCAATGCTGGACTAACAGCCAACACATTTGCTACTATTATTTACAAGTTATTTGAGACATACATTATACCGGAAAAAGACCCTTTTGCAAAAGTAATTTTATACAGTGATGGATGTACGGGACAAAATCGAAACGCAATTCTTTCCAACGCACTTTTGAACATTGCACAAACGAATAAAATCATAATCGAGCAAAAGTTTTTAGAAAAAGTGCATACTCAAATGGAATGCGATTCAATGCACTCCACTATTGAGCGAAAACTAAAAACCAGAATTATTAATGTCCCAGCAGACTACGTTAATGTTTGTGACACAGCTCGCATAAATCCCAAACCCTACAAGGTGGAGCACTTAGACCATACCTATTTTTAAAACTTTCAAGGTGTCCAATACATCAGTTCCTTACCTCCAGGCAGAACAGCAGGTGATCCGACTGTCACTAACATCAGAGAACTTCAATATAATGAAAACGGAATTTACTTTAAAATCAGACATTCACAGGAATGGGCACATTTGCCTTATAGATCGACAAAAAAGAATAAAAAAATTTGGAATCTAGAGGAGTTGCCGTTGATATATCCAACTCCTATACCAATTAAACAAGATAAGTTTCAACATTTAATGGATCTTATAGCTTCTATTCCTCAGGAATTTCATTTGTTTTATGACAGCTTACCACATTTGTAAATCTACCAGTGGCGGCTGGCGCATAAGCGCTGCAGTGCTGCAGAGCTCCCAAAAAATTGGGCGGGCGAACCTGTATTAGTTATAACTAGTTTTCTTTTACATAATTTTTCCGACACTTCTGATGTTTATAAAAGCGTAACATATTGTTGTGAAAATTCTCGCCCTGTATATCAAAAAATTTGAATATTTTTCTACATCATCCTGTAGAGGACATCAAACCCTACAATTTGACACCTCAATCATCAATATCCGATCAGTAGAAGCCGAGATATTCGCTTCCGAAATTACAACACTTAACGCCGGTTATATACCTATAGTATATTATCAAATAATATACAATAGGCGACCAGTGGAATAACCAACCTAATTCGCGCGATCGCTCACTTGTTCCTTATCTGGTCCACACGTACGTGCGCTCAGAGCTCTTTCAAACACCCGCGCGCACCCTGCTACACCCGCGGCTGTCTTAAACCAATGTGTGATTTTACCAGGCATGTTCGCTGCATTTACACCAGCGCCGAGGGCGATATGATTCGGTATCTAAACTAATATTATAAAGAGAAAACATTTGTGTTTTTGTATGTATGTTTGTAATGCTTTCACACAAAAACTACTGGACCGATTTCAAAAATTCTTTCACCATTAGAAAGCTGCATTTTCACTGAGTGACATAGGCTATATTACATTTTCAAAAAAAAAAGATATCCCCAATAAAAATGCATTAATGTTCTACAGTATTATAGAACGTATTAATATCTACAAAAAAGTCCGCGAAACCATATGTCCAACTACTGTAGTTATGCCACTATAACTACTTTTTTACATTTTAAAAGTTAATAAAAGTGCCGACAATAATCAAACCATATTATCCATACCTCTGTATTATTTCTTATCCTATTAAATGATATTTTATTAAAGACCATTTCAATACCAGTAAAATACTTTTTAAATTATTAACATCGGACTTTCCATTCAAAAGATATAACGAATTTAAAAATGTCAATCTAAAGAAAATAATGTTTTATAATGTAGTAGTATTGCGATGGCCATATTCATTTTGTTTGTAATAAATTGACAATCGAAAAATTATAACTGGAATAAGAATAGTATTGGCAGAAGGAATTTAATAACAAGTTCAATGAGAATGAAAAGTAATAGGAAACAGGCACAGAGAAGCTGTTATAGAAAGAAGTTAAACATAAAGTGATATAAAATCCAAAAATTAAGGATCACAAGAAAGGAAGATAGTATTTAAGAGAATACACTCACTATTGTATTTATTCAAGGTAGGATCGAAGAAAAGACAACATATACGATACAAATTTTATTAATAGAATTTTAATAACACTGAGATATTTGAAAGATGACGTTTTTGAAGTAATTTCGACAATGTGTCAAAAGCCAAGTGACAGGAACATTATTAAAATAGCGGGTTACATTGTTTATAACTTATGTTAAATTAGTAAATGGACTAAACAGATTTAATAAGCGATGCGCCACCACCAGAAAAACGTAAACGTCCAAATAACAGCAGATTTAATCATCGAATTTCGGCTTTAGAGGTGTGTGATGTTATTCTAAATTGTGCAAAAGATCGATTTCATTTTAAAGAGCTTCTAGTAGTGGCATCACTTTTTTTTTCGGAATGCTTTGGAGAGTATTGCAGTAAATTTCCTGAGGACAAACTCACTTCCGCATGCTCCTATTATCCCACCGTTGATAAAGAAAGATTACGAACTGAATTGTCTGTTATTTACTCAAGAACTGATTGTAGATCTTTAAAAGGCGCACTACCTCTTCTAAAATTTTTAATAAAAAACAATCTGAAAGATACGTTGAAGGAGACTAGAAAATTATTAGAAATTGTAATAACAACTCCCATGACAACATCAGAGGCCGAACGATGCTTTTCAACACTAAATCGAATTAAGACGTTTCTCAGAAATTCAATGACCGAAGATCGTTTAACATCTCTTTCCATGCTATCTATCGAAAAAAAAGTTTATCTCCGAAATAGACAATTTTAATGACAAAGTGATAACAAAATTTGCAAATCGAAAAGAACGTAGAATAGATTTAATTTATAAGAAATAATTTGTTAGTAAAGTAGTGCTTAGTGACTCTTATTTTTTTGTGTGACAATTGACAATCGTTCCAGAAATACATTACTACAGTGCGGAAGGCGAAGAAAGCACGATAAGATTGATGGGAGACAACCTCTTACTGCCCGTGCAAGGTAAATTTTTTTGTAAAACTTGCAGAACACCTTAAAATTTTTAGCACGAGCCGCCACTGAAATCTACTCTTGTTTTCCGTCACAGAACGAATAGTGATATAATATATTATTAGAATGTTACTATTTTTTGATATGTTTGCTAAGTTTATTTCTATGTAGTAAGTAATTTAAGTTAAAAAGGAAACAGGTACTAGCTGCCTATCACCTTCGGACAAAATAAATGTATATCGCAAACGACCTAACTCCCGGATTTTCATAAATAAAATCAATTTTTGACAAAACCGATTATTTTTTGTAATCCAGTAACAAACCAATAAAATTATTTCCCAAACGATATTTGTTTTATTATGTTTTCACTTTCAGAGTTGTTTTTTGCATCTCCGGAAAAATTTTCGATTTTAGAGTTAAACCAGTTGCATCTTAAGCCGACGAAATGCTTATACTCTCGTTCTAAATATCTAAATGCCTAATATTAACAAAATATGCTAAATTAACTAATTCTACCATTAAACAAATAGCTTTACAGAAAACACTCATTCTAGTATAATATAGCGTTTTATTATAGAGGGAGCTCTTGGTCATTACCCTTATCCAATATAAAATCGTTAAACATTGTAATAATGCGTGAATTTAATTAAGCCCTCGTTAAATTAGCGCCCGTCATGCAGTATTACAAAATAAATTTATGAACAGCGACGCATTAATTAAATATGCCAGGTTATTCGGTTGCGATAGCTTGTATTCAATTAACACCCACATATTTGTGTTTCACATATACTACTAATGAAAAATAATATTAGAGTATTTATTGTTAATTAATTATTTCAATATATACTCACCGATATAAATAAATAATCACCAAGTAAACGTATATTTTAATAAAATTGACCGAAAATTTTTATTCCTATTAAAGAACAATTAAAATTTCGGAGAGTTATGATAGCAACAATTCATATAACCACTAATAATGTGCCGTTGGTCTTCTATTTCTTAGGCGTTCAGCTGGTCTATTGAGCATACTAGAATTTAGCGAATCAATGGTAATCTGTGGTATACTATTATGATATTCTAATTTTTTTAATCCTATAATATAAAATATCTGATTCATTCCAAATAAGAATGGACCAGAGGGAGCTGAAATCTGAGACTAATTTACACAGGAATTTCAAACAAGTAGAATATATGGTCGCTATCATATATTGAGGTGATTTATAGTTTATTTCAAATTATAAGAATATAACTTTGAACGGCTCTAATACTTTTATTTCACCACCTGCGGCAATAACTACCTGGTCGCTCAATACGATTGTCATTAACGCAAACAAAACTGCTGAGGTCCGTATTGACAAAATTTAAGTAACTTGTAATTACCGCAATTTAGATGAAATAAAATTTAATAACAATATAAGTACCAACAGTTGTTAATTTGAATATGTAGTTATTATATATAGTTAAATAGTCATTAAATTACAATTTAGATGAAATGAGTGCTTATATTTATTAAACAAAATTTAGTAAATATAGTTAGGAGAGTTGGTGTATATTACATCTAATATTGAGTCTATTTATCATTTATTGTTAATCTTTACTGCTCTATACATATTTGATTTTTCTCTCTTTACTTAACGAACATGTGGCGACCTTTTGCTGAAAGTGTTAGTGATTATGATGTGGATAGTGATAATACTGTTGGAGCACGACAGAGAAAGCATATATCAGAAGATGCGAAACAGATAATTTTCAATGTCTATCATACCCTGATGGAAGAATATAACGAACTACAAACCCAAAACATTCAGCGAACGTCGCAATTAACCAAGGTGCCATTTGGAACAATATATAAAATAATTAAGAATAACGCAGGGCCTCGAAAGCAAAGACGTGACAAAGGAGCACCGAGAAAAATTGAAGAGTATGAAATTGATACTATTAGGCCGCAAGTATACTCCTTCTACAGAGGAAATGTTGTATCTACGCTTGACTGCTTACATAAAAGGATCAGTGATGAGCCTATAAATATTCAGTATTCTAAAGCAACGTTGTGGCGGACGCTAAAGAAAGCTGGTTTTAAGTTTGGCACTATAGACAAACGTCGCACAATTATGGAAAGTCCGAGGTTACAGAAACTTCGATATGAATACTTAACGGCAATTAGAAGGTATAGACAGGAAGGACGATTCATATGTTATTTAGACGAGATGTGGTATGACACCCATGACACAATTTGCAAAGGTTGTGTGGATAGTTCAAGTATGTGACAGTTGGACGCACCGGTTTTGAGAGGAAAGAGAATAATCATTCTTCATGCTGGGTCAGAAAAAGGATGGATCGGACAGTCGCTATTATCTGCTAAAAATGTTAAATCCTCAAGTTTAGATTACCATGAAGATATGACCTCATCTTTATTTGAAGAATGGTTTTGTGACACTTTGCTGCAAAATTTACCAAAAGATAGTGTGATAGTGATGGACAACGCTCCGTATCATTCTCGACAGCAAACCAAAGTTCCTACAAAATGTAATAATAAGAAAGATATTAAAACATTTTTAGAAGCAAATGACTTGTATTTTGAGGATCATTATACAAAAAAACAATTAATAGAGGTGATGAAGACAAAAGAATATTTAAAGGATTATTATGTGGATAACAGAGCCAAAGAAGCAGGACATACAATTTTGCGTTTACCACCATACCATTGCATATTTAATCTCATTGAATTGATATGGGCCCAACTGAAAAATGCCATAAGACGAACAAATCAAACACCGAAATTTAGTGAAAGCATGTAACGCACATAAGAAATGTTATGGAACATATAACTGCTGTAACTTGGAAAAATGCTGTTAAACACGCAATAGCAAAGGAGGATGCGCATGTACAAAATAGTAGCACCTTTAATTATAAATTTGCAATACGATTTAGACACAGATACCGATTTGCAAGACGACTCAATCACAGATGATTTATGAAATGCTGTGACACATACAAATTTTATTGTGTATTTCAAATAAATTAGCTTTATATTATATAGAGTGTACCATTCCGGAGCGAAAGCGAGGCGTGACTAAACGAATTGGTTCCCGCGTGCCCCATCGCACATACGATTACTTTGTATGCTGTTCACGGTCATCGTGTGTACACGTATAATAGCAGCAGGAAAGTGTATTCTGTGTATTTAATAATGTTGAAGGAGCGTACAGTAAAAAAACCGCTATCATCAAAGTTAGTCAATTGGTTGTTGAGAACCATCCTAGTTTATCTTACAATGGTGTAAATGTAAAATGTTTAGTGTGCAATGTATATATAAACCATTTAACAAAATCAAATTTGCAATACCACGTGCATAGCGCAAGACATAAAGATAGAGACACTGGTGCCGATACAAAATACGAAGCGTTCTTATTTGATTTGTGTACAATGATGGTTGTGTGTAATTTGCCGTTTACTTTGTTACGCAATGATTCGTTTATTTAATTTCTTGAAAAATATGGCAATGTAGAATTACCGAGCTGCACCCACTTACGA
This sequence comes from Melolontha melolontha, assembly GCA_935421215.2. Classification (NCBI taxonomy): domain Eukaryota; kingdom Metazoa; phylum Arthropoda; class Insecta; order Coleoptera; family Scarabaeidae; genus Melolontha; species Melolontha melolontha. The sequence continues at coordinate 227,699,816 of OW285236.1, read as the reverse complement.
CGTTATTTAAAATCTGTTCGTGTACATTTAGAAAATAAAATTAAGGCTGATCTGAAAAATAAAAAAGTGTGGTTGAGTGTGGATGAAACAACTGATAGCAAAAAAAGATCTGTACTTAATGTTATGGTGCGTAAAATGGAACCTAATCAATCGCCATCCTCACTTTTATTAGGTAGCAGACAAATAGAAGAATGTACTGCGCGGGTAATTTCAAAAGTGGTGTTAAGTACATTGGAAAAATTTGAAATTTCCAGAGATCAAATCCTAATGTTTGTGACAGATGGTGCCGCAACCATGCTTTCTGTAAGTCGATAGGTCGGTAGGAACAGTGTGGTAACTTTTTACATATTACATGTAAAATCCATGCCCTACATCTTGTAGCAGAACGGATCCGTAAATGTTACCCAAATGTACATGCGTTAATATCGAGTACAAAGGCAGTATTCCTGAAATCTATAAAACGTATTCGGAAATTTCACGAATTGTGTCCCCATACCCCTGAGCCAACACAACCGATTCTGACACGATGGGGAACATGGCTACGATTGGCATTTAACTATCATAAATACTTTGAGGATGTAAAAAAAAGTGGTTTTATTATTAAATTCGAAAGATAGTGCCGCTATCGAAGAAAGTCGGAAAAAATTTCAAAATAGTCAGGTTAAAAGTGATTTACAAACTATTCACAACAATTACTTCGAAATAGTGCAAGCATTAGAAAACCTACAAAATTCTTCGCTATCGTTACAGGAATCAGTGCTAGTTGTGAAAGATACACACGCACAGCTATGTTCGATAGAAGAAGAAGGAATGAGTGTATTTTAGGTAAGTTTGAAAGTGTTTTAGATAAATATAGATTTTGCCATGCTTAGACAAATTTGTGAAGGTTCCTCTACAGATGTGTTAAGTTGTCTCAAAGATTATTTTAATTATGCAAACATCACATCACTAGATGTGGAGCGATCGTTTTCTTTATACAAGCACATATTTTCCTCACGGCGGACGCGTTTTCGAGAAATAACTTTGGAGACGCACCTTATGTTAACAATATTTCATCGCGCTTCTCCAGATTTTCAAGTCACGGAAAACGCATAAGACGGTAAGTTTTTTTTAATCATCTAATTACATACATTTTAGATTTTATTTTTTATACGTATCATCGAGAACGTTTCATAATCTAGAAAAACCGTCTTACATTTTTTTTGTATCTAACATAATAACAGCACCGTTCGTGATAGTATATCTCTAGATATTAATAATGTTTCGCATGCGGGAACCAATTCGTTAGTCACGCCTCTGCTTTCGCTCCGAATTGGTCCACTCTATCTATATGTATCCACTACACATGTTGCCACACGATTTGTAATTTTTTCTTTGTATATAAACCCAATGTACAGATATTTTTTATTATATACTTGAAATTAACAGCGTTTTATTATTATATTATAGGGCCCTAATTTATAGTCAATACGGCTCCTAGATTAAACCGTACCCGTTCAATAAGGAGACCAGGTATAATAATTACCATTGCAGAAGGTGGTGCAATATAAGCATTAGAGCCGTTAAAATTTATATTCTTATAATTTGAAATAAACTATACCTACATATCTATATAAAAGATTATTTTTTTGACTTTTACGTTTGCTTATTAACATATTTATTAATAACAAAGCTTAGACAATCTTTAATAATTTTATTTAAGCAAGAAACGACAAATATATACCAATGCAAGGTATTACAGAGATAGATTTCTAATATTTGTCAAATAATGACGTCTCCATAATTCATTTCGTTCAATTAATATGTTGTTTCGTGAATGCTTTTCCCACTAGTTTCTTTAGGATTCTAAAGTGATATTCGTTTTATAGGAGGCAAACTAGCATTACCTCTAATAAATAGCCTCACGTATTTTTGTGCAAGTTCGGTTGTGAACTCATTTCTTAAGAAAAATGAATGCACGTGTCTTCTAATCGTATCTTTTGATGTATCTTCCAATTAATTGTAAGTATCTTAGTAGTTCAGTTTTCTCAAAGGAAAATGTGAAACTCCAGACATTTTAATTTCTTTGATAATGTCAAACAAAGTCCATATTTTCTTTGAAGTTTGACGAACAGCAGCTGTTTTGGACATATTAGCTTATTTCTTAAAATACACATACACCATCTGCCTCTGATATTTCTATATAGGATTATTTGATGGACCAGATAAAGCTGCTTTTATCTCTATAAAGAACTGTTTTTAGCGAATATTAAAATAGCACAATGGAACACTCAATTCAAAAGCACTGACAAAAGTACTGAATCAGTCGAATCTAATCTAAATTCCCTACTAGTGGTGTCGGGACGAAACTGTATTTTTATTCTAGGCGTCTACAAATTCTTTCCACCCTTTTCTTTCTTTCGCCATTTTTTTTTGGTTCAGTCCATGTTCTTTCCTTTGTCTTCAGTATTTTCGCTATTACTCCATCCCATTGCGTTTATGGCCTACCCCTCCTTTTGTTTTTCAGTATTTTTGCGTCCCACACTCTTTCAGCTGGTCTTACGCCTTCCATTCTTTGCAAGTGGCCCCACCAACCCAACTGTCTCTTTTCTATGAATTTGAGTGTTGATTCTATTTCCAGGTCTTCTCGTATTTTCATGCTTCTTATTTTATCTAGTTTGGTAAGTCGTCGGACTCTTCTCAGGTATTTTATCTCGACAGCCTGTAACTTGCTTTTTTGCCTCTCGCTTAAAACCAAGAATTCTAAGCCAAATGTTAGTATGGGTCTAAATATCGCTTTAAATATTTTCATTTTTGTGTCTCGCGAAATTTCATTATTGTTTATGAATTTCTTGTTCATCATATAATAGAGCTTTAACGTTTTCTCTATTCTCTGGTTTATTTCTACTTCTTGTGTGTCCTTTTCGTCTATTGGGACTCCAAGATATTGGAAAATCTTCACTTACTCTACTTTTACCCCGTCGATTTCTATATGTATGCCATTTGGTGCATCTCCTATCGCTTTTGTTTTTTTTTCTGTTTATTTTCATTCTGTCGTTTTCCAGCTCTGTGTTCCATATTTCTAGGTTCTGTTGTAATTCTTTTTCACTTTTAGCGATTATAGCGACATCATCTGCGAAAACTCCCTCCGAGATATCTACTCTTTGTAGTTGTAAGTGTCCAACATTGTACTTGCTAGTTTTTGTGGTACATTTCTTTATTATTTCATCCATATATGTTACGAAAAGCGTTGGGCTTAAACAGCCTCCTTGTCTCAGACCGTTTTCAGTTGTAAAGGTTTCAGATTCTATATTATTATTTATGATAATGTTAACGTTGTTACTGTAAATTTTTCGTATCAATCTTATTATTTTAACACCTACTCCTCTTTCTTTCAAAATATTTAATACTTTTTCCACCGGTGTTTTGTCGAACGCTTTCTCCAGGTCTATGAGCCCTAGAAATACGATTTTTTTCTCACACATGGCTTTCTGGGTTATCTGTTTCAACGTGAAAACGTGATCTTGCGCACTTCTCCCTTTTCGGAATCCACTTTGCGCCTCATTTAATGTGCTCTCCACTATATTTCTAACTCCTCCATCTAGAATTTTCTCGAATATCTCATGGCTGTACTCAGTATGCCCCTGTAGTTGTCACAGTCTCTCCTGTCTCCTTTTTATGTATTGGTACTATTAAGGCCCGATGCCAGTTTTCTGGGAAGTTCCCTTCTTTCCATATTTTGTTATGAATTTTCAAGAACAACTCCCTTCCTGTTTCTCCAATGCTTTTGATCATCTCTGTTGTTATCTTGTCATATCCTGGTGCTTTTCCGTTCTTTAATTTTCGTATTACCTCTTCTAATTCTTGCATAGTTATCTCATCTTCTAGATTTTCTTCCACTTTTTCTTCATGTTCCAAATTCAGATCCCTCTCCGTTTGCTCAGTCAGAAGTTCTCGAAAATATTCTTTGCATCTGTTGATTATATCTTTAGGTTCTGTCAACATATTTCCGTTTTTGCTTTTGATGTACCCTGTTTCTTGTATTTTTCCGTCTCTTATCGATTTTAGTGCTTCATAATATAGTTTTTGGTTTTCCTTGGTATTTTTTTCTATTTTTTCCCCAAACTTTTTCCATGTGTCCTTCTTTGCCGTTATTACTAATTCTTTTACTTTTCTTCGTTCTTTTTTATACGTGTCGTAATTGTCTGTTGTCCTGTGTGATAGATATTTTTTCCATGCCTCCTTTTTTGTTTTTATTTGTATTCGGATATCTTTTGTCCACCATGCTGTTTGTTTTTTATTGTTGTTTTTCGTACTTCCTCCACATATTTCCTTTGCTGAGGCTTTTATCGTATTTTCCAATAGGTTCCATAACTCCTCTACATTCTTATCTTCTGTGATTATGCGTGTCTGCTCTAAAGTTTCCGTTATAAGTTCGCTGTACTTTGCTGCTATATCATTATTTCTTAATTTATAGACTGAATCAGTACTGACAATAAAAAAAAATGGCAAAAAGCTTGATTTTGCCTATCGTAAATTCGCCTTCTCTTTCAACCAATCACAAGCTTTCATTTTAAGCCCATCTTTCCCAATCGTCCATTATTAATTGGAATGGGCCATAGATTATTTGGAGATGATTGTAAATTATTGATCCTTTATCCTACAAGGGCAGTTCAAATTTATCCTTCGAAGTACAGAATAGCGAAACTTAACTGAACTTCGTCAAAATTTGTACAAATTTTCAAAACGAAAGCCTATAAAGTTTTTCTTTGAAAAAAATTATTCTTTCAAAAAATTTGGTTGATTATACAGTGAAGCCGTAATGCATTGCCAAGTAGTGGTAACTTAAATTGAATAATCTATTACAACTCATTATTTTTTATTAAATATTACCTCGGACATTATAGAACCAACAAGTACTTAAATAAAATAGCATCTTCTTCAGCTCCCATGCACTGGCAGGTGTTTGGATTGATCTTGACGAACTTCCTTGGCGACATATGGCTTGAAACGATTGACTATCATTGGAGAAGTTGAGCCTCTAGTAGGTTCTGGTACACCCCTACCAAAAGAAACTCTAATTAGACCCGTAATTACTTGGTACTTGAGGTTCTTCAGCGATATTTTGCTGTTTGTTTTACTCCTGAATATGATGAAAAAGTTTATCATTGGTGTATCCAAAAAATTTCAGAAAAGACATGGTATGATTTCCTTTCTTTACGGTCTGTTTGATAGTATGATTTCAACATGTCTGCTTTGTCTATGCAACCCATATTTTTCGATATTCTCCAACAATTATAGGGCAATTTACCGTGGCAGTGGAGCCATCTCTCTTTCTTTTGTTGCTTGTGCGGTATTCTTGCGGTGAAGGAATTGTTAACAATAGTTCTACTACCCTCTTGTTCTTCCATCTGATACAGTTGACTTCATCACGTATTGAGAACCAGTCCCATTCTGGCAATCGGCTTTTGGATAGTTTGCGTCTATTGGCTTTCACAGTCTGACATGAGTATGTTTGCTTTCCTCGCAAATTGTGCATAAGATCTACGGTTGTAAGTAATTTGCTGCTGTAAACGTTGTATCCCTTTCCTTCAGGGCCCTGGGCCATATCAAGAACAACTCTCTGGCCTAAAGAAACTTCTGGGTCATTGTCTGGTTTTCCAGTGTAAATCAGAATATCGGAGATGTACTCTTCTTTATCAGCTTACTCAAATTTTGAAGCCGCGATTTATGGACTTAAAGGGCATGTATTGTTTGAACACCATGCGTCCTTTGAAACGAGTTTTCTATACTATTTTTTCAATTTCGCATTTCCATAACTTTTTAAAATTTGTATTTTTCATAGTATGCAATTTGTATAAAATAAGTGACATTTACTTTTTTTGAAATGTAAACGTTGGTCAAACTGACATTCCCTATTTTTAAATAGTGAATGTCATTTAAAATTTATTATTATTCTAATTCAAAAAGAAACTATAAAGAATTGATCGATAATTCTAATTACCGAAGCGGGACACCACCGAATCTCCGTGAAATAGCAGAAAATACATCTGGAAATTTATTTCCAGAAAAATCTCGTGTAGTATATGAAAAAAATTATCACCAATTTGAATCTTGGTGTATTGAAAATTAAGTTCACATACTATCAGAAAATGTTTTATTGGCATATTTTAAGCTATAAAGTGAAATAAAAAAGCCCTCGACACTATGGGCATTATATTCTATGTTGCGTTCTTGTTTAAATATCTATAAGAACTTAGATATATCAAAATATTCTAAACTACAAGCATACTTAAAACGTTGTGGACAAGGATATCAGCCAAAGAAATCTAAAATATTAGATATGGAACAAATTGATCATTTTATAGAAAATGCTGATGATAAATTGTACCTTGCAATAAAGGTATTTCTGTTTCTCTATTAAAACACAATTTGTATCGCATTTTCATTTTAGGTTGCATTATTAATAGGTTATGCTTGAGCTTGTAGACGAGATGAATTAGTAAATATGTCAATCAATGATATTGAATATAAGGATGATTTCATTGTTTTTTCGATACCTAAAACAAAAAATTATTTACCTAGAAGTTTTGCAATCACAACCCCTAAATGGATTGATTTAATAAAAAAATATATAAGTTTAAGACCAAAAAACACAACCATTGAACGTTTCTTTCTTACCTATCGCAATGGATATTGTAAACCATGTCCAATTGGAATTCATACAATAGGCAAGATGCCTAAACTTATTGCGGTCTTTCTTAAATTACTAAATCCTGAATTATTTAGTGGACACTGTTTTAGACGTTCCAGTGCGTCTCATATAGCAAATAAGGGTGGTGATTTGATTACAATTAAGCAACATGGAGGATGGAAATCGTCAGCTATAGCTGAGGGTTATATTGATATATCCATGAAAAGAAAAATTGAGGTTGCTCAAATGTTCTCGTCTGAACAAAATACATCAGGTGGGTGTTCAAGCGTTTCACAGCCACAATCTTCTAATAAAAAATCTAAAGTTATTGTTGAAACTAATACTACAAGGAAAACGTTAGTTTCCAATCAAAACCTACCTGGCATTAGTATAAATGCTTATGATTCATCGCAAGTTAATGTACATGTTTATACTAATTACAATAACTAAAATAAAACACATTAACATAATTATATTTTTATATAGAGTTTTTTGCTTCATTATTACCTTGTTTAAGTAGTAAAATATAATAATAAATAGTCGTTATTCTACATTCATGTATTATCTTTTTGTATTCTGGTAGGTACATAACCTATATTAAGCAGCGTGTCAAATATTATTCCAAATTGAACAGGAAACCAACACTGAATAATGAAAGGTTGCGTCTCGAAATAAGGTTCATTTCGAGCCGCGAATGCGTATCAAAATGAGATCATTGTGTGTGCGAAATAGAAAAAAAATGTTTTTAATATCCATAGAATGACTTTATTTAAAAGATAATTTTATGGCATTAATGTTTGAAGATGATTTCCGACATGTAGCCGCCGCGACTGGCTCTTACATGGCGTAATCTGGAGGTCTTATTTTCACAAATTCTTCGCAGTAAATCAGTATTTCGACAGTAACGCGTCGAATGATAGCTTCCAAGTACTCAATTGATTCTGATTTATCGGCGTAGACATTCGATTTTACATATCCTTAGAGAAAGTAATTAATGGGATCAAATCACACCAGCGAGGTGGTCAGATAACAGGTTCATTGCTTGAAATTAATCGTTCGTAAAAGGTTTCTCTCAGTAAATTAATTATATCGCGAGCTGTATAGCATGTGGTGCTGTCCTGCTGAAACCACATGTCTACAACATTAATGCCTTCCAATTGAGGCACGAAAAAGTTATTTTTCCGCTCACCGTTCACTGTAACGTTCTGACAATTATAATTTTTGAAGACTTATGAACCAATGATTCCACTGGACCATAAAGCGAATCAAATGGTGACTTTTTCTGGACATAATTGTGTTTTGACAATGGCTTGTGGACTATCATCGCTCCAAATGCTGCAATTCTACTTATTGACATAGCTATTTAACCAAAAATGTGCCTCATCATTGAACAAAATTTTCAAATGAAATTGTAAATTAATATCAATGTTTCTTTCAGGTCATTCACCAAATGTACAGCGCGAACGATGATAGTGTGGATTCAATTCCTGTAAAAGTTGAATTCTGTAAGCACGTAAACCAAGATCTTTACCCATAATTTTCCATAAAGTGGATGGACACAAGTTTAACTGTTGAGCATGACGACGAATTGATGCATTTGGGTTAGCATCAACACTACGCTGCACACCATTAATCGCTTGTTGTGAGCGCACTACACGACCTCTTGCGGCATGCGTATTATCCTTTAGAGTAAATGGATTGTGAAAGCGATTTATAATTTCTCGAATTAATCGCTCTGATGGACGATTATTAGCACCATAAAATGCACGTAATGCCCAATGAGTTTCTAGAATTGAACCATATTTTTCAAAATAAATTTGAACAATTTACAAACGTTGCTCCGGAGTGAGTCTATTCATGATGAATTGCCAAACCAAACTAACCCCAAAATAACCAAGAACAACAAATTAGCTGTCACAGAAAACAGTGTTGCCAATTTGAAGTTCCATGCTTCCAAAAAAGCACCCGTTGTTTTCTAGCTCCGGTCGCGAAGACTAATAATCTGCTATCTATGACGTAGCTCACAACTAATATTATTAAAAGATTACACAAATTCCGGTTGTTTAACGGGACATCCTGTGGATGTATCGCACGAATGCGCCCTGCACCCTTTGATCCCAGTCCCTGTAAACTGCATTCAAATAGAAACTATAGGCGGACATGTAATAATTCAAAGACACCACCATCTTCAGAGTTAAATATATTCAAACGAGTCTCATAAAATTTTTCAGATTACGATTAAATATAATATGTATTATTTTGAATTTTAATTAGCGTTACAAACTACCACATTCCCATGTGTCGTTACATTCATACCTGGAGATTAGTATTAATGGAGAAAAGTATTAATGATGAAATTCATTCTTCTATTTTATTTACAATGGCGTTACTGTAGGACCGATACAGAATAATTTACATAAATAACAATTCCTTCCTAACATTAACTGTCAGTACTTCAAATAAAATAAAAGCGAATAACGTTGGAAACATTGGAATCTCGTATTTGGTAAGGCGTTAAACAAGCAACTTGCAGGTTGATGCAACCGGACGCATTACTGACACTTCTTCTTCGCCACCCGATGGGCTGCGTTAATATTTTCTGAAAATATTTTAACAAGATAATTTATATTCAATGGATTTAATTAAAATTCGTGTAAGTCGGTTCGGACTGTTCAATACCAGGGTCCCGGCGTGCTGGCCATTTATTTCCTCGGATATTTTTATAATATTCCTGGGGAGGTACATAATATATAGGCTGTGTGTATGTGCTGGGAATGAATTACCGGGGCGTATTCTCGAAGTTATGGAAAATGAATGTTTGTCTAATATAATATATTCTATTCGCTCCCGGTAGCATGTGTGTTTAACAATATAGTATATATAGCTTAAGTTTATTTTAAAGAAAATAAATTTAAAAACTGATTTCTTTTGTATTTTAATTAAAACACCTAGAGTATATTTTATAATATGTAATAATAATAATAATATTAATGATAATAATAATAATGACATTTTGGTTTCCACTAAAATAAAAACAAACCATCCACATATAAAACGGGATTAAAACAACAGTATACACGAAGACCAGCGATTCCTAACCTTATAATTTGCTACCTACTCGCGAAGTTGGCGCAGCGAAGGCGTCTGAAGATGGTCGAGATAAAAAAAAACTGTAGTTATAACCCACAAAGTATGGGAGTTTCTATTTATTATACAGGGTGTCCAGAAACTCTCCTGACAAACGAAGACCGGAGATTCCTCTGATAATTTTAAGACAATTAAACCCAAATTCACCTAGTCCGAAAATGCTTCCTAAGGGAGCTAGAGTTCTTTGAAGATGGCGCCTTGTATTTATTTTTTTTTAAATTCCTCCAGAACGCTTCTATTTAGAAAAACAAAAACTGGTATGCTTATTTATCCTCCAGAGATGAATCGATTCCATCAATTGCGAATTTCTAGTATCGGTCATAGGCGTCCGTTTTGGGTAGGTCAACGGTTATTTTAAGGCATAACTTTTTTCTGTTTAACTTTTAAGCATTTGTGACACTAGATTATTAAATTTTCAGGTATTCCAGTACTAAAATGTACTCTTACTTTAAGTCGGTAGGATACACCGTTTTCTAGAAAAATCGAGTTGTAAATTTTTCGTTTTTTCTTCATTAAAGTTCAATTTATTATGTACCTACTTATTTTTAGCGACGAAGTTGGCTTGGACTATCAAGGCATGGATGAAAATTAATTTAATAAACTAAAAACAAATTATTTATTACAATGGAACGTAACTAACAAAAAAAGAACAAGTATCAAAGGTAGATTGTTACAAAAGTTGCTCGATGTGATGACCATTAGTCTCTATGCATAAGTTTACCCTTTTGCTTAGAGAACGCCGAATTCTTGCAAAAATTCCAAAGTTATTTCTAAATTCGTTGCAAGCATCTTGTATCCTTAGCCAGAGTTGTGCGCGATTTTGTATCGGAACGGAATAAACAAATGCTTTTATGTATCCCCAAACACAATAATCGCAAGGATTCAAATCCGGCGACCTTGCTGGCCAAGCAACTGGACCGCCTCTTCCAATCCAATGGTCTTCGTAGTTATTATCTAGAAAGTCTCGTACATTCCTGCTAAAGTGGGCCGGACAGCCGTCCTGTAGAAACCATAAGTTTTGCCGAATATTTAAACGCACCTCATCTAACAAATCAGGTAAAATATTTTGCAGGAAGTAAGTAATCAGCACCATTTAAACGAGCAGGTAATTCCACAGGTCCAAGTAGATAATCGTCAACTACTCCTATCCAGACGTTTATGCTAAACCTATGCTGATGCTTAAATTCTTGAACAACGTGGGTATTGTCACCAACGTACGAATAATAATGTGCATTATGTACATTAAAAATTCCATTTTTTCAGAATGTAGCTTCGTCACCAAACAAAATGTTCCTGAAGAAATCTTCATCTTGATTTTTCTGATTTTGTAACCATCTAGCGAATTCTACGAGAGCAGTAAAATCTCCTTCTAGCAGTGCTTGCACCTTTGTAAAATGAAAAGGATATAAATTTTCTTTGTGTAAGATATTTCCTACGGAAGATTTTGAAATTGTGGGGTATATGGCAGATAGTCTTCCAACGCTAATTTCTGGATTTTCCTCAACTTCCATTAAAATAACATCTTCATGTTCTGCTGTTACTTCATTATGTCTCCCTGTTTCATTATTTTTTGGGACCACTGAACCTGTTTCTCTTAATCGTTGATGAAGAGCTGTAAATGTTGAGTGAGTGGGATGCTGACGATTGGGAAATTTTTCAGTGTATCTACGTTGCGCCGCTCGAGCGTTACACCTCATTTCGCCATAAACTAAATTCATATCGGCGTACTCCTCATTAGTAAACACCATTTTTTTTTAAATTGAAATCGTTGTGTTTGAATAACACAAAGTAAAAAATGAAAAGATAATCTTCGCGAACTGACAACAATTTGACAATTAAAAACGTAGGTTTTACTTCTGTTGGCGGTTCAGAGCTAACTATTGCAAAAAAATAAAAAATTGAACTTTAATGAAGAAAAAACGAAAAATTTACAAATCGATTTTTCTAGAAAACGGTGTATCCTACCGACTTAAAGTAAGAGTACCTTTTAGTAATGGAATACCTGAAAATTTAATAATCTAGTGTCACAAATGCTTAAAAGTTAAAAACAAAAAAAGTTATGCCTTAAAATAACCGTTGACCTACCCAAAACGGACGCCTATGACCGGTACTAGAAATTCGCAATTGATGGAATCGATTCATATCTCTGGAGGACAAATAAGCATACCAGTTTTTGTTTTTCTAAATAGAAGCGTTCTGGAGGAATTTAAAAAAAAAATAAATACAAGGCGCCATCTTCAAAGAACTCTAGCTCCCTTAGGAAGCATTTTCGGACTAGGTGAATTTGGGTTTGTCTTAAAATTATCTGAGGAATCTCCGGCCTTCGTTTGTCAGGAGAGTTTCTGGACACCCTGTATATGCCTTTAGTCAGTGGAGATAGGTGTGGGTGATTAAAATAAAAGTTAGAAGGTAGTGCCACTCAGATTTGCTTACGGAAGCTCAGACTGAAAACTGAGAAAAGAGATTGCGCGATTTAGACTTATTAAGTACCTACGTACTAACTCCAAAATTGCTGTCCAGGTTACCTGAAAAGGAAATTGCTGCAGGGAGTGCCAAGGCAAAGAAAAAAAACTTATAAACAAATAATTCGTATATTCACGATCAAAGGAAAATAATGATTACAATAAAATTAAGTAAATGGATGTATTACATTTAAGCATTAACTAAAATCAAATACAGAAATATTAATCAATTGAATTTTCACCCTGTATAATTATACCGACTGTATGTTAAGGTAGGAAAAAATAAATATAACTCTATACAAAATCCAAAACTAGATATCGCAGAAAAGTGAACACAGTACGGTAAATATATCTCAAAAGTTGAACGTAATAATACTGATAAAAGTAAATGGAAAATAATTAGTTAAGTTAATTACATAGTTTATTCCCGCAGATTTTTTTATAAAGGTACCATTAGAGATAAATTCACAATAATTTTATAAACCGAAATAGCGCGAGTAAAAATATTCTACTCACAAATACAAATGATTTAAATTCTAAATTAAAAATTATGAAATTACAAAAATGCGTCGTCATTTTGTTACGTTTTGGAAAAAAAGGTCCAATAAATTAATTAAATTTATTTTAATAATTAATTGAATTAATCTCGTAGCGACATCGCGACACTCTAGTCAATCTAATTGATTTTCGATCTCTGTGGACCGGCAACAAGTTTTGCTGCGTAAGATTCGTATAGAACGTCGTAGATGTCACCCTAAATCTTTAGCGTTTCTCCCTTTACTTACGTCGATCTGCACTTGGTCAGTGATCATTGTCTAGGCAGGTGGTGTTTTATTTAAGTTCGAGTTAGTTCGCTGTTTTTGCGGTAAGAAATATGTTCATTTGTACTTTTTCTAATGATTGTCCTTTATCCTTTGTAGGATATAAATTTTTATCGTATGCCTGTTAGAGAATTTTTCCTTTTCCTGCGGTCTTTACGCAGTTAAAACTCCGCAGTTACCAGGGACAAGCGGACACGTTTCCCATAGAGCTGAATATTTTAAACCATCATCGGATGTTTCCTTGGTATTCTTCTAGAACGATCAACGACGTCACCAAGATGGCGATCTGAAAGTGAAATGAATGGCTGAAGTATTTTGGCGGCAATCTGGAGGAAATATTTCAATAGTTTTGTGTATCCCTTGGGAGGGCATTTCCCATAAAGGTTGTAATTTAGACGTTAACAAGGAAAATTTAAAGTAGGTGTTAGATTTTCTTTTCTTGATTTTGGTTATAATATAAGTTCAATTCATGACCTCCAGTGGTTTAGTATGTCGGTTAACATTTCATTTAAGTAAAGGCTCTAGAGAAAGCCGAGTATTAATTATTTTGTGCATTCGATGTAATTTAAACGTTACATAAATAATAGCATTGTAAGATTCTGATAGATTGTTACATTTTATTTAATATAGAGCTCGGTTATTGTGAAGAGCTTATTAATTGTTTTAATTCAGAAGTAATTTACAGTCAATTCTTTACAGCACAACGAATAGATTATTCGTTCAGTTTTATTCATTAATTTTCTTGTAACTTAATTAACCGACCAAGGCATTAATCAATGTGTATTTAGTAGATAGGTGGTTACACACCAAGACGTTCTATTTTCTTGAAGTATTATTTATACTGGTTGTCTAGCTTCATTAGCGGCCAGGTGAAATTTGTATTGTCAATCTGTACGAGGCATTGGTCCTTCAGACGGGCCTACGTACTGGATAAATATTATTTTGGGATACGTTTCTGTTATATTTAATTAAGATCGATATAACCTTATTGTAAAGAACCCAGAATTAGGTATACTTAGTTGTGTTCTACTGAAACATTTGTTCAAGCTTAATTGCTCTTACGTCGACTCTATATTTTTTTTATCATATTTTATTTTCCTTAATAAATTTAGTTGTTATTGTTATATACTGTTGTTGGTGTTTTATTTCTGTAAGTCCTTATGAGCAAAAGTGTTAGTTTTAGTGACACGGTTAACCAGGTATACGAACACCTTTAGTGTATTCTTAAGCCCTTATGGCCCAAGGGTGATTCTACGTTGACCTGTGAACTTGCCAGACCTAACGTAGTGGCGCCCTATTTACTATCTATGCATTGTGTTGGCCCACGACGCTTCCGCAATTAATTTCTGAACTGGTCGGTAAGTTTTTCGGGGGCCTTTGTAGACCAGGGGCGGAATTAGAGCTTTGTCCTAACCACTGTGGTTTTGTTACCTATACAGCTTTAGGGCTAACAATTTATCGACACCTGCATGTATTTAAAAAAAGAACATCAGTGGCCACGTACGACACGGCAAAAATGAATTGTAACCGCAGAAGAAATTACTATCAAATATATCCATATCGAAATATGCTACAAAATTTAGATTTTAATTTCCAATATATGAAAGAATAATTTGGACATACATGCAAGTAATAAAAATACTTTAATTCACAAGAATGAAGAATTCTTTTAAGTTATACTATACAAGATATATTGAATTTCAAATGAGTTGGGCTCTAACCCGCTACGCAAATATATTAATATCGTAATTTATTACTCAGGTCGATCGCTGTTCGGTGAATTAGACGAGCATAAATTGCCATTGAATTATAGACTGCAGTGCTTGTGAACCCTTCAGCAGGAAGCTATTTCTTTCCGTTTACGGAAATCAAATGGAACGCTACGCAAAAATCAAGATTAGATTATATTTCCTCAAACATACGTAAATCACAGACGGCAAATTGGCTGTTCCAAAAATTTGAATTCACCCTTTGACATGATCCGTATATGAACGATGAATTAACTAAAGGTCAAAGATGCGCGAATTAACTTCCATTATGAAATTGTACACTCGTAATTTTTTAAACGACTTTACATTACCAAAGTCTGTCTGCTAATCCCCGAATCTCACCCGCGTGTGCACGGAAGGGGCGATATAGTTACCAAAGTTAACCACAGACGGCGGAACAAGTATCCGAATGAACGTATTTAAGGGCTCGTCAATAAATAATGAAGATTTTTAATCGATATTAAGAAGGGAAATTAAGGCGTGACATATTACTTCCGGGACTGCCCAAATAGTAAATGTAAATAAAACTAATATTTTGCAAACCCCCCGCTCTCATCCATCCAAAGTGATAATAACGTTAAGCCTTAGTAATTTAATCTTTACGGTACTTGTAAATGTAAAAAATTCTTTAATATTATATAATCACATTGCACTAATATTACACATTAAGAAAATACCGACAGTATAAAAATTTAATATGACTATTTCTATTATTTTATATCGCTGCGTTTATAGCGACGGGTATGAACATGCATGTATGACGTGAGCAACTTACAAGTTCCGATTTGATTGTGTACGTGCTCTTTGTAATTTGGTCTCCTTCTATCATACTCGCTGTGAGCATGTTTGAGTTTGGATGTGTTTGAGCTAGTCGTGCTGTCACCAGTATAAAAGATGCGCTTGCGATTGTACAGCTTTAGTTAGGTTTCCAATACAAAGCGTGCGTCTGGTGCTATTATTTTAATGCGCGGTCAGCAGTGGAACTCAATTATTTCTTTCTAAATTTCTTATGCGAAATGGATAAATTTGTGAAAAGACAAAATGAGCAATCTACATTCAATGTATAGGTTGGTAAAGAGACAAGGTTGTACAATGACAGTTATTTAAATTATGTTTTTATTCCATTGGATGGAAAGCCACAGTGCGTTGTTTGCTTTCATGTTCCGTCCGATGAAAGCATGAAGCCAACAAAATTAGTTCGACACTTGGAAACCAAACATCCGGTTCGTAAAAACAAACCCTTGGAATTTTTTTAAAGAAAATTAGATACATACCTTGGTATCTTATCTTGTAACATTAATAGTAAATAAGATGTCCAAACCCCATACAATCGCTGACAACCTCATATGCTGCAATGAATATGGTCAAAGTTTTAAGAGGCTTGGAAGAAGTAAAAAAATTGAAAAAAATTCCACTCTCTAAAGACACAATATCTAGGCAAATCGATGACATGGCTGCCGATGTTCGCGGTCAGATAACACAGGCCTACAAAAAAAAATTTTTTTTGTAGGTTGTTCTGTTTGTTTGAATAGTCGATAAAGTAGGTAATGTACAGTATATTGACATACGTCATTTTAACTCATCAGCTCTAGTTTACCTACTACCCTCATTGTGAATTGTTGTCAGTCTTGTTATGGTCTTGTTCGTAACTAGTCATTATTACAATATCATCGATAAAGTTTGCCTATTTCATTATGGCTAATACGTCCAGACGTTGTGTTAACGATCCTGATATATTTTGTTATGTTTGTGGTGAATACATACTGAAAAATCAGTGTAAATCGATTACAAATACAGTGCGTCGTTTGTATTTTGCTTACTTCGGTATTGAAATTCTACACCAAGATAAAGTGTGGGTGCCTCATAGTGTTTGTAAAATATGCGTTGAACATTTGCGACAATGGGAGAGAGGGAAACGTAAGTCTTTGAAGTTTGGAGTGCCTATGATATGGCGAGAACAAAAAAATCATTATGACGACTGTTCCTTTTGTATGATTAATATAGTGGGCATCAACAAAAACAATCGCCATAAATGGAAATACCCCAATATTTCTTCAGTACAAAGACCTGTTCCTCATTCAGAAAATGTTCCAATACTAACTTTTCACCAGGCAGTGCAGCAATCTCAGGAGGATGAAGCTGAAATACCTATTTCTTTCCAAGTAGATGATGACTTTCAATACTGCGGAATAACATCAGATCCTAAGCCATTTTCGCAGAATGAGCTTAGTGACCTCATCAGAGACTTAGATCTTTCGAAGGAACGTGCTGAGTTACTAGCGTCAAGATTAAAAGAAAAAAAATGTCATCCCTCAGATGTTCGAGTGTCTACATATCGCACGAGAGAGGGAAAGTTATTGAAGTTTTTTTCATCTGATGAAAATTTTGTGTATTGCTGTAATGTGAGTGGTTTGCTGGCTTTCATGGGTTTAACGATCTATCAGCTAAATGAACGGCGTCTCTTTATTGACAGTAGTAAACGGAGTCTAAAAGCCGTTCTTCTACATAATGGAAATAAATATGCTCCCGTTCCAATTGCTCACTCAACATGTGTAAAAGAAGAATATGAGGTAATTTCAAATCTTTTACAAAAAATAAAATATATTGAACATAACTGGGTGATCTGCGTCGACTTGAAGATGGTTAATTTTTTATTGGGTCAACAGAGTGGTTATACTAAATACCCATGTTTTATTTGTCTATGTAGAACTAGTAGAGGAAATGCTGGTGCGATTCAAAGATTTAGGCTGTAATATGAGTATAAAATTACACTATCTCAATAGTCATCTACATCATTTCCAACACAATTTAGGAGATCTAAGCGAAGAACAAGGGGAACGTTTCCACAAAGACCTAAAAACAATGGAGAATAGATACCAAGGAAGGTGGGACAGTCATATGATGGCTGACTATTGCTGGGGAATCATGTGAGATTGCCCGAGTCAGTTTCATTCTAGAAAATCACTCAAAAGACAATTTCTTGATGTTTAATGTCAATAAAATATATATTTCTTCGTGAATTGTGTTTTTTTTTTCTCGGGAACTAGAGCTGACAGAGGAAAACGGGTAACATTTTTGATATCGCCATGTAGGACATACTTAAAATCGGGTCTAAAATCTCCAGCACCAAAATGGTTGTAGGCCAGTGTAATTCAGCGAGTGTGTTTTTAGTATTCAATTTAATAAATCAACAGATGTAGCAAACATGTCTCAATTCTTAAGTGTGAGACAATAATATAAAGTATTATTAAAAATCTGGTGTGAAGAGCACAATTACAAATTCAGTATTAATACATAATAATTTAGATACATTCAGCGCTGCATATTAGCACTCGACCGAAATACTCGCTCTATCTACATAATCAATGTAGAACTAACGAAGTGTTTCCAAAGATGGCACTGCCGTATCTCTAGAAACTGTATTTTTTCGTGTCTTCACTACTCCTTACGGGATAACCGCATGTGTAATGTAACAGAATAAATTGAAACATACATTATTGGGTAAATATCTCACCAGTTTTGTATAATATAAAAGAATATTTAATAATATAAAATATTATTAAAAATCTGTTGTGAAGAACACAAATACAAGTTCAGTATTAATATTTTTGTGAACGTAATCCCTCTCCAGAGAAGCAAATACGTATTTCATCTTTCTACAGATTCCTCAGTACATATGCGTACCGAGGAATCCCCAGATTTTTAATAGTATTTTATATTAAAAATTCTTTCAATGGAGACTGTGGTTAAATAATAATTTAAAAAATTTAAAAAAGGTATATAACCCCTTACCACAATTATTTATAATTAACTTTTAAATTATATACCTACAATATCCAATTATTCATAGACCCTTTTCACGTGAATTGATTCTCATTTAATTTGCAAAAATTACCTCCTTAACACACCTAGAGCCTACCGTGAATTCTATACATTATATTAAATTGCTTAACTCCTTAACTAGGATATTGTCACCCATTTATAATTAACTTTTAAATTATATACCTACAATATCTAATTATTCATAGACCCTTTTCACGTGAATTGATTCTCATTTAATATAACACAACACAGCCGGATGTCTTGTTTTTTCATGTAACGCCCCTTCTTAATTTTGTCTTTCTCAGAATCTGCAATGAGAATACGGCTTTTACTATATACAATATACGGCCTTTTTAACCATTTGTAATAGAAAATTTTTACACCCCTACCCAATATAGATTTTGTCACTACCTGTGTATTCGAAATAATACGTTTAAATAATAACTACTAATGTGTACAATGCACATGAAATATTCATACAGGTAAATATACTAGTGTTTTGTGAAATTACAAGGTGTTTCATTTAGTTTAATAGTAGGTCACCGTAGCTTTAAAAATCGTTTTTAGTAGGCGCCTTCTTTAGAGAAGAATTTCTGCCGTTCCTTTGTTCGATAATTTTAACACATGTTTAAAACCTTTTCTAAGAGGCAAGTGTTTTGTCCCGTAGTTTGAGAATAGCATGGTAAATTTAGTCTTTACAGGGTTGCAGTGTATAGTAGTTGTGCGGAAGCGTTTATGTTACTTTACTGTGCCCGATGTGTGACTTTTAATTAGTAGTTTTTACCTACTGATGATGACAACTTAGTTGTCGAAATACGTATTTAGGATACGACTAATAATTGTGGTAAGGGGTTATATACCTTTTTTAAAGTATTTTATATTATTAAAAACACTTTTCTATTATACAAAACTGGTGAGGTTTTTACCCTCTCATGTATGTTTCAATTTATTTTGTTTTTTTAATAATAAGTATATAGACCATGCATAACATGTCAATATCAACGTCCACATTAAAACTACAGCACATACTAAGCAATGCTTTTAGGAGATATTAGCTGGTAAAGTACTAAACCATCATTGCGAATTATGCCCCGTAAACCATAGCGTAAACGGATTTTGTTTCTCTATACCTTTTTATATTATTCCCCAATAATAATTAATAGATGCATGTGAAGTTATTGGAAATAGACTCTTGGATGTAATAAATACCTCTATGGAAAAAGGTATATTTCCTGAAGATTGGAAGAAAACTATTATAACACCGGTACCAAAAGTTCCAAACGCAAAAAAGTGTAGTGAAGTGAATTCAGACCTATTAAATGTGTGGCGCCTTATGAAAAGGTTTTGGAATTGTGTGTGAAAGAACAACTAATTCAATACTGTGATAAAAACAACATACTTGTACCTAATCAGTCAGGATTCAGGAAGAAACATTCTTGTGAATCTGTAATAATGGATGTATGTGATAAATGGGTTAAAGAGATTGATAAAGGAAATGTAGTATTGACTGTATTTTTAGACTTTAGACGAACGTTTGAGACTATTGACAAAAACTTGCTGTTGTGTAAACTAAATAAAATTGGTTTGTCAGGTAATGCTTTGAAATGGTTCGAGACTTATCTCTTAGGTAGGACACAAACTGTAAAGTTTAGAGGTGTGGTATCTAATGAGGTTTGCACTCAGTATGGTGTGCCCCAGGGAACTGTCTTGGGACCGCTTTTATTTGTATTATATATCAATGATATGGTGAAATGTGTAGACAACTGTGAGATCCGTATGTTTGCGGACGATACCATGGTTTATGTTACTGGTAAAAATATTGACGTTATGGTAGAAAAATTAAATAATGAATTAAGTAAATTATACAAATGGTTGTGTGATAATAATATGGCGATTAATCTGGATAAAACTAAATACAGTACAAATCTCTTCCCTATAGTCACCTACAAACGTGTATTACGTATGTGTGCATTCGAGATGCGAGGAGTGGGGACGCACATTGCATGTATGTATGTACTGTAGATCATAGTATAAACGTCGATGAATGTGGAACTACCGTCAATAATTGGGACTTTATGTAATAATAAACACAAATAAGTGTAGACTTTTTGGAAGATTTTAATATTTTTAACGTTTAAAACAATGTCAGATATACCTATAACAATAACAATAAATAAAGCGGTAAATCATAATAACTTCTATATTCTATACATAATAAATAAAACTAGAATTAAAAAAATAAAAAGTAAACTATTTAATGTATTGTATGTTCAAAACGGTCTCCTAATGCAAACAAGCAATGTCCTAATCTGTCATAAAAGTTTCTCTGAACATTTAAAATCGTTTGCGGTTGAATATTTAGGATAGATTCAACTATTTTCGCCCGTAATTATCGTTTCAAACGCAATGGTACGTTGAAAGTTAATTTGAAATACCCGTGCAATTTCTCTTATGCTGCGACCAAGATGATACTGTTTTACGACATATTTTTTTTTCAAGGGTAAAAATATCCATCGTGAATACGGACTATTCGCAAAAGTTGAGCAAACCATCCAACATCACAAGTAAACTGTAACTAATGGCATGTATGCATCGCTTCGTGCGTCCCCACTCCTCGCTTCTTGAACGCACACATACGTAATACACGTTTGTAGGTGACTATAGGGAAGAGATTTGTACTGTATATGGTGATTGGGTCAAGGTTTCGAATTGCAGCTGTCCATTTTGATAGTATGGATTTAACTATTAATCAATTTAAATTAGAAAGGGTTGATAATATTAAATATTTGGGAGTGATGATTGACGCTAACATTAATTTTAAATCACATGTGCAATATTTATTAAATAAGATGTCACAGAAAGTTTCCTTTCTAAGTAGAATAAGAATTTATCTTTGTATACTTTGTTACTGTTGTACGGGGCTATTATATCGCCATATGTTGACTTTTGTTCGACAGTATTGTTCAGCATAAACAATGGTGAAATGCAAAAATTACAAATGCTGTAAAATAGGGCATTAAAAATTATATTAAAGTGCAATAAGTATACACCAATCAAGCTTATGCTCGAGGTGTTGAACCTGTTAAATATAAAACAATACATAGTCTACAAAACCATTATTTTTGTTTTAAAATGAAAAACTGCATGTTACCATCTTATTTAAGTGATAGAGTAGCGGTTGTGCAGGACATACATGAACATAATACAAGAAATGTAAAAGACCTTTATATAGAGCGATTTGACAGGGTTCGGACATCGAGGAATATTTTTGTGAATGGTTTCATATTGTTTATTGCGTTGCCGCGGGGTTTGAAATATTGTAATGACTTAAAAAACTTTAAGAGAAATCTGTTAGAATATGTTGAACAAAAATTTGAGTGATCCATGTAATTTCGATGTTGTGGCGGCTTAAAATAGTTAATTAAGTAAAATGTATGAAATGTTATAGTTGTAATAATAGCTTTGCTAATAAATAAATACTTACTTACTTACTTACTTACTTACTTACCAATCTCGTTTCCTAAATATTCATATAAAAGGTGTTCGAGTCCTTAATTTATTAATAGCGGTAATGGATACATAATAAGTACGTATGCACATATAAACCAGAATATCTAACTAATATATTAGCATTCGAGAAAAAGCAACTTATCTCCCAGATAATTAAGCCACCTAAAGTAACTTCCTAGCGCAAAACAGCTTGACATTAACAGTCTTCTATTAATGCACGTTAATTTCAGCATACATAATTAGGAGTAATACTAATTAGGACATCATCTGAAGCAGAATTTCAACTACAACAGATGTACTAATACGGAGCCGCCTGCATGAACCCCATATGACTTCCATAACAAAGTTAGATTCAAGCGGTGCCTTCCAAGACTTTAATTATACGAGATTGGTAAGACAGAATAATTTATAAGAGAAGATCATAACACGAACCTCACATAATAGAATAACATTTGTATGTTAGTGTGACTGGAGTAATATTAAAATGCAAGGCTTTGGTAAATAACTAGTTTTACATGTTATTACTTTGAATAATAATGTTCTTATATATTCTAAGTTTTACTTACATTAGAAACAATTCCAAAGTGCTTGCGGCTAAAAAAACAACGAAATTAACTTCAAAATCCGTAGCATAGAATGTAGGGGAATAGGGTATTGATATCTAGTTACTCTACGCCATTTTTCTTAAACAAAACAAAATCTTGTTATAATGGCAAGAAATAGTGACATTTTAAAAGTGTCACTGTAAAACCTTACGTCAAGAATTTGAATTGAATCTTTCATTTCAGCGTATTTCGCAGTTACATATTGAGGCATTGTCCCCATACACAATTACCGCAATGTTATTAAATCTAGATTTCTATAAAAAGCTGCGTCTAACTTTTGCCGAAGGCCACATCTGAAGTCACTTGGAATATTTCTCAAATAATTAATATCCACATCCAATGTGGTTAATCCATCATTTAATTTGAGATTTCGATTTTCAAAATAAGTGATTAGTTTTAGCAAATTTCCAAAGTATATCTGAAGAAAGTACAACAGATTTTTTAAAATTGGAATTTGTATTAGCTCCATGCGCTCAGATATACTTCGATCACCGTCATTTAAACGTCTAACGAAATTTTGTAAACTATCGAAATTCTCTGCATAAAAACTAGTAGCTTCCAGACATTTTCCCCATCAAGTTATTACTGGAGAGGGCGGTAGTGACAGAGATGGAAGTTTTTCTCTGTAAATGGCTACTCTCAACAGTGCTTTTCAGAAAACTTCTTTAAAAGCGGATACAAGCCTATCAACTTCCGGAAAGTTGTCTCTGATATGTTCACATATTCAGAGCATGAGCTACACACTTATTTTCAGGAAATTAGGATGTGTTTCCTTTAATAGTCTGTCTGTTTTTAACATATATGCAGCACGTAACTGACAAATAAAAGTATTTATTCTTTGTACTTGTCGTCGGAATGAAGCATTTGGTGCATATTCTCGTAAATGGTTTCAGCTACTGTTTCCGCATCAACAGTGTTTATAACGTTTTTTGCTCTTATATATGCGTTATATGTAGAGAACGGACGCAATTTCCATAAAATGCAATCGGCAATTGGAATTGTATATAACGTCGCTCAGTACATCCCGGCGTAATTCAATGAAGTATTTGTTTGACTTACTCGGACACCTGGTCTCGCCGCGATAACAAGGGACAAGCCAGCCATTGTATTCCGAGAATATAGTGCTCTTTAAAGTGTTTTCATGAGCGTAGATAGAAGCGGGGTTTTTATAATGTAAGTATTTTATTTATTAGTTTATATTTCGTAAGATAAATAAAGTACTGTGAGTAAGTTTCTTGTTTTCATAGTTTTAACTGTTAATTACATCGTAATTTTTGTGATAGATCCTGTTTAATATCGTTTGATTGAATCTATTTCTACCAATTATTTCGACGTAAGGGTGTGCATTGAATTTCGTTCAGTTTCAATAACTTACGCACACATTTTTAGTTTTCATTTATTTAGATCTAGAGCATTGTTTAAGGTACTTTTTCAGACATGATATGGAAGAATGTTGAGAACGGCATTGTAAAACAATGGCGAGTTGGATTGACGGTCATACTGATTGTATGTCCATTGTCAGTGATTCCGAAATTTATTACAAAATCCGTAAAATATCGTCAAAAATTCGTCACTTAGAAACGCAAACACATCTGAACTCTGTAAAACTTTTATGGCGGCTAATATTCCATTAAATAAATTTAGCAATCCCACTTTAAAAATATTTCTTCAAAAATATACTGGCCGAAATGTTCCTGATGAATCAACTTTACGCAAATATTATGTTTCTAGGTGCTATACGAGAACAGTAGAACGCATTAGAAGCCATCTTTTGAATCAATACATATGGATAAGCGCCGACGGAACTGTGGATATGTTAGGACGCTGTGTGGTAAATGTCGTAGCTGGTGTACTACATCCAACTATTCCCTATAACTCATATGTAATAGCAACAAGTGTTATAAAGAGAGTTGATGCGGAAACAGTTACTGAAACCATTAAGGAGAGTATGCAAAAAATGCTTCATTCGGACGCCACGTACAAAGAAAAAATACTTTTATTTGTCAGTGATAGTGCTGCGTATATGTTAAAAACAGTCAGACTATTGAAGAAAACATATCCTAATATGCTGCATATTACTTGTGTAGCACATGCTCTCCACAGAATCTGTGAACATATCAGAGACACTTTTCCGGAAGTTGATAGACTTGTATCAGCTTTTAAAAAAGTTTTCAGAAAAGCACCATTGAGAGTAGCTCTTTTCAGGGAAAAATTTCCATCTCTGTCACTGCCTCCCACTCCAGTAATAACTAGATGGGGAACATGGCTGGAAGCTACTAGTTATTATGCTGAGAATTTCGATAGTCTAAAACATTTCGCAACACTGCTAAAGGAGGATGCTAGAAGTATTGGTGAGTGCAAGGAACTCATACAAATCCCAAATTTAAAAAATCAGTTGTACTTTCTTCACGAACACTTTGGAAAATTGCCAAAACTAATCACTTATTTTGAAAATCGAAATCTCAAATTAAATGACGGATTAACCACATTAGATGTAGCTGTTAATAATTTGAAAAGTATTCCAAGTGACTTCGGATGTGGCCTTCGGCAAAAGTTTGAAGCAATTCTTAATAGAAATCCAGATTTAATTACATTGCAGCAATTATGTATGGAGACAATTCCACAAAATCTAACGGCTAAATATGAAGAAATAAAAGAATATTTCCAGTATGCACCTATAACAAGTTGCGATGTAGAAAGGACGTTTTCTATTTATAAAGATGTACTTAATTCAAAGAGAACAAAATTTACAGAAGAAAACCTTGAGAAACTATTGCTAGTCAATATTAATACTCCTTTACACAACTTGAACGGCAAAATGAACAAATAAAAATGTTCCAATTATAGAAATAAAATTAAAAACTTTAAAAATACAACTTTTCAACAAATAAATATGTATTTTGTAATTTTATAGATCACCACCCGTTCGTTTTCCAATTATATAAATAAAATTAAATATTTTAGAAATACAGCCTTTCGCCAGTACTGCACTGGGTGGTAAGCGTGTCCGTTCTCTAGTTATATGCAATAGTTGGATGTCGTACACCGGTTACAACATTTATTACACTGCGTCCTAATATATCAACAGTTTCCTCAGCCCTTATTCATAGGTACTGATTTGAAAGATGGCTTCTAATGCGTTCTACTGCTTTCGTGTACCACTCGGAAATATAATATTTGCGTAAGGTGGATTCATCAGGAACATTTCGACCAGTATTTTTGGGGGAAATGTTTTGAAGGTGTGATTGTCAAGTTTATTTAATGGAATATCTGCCGCTATTAAATTTTCACAGCTATTCGTTAAAATTGCCAAATTCCAAAGGTTCTGATTTCTGTGTGTGTTTGCAATGCTAAGTGATGTTTTACGTGCGATTTATTGAAACATTTTAACGATATTTTACAGACATCGCAATGAATTTCAATATCACTGGCAATGTGTGAACATACAAAGTGTCCCGTATCGTTATGTTCAAATGTTAGGAGTGTAAAGTAGACTTCATATCAAGTAACAAAAACGCAAAACTCGTATAACTATCCATTTTTATTTGTTTCAAAGTTACAGATCTATGAATGTGATTGTCAGATCATGAAAAAAAATGTAATCCTAAAGTAATACAAATTGAATTTATTTAAAAAAAGTTATATGATTCAATAACAGGCCTGTGATTGTTAACGTCGCATAATAAAATCTTATCCTAAAATAAATAAACACGTGTCGTAGTGCATTGGAGATTTACAAAAAAGAGTACTGGAAATTGATTTATGATAAAGAAGATTACTTATTTCGTTAGTGCTGAAACATGAATATCATACAATAAACAAATGTTCAGATGACTGTTAACGTTGCATTTTTTAATAAAGTATTACATTAGCTTTCAGTTCAAACAACAGCTTATTAGTGAGTGGACACGTTTCTTTATTAAAAATGCCTTACCGATTTTCTTCTCATGAGTATGCGGACATGCATTATGTGTATGATTACTGTAACGGTAGTGCACGTCAAGCAGTTATTGAATACCGACATCAGTTTCCCTATAGGCGTATTCCTCAATACAGAACGTTTCTGGAAGTACACAGACAATTTCGGGAATGCGGACTGCGTGATTATCTTTTCGACCGAGGAGTAAATTTGCCAACAGGCTTAGAGGAAGAAGCAGTAGCTATTGTTACAAGCGATCCAACTCTCAGTGTACGTCGAATCGCTAGACAACTAGGATTGCCACGAACTTCAGTTTGGTGAATTTTAAAACGTGAGGGCTTATATTCATATTACTATCGCAGGGACACGGTTTGCTTGAGGCAGACCACTATGCTCGTCTACTTTATTCTACCTGGATATTAAGACAGTCACGACTTCATTTTAATTTCTGCAGAACAGTCCTCTGGGCAGATGAATCTACGTTCTCGAGAAGTGGTGTCTGAGAATCTGAGAAACCTGCACAGGTGGTAATCAGAAAATCCCAAAGCTATACGCCCATCTAAATTTCAACATGCATTTTCTATTATCGTTTGGGCGGCCCTAATCGATGACTTGTTGATTGGTCCTGTCGTTCCTCCTGGAAGGTTAAATGCGGACAATTACCTTCAATTTCTTATTGACGAACTGCAGGTCTATTAGAGGAAGTCGCACTGAATGTTCGACGAGACATGTAGTTTCACGTGGATGGGGCACCACCACATTTCGGAATTTCTGTCCGAAATTGGGTTAACGTCAATTATCAAAGATGGATTGGTCGAGATGGCCCTGTTGCATGGCCACGCAGATCACCCAATCTCAATTCCCTTGACTTTTATTTATGGGGGTACATGAAAAATTTAGTCTACGTGCAAGTTTGGAACACAAGAGAAGAGTTGATGGATCGTATTCACCGGGTTGCCGAGCAAATCCGACAAAACAAGTATGAAATTCGGATAAGTACTTCTTCCGTTGGCTTACGGGCACAAGCCTGCATTCAACAAGGAGGTGGATATTTCGAAAATATTATTAATTGAACTTTTTTTAATAAAATCAGTTTTATTAACTTTAGGATGATTACATTTTCTTTCATGATCTGACAATCACATTAATAGATCTGTAACTTTGAAACAAATAAAAATGGATGTACAAGTTTTGCGTTTTTGTTACTTGAAATGAAGTCTACTTTACACTCTTAAAATTTGAATATAACGATACGGGATACCTTGTATAATCAGTTTGACCCTTAATTCAACTCGCCATTGTTTTACGATGCCTTTCTCGACGTTGTTCCATATCATATTTGAAAAAGCAACTTAAACAATGTTCTAGATCTAATTTAAAAAAATTAAAAAGGTATGCGTAAGTTATTAAAGCTTAACGAAATTCACTGGACATTTATTTACCTACGTCGAAGTAATTGGGTGAAGTAGATTCAATGAAACGATATTAAACTAATACAAAAATTACGTAATATGGTACATAATTAACAGTTAAAACAATGAAAAGAAGAAACTAACTCACAGTACTTTATTTATCTTATGAAATATAAACGAATAAATAAAATAAATTATACAAGCTCCTCACGCTTCTATGCGCTCACATGAAGAAAGTAATTTCACTGCTATATTGAAGTAATTGCGTCACAATTCAACGACAAAAAACGGATGTGCGGTTAACCGAATGAATAGTGCTATTCAATAACTGCGTGTTGTAGCGATGTTATAGGCTATTTATGTGATCCGTCGTAATTTCGGCCTAATGCGTCCGATCTCTAATAATAACTATGTTTGTTCTTCTTGTGAAATGGTTTCTTTAATGCAGCTTTATTTGAATAAATTTGTATTGTCGCATTTTATAATGGGTTTTCTTAGGCGACCCCGTGGGGCCTGGATTGTGAAAAAAATATTATAAGTACTAGATATGCATCTTGGGTTCAACAAAACTTGATACACTTACTCAGCTATTGTTTCCTTAACTAATCGATATAATTATGTGTTTTATAATGGTTATAAATCGTACACCTTTGCAGTGGCTTCTGGAGTACCCCAGGGTTCTAACTTGGGACCTTTGCTGTTCTCATTATATATGAATGACCTTTTTCCACTGTTAAGATGTCAGGCGCTAGCTTACGCAGACGACATCAAACTATTTTCTGATATCGCCAAACCAGGTGATGCCATTGGCTTGCAGCATGATGTTAACATTCTTGTGGAGTGGTCTCAGAGGAATGGATTGTCTTTGAATATCGACAAATGTGTGGTGATGTCATTCTCCAGGAAGAACGCACCAGTCTTATCACGTTATTTTATTAATAAACAGCTGTTGAATATCACAAACTCAGTAAGGGACCTGGGAGTGACGTTTGATCCGGAGCTATCTTTTAATGATCACATTGTGGGCATCTGCCACTCGTCTTCGAGAGCATTGGGCTTCCTCATTCGAGCCTCGGGGTGCTTCAACAGCATATCCTTGCTAAAATCTTTGTATTTCACTCTTATAGTTCCGAAACTCGAGTATGCGTCTATTGTTTGGTATCCCTTCTACATCTCGCAACAGTTTCCAGTTGAACGTATACAGCGCCGATTTGTAAAATACCTCTTTTTCAAATCTAATCGTGTATATCCTGACTGGAACACTTCCTATGAAGAACTGCTTCGACTCTATGGGGTTCAGTCTTTGACTGTTCGTCGAGTTAACTAGAGCGCAAGGTTTCTTCATAATCTTCTCCACAATAAAGTTGATTGTGCCGCGCTGTTGTCTAGGGTCAGATTCAATGTGCCTAGTGTTAGTACCCGTAACCCTGTTACTTTCTTGCTGTCGACTCCAAGGACGAATCTACTGATGAGATCACCGATATTCCACATGATGAGGAATGCTGAGGCATATTATAGTGACATATTCATTGGAGAGGTGGACACTAAGGATATGTGAACCTTGACATCATAATTATCGGTATTACTTATTTGTTATATATCAAAATTATTTTAGTTATGTAATAATTTAACATAGTATGTGTATTCATACATCTAATTTGTATACTTATTGCTCTGTAATTGGGATTACCTGTTGGGCAAATAAATAAATATTATTATTATTATTATTATTATTATTATTATTAACCCACTTATTAACTCGCAAGCCAAGTAGACACAACAATGAAAAACTTTTCAACAAGAAAAAACGTTTGCTGTCACTTACAATGACACCAATTGACGTATTTACTTGCAAAGAGTGTACATAAGCCAATTTAGTGGTATTTGATTGGAATTGTCCGTTGTCGCTCGTGATAATGAATTTTTGAATGTATAATCGCGTTCACACTATAACCTAAAACAGAGTATACATGCATATATTGTTTCATGTAAATATAGAAGTGTATTAATTATAGTATTTGGTATTAAAGTTATCGGATATATAAAACTTTGATAAATTAAGTCCTTCGTTTACATTTCAGTTAATTTACTCTTTGCTTTGTTTCAGTGTATCGAAGAAAATAAGGCAAATGATTTTATAATTAACCGCGTTTACACGAACCACATTTTTTCAAAATAACAAACTCTCAGGTTTTCAATATTACAACACATTAAAACTGCGACCATACGCTGAAGCACTTAAGAACTTTTAATAGAGTTACTATTACGTACAACCTTCTACAATAATAATATATTTCTACCTATTTTCATGATAAGAAGCACTTGCACGCAAAGCATGATTAAAATATACACACGAACAACTAGGAAAAGCATTTTTACTATTAAAATCGAGCTTGATAAAGAAAAGTTTCGAACGCATCCGAATGTAAATAATATGAGATTGAGTTATGCTGTAGTCTCGGTTGAATGAATTAAAATATCTTTTGCGTATACAAAGTATGCTGTAGTAGAAATAATTACATCTCACAGCAGTCTGTAAACGTTGAGTTCCATTATAAATCTCACCAATGAGTTCGTTACTTTTGTCCCGTGTAGATTGCTCGGTATACAGTTATAAATCCTCCGCAAATCCTGTTACTTTACTTAAAGTTTCGAAGTTTACAACAGATTTTCTTTCCTTCCAACTTAATTACAAACAATTTAAGAGATTATTCGTTTCGTCGCTGTTATTAATTTTTTTCGTTGAAATTTTATTCGTGTTTCTTGTGTTAGTAAAGTTAGTAGCTTAGTGCATTTTAAGGAATTTCTAAACCTAACTAGGAAAACCCAAATATGCAAGTGGAAAACCCAAAAATATGCGCGTAAATATGCAAATCATTTAGTTAAAATATGTACAAAATGTTGAAAATATGCAAAGAAAAAATACTTATTGTAATGTTTGTCTTTCCGGGGTTCTTAAATAAAACTATCGGTAATTTAAACCCACACTATATTAACAATAAAAATAGAATACATTAAATAACAATCTTAAAACTATAAGAATAAGAACATTTAATTATATTCACATTTATGTAACAATGTTTATATATACAGTGAAACTTCGGATAGGCGGACATCGTTGGTTCTGAAAATATTGCCCGGTTAAGAGAAGTGCCCGTCTAACAGAAGGCAGAAAAATTAAGTAAAAACCCAAAGTTTTCAAACTTTCATTTGAAAACAATGTAAGATTATATAGATGTGTACAGCATAAATTAAAATCGGGCAAGCTGTCTGTCAACTCATTTATTAATTATCCCTATATTTCGCAATTGTTGCTTCTTCCGGAGATAAAAATTTAGAGTTTAAAATAACAAAAGTGACGTACAAGAACTATAAAATTGATTAGATTTGATTGATTTTTTTTTATTGTCCTTGTACGTCACTTTTATTATTTTTTTGAACTCTACATTTTTATCTCCGGAAGAATCAACAAAGCTGTTGCGAAATATAGGAATAATTAATAAATGAGTTTTTAATTGACAGACAGCTGTTTTGATCGATCATTTTCCGATAAAATTAACGCAACCACTCTGTCATCATTAAATTAGTCACCAAAGCCTTGTTATTTGAATACCAATGGACCGGACGAAGAGCAATGTTAAGATTTTCAAATGCGCGAGGACGTGCTGATTTTCTGATAACCAACAGTTTTTCTTTCTCCCTTGTCGTATTCACACAGTTCGTTATAGTTAATCTTTCTTTCGATAACTTTCCGCCCACACATTTTTAGCCTCTAAATGCCATTGCCTTTGTTGACATTGCCCGAAAAAATAACCCTGTTTCGTCCAAATTATAAATATATCGCAAGGTTTGTACTCTTTAATTATTAACGATAACGTATTTATGAAAGCTTCGACATCTTCTTGATTTGCGCTAGCGGCTATGTCAGATATCATATGGTAACGAATATTATGTCGCTTTTTGAATTTATCTAGCCATCCACTGGAAGGGGAAAAATTACAATTTCCTAATTTCTCAGCACTTTTCTTAGCTTTATGCATAATTAGTACCTCTGATATGGGCATATTCTTATTTATAGCTTGCACAACTCATTCATATGTTAACTGGTCTATTTTGAGGTCTTCAGTTTCAAAAAATTGCTTTTTAATTTCACTATTGTCATTTGCTTGTTACTGTTTTCGATGTTAACCTTTTTTTGTTATTATTTGCGGGGCTTGTGTTTTGTCAGTAGTAAATCTTCTGGCTAATTCACGTGAATTAAACTTGCTTTTGTGATTATATTCTATGATCGCAATTCCTTTTCATTGATATCGTTTTCTAAAATAATTAGAAAACATACATAGTTGATATGAATTATGCCATAAAATAAAACAGCAGACAACCTACCAGACGACGTTGACTTGCGAACTTAACAAGTATCATATCTATACTGTTCAAATGATATCATCGACGAAGGCAGGGGATTTCCCGGACCAGAATTATTACATCTCGATTCTCGCGTCCGTTTAATGCAAACTTTGTGGTCAAAAAGAAGCTAAATAACTGCCCGAGCCCGTTCAAAGGAGCGTCCGCATAAGAGAAACCCATTTATTAGGAATTTATCATTTCTAATTTCGGGACTGGATAAAATGACCGCTTAAGGGAAGTGCCCGGTTAATAGAAGTGCCCGTTAAGGGAAGTTTCACTGTATTTATTTCACATTTATGTAACAATGTTTATATATTGTAGTGGTACAACCAGCTCAGGTATTCCAGCACCTACAATGGAAAGTACAGGTACACAATCAATATAAACACCTGTATAAACAATAAATTGGTGGACGGAATTTGTGAAATTAACATCGAAATGTAAATAAATTAATACGACGATAACTTTAAAATTCATCACTATCTTATTTTGATTTTAACTAACTTTTTATATTTTAATTTCATTTTTTCATTATTCAAATTATACGCGCGAAACAACAGGTATTTAATTTATCAACATCAGGTTTATATCGACGCTAGTTAACCACGCCCACCAATTCAAAATTATATGAACCCCGCTAAAGCAAACTTTACGGTAGAAAACATTACTAAATTTATATTCAAATCATATTTTAGGTTAATGTAAAATATTAAATTAATTTTCCCTTTATGTTAAAATCAAAACATTGTATAAACTCACATTTTAAATTGATGTAATTAAACTAAAATTACGAGATTATTTCGATATAGAAATAAGGCTTTGGAATAAAAAATAAAACGCGATCGGCGTCATCTGATATAAAACTTTGAACATAAATGGCCGTTTTTGAGTGTACTTCCTTAAAATAAATTTTTAAAACATCTTTAAAGTGAAAATCTCCTACCTAGTGTTGAATCATTCGATAACCAAATTAAAGGCCCACCTTTTGAAGAAAAAATCTCAAGAATACCTCAACGCAAACGTGAGATATCGTCCTAAGCATCATTTGAAGCAGAGAGCAGGGCAAGCCAACGATTTACACCACTCAACTCGACGAACTCCGCCAAAGACGGTGAACGAGGCCGTGCTTCCTGGTCTGCCGAATATCCACATATTGAGAAGTATATCAGATCTAGGAGATCAACATCAGGTTCACCTACAACGTTTATTCCAAATTATTTAATTTTAAAAGTTATAATTGCTCAAATTAATCGCTACAAATTATTATTTCATGTATCAAATTCAATTTTAAAGTAAGCATCAATTTAAAGCGTTGAATTTCACAGATATTTAGCTACAAATAAGCTTATACTCACCAAAATAATATAAGATATAAAAACTAGTAAATATTTGTTTATTTTATCTCGTACACATAACCTCATCACCATTTCCCACATGTGCACTTATTAATTTCAATTTTTGTCACATCTTGCATAATTTATATAATATTAAATACAGTTTCCTATTTTTATCTTTCAATTTTGTTGTTACAGTTTTCTTATTTTTGTGATATTAAATTTTTATTTATTTATCTAATTCAATCTTTTATTTGTGAAGTGTGATTGTTGTGTTTGAGTGGAGAATACACTGATTGGTTTGTAGCTGCAAATAATACACCTGACCGACCGTGAACCCTGAGATTATTAAAAATTAACTTTTACACTCAAGCTCTACCGCAATTAGCTAGTTATATTAATAAGGGACAGATAGCGTTGATTCGACTAAGGATATTTGTATATTGGCGCCCACATTTTAAATTTAAAATCATTAACCTTTCACTCTTTTAGATTTTCAATTTTTATAATTAATTCATATACTATATTCTTAGTTAAATCCTACTCAGCGTATCGATTGGCACTTTACATTTGACGCCCGAACGTGAAGGCCAAGTATTATCCTGCAGTTATAAAAATAGTGCTCAACCAACTTTTACACAGACAGATATTTGTTTAAAAAATTTGTGAACTGTATTAGGTATTTATGTGTATTGTGTTGTGTATCTGATTTGTCCATTGTATAGCAAAATTAATATCACATTTTACGAGGGAACCTCAACTTTAACTGGGATATTCAGGAATAAAAGGTTAGTGAAAGGGAAAATCAACTTGTGGGTATTTATTGTTTTCAATTCTTGCCAATTTATATTAATTTTGTGTGTCATATAACTATTCAGATTAATATCTAAATTCATACTTCTTTAATATCAATTATAATAATTCTTATCAATTTTTCAAAAAAAATAATAAATTCTTTCTTATATTATAACAAATAAATTAACATTAACATGGACACCAGACATCGATCAAAGGCAACAAAAGATAATGTTGATGAGGACAGGTCCGAGCAAGGAGATGTTCCAGTAGCTCAAACATCCGGATCTGAAGTGGTAAGTTCTCCAGAGGATAGCCAGGTAATGAAAATGTTAAACGCTCTAATGTTACAAATGAATCAAATGACTAATAAAATAGACACTACCAATAACAAACTAGATGCTAATAACCTTGACTTAACTAATAAAATAGAAACCACTAATAATGAATTGAAAAATAATAACATTGACATGAATAACAAACTAGATTCTACAAATAATAAATTGGATATAACGACCAAAAACCTAAAACAAGATAACATTGATTTAAAACAAGAATTAAATAACTTAAGTAGTAATTTAATAACTAAATTAGAAACCAACATGCAACACATTAATGAAAAATTCGAACTTAACAACGCCAATATAGACAACAAATTAAGTGCTTTTAAAATCGATCTGGAGGGAAAAATAGCAGAAATCTCCATCGCACAAAAAGTTATGGAGGAAAATGAGTTAAAATATTTAATTAAACTTGACGAAACAGTCAATCTTCAAAATTTGCAGTGGGCAAAGCAATTAGATGCCACCACAACCGAAATATACGATGTAACTCAACAGAAAATTAATACAACTACTACAGAGATACAGAATAATGTAAACAAATTGATTTCGGATAACAACACTTTATTTAACACTAAACTAGCCAATTATAAGAAAATAAATGAGGATAGGAATGAACAATTAAAAATAACACTTAACCAAAATATCAACACTCAAATAAATCAACATAAAGATAATTATAATCAGGAATTAAATAATGTAAAACTAAATTTAGATTCTATAATAGCAACTAACCACGAAAACACCCAAACCAATATAAAACAACTGGAAAATAAAATTAAAAATTATTCAATACCACTAAATTTTATAAATGCAAACAATCATACTTTGAAAATAGAAAACCTTCATCATTTTGACGGGGATATTACTAGAGTACATCCAATGACCTATCTAAATTGTATATTGCGTTATTTGGAAGACATCACAGAAGAGAAACAGAGGATAGAGGTTATTCGAGCAACTCTACGCAACAGTGCGCAGGAATGGTTCCAAAGGATCGAGGATCATTGCTTAACACTTGATCAATTTGTAATTCTTTTCACTCGTAACTATTGGGATGAAACGCAACAGAACAGGGCAAAGATACGTCTGCTTACGGGTAAATATAGATTTGGTCAGATATCTCGCGAAACGTACGCGTCACGTATCTATAATCAATGCAAACACCTCAATGATGTGGAATTTCATCTATACCGATACTCAGGCCATTATCTGTCAAAAGGTAACGGATATGGACTCGCTGATCGAAATATTGCGACGATTAGATGATTTCTCGGAGAATAATCATCAACAACAAATGAACTATCGGAGCATGAATAATCGTAATTACCCGCCAAATAACAT
This sequence comes from Melolontha melolontha, assembly GCA_935421215.2. NCBI lineage: Eukaryota > Metazoa > Arthropoda > Insecta > Coleoptera > Scarabaeidae > Melolontha > Melolontha melolontha. The sequence continues at coordinate 227,663,455 of OW285236.1, read as the reverse complement.
ACAAACTTCTAATAATAGTCCAACAAATTTACCACCTCCAAGAAACAATTACAATAATAACAGATTTCCAAATACAGCAAGACCGTATAATAATAACAACAATCATAATTTTAACAATAATAATAACAACTATAATAATAATTATAACAATTTCAATACAAACAATAACAGAAATAATCAAAATTACACACAGAACCGACCGAATTTGAACTTCCAGCCAACCAGATACAACAGTAATAATTACCATCAGAATAATAACCGTAATAATGATCACAACCAACATAATTACAACAATAATACTCATCATTCACATCAATCAGGTAGGGAAATAAACCAAATACGCAATCGAGGACGAGGAAATATTAATCATTACCACCGAAGACATAGATCTGTTTCACCGATTCGTACAAACATGGAGGAGGTGTTAAAAAAAACGCCGTTTTCACAAGTAGACCTTTATGCGAATCCAAAACCAGGCCCGTCATCTCAACAGAATTAATGACCAACAACGACTGTAACATACCTTATAAAATTGAAAATATCACCTTTTATCAACACCCAGAAGAATTCATTAACATAGAAGATGCAGGCAACCAATCTACCACAATATACACTTTACCTATAGTTAAGCTAAAATTTGAAAATATATATTTACATTGTTTAATCGATACAGGGGCTGAAATTACACTTTTAAAGGCAGAAAAAGCTGAAGGTATACGGGGATATGAGCAGAATGTTATTAAAACAAAAGGGACGGACATCTTAGCAGCGAACGGAAAACGTATGGGAACAGTCACAAAACAGTTATGTACTGAAATAATAATAGATAAATCAAAATACATTTTACATTGTTATATTATAGAGAAATTGCAGTATGACTGTATAATAGGGATAGATAACATAAAAGGATTAAAGATGATCCTAGATTTTGATAATGGTATGTTAAACATTGATAATAATAAAGTTATAATTGAGAAACAATTAACAGATGAAGAAGTAAAAAGTTATAATCATTATAAGAAGGAAGTGTTAATGAAGGAAGTTAATAATATTATATTAGATAAAGTACCGTGTTATAGTAGAGCAGATGAATGGAATAATGGAACAGATGGAGAAATAATAGAATTAAATAATAATTATATAGGAATGGAGAGATTAGACGATTTGCAAGGAACGAAGAATAGACACGAGGGAGGAGATGAAGCTGAGGTAAAAATAGAAAACCAAACAATCAAGATTATACATAATTTAGAAGATATTAAAGAATTAATAGAAAATTTAAATATACCATATTCTACAGTCATTCCTGAATTAATAGAAATCCTATACAATAATATTACTTTATTTAACAATGATGTAGTGTTCGCAAAAGGATATCAACATCCCATAAAAATAGATAATGAAGATCCACTGATAAGTAAGACCTTGGACAGAACCTGAAGCAATCAAAATGAATGAACGCTTAATAGAGGTAAGAGAGAAGTTATTGGCAAAGAAAATTAAGTGGGAAAGGAAGAGAAATACCGTGGATAAGAAATACAAGACGTATAATTTAGAAGATAGAGTTATAGTTAAGAACTTAAGGGTAACAAATTTAAAAAACAAAATAATGGGCAAACTGTCTAAACCCTACCAAGGACCATACATTATTAGAAGAATACTAGGTAATAACACATACGAATTGATAGAAGAAGAAACGGGCAATATAAAGGGTAGATATCACATTACAAAATTACAAGATTATTTAGAAGAATAAAATATTACATTAGAATTATATATACAGTCGTTACAATTTTAAAAAAAAAAACTATGATAGGTATGTTACAGATCGAACAACAATACATTATAAAGTATAACACTAATAAAGAAAGATTTAACTAACACAAAAATATTACTAATACATATATACAAACTAAATATAAGAAACCTTATTAAAAGATATATAATAATGCTATTAAAATGTATGGAATATGTAACATTTATAAAGAGATAATAAAACATAAAAGAAGTTAATAAACAAAACGAATACAGAAAGTATAATGAATATAAAGACAAATATTATAAAAAGAAACGAGATTTTTAAAATAAATAATCATGATTTACAATTAAAAAAAAAAAAGTTTGAAGTGAATAATAAATAGTTTTATATATTAGAAAAGAGAATTACATAATAATTATTATTTTGTTCCAAGTTGAATTTGTTTATTTGTTTTTTTTTAAAAATATGTTGACACATGATGAGGGAGATAAACAAGTTGATGTTCTTAATTCATTTTTCATATCTGGGAAAAGAAATAACTTCAGTACATTCGTTTTTCTTTTCACGGGGATAATGTAGTGGTACAACCAGCTCAGGTATTCCAGCACCTACAATGGAAAGTACAGGTACACAATCAATATAAACACCTGTATAAACAATAAATTGGTGGACGGAATTTGTGAAATTAACATCGAAATGTAAATAAATTAATACGACGATAACTTTAAAATTCATCACTATCTTATTTTGATTTTAACTAACTTTTTATATTTTAATTTCATTTTTTCATTATTCAAATTATACGCGCGAAACAACAGGTATTTAATTTATCAACATCAGGTTTATATCGACGCTAGTTAACCACGCCCACCAATTCAAAATTATATGAACCCCGCTAAAGCAAACTTTACGGTAGAAAACATTACTAAATTTATATTCAAATCATATTTTAGGTTAATGTAAAATATTAAATTAATTTTCCCTTTATGTTAAAATCAAAACATTGTATAAACTCACATTTTAAATTGATGTAATTAAACTAAAATTACGAGATTATTTCGATATAGAAATAAGGCTTTGGAATAAAAAATAAAACGCGATCGGCGTCATCTGATATAAAACTTTGAACATAAATGGCCGTTTTTGAGTGTACTTCCTTAAAATAAATTTTTAAAACATCTTTAAAGTGAAAATCTCCTACCTAGTGTTGAATCATTCGATAACCAAATTAAAGGCCCACCTTTTGAAGAAAAAATCTCAAGAATACCTCAACGCAAACGTGAGATATCGTCCTAAGCATCATTTGAAGCAGAGAGCAGGGCAAGCCAACGATTTACACCACTCAACTCGACGAACTCCGCCAAAGACGGTGAACGAGGCCGTGCTTCCTGGTCTGCCGAATATCCACATATTGAGAAGTATATCAGATCTAGGAGATCAACATCAGGTTCACCTACAACGTTTATTCCAAATTATTTAATTTTAAAAGTTATAATTGCTCAAATTAATCGCTACAAATTATTATTTCATGTATCAAATTCAATTTTAAAGTAAGCATCAATTTAAAGCGTTGAATTTCACAGATATTTAGCTACAAATAAGCTTATACTCACCAAAATAATATAAGATATAAAAACTAGTAAATATTTGTTTATTTTATCTCGTACACATAACCTCATCACCATTTCCCACATGTGCACTTATTAATTTCAATTTTTGTCACATCTTGCATAATTTATATAATATTAAATACAGTTTCCTATTTTTATCTTTCAATTTTGTTGTTACAGTTTTCTTATTTTTGTGATATTAAATTTTTATTTATTTATCTAATTCAATCTTTTATTTGTGAAGTGTGATTGTTGTGTTTGAGTGGAGAATACACTGATTGGTTTGTAGCTGCAAATAATACACCTGACCGACCGTGAACCCTGAGATTATTAAAAATTAACTTTTACACTCAAGCTCTACCGCAATTAGCTAGTTATATTAATAAGGGACAGATAGCGTTGATTCGACTAAGGATATTTGTATATTGGCGCCCACATTTTAAATTTAAAATCATTAACCTTTCACTCTTTTAGATTTTCAATTTTTATAATTAATTCATATACTATATTCTTAGTTAAATCCTACTCAGCGTATCGATTGGCACTTTACAATATATATATATATATATATATATATATATATATATATATTTATTTCACATTCACTAGGCCGCGATTACCTGTTGAATTCCCTAAAATCCCTCTTGGTAGCTATTTATATTCACGGGAAAACTTCCCGCATATTCGATGTTCGATTCATTCGCATCGATATTTTTGCAGACGGTGCCTGACGTGTGATATCTGACGTATCGTCGGATACGGAACTATAAACTAAATATGCATTTATTACGCAAAGCAGGTTGTCGATAGTTATAAAAACATTAAACCCACATCACCGATGTGATATGGACGTTTTTAAAATTACTAAATATTACAGGATTCAAATCAATGGATTCAGTAAATTCTCCCTCTAGAATATTAGCTACTTGGCTAAGAAACCGAAAGACACAATTTTCTTCCATCACATTTTTGAATTTTTGAGAAATTTGGTCCCACATTTCGCCTGCGACATTTTGAAAAGCTGCCTCAGATTGTTTTACTAGTTCCACACTTGGCACTTGGATAATGGCAAATTAGATTCCTCCATTTGTATTATTGCTTTAGAAACAAAGCTATAACTGGTCAGAAATAAAATTCGGAATTTATTATTTACCTACTTATGTAAATATATGTACAATAAAACTCTGTTAACGGTTTAATGAAACACCTATTTTGAATTCTTAGAATATAATACTGAGAATACCCATATATTTGTACCTCATAATTTTTTTTTCTAGAAAACTGCAAACATAATAATATAAATTACTTCATAATGGAGGATTTATAAAATTGTTTATATTGAACTATTGAAACTCTTGAAACGCCTGCCAATGATCTACATCATTCAAAATTCTTTAAATTATGTACTATATGCTATTTATTAAGGATATATGTAAATATTAAAAAAATGCATATAATATGTAATATGTAAAATATGCGTTTTCGCACATTTGTGTTACATTACTTCTAACTAGAAGCCGGATTATATGCAGTGTGCATAAATTTGCATAAAATATGCACTTTGTATATTGTTTGCATATTTTGTAGTAATTCAGCATTTTAGCTGTTTAATATATTTACTAAATTAAATTTATTATAGGCATTACTAAAATTATGTTGTGGATGTAACAGACAAACAAAAATTAACCAGCCCTACTTAAATTAAAAATTGCATTTTATTAAGCCTCTTTTCGTTCTTTTCGATCAGCGTCTCCAAGAATTTATTAATGCTCTTCCCATACATCCAGGCCGAAACAAAATTCCAGGAAAAGCTAATACCTTAAAACTTCTAAATAAATACAAAAATACATTTTATCAGAAAATTAGGAGTATATGTGTTTCTTTGCTAATCGGAGAAATTTATTCTCATATTCTAAAGTAATTTTATTTTAAACGTCATTTTACGTTGGCTTTTCGAAGTGTAAACTTGTGAGTTGTGATATATATCAGCAAAAATGTCGAAAATAGCGACTGTGCCTGGATGGATTGCACCTTATTCAGAATTGCGGATGGAGAAAAAGTGTTTTGCGAAGCATGCGGCAAGATTGTAAGTAAAAAAATTTTAAGATTATTTCATTTTATTAATTAATTTTGATTTTAATTATTCCTTTATCCTAACATTTATTTTATAAGAAAATAACCGATGACGTGATATTTTTTTTTGCAGATTACAAGTGAGAGAAAATTCGAAGTCCACCAACATATGAAAACTCCATCTCATACTGCAAAACTAACAAAGATGAAATTGGCGAAGAAGAGTCAGCATACCGCAATGTTTACTATCAACTTCCAAAAAATCGGAACAAGAACAATTTAATGAAGATATGTGTCAAATATTTGTGTCGGCAGATATTCAACTACATAAATTAAACAGTTTAAATATCAAGTTATTTTTGCAAAAGTACATCAGCAAATATAACATTCCTGACGAGAGCATGTTAAGAAAAAATTATATTCGCTGTATCTATGCAGAAACATTAAATTACATTAAGAAGGTTGTTGCAAACGATTATCTTTTTATATGCGTAGATGAAATTATTGATAGTGTGGGCCAATACATAGTTCATTTAATGATTGGTATCCTTAACGTATCGGCTACAGTAAAATATTATTTAATTTCATCCAAACAGTTGAAAAAGGCAAATAATTTGACAATAACAAGGTTTATACAGGAAGAACTGGCAACTTTTTTCTTACCGGAATCGACTGCAACAGCAAAAATTCTATTATTTTTGACGGATGCTGCACCATACATGGTGAACGCAGCTTTCAAATTGAAAATCTTTTACCCCAATTTAATTCCCACAACTTGCTTGGTGCAGAAGAAGTCAAACCATGTTCCCTTAGTAAATACTTTAATTAGTAGTGTTAAGAAAGTATTTTTACGAGTTCAGTTTTACAAACAATATCTACCCGATGTTCCGCTTCCTCCTCAACCTGTAATCACACGATGGTGAACGTGGTTGGAGGCTGCTATTTTTAATGCAAATCATTATGAAGGAATAAAGACAATTGGATCTTGATTAGGATGCACAATCTGTGATAGACGCCCAAAAGGTGTATTCGACTTAAGAAATACCTCAACAATTGGCGTTTGTTAAAGCCAATTACAGTTTTATTTACACTTCTATATTGCGGTTGGAAAAACAATTAATGTCGCTAATCAAGAGCGTTGAAATAATAAACAAATTTGAAAAGTCATATTTTAATGTTAAAGGAGGAGTGGAGCAGTCCGTGCATGAACAATTTTTAAGTGTAATAGGAAAAAATGAGCTAAAGTACATTGCTAAAATCTTGTATGGTGATTCAATAGAAAATATTGAGTTGACAATAGATAACATTTCTAATTCGAAATATGCTCCTATAACAAGCGTCGACGTAGAACGAACCTTTTCAATATATAAATACAAGTTTTCTGACAAGCGTCACAATTTTTCTGTTGAAAACTTTGAGGAATTGTAAATAGTTTTCATAGTTACTTATGTTGTGAAATGTTTTTTTCTACAGTAGCATTCCTCGTATTTTTTTACCTGCATATTTATTATAAGGAAGTGCATATTTAGGCTAAAACATCTGCATATTTATGCACATATTTTCAGTTTTTTTTTGCATATAATTCGGCCGTTACTTATAACACTCAGCGGTTTCTAATAGGGGAGGTCGGGTGCAATTGCAACACAGTACGAATGTAAAAACTTTTAAAATGTGTTAACGCAATTTTCTAAATTTGGCAACGTAGCACATGAATAGGTGTCGAGCGATGTACTCACTCTATTGAATATTAGATTTAGCGGGCTGCGTATTATCATTAAAACGTTACTACAGGTTGTTTATTTTATATATATATATATATATATATATATATATATATGGGAAAGGGGGGTACAGTGGATCATCTTTTATATTATTTCATTTATTTCACAAATGCTTAGACCTAGAAACTCGTATTTCTGTAGACAAATACTATACAGCTTCAACTAACATAAATCGCGTCTAAATTAATTTTAGTAATGGAGATTGAAATGTTTTTTTAATAAAGAGGTGTATGTCACATATGATCCGCTGCACCCCACCAATGGGGTACAGTGATTTACCGGTTGGGTCACAGTGAATCGCTAAATTTAGAGCTGATCTCTTAGTGTATAGTGAATACCTTTCTGCTGCGGGCAATAATCATTTATCTATAAAAGATAATCTGTTCAACAATAGAAACCTTGGACAAAACTAGTGGTCAGAACACATTGTTGAATAAGTATTCTTTTTATGGAGAATGTTAAAATCGTTCTGTTTCAAATATGAAGAAAACAACGGTAAACGTATACTTAAACATTTATTATCTGCCTAACACATAGAAGTAACATAACTTAACATTGGTTTAGGTTCTGACAAAATAAATCCGACTCTAATAAATACATAACTAAGTCTTCTTTTGTAAAAGGCAAACTAAAAAACAAATTATCGTAAGTCAATTTGTGAAAAGTTTAAGTTAAATAAATAGAATGCCTGCTGCCTTTTTGTATTTCCACAAAATTTGGGAGTAGAGAGGATAATTTTTATATCAGAAAGAGGAACCATAGAAATATCTGGCACGTTGGGCATATGGAAAGTGTTCATCATTTTATTGTTTCTTCGTAGAAAAGTTACCTCCACTTCTTCATTTTCAGCACTTAATACCTTAGCAATGTAATAGATCTTATGGTTCTTAGATTGAAATTCAACTAAAACGAAGTCTCCGGTAGATGGAGGATTTTTCAAAGATTGCAAAAATTCTTGATTTATTACATTTTCATTATCGCTTCCCGATTCTTCATCATCGGAGTGAACACTGTAATCATTGTCATCATCCGTTGTTTCCTCTTCTTGTAAAACTTTTCTTTTTGTTGCTTTTGCAGTCTTCTTTCTCTTTGCAATTTCCCGTTCTTCAATATCATTTTTTTCTGGTGTGTCTGTAGCTATCATCGATTTGCCTTTACGCCTTGGGTTCCTTTCCTTTCTAGGCCCAGCTACTGGAAATCCGCGAAACTGTTCGGGTGGCAAGAATTGATTTAAAGATTCTGCTTGGCTTTCCGATGAAATATTTTCTGTTAAGGACATTTCAGATGATTTTGAATGGCTCTCTTTACGATTTACGACTGATATTTTTCCTATATCTTCACTCAGTGATCTGTTAGTTACTTCAGATGGCAAGAAGTCTATATCAGTAAAAATATTATTATCATACGGGAAGATACCAGTCTTTCTAAACGCGTTACTTATGTTGCTAGGTGTCATGGCCTTCATATGTGCCTCTCCAACGCAGGCAGCTATTTCATAGATAGTGATGGGTTTACCAGGATTCCTCATCATCCAACTATCTATGGAGGCATTATATGCAGATTTAAATGGCCTGTATAAGCAAACATCTAGAGGCTGCATCTTCGCCGTTGAATGAAGAGGCACTGTTAATATAGTGACCCCATTTTCCTTCGCTAAGTTAATCGCCTCTATAGAAATGTGGGCCTCATAGTTGTCCATGATAAGAAGACTCGGGTGCTCTTTACTACTATTGCTGTATTTTATGAAGTGCTTCATCGTTTCCACAAACAGTTCGCTGTTCATCCAACCTGATTGCGTTGCTGAACCCAGGGTTCCAGTGGGGGCCCCATTTAACATATGTTGTTTAAAGGAAACACGGGGAAATATCATAACAGGTGGAAGGAATTTTCCAGCAGCATTCACAATGCAACAAGTAGTAACTAGAACTCCCCTCTCTCCACTTGTTACCTTGCAAATTTGCTTTTGTCCTTTAACACCAAGAACTTTTTGTGATTTCTGCACTGTAGTAGTGCCCGTTTCGTCGAGATTGTATATCCTTGTACCGTCAGCGAATGCAGGATTACGCGACATAACTTCCCTAAGTTTTGTGTAAAAGATATCCACATTGTGTCGGTTAAAGGATGTCGCTCTCGCTAAACTACAACCCTCGGGTGTTCTAAGGCTTAAGTTCTTATGCCTCTTCCTGAAACCATAAAGCCACTCTTTGCCTGCAACTTTCTTTTCATGCCATTTTTCTGGAACATTGATTCTATTAATCACTGCTGCTTCATACGCCAGCTGCCGAACTTCTTGCCGTGTTAAGCCATAAAACATCTGACTGCATTTTATAATATAACCCAACAATTCTTGCTCCTGATCAGTAGTGAATATTTGTCTCACAGCATAGTTAGGAGTAAGTCTCACATGACCCTCCGAATTTTTAAATTTCAGATAATATCTTCGTAGGGTAGCAAAGGGAATTCCTGTTAATTCAGCCACACTTCTTATGCTTTTCTTTTCATTTTCTATTAGATCGATAGCATGTTGCATTTGTTGTTCTGTATGCATACCTATATTGGATTTTCTCACCCTGTTTCTTGGCATGATGAAACTAAAAAAAAATACTAATCTTTATTTTGACTGTATTCACGTATAAAAATAGCCAAGGGGTACAGTGAATCACATTGGTGGGGCACAGTGGGCCATTATCCACTCTGACCCATCGACAGTTGAGCCACTGTGACCCCGTGTAATAAGTGCGTTAAAAATTAACATAGAACAGTAACTACATATGGCATCCTTAAATTCAAATAAGATTCTCAACTTACAATGGCAAATCAAGATAATTAATATAGAAGAACATTATAATTTATGACATGCGTCTAGAAACACTAAAAATATCAAGATATACAAAAAAAAATTTCATACTTACGTAGCAAACACAATCCAACTACACGTCTACACTCTAAGCTAGCTCGATGCACACTGAAATGGCGGTTTTAAGCGTTTGATTCACCTTGTACTTTTCTATTAAACAGAGAAATATAGCTGGTATAGATACAAATTTAGCGCTTGTGCCACTGTGACCCTCGATCCACTGTACCCCCCTTTCTCATAATCTAAGTTCCCTTTCTACCTTTCGGTGTAGGGATTTTACATATTTATCTCTTAACTAATGTGTATTGTCAGTGTTTTGTACAAAGTTTTTCCACTTTTTTCTATCTTTGGCAATTTCTCTTGCGTTCAGTACTGTTTCTCCTCTGTTCTCTATCAATTTGGCTACCTCCTTTTCCCATGTTTGCTTCGGCCTCCCAGGTCTTCGTTTGACTATTATTTTGGACGTTCATACTCTTTTAGTTTGTGTACATTCCCTCATACGCTGTAGGTGTCCCCACCATCCGAATTGTTTCTTTTCTATATATTCCATTATGGGTTCTATTTGTAGCTCTTCTCGTACGTCAATATTTCTCACTCTGTCATTTATTTTTATGCCTTTCACTCCCCTCAGAAATTTCATCTCAATCGTCTGTATTCTGCTTTTATTTCTATTTGATAGTACCCATGATTCGCTTCCGTATGTTAATATTGGTCTGAATATTGTTCTGTATACCGTCATCTTGGTTTTTCTTGATATCTCTTTCTTTCTTATAAATGCTGATCTCATTGCATGGTATAGATTTGTTGTTTTTTTAATACGTTCACTTATGTCAATGTTTTGATTACCATTTCTTTCCAGTATTACTCCCAAGTACTTAATTTGCTCAACTTGTTATATCCTTTGGTTGTCGATTTTTATATTCAATTCTTCCTTTTCCCCATTTGTTACTATCATCACAGTTGTCTTTGTTATATTTATCTTCATTCCATTCTCCTTTAATATGTTATTCCATATGTTTACATTGTCTTGCAGCCCTTTTTCGGGGTTAGCCATAATGACAACATCATCTGCGAATACACACTCCGTTAGCTCTATTGATTTTAGGTTTCTGAATCCCACGTTGAGTTTTTTCATGTGTGGTTTGCATTTCTTAATTATTTCATCAATGAAAATATTAAACAGTACCGGGCTGAGTACTCCTCCCTGTCGCAAACCGTCTTTAATTTCAAATATGTCTGACTTTCTATTTTTACTGATTACATAGATTATACTTTCTGTATACATGCTCTTTACTGCTGTTATTAGCTTTTTGTCAACATTTCTCTTCTCCAAGCTATTCCATACTTTTTTTCTTCCTATAAAATCAAAAGCTTTTTCTAGATCTACAAATGCGAAATATGCTTTCGTTGCGCTTAGTATTGTTTTTTCAATTATTTGCTTCACAGTAAATATGTTGTCGAGAACCCCTCTTCCTCTCCTGAATGCACTTTGAGTTTCCTCAAGTGTTGGTTCCACGTATCTTTGCAATCTCCTTTCCAATATGCGTTCATAGGTTTTCGCTGCTGTACTTAGTAACGCTATTCCTCTATAGTTGCTGCACTTCCTATTATTTCCCTTCTTATATATTGGCACTATTTGTCCAATTTTCCAGTCCTCCAGTTGTTTATTTTGAAGGTAAGTAAATTTTTTCGTATTTAGGATAACTTTTACATGTTACTATTTCTTCGAATGTACTCGTAGTAGATACTTAGCGTAGATATGTCTTCAAACTATTCTGTTGGTATTTTGAGGTTAGGATTTGTCTAGCTTTTGTGTTAAAACCAAAATTATAAAAATGCCACGGAGTATAAATATAACATTATTAGCATGTACAAACATGTTACATTTGTACCCATGAAGCTGTTGATATTGAATTAATTACACGTTGTTGTGTAAGAGATATGCCGCGTCAAAAGAATAAGGAAAACCAATAGAGGACCATCAAATGAACTTATCAAATGGGCGGCTAATCTAAATATAGAGAAAATTATCTCCCAGTAATAGATAGCCAAAGATCTGAATATATGTCATGTAACACTTAACCGTTGTATAAAAAAATTAAATAATGGAGGTTCGTCAAGAATGAATTACAATCGTCAAGAATGAATTACAATCTACATACCAAATTCTATCAGAGGAACAAAAGCAAGCGTTTTTTTTTATGTATACGGATGACAATTATACATCGTTACAGTTGAAACCAGTTCATAGGAAGCTCTTATTTCGATGGTAATCCCAAATGTAGTTGCTTTAGAGCGCTTTCTCTGTAAAAAACAACACGACGAAGAAACAGTAACCATGGAAAAAGAAATACTAAAATCTTTAAAGGCTCGATTTGAAAATGTGGTAAAAAATAAATTGTATGTAATAACTACGGTATTAGATCTCCGTTACAAACTAAAATTTTTAAAACCCGATACACAAGTTATTGCTAAAAATTTGATTATAGAAGAAATGAAAAGTATTTCTCCGATAAGTATTAATAAAAACAATGACAATAAACAAAAAGAACCTGCACAACATGCAAAAATAATCATGATAAAAATGAAGATGTGTGGGCTTGCATAGATAAAATTTTACCTGAAAATAAATCCATTGAAGAATCATCACTTATTTATTTTGGATTAACGTGTAAAGAAACACGCAAATTGGTTATTAGATCAACTAACAATCAGAATAAGAAAAAATCTTATAATTTAAATCTTGTCCACAGGTTTTTCAATTCCCTATGCAAAATGAAATACCCGTCCCTCCCAAATGGTCAGAAAACAGGCTAGCTGGTAAGGACTGGTTTATGAATTTCATAACGACGCACATCAGTTTCTCCATAAGAACACCGGAACCAAGAAGTTATGCGCGAGCGGTTAATTTTAACAAAGCAAATATTGAAAATTTTTTTGATAAACTTTCCCTCCTTCTTGAGAAATATAAATTTTAATCCTCTGATATGCACAATGTCGACAAAACGGGGGTCATAACCATTCAAATTACCTCTTAATCAGCATCTACATCATTACCTTTGGAGAACGAGACACTTTGGTGTTTGCACAGCTGTAAGTTCGGCCGGAAATACGAGGTACACCTTTTATATTTTTACAATCGACAACTAAATGGTGCTTTTGACATATGTAATCGGTATATTCTTCACATAAAGTTTCACATTTGTCAATGAGAAATTTGTGACAGCTTAGAAATTGAGTCAGTAGTTTGTTGGCAGTGTCAGTTTTAAGACAGTGAGTTTGTAAAATAATGGGGAACACTCGTGAAGATTTTCGTTGGATAATTTTTTACGATCATAAAAAAGGACTAACTTCAAAAGAATGCATTGTATCACCTCGGTCAACTTTTGGTAATGAAGAACCATCAGAGAAGACACTTTACAATTGGTTTGCAGAATTTCATCATGGTCGTGCCTCAGTCAGTGATGAATCACGTAAAGGTCGATAAGAAACTGTTTTGATTCCAAAAAACATAGATGCTGTGCGGAAAATGATAGTGATGTGACTTACAGTGAGGTAGAGGCATTTCTTGGCATATCGCAGACTGCAATTCATTCGATTTTACATGGACATTTATTTGTAAACAAAATATGTTCCAGATGGTTTCCACATAACTTGACCGAAGCACAGAAAGCAGCTCGTGTCAATTGGTGAAAAGAGATGCGCAAAAAATACGACGTAGGAACCGCAAAATCCGTATACAACATCGTCACAGGTGACGAAACATGGATATATACGTATGAGCCGGAAACCAAGCAACAGTCTACTGTATGAGTGTTCCAAGCCGAACCAAACACCACAGAAGTTGTTCGTGCAAGGAGCACCTCCAAGAAAATTATCGCTTGTTTTTTCGGCTGTACAGGACACATCGGAACAATTTTCTTTAGAGGATCGAAAAACTGTTAACGCTGAATGTTATACTGTAATCTGTTTGCCAAAAGTTATAGACGAAATCAGGAAGAACAACCGAAAACGTCACATTATTCTTCATCACGACAATGCGAGTTCTCATACAGCACGTCTAGCAGTTGACTATTTGAAGGAGAAAAGTGTTGAAATAATGTCTCATTGTCCATATTCACCTGACTTGTCGCCGAATAATTTGTTTTTGTTCCCAACTGTGAAACAAAAAATTACGGGTCAGCGATTTCCAACACCTCAAGAAGCAGTCGAAACCTTTGAAAACCATGTTTCTGAGATACAACCTTCGGAGTGGAAAAAATGTTTTGAGAACTGGTTCGTACGCATGCAAAAGTGTATAGATCATAAAGGCGAATATTTTGAAAAACAATAAAATAGTTTGTTCCCAAAAATTTTGTTTTTTTCCCAGATTTCGTAAAAATATAATAGGTGACCCTCATACTGTACCACCATTATTTATCTTTGCTCGAAAAAAAATTCAAGCGCATTTTAAACGAAGCTGACCTCCTGGATGCATTGGTGAGGCAAATGCTTTGCCTGGATAAATGAAGAAACTTTTCGGATTTTCATAAATCACTTCGTAAAGAATGTATGATGATGTATGATGATGTATGATCCTTGCCCGAAAAAAAAGCTTTGCTATAATTGGAAAACAATAATTCCCATCTATATGTTCCAACTATAGATTTTTGTAATATAAATGGCGCTTTTATCTTCTCCTCCACATACATCGCACAAGTTGCAGCCCTTAAACCGTGGTGTGCACGGCCCTCTTAAACATTATCTTAATGGTGCCATGGATAATGGAGTGAAATCGCATCCTGTTCAAACAATGACCATCTACTCCATAAAGACTGTAATTGCTGACGCTTTTCCAAAAGCTACAACTCCAACGAATATTATGGAGGAATTTAGGAATTTGGCCATATAACAGGGACGTTTTCGGCGACGACGAATTTTCCCCGTCATTAGTAACCGACAGGGATCTACCAATGGACACCAAAGCAGAAGCTTCGTCCAATGACAACGCCAATATGGAAAATAACAAAAATATTTAGGGCAGATCAGGTCCAAGCACAAGAACCACTGAAGATGTAGATGCATCCTTTCAAGTTCTTGAAAACATTCAAACACCTCCAATGGCCCCACGTACCCAAAAACGATTGCCAAAAGAAAACAACACAGCGTTATATTGTATATGGATGTCTAGGGAAGGTAAGTCCGGCATTGTCTTAAGAGCAGTGATAGGAGTGCTTTTCATGGCCCTTGACGCTTAAAAATGCTAGACTGTATATGCCACTTAACCGTCTAGTACCTCCTTTTTGCTCAGTTTTTGGTCACCATGTGAGACTAATTATTTTTCTGTATAGCCACGGAATCCTCCTGCGATTTAGTCTCCAGTTTTTCCCTTTATCCGTCCAATGCAATGGTTCGTGGTTTTTATCACCAATCACCGACAGTACTTAGTTTCTTTGAAAATATAATTAATATATTATCAATCACTAATAGCTTTAAGCCTTGAAGTGCTCCATTTTTTATGAATGTTTTCATCTGTATTTTCAGGGAGTTTATTAATAGGCTCGGTTTATGCATCTTAGGGTTAGGATTGGGAATATAATAAATTATCAATAACCAGCTTAAGCCTAATGTTAATTTAGTTTGTCAATCAAACAACAAATAATATCTACGTAAATATAACCAGCTCGTACCATAAGCTAGCCCTTATATTTACGTGCTGTTATGCATAATTATTAATTTCTCACGCAAAATTGCGTATTTAAGTATTTAAGTTCTTCGCGGTATAAATTTATTTAACGGAAACAATTTATTCATTTCCATAAATCGATATTTAATTAGTTTGCATTGAGGGAGAATTTATAATGCCCTCATAAAAAACTATTTACAAGTAAATTACATTGTAAGTCGACTGAGAGAAGCTCTTTTAGCGTAATTAATTTAATGATAGGGTGTACAGTCTATAAAGTCCCGTTTGTTGCTGTTTAAGGGAATAACTACGTAATTGGAACTAAGTAATAAACGGGGTCGATAAATAATTAATCTGTTTAACTATTCATGGAATGGCTCAAAAGGTTGTTTTTACTTATTATTACTTAAGACCGAAATTTCGAATATTAAAATGTTTACTATAAGCAAGCGTGTAGTAATTTTGGACAAGTCATCAGGAATTGTTTGTTTCTACATTGACAAATAATTGTTCTTGGCCATATATGAGAATAAAATAGAACAAAAGAAATTCAATCGCAACATATCTCTCCATAAATTTTTCATTCTTGTTTTGCTTTTTCTTTTGCGTATATTTCTACTAATCGTTCGTCTAATTCTAGAATATATAATATCGTATTAACACTTCGTAATTTCTCTTACATTGTAAAGGTGTCCCATCGGGTACAGTTTATTTCAAATTATAAGAATATAACTTTGAACGGCTCTAATGCTTTTATTTCACCACCTGCGGCAATAACTACCTGGCCGCTCAATACGATTATCTTTTACGCAAACAAATTGCTGAAGTCCGTAATGACAAAATTTAAGTAAATTGTAATTACAGCAATTTAGATGAAATAAAATTTAATAATAATATAAGTACCAAAAGTTGTTAATTTGAATATATAGAGCTATTATACATAGTTAAATATTCATTAAATTACACTTTAGATGAAGTAAGTGCTTATATTTATTAAACAAAATTTAAGTAAATATAGTTAGGAGAGTTGGTATATATTACATCTAATATTGAGCCTATTTATCATGTATTGTTAATCTTTACTGCTGTATACATATTTGATTTTTCTCTCTTTGCTTAACGAACATGTGGCGACCTTTTGCTGAAAGTGTTAGTGATTATGATGTGGATAGTGATAATACTGTTGGAGCACGACAGAGAAAGCATATATCAGAAGATGCAAAACAGATAATTTTCAATGTCTATCATAGCCTGATGGAAGAAAATAACGAACTACAAACCCAGAACATTCAACGAACGCCGCAATTAACCAAGGTGCCTTTTGGAGCAATATATAAAATAATTAAGAATAACGCAGGGCCTCGAAAGCAAAGAAGTGACAAAGGAGCACCGAGAAAAATTGAAGAGTATGAAATTGATACTATTAGGCAGCAAGTATACTCCTTCTACAGAGATAATGTTGTATCTACACTTGACTGCTTACTTAAAAGAATCAGTGATGAGCCTATAAATATTCAGTATTCTAAAGCAACCTTGTGGCGGGCGCTAGAGAAAGCTGGTTTTAAGTTTGGCACTATAGACAAACGTCGCACAATTATGCAAAGCCCGAGGTTACAGAAACTTCGATATGAATACTTAACGGCAATTAGAAGGTATAGACAGGAAGGACGATTCATATTGCAGTGGAATTTGCTTTGAAATTGCTTATTAATTTTTATTCACACTACAGCTTATATTGCCGGCTATTCAGTCTAGTAGAATCCACGAACTGCCATCTCATGAATCGTTCCTCGCGGATCAGGGTCAAGTTTTGTTTTCCAGAATAAAAATAGATCCATGTACAATTTATAAAATGCACGAGAGATATCTTTTTCACAAAAAACAATTCAATAAACATTAAAACACTCGCATAAATCGAATTAAGATTTACATGCACCTTACAATGAATGCATAAACAATATTCAACCCGATTTTATAAAACAAAGAATAAAATTGAGAATTTTATTCTTTAATAAACCGAACACTTTAACCGTCAAGATATCTCTAATTCAAAAATGAAATTTCAACATCCGCTTGTCCATCCCTACCATCTATAAAAATCAAAATATATACAGACAACACATTTTAACAAATACAATATCCGGAAAAGCGGCAAGTTCAATCCTCTGGTCAACCTAAATATACGAGGGCTAATCATAATTTCATACATTATAAAATTTATTTTACTTATAAAATAATATATATATAACGATCCCCGTCTGAAATAAATAAACATACAACTAAAATAGCTAATTTTTTTTAAAATGTCCTTCATATAGAGTTCAACATTGTTCAATCATATTTCCTTTCTTGTCCAAGGAAAAATCTATAGCAATATGTTATTTAGACGAGACGTGGTATGACACCCATGACACAATTTGCAAAGGTTGGGTTGCTAGTTCAAGTATGTGTCAGTTGGACGAGTCGGTTTCGAGAGGGAAGAGAATAATCATTCTTCATGCTGGGTCAGAAAAAGGATTGATCGGACAGTCGCTATTATCTGCTAAAAATGTTAAATCCTCAAGTTTAGATTACCATGAAGATATGACCTCATATTTATTTGAAGAATGGTTTTGTGACACTTTGCTGCAAAATTTACCAACAGGTAGTGTGATAGTGATGGACAACGCTCCGTACCATTCTCGACAGCAAACCAAAGTTCCTACAAAATGTAATAATAAGAAAGATATTAAAACATTTTTAGAAGCAAATGATTTATATTTTGAAGATCATTATACAAAAAACCAATTAATAGAGGTGATAAAGACAAAAGAATATTTATAGGATGATTATGTGGATAACAGACCCAAAGAAGCAGAACATACAATTTTGCGCTTACCAACGTACCATTGCATTTTCCATCCCATTGAATTGATATGGGCCCAACTGAAAAATACCATAAGTCGAACAAATTAAACACCGAAATTTAGTGAAAGCAGTGTAGCACACATAATAAATGCTATGGAACATATAACTGCTGTAAATTGGAAAAATGCTGTTAAATTATTATTTACTGCTTATTTATTTTCTATCTTAGACATTGGTACCATCAGTTTTTCATTCTTCCTGCTTGGGTCTTTAGATGGCCCATTTCTCTTTTCGTTCCCATCTCCGTTTAAATCTTAATAAAATTGTTAAAATTAATGAATAGTTAATGGGAGAATAGAATGACTCCTATTCACTTTTTCCAATTAGCAACCAATAATGAAAAAAATCACTTCTCCTGTGCGCGACAAAGAAGTAAACATTCCTTCGCCGAGCACAGCTATGCAATAATTTTTTCAAGTTTTAACTTTTTCAACATATTCATTAACTACTTACATGCTTTCCACGTTGTCATGCATATTATTATTTTTTGTGTCCTAGATAAAAGCCACTGTCCTTCTGAGGGAAAATTTGAGTATCCTCGCAGTTCTTTCAGTTTCTCACAAGCGCATATTATATGAACGCTGGTTTCCTCTAGTTTTCCACATCTCCTACACCAGGGCTCGCTAACCAAACCCGTGCTGAACAGATGCTTCCGTAAAAGACAAGTTCTGGTTACCAAGCCGGTAACAATTTTAATTTCGAATTAGGTTGGCTGAAAGCCTAGCGTCCTACTGCTCTAGTAATGTCTTGGTATCGAGTTGGTATTTCTTGAGGGTACATTTTTCTATTTTCTCTTTCTAGCCATAACCAGATCTCACTTCTAGCGGAACCCCTACACAGGTTCTGGTCCTACGAAATTCGTCTTAGAACCTTCCTTCCAGTTGGTAGGCTAACTCACTTTAACCTCTTCATTTGTTGGCAGCCATATCAGTGACACAGTATTGCTTTGTATCAGTCTATTGAAGACTTACTCACAATGTTTCACCAGTTTAGACCCACCTTCACCTGCACCCCAATTGAATTGTGATCCATTCTCGTACCAGTTACTGGCACCTCAATTTTTTGCCTTTATCCTTGTCGGTATAGATATGTTAAGCTTAGTTGTAAACATACTTTTAAGTGCCATACTGTCCACCGGTATTGGTAATATCGGTCCTCCCAGTATAGTTGGCGTAGTGTCTATCTCAGGATCTCAGCCAAGACCTCCGCTTTCACAAATAGTTCCAATGGAAGGAGACACACGATGGCCTCCTCGGAGGCGGTTTATAACTCCCGTGATTCCCAAAAAAACCTGTCACTGGAGAGTCGTAAGGAGCCCTACCACCGATGTTAGATCCGTCCTCCTCCACTAGACAATTGCCCCACAGGTAATCGTTGGTGTTACTATTACTGTGAACAACCAGTGTACCACATTGGATATTAGTCCCCAGGTCTTGCCAACAGGTTTCTGCATCTTCAGAGTATCTGCGTCACCGTGTCTGTCACTTTGACTAGATGTCTCCTCCAATCCAATTTCGCATTAAGTGCCTAGATACTTCACTTCATTAGTTAGTTCTAACTCTTACCCGAATAGCCTTATGCTGCCTAGGTCATTTAGTTTTCTCACCTCTCCACATTTCACACAGCATTTTGTATGATGCTTGCCACTGCCCACGGGAACTTCCCGGGCCAATGTCATTGGCAACCGACTGCGTCTGTATTCCCTGGTCATTTAATGTTGTGATCAGATTATGTCAATGTCATTCAATTTGATAATAAATACTTTTCAACGTTTCTGAATTCTTTAGAAATAGACAGAATATGTCCAGTAATGAAAGGTGTATATTCAATTTTTATTGTTGCTAAGTGTAAATCTATAGCCAGAATAATCAATTCCACGTTCCGGATAAATGCACATCACTACTTTGAGAATCGTACCAAATAACAATTTCGTATTAAATCTTACTCATAAGAAAACACAAAAAAAAAACGTTTTGAAAAAATCAACGTTATTAAAAAATCATGTGAAACGTAAGATAAATCCTAGTATTTTAATCTCTGAGAGGCACATCTTATGCACCTTATTATGTGAAGATTGAAGCTTAGGCAGAGGTCCAATATTATTCCAAGATCTCTCATAGAATAAACTTGCGAAAATGTATGGCTGTTCATATGAAAGGGTGTCAATTCCTTAATAAAGCATTTATCTGCATTTAACAATAAGTTATTGGCACTAGATCAATTAACGACAAATTAAAACTTTCTTGTAAAGGTTTGACATTGTCATCACTGGATATTACATTTAAAATTTTAATATCATCCGCATAATCCAAAGCATTAGAAAGCACACTTGCAAGTAAATCATTCACGAAAATTAAGAATAATAAAGGCTCCAGATTGGAATCTTAGGGAACCCCAGAAATAGACAAAAAAAAGAAGTATATAAGTAACCATAATTTATCCCTTTGTTTAGATATGACTTCATAAGTCTAAGAAGATAACGAAAAAAACCAAAAGAAGAAAGTTTATTTGAAAATTATTACATAATCCACAGTACCAAATGCACGGGAGAAGTCCAAATAATAATAGTTCATAATTTTAACACAGTATCTGTTGTGGCAGTAAATAGTAAATAATATTAAAAGCGAAATTAACAATTTAACGAAAACTGGTTGTGGAAATTCTATTGTGCGAAGTAGTATCATTCTAACTGTGTTCGATAATACGTCTTTCAGGAAAGAACAATAAAACAATGCACCCGCTGAAACACTTAAAATATTAATGCGATGAATCGATTTTGTGGCCCCCTATCGTTCAGTGTAGAACTATTTGGAACAAAGGAGACTATTGTTGCTGAGATCATTGGTTATCTTACAGCTGATCGTATTTAGGGTTCCTATTCATCTTGTGTAATAATTGGACCCAACACACCTACATTTCATGCACAGATGCACGGCGGTAATGCATTTGACAATTCCACCCACGGGCGTCCCATAGCTGTAGTGCATATGTATTGCTATCGGAGCGATGATCTTTAATTGATAATAGAAAGTATGAGAATGATATGTGCGTGTATACGTGTATATTTACATATTTTATATAACACAGTGGTTACTATATTTACCACTAATTAGATAATTCTATTAAAATAAGAATGTCATAATAATTATTAATTAACATTTCTTCGGGCGCAATATTGAAATGCTCATAATCAGGCACGCTGTGTCAAAGTGATCACGAGGTATAACAAAGGCATAATAAAATAAAGTACAGTTAGGAAGCTACTTAAGAATGGCGACATCTACGAGGTGCATTCAAGTTCTAAGGCCTCCGATTTTTTTCTCCAGACTGGAAAGAGATAGAAGCATGTGCATTGTTTTAAAATGAGCGTGCGTTCGCTGTCAATACGTCACAGAGATGGCAGCACTCTACGACAGATGGAATTGTAGCGGCAGCGTCGAGAATGAGAACTGTTTTAGATACTTAAAATGGCTACGTTTTCCTTACTTGAACAGCGTGCAATCATTCGTTTTCTAAATTTGCGTGGTGTGATACCAATTGAAATTCATCGACAGTTGAAGGAGACATGTGGTGACGGAGTTATGGATGGGTCGAAAGTGCGATCGTGGGTGCGACAGTTTAATGAAAGCAGAACATCGTGTGACAACAAACCGAAACAACCTCGGGCTGGCACAAGCCGGTCTGACGACATAATCGAGAAAGTGGAGAGACTTGTTTTGGGGGATCGCCGAATGACAGTTGAACAGAACGCCTCCAGTGTTAGCATTTCCGTGGGTTCTGTGCACACAATCCTGCATGATGACCTGAAAATGCGAAAAGTGTCCTCCAGGTGTGTGCCACGAATGCTGACGGACGACCACAAGGCTGCTCGTGTGGCATGTTGCCAAGCAATGTTGACGCGCAACCAAGGCTTGAATGAGACTTTCTTTTCGTCGATTATGACAATGGATGAGACGTGGATGCCATTTTTCAATCCAGAAACAAAGCGCCAGTCAGCTCAATGGAAGCACACAGATTCACCGCCACCAAAAAAAATTTCGGGTAACCGCCAGAGCTGAAAAAATTATGGTGTCCATGTTCTGGGACAGTGAGGGCGTAATCCCTACCCATTGTGTTCCAAAGGGCACTACGGTGACAGGTGCATCCTACGAAAATATTTTGAAGAACAAATTCCTTCCTGCGCTGCAACAAAATCGTCCGGGAAAGGTTGCGCGTGTGCTGTTTCACCAAGACAACGCACCCGCACATCAGGCTAACGTTACGCAACAGTTTCTTCGTGAAAACAACTTTGAAGTGATTTCTCATGCTCCCTACTCACCTGACCTGGCTCGTAGTGACTTTTGGCTGTTTCCAACAATGAAAGACACTGTCCGTGGCCGCACATGCACCAGCCGTGCTGCTATTGCTTCAGCGATTTTCCAGTGGTCGAAACAGACTCCTAAAGAAGCCTTCGCCGCGGCCATGGAATCATGGCGTCGACGTTGTGAAAAATGTGTACGTCGGCAGGGAGATTACGTCGAGAAGTAACACCAGTTTCATAGTTTTCTGGTGAGTAGTTAGTTAGAAAAAAAATCGGAGGCCTTAGAACTTGAATGCACCTCGTAGATTATTACGTTTGAAGATGTATATAGTGTGTGTAAATATGAACAGCTGGGCTCCACAGAAGGTTAAAGGTAATATAATTTTAGCAAATTCATACCTCAAGATATAACATCCAGAATAATAATACGAGACATTATCTTCATCGACAAGTTCGTGATGGCTTGATATTTTGTATGACTTATAATTGAATTCTTTAAGGGTTTTGAACACAAGACAAAATATCTCCGCTCCAAGCACAAGGAGTGATCGCATTCCGTGTTCGTGTGGCAGTGTGTACATTGGCAAAGCTAAGCGGCCAGTCGGTGTGCGTGTGTCCGAACATGAACGTTGTACTAGACTGTTACATATAGCCGGTTCAGCGCTGGCAGAACACAAACTCAACTCCGGTCATCAAATTCTATTCAAAAATGTCAAGCTACTGTCCCGTGAATCGCATTATTTTCCTAAGAAAATCCGTGAATCTATTGAAATTTACAAACATCCCCGCAATCTCAATAGAGACGATGGCTATACGTTACATCCGACGTGGCAAACTCTACTGAACTCTACTAAGAATTACCACGCCCATACGACGAATGCCATTGGCTCATTGTCCCCAGCCAATAGCAAGCCACCATCTGACCCGGTCCCCCCTATATAAGTAGTGCCGGTCTCTGTCATAGCATTCTTCAAGCTACTGCGAAACGACGGACATCTTCGTACAGCCCCGAAGATGTCCTTTGAAACAGTTTGCAATTACGCCTAACTCGACGCGGTCCCCACCCGGAAACCGAGATCTACATCTAGAGAACGACCACGGAAACCTACACCTACATTTAGAACTCTACATATTTATTATGTATGAATTCGGAATATTTTGATTCATAGGCGGAACATTCATAGGGGAACAGGTGTTTTTTAATTTTGGTGTTTGCATCGTAATTGACTGACAATATTTTGGATTTATATTCGATATAATTACATCTTTTTATTTTTCATACGTTGTCTTTTTATTTCAAGGACACCCTGTATATTGCTTTAGTCTGTAGTTGTTACACTATCTAGTTTTTATAGGCATTTACATTACTTATAGCAATGTAATTAATGTATTACTGGCATTACTATTATAGTTATATCATTTCATGCATTTAATGTGAAATTGTATTGAAATTATTTTTTATTCCCGCACAACAACACAATAAAGAAACTAATGGTATCCAAATTTCCATCAACAATTTGCATATAAATACCGCCCGATAAAGCGCAAACTGGATTTCCAACATTTAATTCAATACTTCCGCACAATGTCCACCGGCAGAATAGTATCTGATTGATCGCATTATCCTGCATTGGAAATTCGTATGGTAACATCATTGTTTATTGTCAAACACAAAAGGTAATATTTGACACAAGTATAACGTATGTCACGTCCAAAAGTGAGATTATTTCTTCATAAATTATTGTTAAATTGGTGATCGGCACCTACTCTTTCGTTCTCTGATTGATGTACATAATATAATATCAATCGTTTCTATGGAAACGGAGCGGTTGGGCAAAAAACGGATGCACATTTTGACCGGACGTACAGACGAGTTCGCCGTAGCAATTTCCAATTGCCAAACGTCAAAGAATCGAATTAAAACTCCGAAGCGATAGGTAATTGATTTATGTTTCACTGGAATGTTCACTATTAAACCAAATAGCGTTGACTTTGAATTGCAATTTTTTAACTATTATAGTTAGTTCGATATTCTGTATTTTTGGTGATACGAGGGGCGACATTTTAATAATCTACTTGGCTGTGAATAAACGGCGTTAAGAGAGAAGCTACATTTAATTTTTCAATAGATGTTCTACTAACAGTTAGATACTATTCCTACGTTTTTATAATAAAGCTACAGACTGCAAAAGTGTTCAAAAACAGATACTTTTATGCAATCATCTAAAGAAAAAACATAGTCCATACAGATGCTCTTCTAACGTGAGTCACCGAGGTGTGCACATGTGTTCTGTTTTTAATTTGTTGTATCTATTGACTTTTTTTGCTGTTTACCTATATACAAGGGTAACGTCAATAATACTTATTTTTGTAAGAGACTTATTACATATTTCATTCCTTCCTCTGTGTGTTGCCTACTTGTCACATAACCGTTGCCTGTTTCTTGTTTCTTTGACTGTTAGTCACCACGGCGGGCAGCGTTGGTGTGAAGTGTGTGTCCCAGTTTTCGCTCTCCCTTTGCTGATTCTCCTATATATACATCGGTATGTCTTCGAAGTGTGTGAAATGTAATGACGGGCTTACCTGATAAGGAAGTCGCATGTGATTTGTGCAGACAGTTTATTCATTCTACCTGTAGTTCGTTATCACGATTAGAGATATGATGTCTTAAGAGCAAGGAGCGCAGACTTACATATTTCTGTGAATCTTGTGCAGATGTTAAGTCGCAACTTGCGAAATTCAACAGTTTAGAGGGCACGATGAGGAAGTTGAAAGAGGAAATTAATGTCCTCAAAGCTTCTTCGGTCGACGGTGCCGGCACGGGTGCTTCTGTATTATCGGTGAGCTTCAGGATCGACAATCAAGGGAGACAAATATACTGGTCTATATGGAAGATCCGGTAGACTTGGTCGGCGCTCTCCTGGCAAGGTGCGTCCGTTGAAGATTACTCTTTCATCCAAGACTGATGTATTGAAACTACTGCGTAGAAAGTTGAATATTGGAGCTAATGTGAAAATACAGGCTGACCTCACTCTTATGCAGCTGCAGGAATTGAGGGATCTTCGCTTTACGCTGAAGAAGTTGAATGCTGACGAGGCTAACAAAACAATAAGATACATTAATGGTACCTACACCTAAGATCGTAAATGCAAAAAAACTAGGGTCAATGCCAAATGGTACTCTCCAAGTCTTCTATCAAAATGTTCGAGGATTAAGAACTAAAACCGTCGACTTCTTTAACAACTGTACCGCCGCGGATTTCGATATCTGTGTTCTGAATGAAACTTGGCTACATCCTAATATCGGAGATTTTTCATATATATCGACGCGATCGGGATCCTCGTAATCCTAACAGCCGCGGAGGTGGTGTCTTGGTCGCCGTTCGGTCGCGTTCTCCGTCATGTGTTGTGACGGTACCGGACAGTGGTCCTGAAAAGATATACGTGTAAGTGTTGCCTGGCAGAAAGCGCTTTATAATAGGAGCTGTTTATATTCCACAGCTGTCGTCGGTATTTGGACTTTATTGACTTTCAAATTGATCGCCATCCTAATGCTACTCTATGTGTCTCGGGGGATTTTAACCTGCCTTAAGATGGTTAATTATTGAGAATGAACCTATAGTAATGCCTTCCAGTGACTGTGAAGCTATTTTTAATGATAACTTAATTTTTAATGGATTGCGTCAATGTAACTTTGTAGCAAACGCTAATAATGTGGTCATAGATTTAGTATGACTTAATTCCGAAACTGTTAAAGTTTCTCAAGAGTCATTCTAGTGGGCCCTGATTATTATCATCCATGTTTGAGTTTCGGTTTGAAATATGATTACATTGAGGAAATAGCTTTTGGAATTACAATTTCAGGAAGGCTTCCTATGATCTGATTAATAATTTTCTTTCTTCTGTCGATTGGTTTATTTTACTATCAGATGGTTTGAGATATGGTCTCTCTTATTTGGATCAAACTTCACACTTCACTATCGATAGATTTGTCCCGAAATATCTAGTACATTCTGATAAATATCCTAAATTGTTTCGTCTTCAACAAAGAAATTAATAAAGAAAAAAAATTAATTCTATAACAAATTTAGAAAAGGCAAGGACAATAATAACTATCTCAAAAACAAGTACTTAAGATTACATGTTAAGCAATCTATCGACAAGGACTACAAAAAGTTTGTTTCCTTCTCGCAGCAATCGACGCCTGGAGATGTTCGCGCTTTCTGGAACTTTGTTGATTCGCTAAGGAAAAAATCAAGTCTACCCCAACGTCTCAGTTATAACGGGATGGAATCTGACAAACTTGAAGAAGTGTGTGATATGTTTGCAGATTTTTTTGGAACAGTATATGTCAGCCATATTGATACGGCCACTAATTTTATTAAACTTGGTCTGTCTCATTTCACAAATCCATTTACTCTTAATAATGTAATCATTGACAGCGACATAGTGTTTTCTAAACCTCCTCTCTGAAAGGACGTTTCAGTCCTGGACCGGATGGTATTCCGGAATATTTCCTCAAAATGTGCAGTTGCACTTTATCTCTTCCTTTATCAATTATTTTCCAGCTCTCTATAAAATTTTCCGATCAATGGAAATTTGCTCACATTTTTCCAGTTTTCTGTCTGGTGACAAATCGCTTATTAGTCATTACCGTCCAATATCGTTACCATGAAATATTTCATAAGTTTTTGACCCCGCTTTCAACTAATCTTCTTATAAGAAGAAGTCTTAAGGATGGGGGAAGTAGCCAAAATCTTATGTTATTTATTCGAGGAAATGCTATATCAGGGGCTCCAAGTATTAATGGGACGAGTCAGTTACCGAATCCACCAATTATGATATGTATGACTATGAAGAAAATGATAACAAAAGCATGGGCTGTGACAATTACATTATAAATTTGATCATCTCCAATTAGTGTTCCGGGGTTTCCTAGTTCTGCTCGAATTAATAATCTTAAAGATGTTCCTACTATTCCAGCTCAACTACCAAATAGAAAATATAGGGTTCCGATATCCTTGTGATTTGTTGAAAATAACCATTTATTCAGTGAAGTGGCCGAGTTTAGGCGGTAAACTGTAAATTTACGCACAAAAATGATTTCCTTCACTAAGTTTTATAGTTTATTTAGAACATTAATTTGCAAATTTAAAAGAGGGCATAGCCCCTAAGCCTTAAAGAAATAACTTTATTGGGAACTTTGAAGGTTCCAAGTTTTAATTAACTTGAATCCTTGAAAGATTTAGTTAATTAAAGAAAGTTAAATAAAATAGTTGAGAATAAAAGTCTTACTAGCGCAATAAAATTAAAAGCTAAGATTCAATTTATTTTTATTGCAGAATTAGCGTAAAAACTTAATTCGTTAGAATTTAGTAAAATGGAAGAAAAGGCAATTAGTAGGTAGAAGTACAAAGTTATATGTCTATGACACCTTCCGTGAAGTAATTCACGTTAATCAACATGGTTTCTTGTCTGGCCATAACACCCAAACGAACTTATTGCAGTTTTGCTGCTATATTAATGACGCCCTGGAGGGAGTATCTCAAGTTGATACCGTATATGTGGATTTTTCTAAGCTTTTTGACCGTGTTGACCACAATCTGTTGCTCCACAAACTTGGTCTGTATGGAATTGGTGGCAGCTTGATTTTGTGGATTGCCTCTTATCTCTCTCATAGGTTTCAAATAGTTAAGTTGCCATCGAAAACATCAAAAAGACCTATATCGGTTATTTCCAGTGTTCCTCAGGGTAGCCACTAGCACCAATTTTCTTTCTGCTTTTTATAAATGATTTGTATAAATACTTCACTTGTTCCATTTTCTTGGCCTGCGCAAATGATTTGAAAATATTTAAATGTGTTGGGCCTTACAATGCCGGTAGAGCATTTCATGATGATATTGATTTGTTAGCAACATGGTGTACAAACAACAATATGTTTCTTAATCACCGTAAATGCCATATTATCACTTTTTCAAAGAAAACTAGTAAATAACTAAATAAATAAAAAAATTAATAATTTAGGAAAGAGACAATAATTAGCCGGTGCCAAATCCTTGCTATGGGTGGATGATCCATTTCTATAAACCCCCAGTAGTTGATTATTTTTCGAACTCGAACTTTCGAAATCTTTTGTGCAAAGTTACAAGGACTTATGTCAGTTTTCGAATTTCAGATCTAGAGCGTCGCGGTTAGTATCAATCGATTCCTTTCGGCGAGATATCCTTACGAAGATTGTTTGGAAACTACATGGCGTAACACAGAGATGGGGCAAATTTGCAGGAATATTTTTGACTATTTTGTAGAATCATCCTTTGATAGGTTAAATATGACAGTACAGAGCGATTTGTCAATTGGTCTCTTTTTGACATGAAATACGCCAAAACGAACGTTTCGTGGGTTTTTGTAATAATGGAAAAAAACTGAGTTGAGAACAATGATAAAGCACTTTAATTTGAAAGACTTAACACCAACCGAAATCAAAGCAAAGCTGAATTTAACACTATTAGTATCCACTCCTTCGTTTTCAATGGTTAAAAACTGGGTTGCCGAATTTAAGCTTTATCGTATGAGCACAAATATTAAACTGTTCAGGATATTATTGAAAAAGTTCAATATATCGTCTAGGATGACCGCCGAGTAAAAGTGCACGAGATAGCAGGCATTGTAGGTATCTCCAATGCCAGTGTGCACAGAATTTTGAATGCCGTGGTTACTCATACCCGAGCAAAAGCTGAGTATTTCTCGCGACCTTTTAGCACGTTTTCACCGCTATCAGAAGGACCTTGTGTGTCGTTTCATTAAAGTCGATGCAATCAGGGTCCACAATTACACTCCCGAAACCAAATAATAATCCAAGTATGGATAAAAAAGGTTCTTCATCGCCAAAAAATGCCAAAACAGTTTTGTCACCAGGAAAGGTTATGACAACTTTCTTTTTATATTCTCATGGAATTATCTTGGTCGCCTTCCTAGATAAGAAACCAAAGAATAATCCAAGCATGCACAAAAATGGTTCTTCATCACCAAAAAAGGCAAAAACAGTTTTGTCAGCAGGAAAGGTTATAACAACTTTTTTTTTGATATTCTCATGGAATTATCTTGGTAGACTTCTTAGATAACAATAAATAGGGAGTATTAAGCCAATTTTTTGCAACAATTAAGGGACAAAGTCAAAGAGAAACGGCCTCATTTGACAAAGAAGAAAGTGCTTGTCCATCAGGGTAACGCACCTGCTCACAAGTCTGCGATTGCAATGACAAAAATTCATGATTTAGGATTTAAATTAGTGGCTCCACTCGCCGTATTCTCTAGATTTAGCTCCCAGAGATTGCCATCTCTTTCCAAATCTGAAAAAAGAGCACGGCGATAAGGGATTTTCATCTAATTCCGAGGTAATCACTGGTGTAAATAGCTATTTCGAGGACTCGGATTCATCGACCTACAATGAAAGCATTACTAATTTGGAATATCGTTGGAATAAGTTTGTTGAGAAAGCAGCAGACAAACGAGTGGGGAATGAATTTTGTCATCGACTTTTTTTGAGGAAAATAAATATTGTTGGACGGCGGTATAATATTCAGAATTTCGATAGTAGATAAGTATTGGACATATTTTTTTATTTTGAAAAAGGTGTGTGGAAGGAGATATGTGCAAATTTGGAAAGTAAAGTCCACCCGAATAAAGAATCCTGGTTAATTTAAATGATTGGCTGAAAATTCGTGAATGGAATCTGCTATATGTGTTTCAGATGATCCTTTCTTCTGCTTTAAAAAATCTTTATTAAAAGTTGAACTATTAACAATTTTCAACATTTAACTTTTTTCATGTTTTTGCTTGTAGAGTTCGCTTCCATTAATTATTTTAATATATTTAAAATTGTAATTTCTTTTATTTAAATATTAAATAAAACTTTAAGGACAAC
Source organism: Melolontha melolontha (assembly GCA_935421215.2). Lineage (NCBI taxonomy): Eukaryota > Metazoa > Arthropoda > Insecta > Coleoptera > Scarabaeidae > Melolontha > Melolontha melolontha. The sequence goes on along the minus strand of OW285236.1, from coordinate 227,632,580 downwards.
ATTGTTGCGTTCTCTATTGTTCAACCCTAGGACTACCAGGAAAAGGGCCTATCGCCACTTACAGCGCTGGTCCATTGGACCCGTATTACTAAGCACTGGGTTTGAGCTAATATTATTTTGAATTCAGTATAACGTAAGCTTTATTATATTTGACTTTTATTTTATTCAACATAAGAAAACACCATTAGAATAAACCGAAACAGTAATAATAATAAGATATAAATATTGTAAAATAAAATATATAAATGAAACAAAAGTAAAAGTGGGTTAAACACATTTCTTACATATAACTACTGAGTGCTCATAGGATACATTGGTTTTACAACGTGCACAAATTGTTTCTGTTTCTCTGCCCTTTGAAGATGGACAAACATAATATCTCTTCTTCTTTCTTGGAATCTCAGAACTAGTAGATGCTTCAGCTTCTTCTTCTACTTCTGGTTTTTCGTGGTCCTTGTATTCTGCTAGCTCCTTTCCTAGATCAATTAGATAATCCTTCTCTTTTTCAAATAAAAAGTTGAATTAGGTTTCAAGAGCTTCCATAATATATATGCGTTCATGGCGCTGATGTCAATCATGTTATCAAAAACTACAAGATGCCATCTCTTTGTCATCCTTTTCACAGTGTATGATCGTGTCATTTGTCCATGTTGTCTACGCCACCTTTTATTTTATTGTAGTCCAGGATTACCTGAAGTTTCTTTTTTTGGCCATTATCAACATATTTCTCACTGTGCGGAGTATACTCAGCAACGCTACAAGCTTGCGTTTCTTTGGGCAATACGAAATAATCATCGCATCGTCTAGCAAAAACAAATTGCATGTCGATGCGACAATTCACATCAAGCTTTGATACAAAATAATCCAAATCTGTATAAAAACAAATTTGTATCTGTATATGCATGGACACACAGTACGTATTTACCAGCGTTTGCTTCAACTACCAGACGCATGCGTTTCTATGTAACCACTTTGTCAATGATAGGTTTACGAAGACAAACGACTGTAGGTACACTTGCGGTCATGTAGAAAGTTTTGTCCTATCCGAAAACATCTAGACATCCGAAGACGGCGTGGTCGGTTTTGTCCGTCAGATGGCATGAGGTTATCTGATGTCTTCGGATAGGACTTGCTACATGACCGCAAGTGTACCTACAGTCGTTTGTCTTCGTAAACCTATCATTGACAAAGTGGTTACACAGAAACGCATGCGTCTGGTAGTTGAAGCAAACGCTGGTAAATACGTACTGTGTGTCCATGCATATACAGATACAAATTTGTTTTTATACAGATTTGTATTATTTTGTATCGCATCGTCTGTAAAACCAAACTGTGTGGAAAACACTTGACGATTTTTGGATCAACAAATGAAGATGGCAATTCAGGCTTATTTTTACGGATCGTACCAACTAATGTTAGGCTTTTGGTAACAAATACTTTGCAAGATTGTACGAAGTAAAGAAATTGTCGCAGGTGACATTCCTTCCAGAGTTTTTAATTTCTTCTACTAAAGGTTTTAACAACTTTCTCGCCTTGATTCTTGTCTCTTTCTTCTCCCTGCTTTCCAGGATAAATTTCCAGTTTCCTTGCATAAGTTGTTACACTATTACAAATGGCCCAAAAATTTTATTCCATATCGTCCAGGATTTGATGGAATATATTGTCTAAAGGGACATCTGCCTTCCGAAAGTTACAAGCTGTTCATCAACCGTCATACACAAATTTTGTACATACGCATCACGCAAATAAGTATTCCATAGCTCAAAGAATTCCCGTATTGGTGCTATTTTGTCGCCACTACCTTTTCCTTGGTCTTTCCGCTGCATCGTCGAATCTAAGTACACGAAATATATTTTCAAATCTATTTAGAGCGATAATAGTAGCAAAGATTTTTCGACCACGGTTTTAGCTCCACAGTTGTGTTACGTCCTCGTTAACAGATTTGTATACACCTATTAGTATCGAAACTCCAATAAATTTCTTCAATTCTTGGACATCCATTTTATCCATTTTATAAATTTTTGCCGAAAACAATCTCTCCTTTTTCATTCGTCCACTTTACGACAATTTTAAGAGGTTTACGAAAATAAATCAAAAAAGAAGAAGCAGGTGTTTCGATCTCGCGATTTACAAAACGTGCTGGGCCTGAACGTTTTCGTAAAATATTGTGTCGTGGTTGTCTTCTGTGATGAAGTAAAATAGGAACTTGGTACCCAACAACTTGTTTATTCTCTGGTATAAAAGAATTAGCTCCAGACGGATTTCTTTTGTGGTCATCATCGCTCCTCTCAGCAGATTCTTCGCTATCTGATTCTTCTGCTGTACTTGTATCAACACCATATGTGGCCTTCGACTGCATCTACCTCTCTATTGTCATCTGAACTTCGTATCCACGATTGTATTCAAAGTCACTCATTTCAGCTACTATCGCCTCTAGCTGTTGTTGTGTAAGGTATTTCTTATTACTATTATCCATTTTCCGTAATGAGTAAAATGCAAAGTAGAAAATCCGCAATAAAAGATTCAGAAATAACTACCTGACAATTGATAAAAAATTATGCTAAAATATCAAATCGCCCAGCACAATTTTAGTCGCAGTAACAAAGTAACACTACAGAAATTCGGCAAGCACACTAATGCATTGTTCACAACGTGCGGCTATAAATATGCTGAAACACGTAAAGTCCCAAAAGTCCGCATGATAAAGGGATTTCCCCTTTCTGTAAACATCTGGGAACGCCAAGAAAGGTTTATCATCAGCGGGGAAGTCCGGAATTTATAAGCGAACCACTATCATTGTAAAACACACTCGCTTTACCTACATTTATACAGTAAACGACATATGGGTCCAACGGATCCGGTTCGTAAATCGCGAGAGTATTCTTATGCTGCCAAACCCATTCTTTCTAAAATAATTTTTTGTCAAAATTTTAAAACTATAACTCGTACTTAAAAAGTCTATTAATACCAGTAATTTAGCCCAACCATAATTACGATAAAACAATGGTTAGAAATCGTTTCGGGTCCATTGGATCCGCTCGGTAGTCCTAGGGTTAATAAGTCGTTGTTAACAATATTAATTTCAGCATATTATACATTCATATCCTGGACCTTTGATGCTCGTCATCTCATCAATTAATACTTAATTTATACTTTAAATCACTCTCCTTATTGATCGAGTAACTTTATTTTTGGCAATTTAAATTTAAGTTAGGCTCCGTGAACTATGGGTCAAGATAAAAATGTTACTTCCTATCAAACAAAAATAATATAATAATACAACTTAATAGTAAATGTGTTTCGGTGGTTTTACTAACAATAAATATATCAAAATAGCAAATTAGTGATTAAATTACCAAGGAAAAATGGAATAACATTTATTTTTCTCACATAAAACCCATTCCCGGGGTTTATGACAACAATAAAATCCACGCGCTAATGTAACATGTCTGCTAATAGAAAGTTAATTACACTGTCGGTGATTTTACGACCAAAACAAATATTAACATCAGGAGGTAATATTTGCTCTATCACTTTCTACGTTGCTTCAGGAAGTTACCGGTCTATATCCTCACATAAAATTGTTACCCAAGTTTTGCTGTAGTTTCCCTATAGTTTACTTAGAACTTAACCTTGCGATATAGCAATCGTCCCTCTCAGACCCACTGCGGTTATTTATTTCATTTAGTTGTTAACAATGTTTGTTAGGGTTATATTTTTCTATTTAAATCTATTATTCAGCTGCGATAATTTACAGAATGAAGTTAAGTTGCATGTACAAAAATGTTTTAAATATGTCTATACGTTATATGCACGTTTAAAGCTTTTGTTTCATTATGAAACAGACATGTAAATAAATTTACATATCTGTAACTGTATACTTGGACAATGCCTCGTATTTTCGGCATTTACTTCTGCTTAAGACATATGTTTCTGCTATTTATAGGCGTCGTCAGCTAAGCTAATGAAGCAATGTATACAAATGATACAAATCTTTATAAATCTAATGAGCGGTTCGGCTTAATGTCATATACAGATACAGATTTATAAATATTTGTATCATTTGTATACATTGCTTCATTAGCTTAGCTGACGACGCCTATAAATGGCAGAAACATATGTCTTAAGCAGAAGTAAATGCCGAAAATACGAGGTATTGTCCAAGTATACAGTTACAGATGTAAATTTATTTACATGTCTGTTTCACAATGAAACTTAAGTTGCATGCATACGCAAGTGTCAAATCGAAATCAATAAAGAGGAAAAGTTGTTAAATAAAGATAGCTAATTTCATAAATATTACATAATATACAGTGATGGGTAAATGTGTGGGACCACGTAAATATCTGTTAAATTAAAAAAAGATATTCTAATAAAATTTTAGTCACGAAAATTTGGTATAAAGAGCCATAATTTTAAATATCTTTTAAATATACAACATGTCCAAAAAGTCCCGCGCCATAGGGATTATAAGTACAATACAAGTTAATAACACATTTATTTCAATACTGTGATGACTCATTCAACGACGCATAGCGCGTCATACCTCTGGCATTTTCTCGAGCGTTCTGCATGCATCGAAAAAATATAAGCCACGATATAAAAGCCGTCGAAGAAGAGATTGGACCATTCCATACCTAAAGCATCGCGGATTAAAGTTACATAAATATAAATACATAAATGTGCTTATTGTTAGTAGTTAGTTTTTATATTGTTATACGATTTATTATTAATATAGTGTGTGTCTGAAGTTATCGTTAGTTTTATTTAAGAACCCGAAAATACAAACTTTTACAATACATTTCATATAATTTCAAATAATTGGAAACGATCTCCGGCGTTTCGGAGAATGTTCACCATTAATTCAGGCGTAATTGAACCACACATAGTTGAGATGCGTCCTCTTAAATGGTTTTTGTCTCTAATCTTGACTGTGAACACTTTGGATTTTACATAACCCCACACAGCACTATCCATAGGGTTTAAGTCTGGAGATCGTGTGGCCCACTCCACTCGTCCTCTACGGTCAATCCACTGGGGGAAATTTTCATCTAGCCAATCACGAACTTGTGTACCATATTGTGGGGTGCACCGTCCTGCATGAACCATTCTGGTTTTCCCAAACACTGGAAATCCAAATTAAGAAGCAGTTAATGTCCGAGCATTAACAGGTAATTTTCACTGTTAACTGTGCCGTCAAAGAAAGAGGGGTATTTTCACAAGCCACACCAAACCATGATGCGATCAGCTCTTTGCTCCTTACGGCCGATGTACCAGTGACGGTTACTGCCCATACCAATAACGCAGGTTATGTCGGTTGACGTCTCCATTTTCATAAAAATTAGCTTCGTCCGAAAACATAACTTTGGACAAAAACTGGGGTCTTCCTTCAAGTTTGTCAGAAACTAATAGAACATTTCCATACGACGATCAGGATCGTCTTCTGATAAGTGGTGTAACAATTGTAACTTATGCGAATAAAACTTGTTCTTTTGAAAAATATCGAGACACTTATATAAAGAATAGCAACGGTGTAAAAACCGTTTACATAAAAAAAGGTAGAAAAAAAGAGTAATTTTAGTAATTAGTAGAGTAATTAGCCTTGATTGCGTTGTCTTCTTGACTTTCGAATCACGCAGATGTAGAATCTCTTGCGGCAGGCAGTGGAAGAAGCTACGCAGATATTTGAACAAACTGGGTTACATCCGTCGCCCGTACAAAAAAAAACCATATGTTGTAAGGATGCAAAAAAAAACGAATAAAATTAAAATAAAATAAATGAATTTCAAAATTACGTACCAGAATAGGTCTAATTGCTTTTACAACAACTAATGTATCTCGCTAGTGTGAAACGATACCCTCTCGCCCAAAAAGATCCCCAACGGGTAATTGTTGTTTCCCAAAAAAATTAACGTGGTGCTTAAGAGAACCCTAAAGGCAGGAGAGCTAAAAAACGATACTCGTCATTAAGAGATACTTAAAGCCCAATAACTAAGCAACCACGATGATTAACGAGAGCGGTATCAGAACTGATCGATAGCGGTATCTCCCGAAAGATATCCCTATAACTGAGCAACCACGATGATGAACGAGAGCGGTATCAGAACTTATCGATAGCGGTATCTCCCCGAAAGATATCTCGCACTCAATAGCCGAGGTGGAGAAGAAAGCCACGGAGAAAACTAATACGCAAGCATTTTTTGCAGATATATGAACGTAAGCATATGAACATACAGGTAGATACAAAACTAATAGAACAGAATAAAATAAAGAAAGACGCTAGCTTGCGACAAAATGATGAAGTGTCTACGAACACGTTACAGAATGCAAAAGATTTTTGGGTAAAGTACACTAAATAACACTTTATAGAGAGTGCAACAGAAAATAATTTTAACTTATATTTTTCCATATTATTAACGTTTTGTAATATTTTGATTACCAACAATTTATCCTTTTATCAAATAAACACATCTAAAATCATTTTAGACTTAAAAATTTTAATTTTAAAATAAAATTTGAATTAGGTACAAATGTACTCCGTGCGGCACTCCTTGTAATTATTTGATCACGGCACTAGGAAGGTCAATTAGAACTAAGGTCCTAAAAGCTCAAATTTCTAGAACAAGAAATAAAAGTATATGCGATAAGTAAAGCAGCAACTGAGCTGAGAACGACTCAAGCGATGCCCCAAGGTAGAAATCAAAATATTAAGAGTACGGTAGCACCTTTAGCATTATAAACCTGTAAGTTTTATATTCAAGATTCCCTGACATCTATCCCTGAAAATAGTCTCATTCCATACTATTCTTAACTACACTTGACCTATCGATACAAATGCTTAGATATTTTTAAAATGTAAATTTATGCTTGTAAAATACACAATTTAATCTACAATAAAAATTTTGTGACAAAAATTATTTAAGGATTGGAAAGACAAATTAACATTTAAAATTTCTAAAGAACGACATAAATATTTAGAGGAATTTTGTCGTATTCATATTAAAACAATGGTCACCAAAATTGTTCCTGTTTTATTATACCCCCTACCGTACTTCGATACAACCATAGCCAATAACGATATTTACGAATCGTCTTAATTAGTCTAAAACATGCAAATAATTAATCCGGCCAATTTGTTACGGACTTCAAAGCAAGTAGAGGACCGATATTAAGGGTAGGAAGTTATTTTAAAGGCATTATATGTATCAACGTCTACGGTCGCGTGTATATGAATATCTTCACATACATATATGTATGCGTATATCATTATATAAACCCTTTTGTCAAAACTGACGTAGCAAACTTTTGTTACTGATATCACCCCCCGAAACGTTTCGGATAATTTATTAAACCAGCTTACAAACGGTTCGTTTATTTTTAATTGGAACAATTTCATAAAATCATAAATGTCTGTTAAAGATGGGGTTGAAATTATTTTAATGAACCTATAAAAATGTTTTGGAAATTAATCATAATTAAACAAGGCATACGTGGACAGAATCGTAAGCTGCATTATATCTCGCCGGCATCTCTGGGAGTAATATATAATACCCTAATGATATTTGACATGGCTTAGCAACACCTTTATTTAGTCCATAACAGCTTATAATATATGTGTATTTTCGAATTAAATGTCCTAACGTGGTAAATTAAATAAGAAGACAGACAGATTTATCACCGCTCATATTATATATGCGTATAATATCCGAATCAACACTTAAGCTTTATTTAATTTTTTGTCATTCGAATATGTAATAATATTATATAATCAGCTGTAAATCATATCTTTGAGATTTAATGCTATTTTAATGGTTTTGATATTTCCTTTTCTGAACGTTATGCCTACATAGTAGTGCAGACCAATTTCCGTGCGCGCCATGTGCGCTGATGTGAGGATGATCGTATTGCATCAGAACTAATAAAAAGCATTCAGTATGTGTTTGGTACTTGCTTAGACTCATATAAGTGTAAGCATACGTAATAAAATGTCGTCGACACATAAATCGAGAAAACGACCGTTGTCAGACGAAGTGAATAAGTTTATTATGGATTTCCCGGACATAATATAGGATGGCTCAAAAATTAAATGTTTAGTGTGCAATACATATCTAATGTGTTGGTCAAAAACACATTGTAAAGAACACGTAAGCAGTTCGAAGCACAATAATAACAAAATCAATCGACAACAGTTTATACATGATATATGTGTAACTATGATTGTGTGTACACTGCCGTTTGCCTTGTTAAGTAATGATTCATTTATTTAATTTTGGAATGAATCGGTGCGTAAACAGGTTGAAAATAAAATCAAAGTCGAACAGAAAAATAAAAAACTGTGGTTATGTGTGGACGAAACAACTGACAGCAAAAAACAATCTGTAGTTAATGTGATGGCGCGTAATATGGAACGACATCAATCAACGTCTTCAATTTTATTAGCATCCAGACGACTATGTACGACAATGTACTGCCGAAAAAATTTGAGAGGTCCTATTAGATACTTTGGAAAAATTTAAACTTTCGAAAGACCAAGTATTAATGTTTATGACCGATGGTGCCGCAACCATGTGTTCTGTAGGCCGGTCTCTTAGAAAATATTGTCCTAACTTGTTACATATTACTTGTAAACTCCATGCTCTACACCTTGTGGCAGAACAGGTTCGTAGATGTTATCCAGAGGTAGATGCTTTAATATCGAGTACAAAGGCAGTATTCCTGAAATCTCCAAAACGTATTCGGAAATTTCAAGAATTGTGTCCCCATACCCCTGAGCCACCACAGCCGATTCTGACACGTTGGCACGTTGACACGTTCTGACACGTTCTGACACACATGGTTACGGGCGGGGTTTTACTATCATGAACATTTTGAAAAAATTAAGGATGTGGTTTTATCATTCGATCCGAAAGAAAGTGCAGGTATCAATAAAAGCCAGAAAAAATTTTCAAGATGCCCAGATTAAAATGGATTTACAAAGTATTCGTGAGAATTATTTGGGACTAGAAGGAGCAATATCAAAATTAGAAAATTCGTCGCTGTCGTTAGAGGAATCACTGCAAATCGTCAAATATATACGTTCACGCACAACTGTGTGCTGTAGAAGACGCAAAAAGTTAAAGTGTTCTAATTAAATTTGAAAGTGTTTTAGACAGAAATGCAGATTCTGACACCTTAACACGTATTTGTGAGGACACGTCTACAGATGCGTTAAGTTGCTTAAAAAAGTATTTTGATTATGCGAATATAACATCACTAGAAGTAGAGCGCTCGTTTTCCGAATATAAACATATTTTTTCCTAACGGCGGACATGATTTTCAGAAATAACCTTAGAAACGCACCTGATGTTGAAAATATACAATAGAGTTTCTACAGTTTGTCAATCCTTGGAAGACGCTTAAATGAACGCCTAAAAAAATGGTAAGTGTTTTTTTAAATCCTCTGTCGTGTACACAATCACTGATTTCATGCATTTTCCATTTTATTTATAGGTACATACAACGCTGCTATAATATGTAGTATTCTAATTTTTCGTGTGTTTATGCATATTACTTTAATAGCAGAAAACCAAATGTATATTTAATTATTTCTGATAGAATAAATGTCTCTACATCTATACTTATATCGGTAATAAGCTCATGTTGCTTCCCTATTCTATCGCATAATATATTACGAATATATTACGAATTATAGCAAACGCCAATTAAGTTGGCGCGAGGAGGGGTAAGTTCGCGCAGAATTAAAAGTAGTCAGATAATTCTAACCTCTGAGCATGTATCACTTTATGATCCCCTAGCAAAGACATTATGTTCCGTCAAGCGTCAATGACAAATGTATTCTGACAATTACTTGAGTAGTGGGGGTGGACGTTTTTAAAAGAGGCTTCTGCGCACCCCCTCCTCGCGCCAACTTAATTGGCGCTTGCTATACACTCCCATACCGGCGCTCATGGCGCGCACGGAAATTGGTCTGCTCTACTACATAGAGTTTAATGTAACCAAGTCTTAAATTTAAAATCGATTATGCTTATATCTGTGTGTTGTTAAGACTTAGAAACATTGTTGTCACAAAGAAATTTACAGGAGTTAACCGGATGTTAAATATTTTAATTAAAATCTTTTCTAACAGTCGTTACTTCAGAGGGAATGTTAAAATATTTAATAAGAAATTGAAAGTATACGTTGCTAAAACAGAGACGGTTGTAACAGGAAAGACAAAGCTATGTATAATTGTAAAAGTATAATTATAGTTTATAGTCAAGGATCTAAACACAGAACTGCAGCATGATAAGCCAGTGTACAGATATTTAAATAACATGTGATAGATATTTATATAATGACAACATATATTCATGATGTAAATTGCAAGTAGTTACATTATTAGGTTATAGTATATACTGCTTAGATGTTTTATATCACTTCTGTTGTTAATTTAATTTTTTTCTTGTTTAATATTAATCATTTCTTTAATTTACCTTTTCATTGTGTGTTGTTCTTTATCGATTATCTGTGTGTTTTCAAAATCGAAATGATGATCGCGTTGTAGTTTACGTGTAACTAAGCAGTTTTGTCTGTTTTGGAGTATTTGTGGACTAGTATTCCTTTGTATAAATATTGTTTAGCTTGGCCTATGTAGTAACGATCGCAATCGAGACATGGTATTTTATAGATGACATGTGTTTCTCGATTTTTTTCTATTTTAGGTTTTAGTTTTGAGAATAAATGTTTAATAGTAGTACTAAGTTTATATGTTGTAGCTATATCATATTTTTTTAAAGTATATTTAATTTTTTCTGATAACTGTGGAACATAGGGAACCGTGATATATGTTGTTTCATTGTTTAAATAGGTATTGGTGTCTGCAGTGTTGTATATTTGGTGGATTCTTTTTTTAATTGTTAGCTCTGTAAGTTGTGGTGGATAATTGCGGATAGTTATTATATGTTAAGATCGTTGTAATTTTCTTCATGTTATCTTTCCTATGTTGAGTATGTGATAGTTTTACTACTCTATCAGTCAAATTATTTATCATCATTTTATTGTATACTGTAGGTACAGTTGAGTGGTAATTCATATATCGAAATGAAGCTGTGAGTTTGTTGTACCAATTTCTATATACCCTGTCTATAATAGGTTAAAGACATATCAAGAAAATTAATACAGTTATTAATTTCTTCTTCAATTGTGAATTTTAATTTGTTGTGAAAGTTTCTGAATTTATTTAAAAGGTTGTTTATTTTATTTATCGGTATACATGTTGTGATGTCGTCTACATATCATTTTTAAAAAATGAGATTGAAATTTAATGAATTGATAACGTTTTGTTCCACATGAAGAAAACAGACCATAAATCGCCAATTAATTTAATCTAATATAAGGTACAATGGTCAAGAGATAATTATCTATATATCTATATATACAAGCTGTCCCGTATTGTTATGTTCAAATTTATATATATATATATATATATATATATATATTTATATATAATTTAATATAATAAATGAACACGTGTCGTAGTGCATACAGTAATTTCTTGGAGATCTACAAAAAAGAGTACTGGAAATTGATTTATGTTAAAGAAGGTTCTTACTTATTTTGTAAGTGCTGAACCATGAATATCATACAATAAACAAATGTTCAGATGACTGTTAGGGTTGCATTTTTTAATAAAGGATTACATTACGTTTCAGTTCATACAACAGTTTATTAGTGAGTGGACACGTTTACTTTATTCAAAATTCCTTACCGATTTTCTTCTCAAGAGTATGCGGACATACATTTTGTGTATGGCTACTGTAACGGCAGTGCACGTCAAGCAGTTATTAAATACCGACAACGCTTTCCCGATTGGCGCATTCCTCATTACAGAACGTTTCTGGAAGTACACAGACAATTTCGGAAATGCGGACTGCGTGATTATCTTTTCGACCGACCAGTAGACTTAGAGGAAGAAGTAGTAGAAATAGACCAACTCTCAGTGTACGTCGAAGACGTAGACATTAGACAACTAGGAGTGCCACTAACGACAGTTTGGCGAATTTTACGGGAGGGCTTATATCCATATCACTATCGCAGGTGACACGGTTTGCTTGAGGCAGACCAATATGCTCGTCTAGTTTATTCTACCTGGATATTAAGACAGTGACGGCTTCATTTTAATTTCTGCAGACCAGTCCTCTGGACAGATGAATCTACGTTCACGAGAAGTGGTGTTACAAATATGAGAAACCTGCACAGGTGGTCATCAGAAAATCACAAAGCCATACGCCCATCTAAATTTCAACATTAATATTCTATTAACGTTTGGGCGGCCCTAATCGATGACTTGTTGATTGGTCCTGTCGTTTTTCCTGGGAGGTTAAATGCGGACAATTACCTGCAATTTCTTATTGACGAACTGCCAGATCTTTTAGAGGATGTTCCACTGAATGATCGACGAGACATGTGGTTTCACATGGATAGGGCACCACCACATTTCGGAATTGCTGTCCGAAATTGGATTAGCATCAATTATCCAAGATGGATTGGTCCAGGTGGTCCTGTTGCATGGCCACCCAGATCACAAGATCTTTATCCCCTTGACTTTTATTTATGGGGGTACACAAAAAATTTAGTCCACGCGCATGTTTCGAACACAAGAGAAGAGTTGTTGGATCGTATTCACCTGGCTGCCGAGCAAATCCGACAGAACAAGTATGAAATTCGCATAAGTACTTCTTGTGTTGGCTTACGGGCTTAAACCTGCATTCAACAAGGAGATGGACATTTCGAAAATATTATTAATTGAAGTTTTTTTAATAAAATCAGTTTTTATTGACTTTAGGATTACATTTTTTTTTCATGATCTGACAATCACATTCATAGATCTGCAACTTTGAAACAAATAAAAATTGATATACGAGTTTTTCGTTTTTGTTACTTGAAATGAAGTCTACTTTACACTCCTAAAATTTGAACATAACGATACGGGATACCTTGTATATTTTGTATATGTATATGTATATGTATATGTTATTATTAAATCATGAAATAAATTAAATTTTCACGAGAGTTCTTAATTTATCGTTGAAACATAACTAGGTATTCCATTAATTAATACTATATATTTCCCACGGCCTTTGGGATTTACATGTGTTTCGTTTTTATTTATTTATTTTTGTTTTTTTTTCATTTTTCGAATTACACATTTCACGTCATACGTTCTCTCTTCTATATGTTTTATATATGGCCTCCGAACTCCACTGGCTACTGAATAAATAAATACATTAATTAATGCCCTGCTGGAATGAATACGAAAAAGCCTAGTCAAAATACACATAAACGCAACGAACATCTGAACGACAACGTATAAATTTTTAATTAAAATTTTTATGAAAATTTATTTGTTCTAATCCATGAAAAAAAAATAAAGCTTTGTAATCGAATCTAGTAAACTTATTTACATGTCCTGCGTTTGTATTTTAAAATTAAATAACTAATGTTGTTTTGATTCAATCTTAAGTTTTATGTTATTTAACTTATAAGGTTTATTATTACAAGTAATTATTTTTGAAAAACTCTAAAACATATACAACAGTTCTCGAACTAAACTACATCCGATGATAGGTAGAGGTATAATTTAGAATATATTACGATCATATCAGTACGAAGGCGTATGTACACACACGTCTTATTTTCGTAAAATCCCTTGGCGTATATGTTACAGTATAATTAACTTGACGTAACAATAATAGATAATCATTATCAGAACGGCAGCTTTGTTTCATTACTATATGGTTATGTATTGTTAGTTAGGTATACCTAGTGTATTTGTAATTCCTGCAGGCTATCAACTAAAATCTTATTATCTTGTTTTACACGACGTGTGGAATATAATATTTAATGTGCAGTAAATTAAATAGCCATGTCTCATCAGTTATACGCGCTGTAAAAGTGGACAGGAGATTGAGTCGTGTAAATGGCTTGTAAATATTGTTCGAGTATCATTGGGGCGTGTCTTCGTTCATAACTTATTATTGTGATGGTCGTGCAAAGACTGTGGCAGTGTAATTTTGTTCAAATAGAATGTTGTACAGCTGGCGGGAATACAAACAACACAGTGATTGACGATTTACTAGTTACTAACGTATATTTGTATAAATTTATTCCTTTTTTTTCTATACACATATTGTTGCAGAAGTAAAGACCAAAAACTATGGTGATTTTCATATTTCTTTACTGGGCCAATGCTTCTTTTTAAGTAGTTAGGATTCTATTTGGCAATATTGGATATAGCTATTAACTTAAAAGAATCTCCTACAATTTATGAGTATCTGCCAACATTAAACCTTAACCACCGTAGTGCGGTCACACAGACCGCTGGTAAATTGTATTTTCTTGAAAATTGTACCCACTTAAATATAGTGCAATGTGCGTCTCAGTAACTTCAAATCAACCGATCGTCAGTACATGTAAACGTTGAACTTGATAGGCGAACTTATTTCTTACAAGAGTTGGATTAAAATTTCGACGCGGTCACAGTGACCGGACTACGGCATTAGAGTTATTACAAATTAGGGGGCGACACCTATTACAAACGGTGGCTTTCGGTGTGCTAATAATAATGAAATTATTCTAAGATAAATAATTAGATGGTGGTGATGAAGTTCCTTCAAAGGTCCAGGACGTGTGTGATGATTGTTAATTAAAATATATATATATATATATATATAACTTACTTACTAAATAAAGCACATGTTGTCCTTAAAGTTTGTATTTATATTTACAGAAAGAAATTGAAATTGTTATATTTAAAAGTAATTAAAACAAAAGTTATATGTACACAAATTAAGTAACTGAAAATTAACACAAAAATACTCTGAAACGAACAGTAAATTAAGGGTTAATTAATATATATATATATATATATATATATATATATATATATATATATATAATAACCTCTATATCGAAGAATACAGAGTTACCTTTGATTTGCGGGGATGGGCGGCCACGTGGTGCGTCGTATACCTGGACAGATATGCAGAGCGATGTTTTGGCCGGAGGAACAGAAATTTATTAGTTTAAATTAATGTGAATTAATATGGATTCGCTTAAAAGAATAATAAGTATAGAACAATACAGTTTACCTTAGAAGCGAAGAGACACCGGACGGCGTGGCATCATGAACTTGGACAGCACGATGAGCGATGTGTAACCTTCGAAGGTATTAAAGAGAAGAAGGACTGATAATTTTTGTGTCGATAGAGAAGGTCTAGAAAACGGTCTGTTTTATGATCTAAGTCGGTGAGGGGTCGATATCTTGAATTATAATTAATAAGAAGCGCGACCTGAAGACGTGGTCTATCGATGTCATAAATTATATTAGAATAACCCTTGTGACATAAGCTTTCTAATAATATGAAACACAACATATAAAGGAAGATGTATAATTGAATTAAAACAATCTAAAAAAAAGAAATGGAAATGGAAAGAAATTCCACAGAGTCAGGTAGAAACTAAGGGTCTCGTCGATCAGAAATATAACAATAGAAAACACTTTCTCTTTGTACGAATATGTACAGTTGCACAAATGTAAAAATGTCTTACGTTAAATATATTTTAAAACGAGATACTTTAAGAAGAAATATAATTTCAAAATAGATTAAAAATTTTCTATATGCTAAGCGTAACAGTGTAACTATTGTAACTATTAATTTTGTCTATGCTTATTTTGTGTGACTTTTGACTATGAGCAACTTTCCCACTTCATCAAAATGGGTTCGTTACGGTGATCCAGACTTTGAGAATACTTTGCTAAATTGGTTTAATGAAGCAGATGGCGAAAATAGTGATGACGAAAGAGTCAATGAAGATTGTTACGAAGTAAGTGATCATGACTCAGCTTCGGAAGAGGCAAATAGTGAAGATGAGGCTGAACGTATCGAGGAGATGCAGAGTGAAGGTGAAGAAATGAACACAGCATCAGCTAACAACTCAAAAAATTTCTATGGCAAAATTCGCTACAAATGGTCACCAGAAAGTTTTATATAACAAACCAGAACACAAAAACATAATATTGTAATGCAACTTCCTGTTATACGTCCATCGGCAAATTTGGGTAACAAAGCTAATCCAGTTACTTGTTGGAACCTGTTATTCTCGAAAGTTGTGCTGCAGTGGACCAATATAATGTTACAGTGTATGAGAGTCAAGTATAAAAATGAACAAAGGTCTGAGCTTCAGGATTTAGACATGACCGAGCTACGCGCTATATAGGATTATTATTTTATACTGCCATTTTTATTTCGAATCATGACAATATTGAACGGATCTTTGCTACCGATGGAACTGGGCGCGAAATATTTTCTTGCGTAATGAGCAAAAATAGATTTTCGACCTTGCTTATTACTTTGCGTTTTGATAATCCTGAGGATAGAGCCGTGAGATATCGGAGAGACGCATTGGCACCGATTTCAGAAATTTTAAAGAAATTTATCACAAACTCACAAAATTTATATTCTCCTGGCGTAACTATTAGCCCAAGAGCCCACGCCGGCCAGACCTTCGTTATTTTAAAAAAGCTGAAAGTTTTTCTGTGCATGTCCCCTATACAGGTAAGAACGACCAGCGACTATAGAGTTTGGGTTGTGGTTACTTGGGCAGGTAACATGTAGTAAAGTGTATAAAATAGTACCTTAAATTCGTTAAAGTATAAAGCTCAATTTTTTTATATTTTCATCGGGATAACTTTATAAATCTCGTAATCCATTGCCGGACACTTATGACAGTTGCTACCCCCTGCCAGACACCCCTAAACTTTAATAAATTATAATTATACTTTCGTTATAGTAGAAAAATCTAAATTTTATATATGTTACTTGGGGACCTATAAAAAACTGTTACCTCAATAGCCGGACAGTTTTAATGGTTTTTACATCTTGCCAGACATATTGAAAGTCCGCTGTAGGTGCGAGCGCGAGGTAACAACTGTTCAAGCGGGTGCGAGTGAGATAGGGCGCTTAGTCGACTGCGATCTTTTACTGCGCATCATCTGTCGTTTAGTGATGTATTGAACAATTATGCGTAGGTACAACCAACGTTTTATAATTGATATTTGTGCAGTTTTTTGTGAAATAAAATTGTAATTTTAGTAAAAAGTGTTATCATGGGAGATACATTAATTTGTTTCGTTTGTAATAAAAGTGATGGTAGAATAATATTGTTCTCGGAGGAAACGTTAAAAAAATGTCAAACTGTTTTGAAAATCAGAAAAAAACATAACCTTAAATATAAAGACATTATTTTGCCTGATGAGTATACAGAAAATGGTTATCACCGGGGATGTTATAAAGCATTTACAGGACTTATGAAAAAATACTTAACTTCTGAACCTGAAAATTCGACAAAAAAGTGAAAAACAAAAATCAGCTAGTGTACCTACAGACAATAGCTCAACAACCTCGTCGTTGATACCTAAGTTGACCACAGAACCATCTCATTTACAGTCTTCCTCAACAGAATCTTCAATAGCATTGCAATCAAGTTTAACTTCTGAATCAATAGGACTTCAATCTTCAACTTCTAAAGAAAATATTGAAATTTTTGAATCAGATGTTAGTGAAGATAATGATTCAACTCAGGATGCAAATATTCTAACCGAAAAGGAAGCTAATAATATCGACTATCAAATTGTTTGTGTGTTTTGTAACAGGAAACATAAAAAAATACGTTCAAAAATGCTTCCACTTCATAAAGTTGATACCAACCAATTTAAATCTAGTGTACTACCCAACATCGAAGATCAAGAGGAGTATGCAGAATTATTAAATAAATTGAAAAAGATTTCTGGTCCAAAAATATCTTATCAAACAGAATGTAGATTTAGTTTCAATAATAACATATGCTCTTCTAAAGAAACATCCAGTAAAAGTGATTGGCATTTTCGTCGGGAATATCACCAATTAGCTTTTAATGAAATAAGTGGCATCATCGAGGAAGACGTAATTAAGAAAGGGCGCTGTTATTTATTAGTATATTTGCATGTGTGTACACCGATGTATTGGAAAAATCTTTGAAGAAAATTCTGTTGAAGTGAATTCTGTTTTTACTGCACACCATCTAGAAGAAAAAATTCTGAAAAAAATTTTCTAAATATAGTAAATTTTTTACTATTCGTAATAAAAAAAATAATAGCACCCAATTATTTAAAAGCAATAGACGATACAATATTTGAAAACTTACAAACTGAAAATACTTTGCAAAAAGCTGCATTAATTTTAAGAAAATTAATACTGCAAATGGAAAAAAATAAGTTACCGATAAAAAATATAACAACAGAGCAGAGCATTTAATGTCAGGAGAAGTTTCGATAGCACCACAATTACTGGACTTTTACTTTACTCTTCTAGGTGGATGTAATGAAAAACGGAAAAGAAGCCTGAAATGTGCTCGTCAAGTGCGTTCTTATTCTCAAGACGTAATCTTTGCAGTCCATAATGGTCATGTAAAAACCTCAAAGCACATTATGTTAGGTATAACTTTAAAGAGCTTAACAAGCAGTAGGAAAATTATCGATATTATTAATCGATATGGCCATTGCATTAGCTATCAGGGCATCGAGGAACTAGAGACTGAAACAACGTATACTTCTTTTGAACAATACAGTTTATACCCAGAAACGACTAAAAGAAATCCTGAACTTTTTACTGGTGTGGTATATGATAATTTCGATCGTTTTGTGGAAACTACAAGCGGAAAGGATTCTCTACATGACACCGTAGGAATTATATACCAGAACATCGAGGCCAATACAACCGAAGAATCTGAGATGCCCGAAGAACTTAACATGTCTGAAGCGCCGATACAAATAATGAAAATAATTTACCACATACAACCGTAAAAAGAAGAAGAAGAACTTTTGAAGCTATATCCACAGAAGAGATTCCGTATTCCAAAAAACCGAAAATGACAAGTGAACTGCAATCAACAATTGATGATACAGAAATTATACACTCTACAAACTCGCAGCTATACACCGAAATCGACAATATATGGATGATCAGTCACGTTTTGCAGTTACCTGACGTTCCTATGTGGGTTGGTTTCAATATTCGGATTTGTAACAATGCTAGCTCACAACAACTTATTTTTTATTTAACCCCAATCAATGCATCACCAACTAGTACATCTATAGTGCTAGAAACTATGGAACAGAGTAAAAAAATTGCCGAAGCTTTTGACCGAAAGAAGTTGCGAAATTTTGACGCTAACAATCTACCGCCTTGTAAAAGCGAGTTATTGCAGCAATTTCTGCGAGCAAATTATATATGTACCATTTGGAATAATGCTCATCTGAAAAATCCAACCACATATCAACCAGACAATAACGGCTGGGTAGTGAAAGATGACAAATACCAGTTCAAATGGTTTGAAGGGGATCAACTACCAAGTTATGTTAGTGATTCGCTCAAAACTCAATCAGGTATGTAATTATTATGACAAATTATTGTACATAATTTTTTAATTATTCATAATTGTATAAACTTGCTTATTTTTTTTCAAAAACTGACAAAGAAGGCGATATTGACGATGATCATGCCATCGACTGGAGGAGGAGTGACGAAGAAAATGAAAATATCGACGACAATGATGAAATTTATAAAAGCGATTAAATATTTTTTTACAGGTAATAATACTTTTTTTGTATTTTATAATATTAAAATAACATTTTTTACTTTATATAACATGGCTATGAACGTAATAAAATAATTTTTTTATTGGATATCTTAAAAGATCGCAATCGACTAAGCACTCGCGCTCGCACCTACAGCGGACTTTCAATGTGCCTGGCAAGATGTAAAAACCATTAAAGCTGTTCGGCTATTGAGGTAACATTTTTTTATAGGTCCCCAAGTAACATATATAAAATTTAGCTTTTCTACTATAACGAAAGTATAATTATAATTTATTAAAGTTTAGGGGTGTCTGGCAGGGGGTAGCAACTGTCATAAGTGTCCGGCAATGGATGACGAGATTTCTAAAGTTATCCCGAGGAAAATATAAAAAAATTGAGCTTTATACTTTAACGAATTTAAGGTACTATTTTATACACCTTTACTACCTGTTACCTGCCCAAGTAACCACAACCCAAACTCTATAGTCGCTGGTCGTTCTTACCTGTATAGGGGACATGCACAGAAAAACTTTCAGCTTTTATAAAATAACGAAGGTCTGGCCGTCGTGGGCTCTTGCTCTATATGTGTATCGACGAAATGCTGGTTTCGTTTAGAGACAAACGCAAATACAAAATTTGTATGCCAAATAAGCCTTGTAAATATGGCCTGAAGATAGTGTGCCTAACTGATGCACGAAATCATTACTTCTATAATGGTTACGTTTATTGCGGAAAAGATTCTGATGGAATTGGTCTCACAGATGAAGAGAAAAAATATTCAAAGCCTACGCAGTCTGTTAAGTAAAACTAACTGAACCAATTCAGAAAACCAATCGCAACGTAACTGCTGGCAACTGGTTTACGTCAGTAGAAGTAGCGGAAAAACTGAGAGAAAGAGGCCTGATATATGTGGGAACGATACACAAAAATAGAAGAGAAATACTCCAACCCTTTTCGCTAAATAGAAATCGAACTGTTGGATCAACTTTATATGGTCTTACTCAAAACACGACACTAATTTCTATTGTGCCCAAAAAAAAAATAAGGCCGTTATACTTATTTCTCTAATGCGCCATTCAAAGACCACTGATAAGAAGACGGGAAAACCAGAAATAATATCGTTTTACAATCTAATCTAATCAAGGGAGCTATTGACGCGCTTGATGAAAGGTGTGCTAAGTATTCAACAAGTCGCCGCACACAAAGATGGCCGATGGTTCTCTTTTTTTCGTCTGCCTGATATAAGTGGTGTAAAAGCTCACGTTCCGCATCAGTCATTTAACGATTCATCTAAGTTAGATAAGACAGAGTTCTTAAAACAGCTTGCAGATGGTTTAGTACGCCCTCACTTAGAAAGAAAATCAAGAAACGTTTATTTAAAACGTGAACTGCATGCCACCATACGAAGAATTATAGGTATTTCTGAGGAAACTCCCGAAGCTACAGGAGAGAAAAAATTATAAAAGCGTAAGACATGCTATACCTCTCCCTCGAAGATTAAAAGAAAGACTTTTCACATGTGTATATCATGCAATAAACCGACTTGCCTGGAATGTGCTTCAAAACTGTGCAAAAATTGTAAACATAATTTGTTTAATGTTTAGCTCCCGCAGTAGAAATATCTTATCTTCCAATTTAGATTTTTAACAATGGGTTTCCTCCAGATAGAAATCAATAGGGTATATATACAGCAATGAAAGTTTCACCCTCCTGTCAAAAGAAATACTCGGTGTAAGGTTTAACCTCTTACTAAGACGCCTTCAATAGAATAGAAAAAAACAATATTGTAACAATTCCGGTTTGAAATTTTGGGTTGGGTTGGTTTGGGATGGGTTGCGGTGGCTGTGTTGCGTTGCGTTGAAATTTTGAAATTTATGAAATTTTGAAATTTATGAAATTTTGAAATTTATGAAATTTTGAAATTTATGAAATTTTGAAATTTAGGAAATTTTGAAATTTATGAAATTTTGAAATTTTTAAATGTCGAGATTTTGAAATTTTTGGGTTGTTGGATTGGGTTGGGTTGCGTGGGCTGCGTTGTGTTGCGTTGAAATTTTGTATTTGAAATTATGAAATTGGTTGGGTCGGGATGGGTCGGTTCGGGTCGGGTTGGGTCGGACGTGGTCGGGTCGAGTTGGGTCGGATTGGGTTGGGTTCGGTTCGGTTGAACTCGATTCGGTTGGGTGACTGTTAGGTTGGGCTCGGTTTGGTTCGGTTGGGTATGGTTGGGTTGGCTTGGATTGGGTTGGGATGGTTTACGTGGGCAGCGTTGCCTTGAAATTTTAAAATTTATGAAATTTTGAAATGTTGAAATTTTTGGGTTGGGTTGGGTTGCGTTGGGTTGTGTTGCGTTGCTTTGCGTTGTGTTGCATTACGACGCGTCGCGTTGCGATCTCTGTCGGTGTCAGTCGGTGTCTCTCAGTGTCTGACGGTCTCTGTCGATGTCAGTCGGTATCTGTCGGTGTCTGTCGAGGTCTGTCGGTGTCTGTCGGTATCTGACGGTCGGTGTCGGTCCGTGTCAGTCGGTGTCTATTGGTGTCACTCTGTGTCTGTCGTTGTCGGTCATATTAAACATTATTTCACATATTATCTTACTCGAAAAGCTCTTGATAACTTGATATCTTGTATAGTTTATATTTGAATTCTTTCAGAATTTTGTATACCGAACCGTACGATACTCCAAAACGCCTGGCTACATCTAAAAGCGATCCTACAGACCGTTACTCTACATAACTCTACATAACAGGATATTCAGCTCCATGAATTTTGTTAACATATAATTGGTTTGATTTTTTTGTGAGAATTTAGAAACAATAATCTCCCTTAAATTTGCTAAAAATATTTAAAATTATTTTCGCACAAGGTATAGGCCAGTCAGCATAATTACCTTCCTTAAACTATTATTCTTCTGGTACCACATTATGATTGCAACTTTTTCATCTTTTTTGTAACTTATTCCTGATTTAAAGAAATTATCTACTTTTCAATCAAATGTATTTAATTTAAGATTCACGTATGAATAAAAATTCGGAAATATTTGACATAACATTTTTTCCCTCCATGACAAACTAATTTAGGAGTTAAGCTATATAGGTAAATGCTTCACAGGTCTATAACTGGTTGCCTACTATGCCGCTAATGCACTGACAATTTTCTTTTTAAAGTTACACATAGGAATAATGTATGTGTAATAATAAAAGAACCCTGTATATATAATGAACTATACAACGCATACCAACTTTGCATTGAGGAACAATCAACGTAGGAATACGTGTTTCGTGCTTCAACTACGCTCGTTGGCGTGCGACGTGAACAGGACAAATTGTATCTCAAATTATATCGTTCAGCGAACTTTATGGGAAGAATCGTTGTTAATCCTAACACATACAACCTATATACGCTTTAGCACGCCCACATTAACATTTTAGATATCAATTTTAGAAATTTTAATATAAATTCTTTTGTACGAAATTAAAATAAAAGTTTACAGTCATACATCCTGGTTGCCTATAAAGTAACGTTTTCAGAAAAGAGATTACCACGATGTATTGCTTTTGGATACCTATTTTGTTTAAATTTCTAGGAAATGGCTTCAAACAACCTGTATATAATTCCGTTAACTAAAGTTCAAAAGGGATTAGCGTCTCTTTACCACCGTATACGATATCCTGAAATATTTGGAACCATTAAGTTCCAGTCCAGTTTTTCCTCTTATGTTCAATATAGTTTTTGCCTCATCCATCACACTTCATGTTCAAATGTCCCGTTAACGTGAGCTAGGTATTTAATTAGCACCCGTCAAAATGATAATTAAAATCTTGGGAACAATCAGGGGTAATTTACTGTTCCTGAGAGACAAAGTATAATTATGGAGATGGTCGAAAAGCGCATTAAGCTACACGTTGAAAGCTCGAGCCTATAAAACAGTTTACGACTGTTTAAGCGAAGCTCCATAAAAACGGAGCACTCAAGTACACGCCATAAGTAAGAGCCTTTTTATCCTATTTTTAAAATATTCTTCTCAAACCTTTCGACGTACTTCTTTTTGTTATGCCCTGCCGCCATCCCCTTATTCCGGATATAACAGATTTTGAATGCGACTGTCTTGTTCCCACTTACCTAAAACGACACGATAAGAAGGTCTCATAAATGGAGCGGTGTTTTTTTATGCCACCGATACAGGTAAAACGACCGTAGGGAAATTGATTGAATTCATCTTATACGGTGTCATTTTGCAATTTCCCTGAGAACGTTATTATAACAACGTTTGAACATTTAAAAGGAACATCAAATACGTTTTTGTTATGGAAATGAAAATCGCGGGGACAAATAAGAAAGAAGGGTATTTTATATTTGCGAAAGGCAATTCTAATTGGATTGACGTTAGGTTTTATTTAGAATATAACACATCAAGAATCGTCGTGGATATTTACAGAAGAGAATATTTTGAATGGAATCTACTAAATACTAGAAAAAGCTTAGTTCTTCCTTGCTCTTTATGTTGAAATCATTTTCTAGACTCTTATGCTAATATCAATGTTTTTCTACGAGGATGGATCAGTAATTAGCCTGACGAAAGATGTCAGCACTAAACTAACTTCATTTTATTTTTCAAGATAATTCTTCAAAATAGAAGTGTCGGAATTTATGTTCACTTCGATCGTACGGAAGTTTATTATTGGACTGAAACTGTTTCTAATTTGTTGTGAAATGGCGAAAGAAAGGAGTACCGATTATTTCATTTTTAAAGAACACAACAAACCACTGCATTTTATCAGCGTGTTTGCACCAGACAATTGTAACGGAAGAGGTCATTTTAGGAAACCTTCCTAGGCAAACAGTAACAAACAAGTCACCAAACGAAAAGCTGATTGTAATTGGTCATACTAGCAACAACGGAGAAGGACTCATAGAATGATGTGTTCATTAAAACATGAGGATACCACATATCTTTTTTAACCATAAACCCCAACACAAAATTACATGCCAAAACTACCGAAGACAAAACTTAGCCATCGATGAAATCATGTCGACCAGGTCCGTGCAGCCCATCCAAATATTAGAAGTACGAAGTTTGAGCTGTGCCAGCATAGGATCCGACCAGTTTCTGGTACTTTATAAACTCCTCATGAGTATGTAATGGCAACTAAATAAACAAATTATTTCCGAAGAAAAACTTAATATAGAATCCTTAATTATATACTAACCGAAGATTTATATCTAGAGACCGGACGCATCAGGCCGAAATTACGAAATTATGAATAGAAAAAAAACATTAATCGAAGAAACAAATTAACGAAACATGTCTGCAGAGAAATTACTTAAACTGTTGAAGTTCTTGGCGGAATGCACCATGGGAGCCCTCAGCAATATTATTGTTCTAGCCGTTGGAAGTAGAAGCACTTCATTCACTCTTGAGTTTGGACGAGGTACTCGAAAATTCACTTCTGCAAGCAAATCAGCTGAATCGATCTTATAAAGAATTCCATTTTTGATAAAATTTGAACTAATTAGGTGTCGTCTTGCTTCCAGCGATTCAAGTCCATGACGATCCAAGAGTTACCTGTAGTCCAAACCACGAGGATGGTACGCTCCATCAACTTTATAACTTAATACTTTAGAAACTTGCGCTGTATGGATTCAACTTCATAAATATAGCAGTCATATACTGGATACCACATGATAACGGCATATTCTAACTTGCTAACAACTAGCGCATAAAAGAGAGACTTTAGTGAAGCTATGTTGTCGAAGTCCTTACACGTATGGATAATGAAACCCAATGATCGATATGCTGACGTAGTGACTTGGGAAACATGATCAGCGAAGGTCAGCTTTTCATCAAAAATAACTCTAAGATCATTGACATGTGTTTTTCGGTTGATTGCAATATTGTTAATAGAATAATTGGAAAGATATCTATTGGGTTCTCTGGTGAACGATATGAAACAGCATTTGTCGATGTTTAAATTTAATTTGTTTGAAGAGCACCAATTTGTGACGCGATCCAGGTTCTCTTGAAGAAGGGCAGCATCTTGAGAACCACCAATTCGATGAAAAATTTGTAAATCGTCTGCATAAGCCAAAACACAACAATTAATAGAGCTTATTAAATCATTAACAAAGATGTTAAATAATAAGAGCTCGAGATTGGAACCCTCGGGCACTCCGGAAGTAGAAAGTTTCGTTCTAGATTTATAGCCATTATAGTATACAATATTCCTTCTATCAGTAAGGTAGGAAGTTGGGAGCATTATTAGTGAGTTGCTGAAGCCGAGCAAACTCATTTTACCCAGGAGAGCAGTATGGTCAATGGTATCGAAGGCACGAGAAAAGTCAGTATGAATGACGTCCATTTGCTCTCCCCTGTCAAGTGCTTGACATACAGACTGAGATTACAGACTATTACAAATCTTAAAATCTTAAAAATCTTTCATACGCGGACTGTCTCCCGCCTCCTTTGACATCAAAAGATGACGTATCAAATATGTTTATTATTTCAACGCTCTCGATCAGCGACATAAATTGTTTATCCAACTGCAACATAGAAGTGGAAATAAAACTGTAATTGGCTTTAATAAGCGCCAACTGTTAAGGTATTTCTTTACTCGAATACACCGTTTGGTCTATCACAGATGGTGCATCCGTATCAAAATCCATAATAAATGTCTTTATTCCTTCATAATGATTTGCATCAAAAATAACATCCTTCAACAACGTCCCCATTGTGTGATTACTGGTTGAGGAGGAAGCGGAACACAGGGTAGATTTTTGTGAAACTGAACTCGTAATGTGGCCTTTAAAAATACTTTCTTAACACTACTAATTAAAGTATTTACTAAGGGAAAATGGTTTCTGACTTCTTCTGCAACACGATTTAGTCCGTGCGCCAAGCAAGTTGTGTGAATTAAATTTGAGTAAAAGATTTTCAAGTTGAAAGCTATCTTCACCATGTATGATGCAGCATCCGTCAAAAACAATAGAATTTTCTTTGTTGGAATCGATCCCGGTAAGAAGAAAGTTGCCAGTTCTTCCTGGATAAACCTTGTTACTGTCAAATTATTTGCATTTTTCAACTGTTTGGATGAAATTTAATAAGATTTTGATGGAACCGATACGTTAAGGATACCAATTATTAAATGAACCATGTATCGGCCCACGCTATCAGTAGTTTCACCTACACACATTATAAAGGTAATTGTTAGCAACAATCATCTTAATGCTATTCAATGTTTCTGCATAGATACAGCGAATATAATTTTTACTTAACGTGTTCGTCGGGAATTTTATATTTGCTGATGTACTTTTGCAAAAGTAACTTGACATTCAAATTGTTTAATTTATGTAGTGGAATATCTGCCGACACAAACATTTGACAGAAATATTCATTAAATTGTTGTTGTACCGATTTTTTGGAAGTTGATGCCAACCAAACATTGCGGTAATGTTTGCTGACTCTTCTTCGCCAATTCCATCTTTGTTAGTTTTGCAGCATGAGATGAAGTTTTCATATGTTGGTCGACTTGGAACCTTCTCTCACTTCTAATCTGCAAAAAAAAATCACATCATCGGTTGTTTTCTTATAAAATAAATGTTAGTAAAAGATAAAGAAATAATTAAAAACTTAACTAATTAATTAATAAGAGAAAGTAAACTTAAAATTTGACTCACAATCTTGCAGCATGCTACGCAAATCACTTTTTCTCCATCCATACGCAATTCCGAATAACGTGGAATCCATCCAGGTACAGTCGATATTTTCCGGATTTTTACTATTATATATCACAACTCACAAGTTTACACTTCGAAAAGCTAACGTAAAATGCCGTTTAAAATAAAATTACTTTCGAATATGGGAATAAATTTCTCCGAATAGCAAAGAAACACATATACTCCTAATTTTCTGGTAAAATGTAATTTTGTATTTATTTAGGAGTTTCAGGGTATTAGCTTTTCCTGGAATTTTGTCTCGGGCTGGATGTATGGGAAGAGCATTAATAAATTTTTGGAGACGCTTATCGGAAAAGTAACGGGAAGAGGCTTAACAAAATGTTATTTTTAATTTAAAGAGAGCTGCTTAATTTTTGTTTATTTGTTACATCCACGACATATTCTTAGTAATGCCTATAATAAATTTGATTTAGTAAATAAATCAAACTCGGATACTTAAAATATGCAAAAATTCTGAATTACCACAAAATATGCAAATAATATACAAAATGCATATATTATGCAAATATGCATATTTATGCAAACTGAAAATAATCCGGCCTTTAATTATGACTGATCTTTCATTCTTCTTGGAAATACTTGCATTTTTTCTGCCGGACCCTTTAAATCTGTATATATAGGAGTACACATGGATATACACAACGTATACTTATTTCGCAATAGTGTGGCTTCTATGTGCTGAAACGTATTTCGAACTTATTCTTATTCACGTCAGTTTACCTGGACAGGCACACCAAATGCATGGCGTTACCGCTAAAATATGCTCAATCGTGTACGTTTCACATCTCATGAAAAATTACAGAAGCTTGTAACGTGCTCTTTACCTGTAAGTACCTGATGAAGCCACTGTGCTGGCGAAACAATTGTCGTCGTTTTATGATTACGTATTAAAAAGTGAAGATTTTAACCATTAATTTTATATCTAGTTTGCATTTTTATATTTTCTGGCAAAAAAATTAAGTAAATTTGAAAGTTTTGAATTATAATAATGTAAAACACACTACCACGAAGTTATTGGAATAATATTGAAAGGGATAAAACTCTACGTGTTCACTATTACAGATACAGTTTATTAAAATTAAATTCGTGCACAGCACTAAAATAAACACTGTTTAGCATATATGTTGGCGTACATACTTCCATTGTGAATTATTCTCGAATATTAGAATAGAGTTTAACAAACACTTGAGTTGCAACATAAATATTCAACCAAATGAAAACAACGCACATACATTCATACATACACGTACACGTGTATATGAAAAGTTGAACGAGATACGGCTCCGAGTATATCCTGCCATTCGAGATTTGCCTGAGCCGCTATATAGACATTGTAATCATAAAGATGTTGGGTAAATTTATGATTCACTACACTTTAGTTATAAATGCTCCGAGAAAATAAATTTTACCAAATATCCTTTTTCCGGAGTGTTCTCGGGGTTTTGATTAATAGGCCACTCAAAGTAATAAATCCATATTACATCAATTGCTGTAGATTTAAGCAAAGTTCTTGTCATATCAATGACAATAATCTAGGATTTATGTGGAGAACCTAATTTTTAATTAAGTCGACGTGGACACGTTATCAGAGCTTCTTGTTTTAGTGATATTTATTGTTTCCCTTGATTTATTTGCGTGGTATCACCTAGTTTCAATAAAATTGGGCTTCCATACGGTACATAATGATTTAACTAAAACCACTTAATGAAAAAATAATATAAATCAACGTTTTTCCAAAATAAATTAACAAAAAAGCAAAAGGCGGCAGGAATATAACAAAATATGTATTTTTTAACTATTAAAAACCATTTAAGCACTAACTTAATGATAAGAATGAATAAATTGTTAAAAAATAAACTTAAGTGATAATTCAAAAAAATAATGTTTTAACTAAAAGGAAACATTTTTTACATAAAAAATAACTTTAAATGTGGCAACTTCAATTTTAATATTTTGTAGGGCCCCCTCGAGCTCGTGACACAGCTAAGCATCTTCTTGGCATGTTTTCTATTAGCGTATTGATGAATTCTTGCGGTATTCTATCCCATTCTTCTCGCACCGCTTCCGTGAGTTCATCTAGCATTGTGGGAGGACGAGCACGAGATCGCAACTGTCGATCAAGTTTGTTCCAAACATGCTCGAAGCAATTGCAATCTGGAGAATTAGGGGGCCATATCATTCTTTCAATATTATTGGTAACAATGATATCCTCGACGATGTGGGCTCGGTGGGAACGAGCATTATCGTCCACAAATACGAAATTTCTTCCAAAATTTCGGGCAAATGGTACAACTATTGGCAAAATACATAAGTTCCTATACCTCTCTGCATTCATGGATTGATTTCTCAAAACCATCAGCTCGGTGCGACCGTCAAATCTTATGCCACCCCAAACCGTAACACCCCCACCTCCAAATGGCACACGTGGGGCCATGTTCCTTTCAAGATACCGTTCTCCACGCCTCCTCCACACTAAAACTCTACTATCAGAATGATGTAGAGTGAATCTGGACTCGTCAGAGAAAAGGCATCTTCTCCAGTCGCGGGCCTCCCATGGTAAGTGATTTGCAGCCCACTGCCTCCTAGCGATCTTGTGTTGCCTGGTCAACAGTGGGCATATGGCCCTTCTTCTAGCCCTTACACCAAACTCGTGCAGCCTTCTTCTAACTGTTAGATTAGATATAACCACTCCTGTAGCTGCACGAAGATCGTTATTCAATGTCCTAGACGACTGAACTCCATTTAGTCTGACATGGAGTCTTAAATACTGATCTTGTGCAGGAGTTATACTCCTCCGACGGCCTCGCCCATGAGTAAATCTTACACTACCACTTCTACGAAATCGTATTGCAACTCTATTAATGACACTGTGAGATACATTATAAATTCTAGCCACTTCTCTGTTGGAATATCCATTTTGTATTAATCTTAGGGCATTGTTGATAATATCTTCACTAAGACGCGGCATTTTTATTAATTTAAGTTAGTTATCCCTAGTTTTAAGTCAGCAACAAACTGACAGATATAAACTAATATCAAAAAGTCAATGCCAACCTAACATTTTGTGTGAAATATTCCCCTAGCTCAAAAACATATTTCCATTAAAATTTAATCCAATAAATTAATAAAGTATCATAAGTTAAAATTTTAACAAAATGAACATTTTATTAGACTTGCTGCGTTAAATAAACTATAAAACATTTAAATTCGTCATGCTATGCATTACTAATTACTTAGACTAAGAGTAACATCAAACTTTTAATAGTGGACCACTTCAATTGAACAGCAGTACATATAGCAGTTACATATAATGTGTATGGACTAGAATGCGATTATTGTTTGTTGAAACTATTTACCCAAAGTAGGTACAAGTAAGTACAATTAGAAAATGGGTGTTTCGTCAACAGAATTTTCATTAGGGAAGAAAAAGTAATTTAACCCATCAACGGCTAGCGTTGCCATACGGCAACGATAGCAATTGTTAGTCTTAGTAGCTCCATCTAACAGCCAATATCATAATGATGAGCCAGAGCCTAGTTTTCTGCTTTTAGAATAGTTGCCGAACTGACGCGTGTATATTGTTTTCACGTGGTGTTCTGTTGTTCTGTGGTACACGTGATTAAAAATATTGTTTCTATATTCGAGAACAACGATGGACTTCAGGTTAGAGTAAGTATATAAACAATTATAAAATATTGACTAAAATAAATAATTCCTGAATAAACTTATCGTAAAGATGTGTTTTGAGGTTAGGATATATTGTTTCATGCAGAAAGATTTATTAGTCTAGTAAAATTAGATCGAATAGGTAGGTGTTGCCGTACGGCAACGCTAGCCACCTATGGGTGCAAATGTTTATGCATTTCATTTTTATTTCTAGACGAGGTTTTTCGTTGGAAGAAGCGATAAATATGGCTTACAATGACGAAATTGATCCCGTGCAAATCTATATCGAGCCACCCGAAGCGAACGTTCTCACAGACGAAGATTCAGGAGAAGAGGATGAGGGCGCCTTACTGGATAACCTGAATAGACAACAACTACGTTCACAAGTTGAAATTGTCTTACCTGATAATGATAGAATAGATGGTACCCAAGAAAAAGTTGTCAATGAAAACTTGACTGAACGACCGCAAATTGCATACGAATTTACAAGACCTGGTAAAAACAAAATTACCTGGGGAAGTGGTGATATCGTTCCAAGAACTAGAGATTTTCCAGAACCGAATTACCTCAGATTTCGAGACCTTACATTTGTGGAAATTTTCGAAAAGTTCATTGATGACAATATCATAAAGTATCTTGTGGAAGAGTCGACCAGATATGCTCTTTTTTTAAATGAAGCCGATCCGAAAATTTCGCCAGAAGAAATGAAAAGCTTCATTGCAATTTTATACCTGACAGGATATTGCGAGCTACCGGGACGTGGTTATTATTGGGATTCACGAGTCGATATGAACAATCGTATGGTAAGCCAAGCAATGAGACGAGATAGGTTTAGACAAATATTGAAGTACCTACATTGCGCTGACAACACAAAGCCAGTTCCAAATGACAAAATGTGGAAGCTTCGGCCGCTGATGGACAAGGTCAAAGCTAATTTTTTGGTAAACTGGGTAGCAGAAAAATATTTGGATTTTGATGAATCCATGATAAAATACTTTGGCCGGCACTCCTGCAAGCAATTCATCCGCGGTAAGCCTATACGTTTCGGCTATAAAATGTGGTGCCTAAATACGCCGTCGGGCTACTTACTAAACTTTGACCTTTATCAGGGAAAGAATCCTTATGGTAATCCCTTGTACGAGAATGAATTTGGAAAATGCATAGCACCACTAATAAACATGATCGATGAATTCTCTGAGCCAATGCGTAAGTTACCATTTAGTTTCTACTTCGATAATTTGTTTACGGGCTTCAATGTTTTGCACTACCTAAAAACAAGGGGATTTGATGGTACAGGTACTATCAGGGACAACCGTTTACCCCAGTCTTGCCCATTGCCTTCCAAAACTGCTTTTAAAAAGAACAGAAAAAGAGGCGAATATACATCGGCGTTGGACAAAGAAGATGGCATTATTGTAGTGAAGTGGTTAGATAATGCTCCAGTTTCAGCAGCATCTACTTGTCACGGAATTTCACCAATTTCGCAGGTGAAACGCTATTCTCAGTCTGAGAAAAAAATAATACAGATAAATAGACCCTCTATTATAACAGAATATAACCGTTTCATGGGTGGAACCGATTTATTAGACGAAAATATGAATAGATATCGCATCAGCATTAGAAGAAAAAAGTGGTGGTGGGCTATATTTACCTGGCTGTTAGATGCCTCAATGACCAACGCATGGGATATCACACGCAAGGCAAAATCAATCAATGTTTCACAATTGGAATATAGAAGAGAGATTGTGCAAACCTACTTGACTAGTTATAGAGTTGCACCAAGAGGAGCAGGAAGACAGTCGACTTCCAAGTCAAGCGTAACGTTACACCGTATATCCGATGATGTTAGGTATGACGGTAGAGACCATTTATTGATTTCCAATCCCGACAAGAAACGAAGAAGATGTGCAGGAGAAGGCTGTTCGTCAATCGTGAGAACAATTTGTAAAAAATGTAACATAGGTTTATGTTTAGAATGTAATTTGATGTTTCATAACAAATAAAGAAACTTGATCCTGTATTTGGCTAGCGTTGCCATATGGCAACGCATATTTTTATAGAGAAAAACACATTTTTTTTTGCAAAATTTACTTTTTATGTATAAAAACATGTTTATGAATAAAACTCTTGGATATGAACACTTTTTGTCCAAAAAAAAAATTCCGCCGTTTAAGGGTTAATTTGATATCCAAAAAAATACCTTCAAATGTATAATTCAATATATTGCATCACCGAAATAGTAACAGTTTGCTATATTATTAAGATAAACTTATACAATATTTAAAAGAGTTCTTCATAATTAAAATAAATCATTCAAATGCAAAACTTTTAGCATACGCATTATGGAACTGGAACGCGTATATATCAAAACAGTCAGATTTATTCACAGATATTCTACCCATAACAGATTATTAGAAGCACAAAGAAATAAGGAGTTGGATTTAATACCATTTTAACTCCGCTGCGGGGTTCCCTCGCGTCCAAATAGGCCATGAATTAAAACAACTCTACAACATTGTTAGATTAACTCCTTTGGTAAACTAAAGTGTAACTAGAGAATACAATCCTGGGAAACCGAATCCCGGGATCTCGGGATCCCGGCCGTGTTTTGATCCCGTAAATCCCGGGCCTGTACTTGGCTAATCTCGGGATTTTCGGGATTGCGAGCTTGCATTCCGTAATCCGTTGCACCTTGACCATGACCTTACCTAGATTATATTAAAAGCACTTATTACATAAAGACAAAAAATTAACCATAGGTACGCCGTACGATAAAAGAACTACACAGGCACAGCCCAAATAATATGTAACTCAGAAGGTACTTCCCCGCACAGCATACTTTAATACAATATTGTTAAAGTAATTCCAAAAAGGGCCAACAGGGGAATCACCCAATCACCTCAAATGATATATCATAATATTGTTGCGAGGGATTCCCCGTCGGGGATTCCCTGTACGAAAGTATAAATATGCTTACTAGGATTTACTTTTTTCATTTATTATTCTACAAGAGACAAGGTTACGCAGGTTACGTCATTTAAACTTAAAAGTTAATTACCTGAAAATGTTATTTTAAATGGCGGCAGACTTTTTTCAACATAAAAAAAAATGATACGTCGTCAGCGTGGAGTTATTTTTTAGTTGCGAAAGACGGGAATAGTGCTAAATGTAAGCGATGCCCTGCCATTCTCAAGACTTTGGATGGATCAACTAAGGGATTACATAAACATCTGTCATCAAAACATAACATTAATATTTTAGCTAACGTTAATCGTTTAACAGCTTCAACAAGTCAAGATTCTGAAAATCTGAACACAGCACCGCCGCCAGCTAAACGAAAGTTAGAAGATTATTTTACTAAAAGTGCCGACGATGGTCTAGATGATCTTTTGGAAAGAATGATTGCATTCGATGGATTTCTATTCAGTGTATTCATAACTTCAGACGATTTGAGAAAATTGCTCTTAGCGAAATACACGGATTTACCTAAATCAGCCGTCACAATTCGTGCTATGAATTACAGTAAAAAATCAGAAAGCAAGTAACTGCAGAATTAAAACATTTGAAAAGTGCAGGTGAAAGATTCAGTCTATCTTTCGACGAGTGGACATCAACGTCCAATAAACGATACATGGCTGCCAACGTTCATTCATATAAAAAAATTTGGAGCTTAGGACTCGTTCCTATTCAGCGAAGTATGACGGCTGAAAATTGTATTCGTATATTGAAAGATATTCTAAGTAAATTTGATATTTCCCTGGGAACTGATATCGTGGCTACTGTAACCGATTGACCGAACCGATGAACTGAACAGATAATAAAGGTGGAAGAGCTTGTTTGCACTGAACAACAACTGTGTCTCGCACATGGTATAAATTTGGCCGTCTGTAATGTGCTTTATAAAATAAAGAATTATTTTCAAGACAGGCAAGACAGCCCTACCTCAGACTCAGATGATACTATAAATGAACCAGCTGTGACTGCTGATTATATGAACGATAGCGATGATGATGACAATTTAGAAGACTTAGACTGTCCAGAATCAGGTTTATTCTAAATGTCACAAAATGAATTTGCGCGAGAACACATACCATAGTTAACGAAAGATGAAAACATTAATGAGCTGATAAAGAAAATCTGCAAAGTTGTAGTGTATTTCGAAACATCACCATTGAAAAATGAAACAGTACTTCAAAAATATGTGATGATTGAAAATAAAGAAAGCTGTTACTTCTTTTGGACTGTAAAACCAGGCAGAATAGTCTTTTAACCATGCTGGAATGATTATCTCTTTTAAAAACCTGCATTCAAAAAGTTCTTATAGATCTCAATCATCCAATCCGTTTAGAAGATGCTGATTTTGGCTTGGTAAATAAAATTACTGATGTTCTGATCTCAATTAAATTAACAGTAGAAGCAATCTCTCGACGAGATGCTAATTTATGCGCGGCTGATACCGCTCTGAAATTTCTTATACTCGTAAAACAATTGTCTAGGAAAACTCAGCACTCTCCAATAAAATGAAAACATCCTTAGTGGAACGTATAAAGCAACGACGAAACGACGATTTAACTGATGTGCTGAATAATTTACAAAATCTACGAAAAGATGATGAAAATCAGTTTTTATCGGATTTGGAATGGCTTGACTTATTTCCAGTTCCTACACAGGCTGAAGTGAGGGCCCAAATAAAGAGCATTGTTTAAAGACTAAATAGTCGAGATGCCACGGGAGAGGATAAAAGGTCAGGATCACAAACAGATGATGAGCCAAGGCAACAAACCTCCCAACGCCAATTGACACTAAAGGAAAAGTTACAGCTGGAAATTAATAAGAGCATGGAATCTCCAGATCCCGAAGTACAAAATGAATCGGGGCTGGCAAATAGTATTAGAC
This sequence comes from Melolontha melolontha, assembly GCA_935421215.2. NCBI lineage: Eukaryota > Metazoa > Arthropoda > Insecta > Coleoptera > Scarabaeidae > Melolontha > Melolontha melolontha. Next base: position 227,596,633 of record OW285236.1, on the reverse strand, counting down.
GCGAAGTGAGCCTGTTCGAAAATGGAGGAGTTCGTGGATATCACTTAGAATTAGCATATAAATATCTATTGTCTATTCCTCAATCCAGTGTAGAACATGAGCGAGCGTTTTCAGTTGCTGCTTATGCTGGCAAAAAACTACAAAGCAGGCTTGGAAGTCAAACATTGGATGCTTTGATATTTCTGTGATTGTATTTTCGAAATTCTAAATAGTTTTTTGTATTGTCTTTTTTGTTCCTTATTTTAGTATATTGTGTATTGTGTTGTGCAACAATATTAAAAAATAATTTTTAAGAAATTACTTAAGTTTTTCTTTCATTTGAGCCCATTTAAAAACCACATAGCCTAATCCCGGGATACCGGGATTACGCTTCAAAAATCTCCTAATCCCTGGATTGAGAAAATGCTCAGGATTGTATTCTCTACGTGGCACCGTCTTGCTGTAAAAACGCATACTCTCGTTCTTCCTCTGTCAGCTGCGCTACGAATGGTTGCAACAATTCTGTCACATACACTTCAGAGGTCACGGCGTTATTAAAGAAAATTGGGCCTACAATCCGTCGGTCTGAAACTGCACACCAAACGCCTATTTTCGCATCATGAAGAGGTACCTCAAAGCGTTCCTTGGAATTGTTCGTTGACCAATGACGAGTGTTTTGAGAGTTCAGGTACCCGCTAAGATGAAACCATGCCTCATCTGCGATAAAGTATAGATTCGGATCCAGATAACCATCAGCGACAACCATGAGTAACCATTCGCAATAATGTTGTCGTTTTGCATAATCCGTAGGATTTAATGGTTGCCACACTCTCATTTTGTACGCTCGCATATGCAACTGCTTCAACATGTTCTGGCATGATGTTCGATTGATGTTTAGTTGGAGAGATAGACGTCTAGTTGATTTCCGTAGACTCTTAGTATAGTCTCTTGAACACGTTGAATATTTTTCGGTGAACAAACCGTCATTTCACGGTTACGTTTGGCGTTAGCTACTGAACCTGTAGCTCTAAATTTAGTAATAATTTTCTGCACAACACTTTTAGAAGGAGCAGGCGTTTGTGGATACGTTATTGTGAACCTTTCATTTAATGTTACAAACGATTTACATTCCAAATAATTTTCAGCAATGAACAGTCTTTGTTCGATTGAAAACGGCATTATATAGGATCCTATTCGCAAGCACCATTTACAACTGACAACGCAACACTGGCGAACACAATATGACAGTTAACACGGAATGGCCGCTGAACATCACGTGACGCCTCTTGAGCGCTCGATTCAAGTATAACTCTGGGCCCATTTTATCTTGGCCACTCTGTATTATACAGGTGTCCAGAAACTCTCCTGACATACGAAGACCGGAGATTCCTCTGATAACTTTAAGAAAATTAAACCCAAATTCACCTAGTCCGAAAATGCTTCCTAAGGGAGCTAGAATTCTTTGAAAATGGCGCCTTGTTTGTTTTTTTTTAATTCCTCCAGAACGCTTCTATTTAGAAAAACAAAAAACTGGTATGCTTATTTATCCTCCAGAGATGAATCGATTCCATCAATTGCGAATTTCTAGTACCGGTCATAGGCGTCTGTTTTGGGTAGGTCAACGGTTATTTTAAGGCATAACTTTTTTGTCTTTAACTTTTAAGCATTTGTGACACTAGATTATTAAATTTTCAGGTATTCCAGTACTAAAATGTACTCTTACTTTAAGTCGGTAGGATACACCGTTTTCTAGAAAAATCGATTTGTAAATTTTTCTTTTTTTCTTCATTAAAGTTCAATTTATTATGTACCTACTTATTTTTAGCGACGAAGTTGGCTTGGACTATTAAGGCATGGATGAAAATTAATTTAATAAATTAAAAACAAATTATTTATTACAATGGAACGAAACTAACAAAAAAAGAACAAGTATCAAAGGTAGATGTTACAAAAGTTGCTCGATGTGATGACCATTAGTCTCTATGCATAAGTTTACCCTTTTGCTTAGAGAACGCCGAATTCATGCAAAAATTCCAAAGTTATTTCTAAATTCGTTGCAAGCATCTTGTATCCTTAGCCAGAGTTGTGCGCGATTTTGTATCGGAACGGAATAAACAAATGCTTTTATGTATCCCCAAACACAATAATCGCAAGGATTCAAATCCGGCGACCTTGCTGGCCAAGCAACTGGACCGCCTCTTCCAATCCAATGGTCTTCGTAGTTATTATCTAGAAAGTCTCGTACATTCCTGCTAAAGTCGGCCGGATAGCCGTCCTGTAGAAACCATAAGTTTTGCCGAATATTTAAACGCACCTCATCTAACAAATCAGGTAAAATATTTTGCAGGAAATGTAAGTAATCAGCACCATTTAAACGAGCAGGTAATTCCACAGGTCCAAGTAGATAATCGTCAACTACTCCTATCCAGACGTTTATGCTAAACCTATGCTGATGCTTAAGTTCTTGAACAACGTGGGGATTGTCACCAACGTACGAATAATAATGTGCATTATGTACATTAAAAATTCCATTTTTTGAGAATGTAGCTTCGTCACCAAACAAAATGTTCCTGAAGAAATCTTCATCTTGATTTTTCTGATTTTTTAACCATCTAGCGAATTCTACGCGAGCAGGAAAATCTCCTTCTAGCAGTGCTTGCACCTTTGTAAAATGAAAAGGATATAAATTTTCTTTGTGTAAGATATTTCCTACGGAAGATTTTGAAATTGTGGGGTACATGGCAGATAGTCTTCGAACGCTAATTTCTGGATTTTCCTCAACTTCCATTAAAATAACATCTTCATGTTCTGCTGTTACATCATTATGTCCCCCTGTTTCATTATTTTTTGGGACCACTGAACCTGTTTCTCTTAATCGCTGATGAAGAGCTGTAAATGTTGAGTGAGTGGGATGCTGACGATTGGGAAATTTTTCAGCGTATCTACGTTGCGCCGCTCGAGCGTTACACCTCATTTCGCCATAAACCAAATGCATATCGGCGTATTCCTCATTAGTAAAAACCATTTTTTTTAAATTGAAATCGTTGTGTTTGAATAACACAAAGTAAAAAATGAAAAGACAAACGTCGCGAACTGACAACAATTTGACAATGAAAAACGTAGGTTTTACTTCTGTTGGCAGTTCAGAGCTAACTATTGCAAAAAATAAAAATATTGAACTTTAATGAAGAAAAAACGAAAAATTTACAAATCGATTTTTCTAGAAAACGGTGTATCCTACCGACTTAAAGTAAGAGTACCTTTTAGTACTGGAATACCTGAAAATTTAATAATCTAGTGTCACAAATGCTTAAAAGTTAAAGACAAGAACGTTATGCCTTAAAATAACCGTTGACCTACCCAAAACGGACGCCTAGACCGGTACTAGAAATTCGCAATTGATGGAATCGATTCATCTCTGGAGGATAAATAAACATACCAGTTTTTGTTTTTCTAAGTAGAAGCATTCTGGAGGAATTTAAAAAAAAATAAATACAAGGCGCCATCTTCAAAGAACTCTAGCTCGCTTAGGAAGCATTTTCGCACTAGGTGAATTTGGGTTTAATTGTCTTCAAATTATCTGAGGAAACTCCGGTCTTCGTTTGTCAGGAGAGTTTCTGGACAGCCTGTATATGCATACCCCTGCAATATGAAAAATGATTGTATTTAAAAATAATATAGTGTAAAGGGGTACCGTCTTGTATTTTTATAAATTTAGAGCAAGGCATATTAAATTTCAGGTTATTGTTGACCGAATAGAATATCCTATTATTATATATCGCACAGTGTTATGAAAATCCTTTAACTTTTTAATTGATGCCATGACCTCATAAAATTCATCAACATGTAAACTTGTTATTCGAAATATTAAATATTCGTTTTTCTTTCTATACGGTTCAGGAAAATGATTAATTAAAGGCGTTGCCACATATATGTGACGCAGGAATTTGTAGGTCGCGCGGTACATAGAGAGGAAAACATATCTTTCATCAGTAAATCATCTCCGAATTGGTTTCCACAATGTACGAGCTGTATATATTTGTAGATGTACGTATATGTGTATGTGCTTGTTTGAGATTTGTGTCCCTAAACGCTATGGAAGACATGCTGGTATTAATGTCGACCTCTGCGAACGCAACGTAAGGCAACACTGAATTGGCAGAGTACGTTAGCAGTTCCATTCAATTTGGTCGGGGATGTATTTTCCTCTTTGTCCCGTTTTCTTGACTCCGGGAGAGACATTTATCTAAGAAACGATAAATGGAGGAAACTTTTAACAAGGTTTTCATTACGACGCTCACCTTACACTGCCTCATAATGCCGACTAGGAATCCTGCTCCTGCTTTCACCTCTTCTTCTTCTTCTTCCTCTCTTTTTTCTTATTTCGAGATTTATAACCTCTTAAATCCTCTTCGATCTTTAAATTTCAAAGTTAGTTACTATATCTTTACGGGGTCTAATAAAAAATTAAATTTATTGAGATACGAGACCCCATATCCCTTATTTCCCAGTTCATCTCTCGAAACGGAAAAGTTTCTTCGTTAAAAGAGGACATTGTTTTTCCGTTTCAGGTAGAATAAAAATAAATATTTTCCCCTAATATTTTTTTTGTGTTTGACGTCCGACTTAAGGCTACATAAATTTTGTTTTCCAAAGGAAAATTGGAAACATAGATTATTTCGGAGAAATACACTTGCTCGGGTTATATTTATTATTTTTTCAGTTATTTTTCTCTCTGAAATATCTATAAATGTTAGAAATAATATTATTAAATGTTCTTGATCCACCGGAAGCTATAATTAGAGTTGACGCAAGAGAATTATTAAGATACTTGGTAAAATACAGGCTTAGTTAAAAGTATGGAGACGGCGATTTATTGTCGTTAATATTCATTTTAGGGATTTATGTTCAATATAAAAGTTTGTTAGGATATTTTGATCTACATTTGAGAATATTTGAATTTTTTTTTTCTTAAATTGTTTTTTAGTTACGCCTGTCCGCGCATTTTTTTTTAAATGGGAGCTAGTAAATTTTACTCTACCATTCGATAGAGTTTTTTTTTCTCTTTCCAATAATATTTTTGTTTTGTTTAAATTCATTTTAATAACTTTTTTACAAGGAAAATTAAACAAATTAATAACAAAGTAAATTAAAGTAAGTGTTCAAATTGTCGTCCATTAGTAATTTGACAATGACCCAATCGATTTACAAAACCCCGAACAGAGTTCTGTAAAAAATCTCGGGTAGTTTCTTGTATCGTTCTGGTAATTCGGATTTGTAAATCTTCGACGTTATCGGGTTTATCTTTGTAAACTTTTTTTTTTACGTATCCCCAAAGAAAAAAATCTAAAGGACTTAAATCTGGCGAACGGGCTGGCCATTCAATGGTTCCTCGTCTTCCAATCCATCTGTCGGGAAAATCGTTGTCCAGATATTGACGAACATTTACACCATAATGTGGTGGGGCACCATATTGCTGGAACCAGATACTGTCATTGGGCAGGTGTTCATTGTTTTCGTGAGGATAGAGCGTAACACTAGCAGGTATTATTTCATTTTGCAATAACTGCAAATACAGAGCCGAAGTTAAATTACCATTGATGAAAAAGGGACCGATAACATGACCGCCTAGAATGCCAACCCAAACATTATCCTTTTGGGGATACTGCGTATGGTGCTCCAAAAATCAAGAGGGATTTGCCGATGACCAGTATCTGCAGTTATGTCTGTTTACTTCACCGGTAAGGCAAAAAGTAGCTTCGTCTGAGAAAAGAATATTGTTGACAAAATTTTCATTATTATTGCAAATATTTAACATTTCTTCAAAAAATTGTAATCTCCTATCAAAATCATCTTCGGTTAACTCGTGTACAAGGTGTACCTTATATGGTTTATACTTTTCACTTTTTAAAAACGACACGATCGATGACTGTGAAATATTGAAATTGGCCGCTAATTGATTGGTTGATAAATGGGGATATTCAGATACAGCCAATAAAATATCCAGTTTGTTATCATCGCTTTTTGCTGTTCTAGGTCTACCACTCCTTGGTAAATCTTTAACGCTACCCGTTTGTTCAAAGCGTGTTAAGGTTTTACCAACAACGGATTTAGAAATTGGATTTCTATTTGGATGCGTATCATAAATTACTAACGTCTTGTAAACTTCTGCGTCTATCTCCATAACCCAACATCATAAGTATTTCAATTCGTTCATGTTCACTTAAACTCGCCGTTGTTAATATTAACAGTAACAAATTGCACAAATGAATTATTTTTGTCAAATATTTGACGTACACAATATCCACTGATAAATTAACTCCTATATAAAAATGTCCATTTGCGGGTGACATTTTTGTCACTTTGACAGCGATAAAAACCTACATAGCTTTTTATTACCGATAAAAATGCTTCTTCCTCCGATAAAAATGCTTCTTCCTGTTACATATCTAGTAGCCCTGCATCACTTAATTTATTTTGGCAGCTGACAGGTAATAACTATTAAGTATCGTTGAACGTAAAATGTACGAGTCGGTTTGGGGAAATTTCAACAATTATCAAGAGATCAATACCGCAATACACAAGAAATACAAAATCGTCAATATGGAGACAATTTAAAAAGTTTTATTCATGTCGTTAATTTATCTTGCCAAAAAACACTCGAGCTTTTCTTTCAATCGGATAAATTTCTTTTTAACTCAATATTTTTCCAATCAGTAATTTCGCTCGAAAAACTTACATTAGAAAAAATCGCTCGACCTTTCGGTCTCGCAATTTTTTTATGTAAGTTTTTCTCGTCAACTTATTGGCAAAATAATTTCGTTACAAAGAGAAATTTATCCGATAAAAAAAAAAGCTCTTGTGTTTTTACTTATGATAAAATTATGTCGCTCAAGTTTGCTTATCGCTACGCTTCTGCCTATCTGCGATATATCGAACATCTGTTAAACACATGAACCGGTTTTTCTTATAAAAAAGTTATTAAAATAAATTTTTAAAAAACAAAAAAAAAATTGTAAAGAGAAAAAAAAACTATCGAATGGTAGAGTAAAATTTACTAGTTCCCATTAAAAAAAAATGCGCGGACAGGTGTAACTAAAAAACAATTGAAGAAAAAAATAATTCAAATATTCTCAAATGTAGATCAAAATATCCTAACAAACTTTTATATTGAACATAAATCCCTAAAATGAATACTAACGACAATAAATCGCCGTCTCCATACTTTTAACTAACACTGTATAACAAAAATGTTATGGGATGTAGCAGTCGGTGAAGCATTGTTTAGATATAGGTACACCTACTATAAAAAAAGAATAAAGAAGGCCTTAAGTTTACTTTGTAATTTCGTATTGTGATGTGAGTCATCAAGTCTTCAGGACCGGTGATATTGTGACCATTATATAAGAACTAGAAATGGTGGGAGACGAGGCATTCATTCATCAGTAATCGCCGTCGGGTTAATATTGTGATATAAATATGAAATAAATATTTAAATAAATACTGTTTTTATTAGTTATTAAGTGTATATGTTTTATTATAAATATAGTAAAAGGTTTTGTTTAAGTATAACAATACGTTAAGCACGTATAAAGCGTTTGTACAATATGAAACAAACATGTAAATAATTTACATATCTGTAACTATGCACATGGACAATACACCTCGTATTTTCAGCAATTACTTCTGCTTAATACATATGTTTCTGCCAATATAGGCGTCCTCAGCTAAGCTAGTGAAGCAATTTATACAAATTAATACAAACCTGTTATAAACAACTGGTTTGTATCTGTATTTAAATTTACTGAAATAGCCCGCAAAGATCAAGCAAGTTCCGTCCTATAAGAAGACAACTATTTAATAATTGACATCTTACGGGCGAAAGATACATTGTCCGGAGGGCTACCTATCGTTCGAACAGCTATGCTGCTACGGGAAACGATAAAATACGTATGTAGATGTAGTCCATTAACAACCTGCCAGATGGCGGTATATACGAAAAGGTTTTGTTTAAGTATAACAATACGTTAAGCACGTATAAAGCGTTTGTACAATATGAAACAAACATGTAAATAATTTACATATCTGTAACTATGCACATGGACAATACACCTCGTATTTTCAGCAATTACTTCTGCTTAATACATATGTTTCTGCCAATATAGGCGTCCTCAGCTAAGCTAGTGAAGCAATTTATACAAATTAATACAAACCTGTTATAAACAACTGGTTTGTATCTGTATTTAAATTTACTGAAATAGCCCGCAAAGATCAAGCAAGTTCCGTCCTATAAGAAGACAACTATTTAATAATTGACATCTTACGGGCGAAAGATACATTGTCCGGAGGGCTACCTATCGCTTTATACGCGCTTAACGTATTGTTATACTTAAACAAAACCTTTTCGTATATACCGCCATCTGGCAGGTTGTTAATGGACTACATCTACATACGTATTTTATCGTTTCCCGTAGCAGCATAGCTGTTCGAACGATAGGTAGCCCTCCGGACAATGTATCTTTCGCCCGTAAGATGTCAATTATTAAATAGTTTTCTTCTTATAGGACGGAACTTGCTTGATCTTTGCGGGCTATTTCAGTAAATTTAAATACAGATACAAACCAGTTGTTTATAACAGGTTTGTATTAATTTGTATAAATTGCTTCACTAGCTTAGCTGAGGACGCCTATATTGGCAGAAACATATGTATTAAGCAGAAGTAATTGCTGAAAATACGAGGTGTATTGTCCATGTGCATAGTTACAGATATGTAAATTATTTACATGTTTGTTTCATATTGTACAAACGCTTTATACGTGCTTAACGTATTGTTATACTTAAACAAAACCTTTTCGTATATACCGCCATCTGGCAGGTTGTTAATGGACTACATCTACATACGTATTTTATCGTTTCCCGTAGCAGCATAGCTGTTCGAACGATAGGTAGCCCTCCGGACAATGTATCTTTCGCCCGTAAGATGTCAATTATTAAATAGTTGTCTTCTTATAGGACGGAACTTGCTTGATCTTTGCGGGCTATTTCAGTAAATTTAAATACAGATACAAACCAGTTGTTTATAACAGGTTTGTATTAATTTGTATAAATTGCTTCACTAGCTTAGCTGAGGACGCCTATATTGGCAGAAACATATGTATTAAGCAGAAGTAATTGCTGAAAATACGAGGTGTATTGTCCATGTGCATAGTTACAGATATGTAAATTATTTACATGTTTGTTTCATATTGTACAAACGCTTTATACGTGCTTAACGTATTGTTATACTTAAACAAAACCTTTTCGTATATACCGCCATCTGGCAGGTTGTTAATGGACTACATCTACATACGTATTTTATCGTTTCCCGTAGCAGCATAGCTGTTCGAACGATAGGTAGCCCTCCGGACAATGTATCTTTCGCCCGTAAGATGTCAATTATTAAATAGTTGTCTTCTTATAGGACGGAACTTGCTTGATCTTTGCGGGCTATTTCAGTAAATTTAAATACAGATACAAACCAGTTGTTTATAACAGGTTTGTATTAATTTGTATAAATTGCTTCACTAGCTTAGCTGAGGACGCCTATATTGGCAGAAACATATGTATTAAGCAGAAGTAATTGCTGAAAATACGAGGTGTATTGTCCATGTGCATAGTTACAGATATGTAAATTATTTACATGTTTGTTTCATATTGTATAAATATAGTGTTGTAAATTACCGTTAGTTTTATTTAAAAGAACCCAGAAAGGCAAATATATTACAGTATATTGGTAGTACAAAAGAAATTAGAAATAATCATAATATTACGAAGCTGAAACTCAAAGCGACTTTAAAGATCACGAGCGGTCGAATTGACCACTACGGGTCTGCCAGTCTTAAACTTTACACATTGACGATGTCACAAATAAGAGGATTAATGAAAATTACAGAAGAAATATACTCCGCTATTAAGATGGAGTTTGATTTAAGCAAATTCAAAACACTACATACTAAAAAAGGAAAATTGAAATAGCCTGTTGCAAAAGAAATACTACCTGATGTTGAAATAGGCATTACAAGGGAACAATACATTTTCAAATACCTTTGTTTCCATCCAAAAAAAAAAACAAAAAAATCATGAACCACAATATCTAAAGACAAAACTAAAGCAATAGTATACCCGTGAACCAATCGCCATTTTCAAATCACATCTACATTCTAAAAATCTACAGGAGCAGCTAACCCTTTTCCAATATCCACTTTAACATTCTCATTTGGACTAATTAGGTGGACATAGACAGACATTAATAATACTAATTCCAAAACACGTGCACTTGAGGGTGCCAAACCTTAAACCTCTATTGAAATTCGTAAAAATATACAGAATGTTTCATTTAAAATGAAAATGGAAACATGGTTTCCGATTAAAAAAGGAGTTGGTCAGTTTTTTGGGGGTCAGTTTACGTTTAGGAAATTTTTGCTAGTTAAAATACATAAATATGTATTCAGCACTACTATATTTCGTTTACATTATATTTCTTTTTTTGAAAAAAAAATATTAACGGTATTTAATTTTAATCGTACATGACTTCTTCTTCTGTTTTGGGTTGGCCGCCAACACATCCAGGCACTTGAGCACACTGTTCATTGTACTATCTCCAATAGATCTCTCAGTTCCACTCTGTTAGTCTTGTGTCCTCGATAAAAGCTACTATCCTCCTCAGGGGAAATTTGAGTACGCTCAAAGGATCCAATAGATCTCTCCAGAAATATTTCTGTTCGAGTTCCTTCAGTTCCTTCAGAGTTCCCTCCTATACCTTACTATATTTAAAGATAAAGTTCCTCAAACGTGCATATTACATGAAGGCTAGTTTCCTTTTGTTTTTCACATCTCCTACACCAGGGCTCGCTAACCAAGCCCATGCCTCCTTAAAGGACAATGTGCTGTTATTAACCTGGTAATGACTATTGAAGAGTTCGGATTTTTAACGGTTCGAATTATTGACTTTCGAATTATCGACGCCCTACTGTAGAGGATTCAATGAGTATATTTATATCCGAATCAGCGGCGATTTAGCAGGAAATGATGTTTACTTTTTCATTTTAAATGAAATATGCTGTATATTTTTACGAATAATACGAATAATAGAACCAACACTAGAAGAACAACAGCATGGATTTAGAAGAGGTAGAAGTGCACAAGATCTAATATTCATAGTTAGACAATTAGGAGAGAAATTTCTGAAAAAAGGAAAGGAAATACATATCTGCTTTATCGACCTACGAACGGCGTTCGATAGAATTAAAAGAGAAGACATCTGGAAAGCTCTAGAAAACAGGGGGATAGAAGGATATATTATCGATACAATAAAGGCCCTGTATAAAGGTAATAAAAATAAAGTTAGAACACATAACGAAGAATCAACAGAATTTTAAACAAAAATAGGATTAAAACAGGGTTGTGTTCTTAGCCCTCTTCTATTCACGATATTAATGGACGATGTTATAAAAAATTGTAAACAGAGATGTGAGAAACTGATAGTGGGTAGCTGGAGAATGCACCAAAGTGCCCTACGCGAATTATTGTTCGCAGACGACATGATTGTAGTAGCAGATTCAGAAAAGAATCTACAACAGAATCTAAATATATACCAATCAGAATTCAGAAAAATAAACATGAAAATTAACATAAGCAAAACAAAAACGATGATAATGGCAGGAAAGGAAAAGATACAACAAAATATCCTTAGGGGGAAGACAACTAGAACAAGTTAAAAGTTTCAACTATTTAGGCACAGTAATAGAAGAAAATGGAAGGATAGATAAAGCAATAGCAGAGAGAATAGGAAAGATAGGAATAATTTTTAACATGCTTAAAGATACATTTTTTGGAAAAAAGGAAGTATCAAAGGAAATAAAAACAGAGATATATAAAAAAGTAGTAAGACCTTCACTAGTATACAGTTGTGAGTCTTGGACGATTTCAGATAGAAACAAAAGCAGAATAACAGCAGCAGAAATGAGATTCCTGAGAAAAATTGAAGGAAGTACAAGGAAAGACAGAATTAGAAATGAGGTAATACTACAAAGAAGGAACCTGAAACCGGTTAAGAGAGTTATTGAAGAAAGACAGCTGGGTTGGTTAGGACACTTGCACCGGATGCACGAAAATAGACCATCAAAACAGGTGTATGAAGCCAGAGTACAGGGAAAGAACAGAATAGGAAGACCTAGAATACAATGGGAAGAACAAGTACGACAGGCAGCCGCAGAACGTGGTATACAATGGTGTGAAACAAGGAACTTGGCACAGAACAGAAACTTGTGGAAGGAAAGAATAAATGCAATAGTAACTTGAAATGTAGTAATAAAATCCGACACCTAACGGTATAAGGATGTATAGTTTAAATAAATAAAAATTTTTACGAATTTCAATAGAGGTTTAAAGTTTGGCACCCTTAAGTGCACGTGTTTTGTCATTAGTATTATTAAGGTCTGTCGGTGTTCATCTAATTATTCCAAATGAGTATAGTAAAGTGGATATTGGGAAAGTGTTAGTTCCTCTTGTTAGGTTTTTAGAATTTAGATATGATTTGAGAATAGCGATTGTTCCACGGGTGTATTGTTGCTTTAGCTTTATCTTTAGATATGTGTGGTCCATGTTTTTTCTTGTTGGATGTAAGTAGAGAATACAATCCCGAGCATGTTTTTCAATACCGGTATTCCGGGATTTTTGAAGCGTAATCCCGGGATCCCGGGATTAGACTATGTGGTTTTAAATTGGACTCAAATGAAAAAAAAATTAAGAAATTTCATAAAAATTATTTATTAATATTGTTGCACAACACAATACACTATATGTATACTAAAATAAGCAACAAAACAGACAATACAAAAAACTATTTAGAATATCGAAAATACAATGACAGAAATATTAAAACATCCAATGTTTGACTTCGAAGCCTGCTTCGTAGTTTATTGAAAACATAAGCAGCAGCTGAAAACGCTCGCTCAGGTTCTACACTGGTTGGAGGAATAGACAATAGGTATTTATATGCTAATTCTAAGTGATATCGACAAACTCCTCCATTTTCGAACAGGCTCATTTCGCGTCTAATTCTATTTACCAACTCCAATTCATTTTGTACTTCAGGATCTTGGGATTCCATGCTCTTATTAATTTCCAGCTGTAACTTTTCCTTTAGTGTCAATTGGGGTTGGGAGGTTTGTTTCCTTGGCTCATCATCTATTTGTGATCCTGACCTTTCTTCCTCTTCTGTGTCATCTCGATTATTTAGTCTTTTAACAATACTCTGTATTTACGCCCTCACTAAAGCCTGTGTATGAACTGGAAATAAGTCAAGCCATTCCAAATCCGATAATAACTGATTAGTCATCACCTTTTCGTGGATTTTGTAAATAATTCAACACACCAGTTAAATCATCATTTCGTCGTTGCTTTATACGTTCCACCAAGGCTGTTTTCATTTGATTGGCGAGTGCTGAGTTTTTGCTAGACAATTGTTTTAAAAGAAATTTCAAAGCGTAATCAGCTGTCCATAAATTAGCATCTCGTCGACAGATTGCTTCTACTGTTAATTTAATTGGGGTCAGCACATCAACAATTTTATTTACCAAGTCAAAATCAGCACCTTTTTAACGGATTGTATGATTGAAATCTATAAGAGCTTTTCGAATGCAGGTGTTTAAAAGAGAAAATCATTCCAGCATGGTTAAAAAACTATTCCATCTGGTTTTACGGTCCAAAAGAAGTGATAGATCTTTTTCATGTTCAATCTTCGCATATTTTTGAAGAACTGTTTTATTTTTCAATGGTGATCTTTTGAAATATACTACAACTTTGCGGATTTTCTTTATCAGCTTATTAATGTTTTCATCTTTCGTTATCTCTGGTATGTGTTCTCGTATGTAGTCTGGTATTTGTGACATTAAGTCCTGGACAGTCTAAGGTCTTCTAAATTGCCATTATCATCGCTATCGTTCATATAATCAGCAATCACAGCTGGTTCATTTATAGTATATTCTTAGTCTGAGGTAGGACTGTCTTGCCTGTCTTGAAAATAATTCTTTATTTTATCAAGCACATCACAGACGGCCAAATTTTTATGATACTACTATGTGCGAGACACAGTTGTTGATGAGTGCAAACAAGCTGTCCCACCTTTACCATAACGTTTGGTCCATCGGTTACAGTAACCACGATATCAGTTTCCAGGGTAATATCAAATTTACTTAGACGCTCTTTCAATATACAAAGACAATTTTCAGCCTTCATACCTTCATGAACAGGAACGAATACTAAGCTCGTCGACAGATAGACTGAATCTTTCACCTGCACTTTTCAAATGTTTTAATTCTGCAGTTACTTGCTTTCTGACTTTTTCACTGTAATTCATAACACGCTTTCGAATTGTGATGGCTGATTTTGGTAAATCCGTCTATTTCGCTAAGAGCAATTTTCTCAAATCGTCTGAATTTATGAATACTTTAAATGGAAATCCATCTAATGCAATCATTCTTGCCAAAACATCATCCAGGATATTGTCGGCACTTTTAGTAAAATAATCTTCTAACTTTCGTTTAGCTGGCTGCAGCGCTGCGTTCAGATTTTCAGAATCTTGACTTGTCGAAGCTGTTAAAGGATTAACGTCAGCTAAAATCTTAATGTTATGTTTTGATGACAAATGTGTATGTAATCCCTTAGTCGATCCACCCAAAGTCTTGAGAATGGCAGAGCATCCCATACATTTAGCACTATTCCCGTCTTTCGCAACTAAAAAATAACTCCACGCTGAAGACGTATCACTGTTTTTTTTTATGTTGAACAAGTCTTCCGCTAATTAAAATAACTTTTTCAGATAATTAACTTTTAAATTTAAATGTCATAACCTTCATAACGTTGTCGCTGGTAGAATAATAAATGAAAAAAATAAATCCTAATAAACGTATTTATACTTTCGGGAATCCCTCGCAACAATATTATGATATATCATATGAGGTGATCGGGTAATTCCCCTGTTGGCACGTTGGGGAATTACTTTAACAGTATTGTATTGAAGTATGCCAGGCGGGGAAGTCCCTTCTACGTTACATATTATTTGGGCTGTACCTTTGTAGTTCTTTTATCGTACGGCGTACCTAAGTTTGATTTTTTGTCTTTATGTAATAAGTGCCCTTGTAAGGTCATTGTCAAGGCGCAACGGATTGCGGAATGCAAACTGGCAATCTGGAAGATCTCGAGATTAGCCTAGTACAGTCCCGGGATTTACGGGATCAAAACCCGACCGAGGTCCCAAGATCCCGGGATTCGGGATCCCGGGATTGTATTCTCTAGCTGTAATACATGCGCTTCAAGTTTGAGAAACTGATTAAATCGTAAAAAAGACGATATGTGGTTTGCTGTCCCAATGGTCACAAATCATGTTTATGATTGCTAGTTTCTGCCTGATACCTCGTGTTGGGCAAGGTACAGGTATATCCAAGAAGAAAAAGTCGGTTATCAACTACCCAAAAATACCATCTGCTGTGAGACCTGTTTCCCATATTGACAAACATGTAAACTGCTGAGCTGTAAGTGATGAGCATTGCGAACGTTTCCATCAGGACATGTCAACACCAAGGTAAAGGTACCAGGGAAACTGGAATGCTTCCATGCTTGCCGACTACTGTTGAACTCATGTTATAGATGCAATTTACAAAATAATAGCAAAAAGACGACTCATTTAGTGACTCTAAAAGTGTCTAAAAGTATCCTATTTTTAATTATTTTCCTAAAAATAATATAAAAAAACCTTTTTCTTGAAAACTTCGACCAAGTTATTTTTGTATTCAGCGCCCCAAAATTAACGAAAAAAGAAATACACTTTTCAAACAATATACAACAAATAAACTAAAATTTGTTGCCCAATTTTTATTGTTATTATTATTTTATCGCAATATATAAGTACCATAAACTAGATAAACTCGTCACTTGAACACATGAACCTGTGAAACGTTATTACTCACGGTCGACAAGGCACAGTTTTTCACAAATTTTCATCAAATATAATCTTTGGTTTACAGAAAATTGACAAAATTTTTGAAAAGGATAAAATGGATTTTATATTTATATTAACTAAGGTAATCCTTTTTTCATGAAAGATTTTAATACGCTTAAATTCGTACATGAATATTTCTGAAACTAATCTAATTCCCTGAAGCGTTTATTCGGGAAAATTAAATACCTTTTTCGACAGGTAGAATATTTGATGTAACGGTTTTTGCGAAATTTAATTCGCTTTAATTCTGTCCGCCGTCCGCGATTTGACTGTAAAATACGAATAAATTCTATTGTTATGTGAATTAAAGCCTTTTCCTGTTTCATATAATTAATATCGGAAACATTTTCAGCATCACTAAATATTTTTTTTTGTTAAATCATAACGAAGTCTTTTATTTGTTCACAAACACACACATAGACACGCTTATATACACTGTGCTTTTAATACAGTTGCGGATAAATAAACTATACAGCAAAGGAAAATCACTGTTAATTGTGAATTAATATAATATGTTAAACCTCATCTCACAGTTCTCAAAAGCTCGCCAGGAGTATCAGAAAATCTTTATACCTAACAAGTGTTCATTTGAAAAGTCAACCTAGTAGCATGTGATTTACTGAGAACATTTTGAAGTATGTCGTAAATTAAAATTTACTACTTAACCTACGAAGTCGTATATTTTGACAGTTTCATACATACAAATAAATAACAAATAATAGGTATTTATTGAAAACTATAACAAATGTTGAAAATGTTGTCCTTCAAGATCAATGCACTTTAAAATCCTCCATTCAAAATTTCTGATGATATTCTGCAACAATACTGGATTGTTATTAATTTCCATGCATTTCTGTTCGAGTCTCTGTAGCATATCATTCAAATTCCATATAGGTGTTCGAAATATGTTATTTTTTAGATAAGGCCACAAAAAGAAGTCGCAAGGTGTTGAATCGCATGAACGTGAAGGCCAGGCAATTTCAGTATTTCGACTAATTATACGCTCATCAAAATATCCTCTTAAATAATCCAAAGATTCTGCAGCACAGTGACAAGGTGTTCCGTCTTGTTGGAAATATGCATTTTGAAGTTCATCATCATGCAACTGATTTACAAATGTTTGTAAAATTTCCGTACAGTACCTTTGAGCAGTTAACGTTACCTGAAAAAATATTGGTACAATGATTCGCCTTTGGCTTATAGCTGCCCAAACACCAATTTTCTCTGGATGTAGCAATTCTTCATTAATTACATGTGGATTTTCACTACTCCAAATTCTTGTATTTTGTGAATTTAGGTATCCCGTTTTATAAAACCATGCTTCATCAGTAAAGATGACTCTTTGCGAAAGTTGTCCATTATTGTTCATATTTACAAACCAATTACAAAACTGTAGTCTACGTGGGTAATCAATTTCTAACAATTCTTGAACTGCTGTGACACGGTATGGATAAAGTTGCATATCTTTTTTTAATAACTTGTGAGTTGTACCAACAGAAAGGTTTATTTGTTGACTCAAATGTCGAACAGATGTTTGTGGTTCATTTTCTTTTATTTCTTCAACACGATTGACAACTTGAGGTGTACGTTTCTTAACTGCTACGCTGCCTGATTTTCTTAAGAGACTACCAGTTTCAGAAAAAAGTTTTAAAGTTCTATTCAAAGTATTCTTAAATTGTAAATAATCTATTATAAAATGTGGAAACTCAACTTGAAATTCTATCATGCAATCTTGAACTGAATAAACCCATAAACCATCAATTTTATTACCACTTCGAAAATAACCCTGGATTAATACAAATTTATGTACTAAAGTGAAAGCCATTTTAAAACTGAGAAGCAATTTATTTAAACCAGAATCGACGCACGATTATTTTATGCACTAACTGACATTTGTGATTGACATTATCAAATGTCATTTGGATTTACGTTTACGGAACAACAAACACATATTAATATATTTGCGTTTTATTCTATCAAAATTTCAAAGTAACCTAAATTGACTTTTCAAATGAACACTTGTTACAAATTGAAATACAAGTTTTCTAAACTCAATCGACCTTTTAGTAGTTTATGTATTAATTGTTAGAAAGTTTATAACAAAGACACCATTAAGCAATTAACGAGAAAGCTACCAAGGAGAGTAAGATCGGGTGATCTGGGTGGCCATGCAACAGGACCACCTCAACCAATCCATCTTGGATAATTGACGTTAACCCAATTTCGGAAAGCAATTCCGAAATGTGGTGGTGCCCCATCCATGTGAAACACATGTCTCGTCGAACATTAAGTGGGACATCCTTTAAAAGACCTGACAGTTCGTCAATAAGAAATTGAAGGTAATTGTCCGCATTTAACTTCCCAGGAAGAACGGCAGGACCAATCAACAAGTCATCGATTAGGGCCGCCCAAACGTTAATAGAAAATTCATGTTGAACTGGTCGTATAGCTTTGGGATTTTATGATGAACACTTGTGCAGGTTTCTCAGATTTGTAACACCACTTCTCGTGAACGTAGATTCATCTGTCCAGAGCACTGTAATGTCCAGGTAGAATAAACTAGACGAGTATAGGGGTCTGCCCCAAGCAAACCGTGTCCCCTGCGATGGTGATATGGATATAAGCCTTCACGTTTTAAAATTCGCCAAACTGTCGTTCGTGGCACTCCTAGTTTTCTAGCGATTCGACGTACACTGAGAGTTGGATCCCTTGTAACAATAACTACTGCTTCTTCCTCTAAGTCTGCAGGCAAATTTACTCTTCGGTTGAAAAGATAATCACGAAGTCCGCATTCCCGAAATTATCTGTGTACTTCCAGAAACGTTCTGTAATGAGGAATGCGCCTATCGGGAAACTTATGTCGGTATTCAATAACTGCTTGACGTGCACTGCCGTTACAGTAGCCATACACAAAATGCATGTCTGCATACTCTTGAGAAGAAAATCGGTAAGGCATTTTGAATAAAGAAAACGTGTCCACTCACTAATAAGTTATTGTATGAACTGAAACGTAATGTAATCCTTTATTAAAAAATGCAACGTTAACATTCATCTGAACTTTATTGTATGATATTCATGGTTCAGCACTTACGAAATAAGTAAGAACCTTCTTTATCATAAATCAATTTCCAGTACTCTTTTTTTGCAGATCTCCAAGAAATTACTGTATGCACTACGACACGTGTTTATTTATTTTAAGATAACATTTTATTATGCGACGTTAACAATCACAGGCCTGCTATTGAATCGTATAACTTTTTTTAAATAAAATCAGTTTGTATTGACTTTAGGATTACATATTGTTTCATGATCTGACAATCACATTCATAGATCTGTAACTTTAAAACAAATAAAAATGGATATACAAGTTTTACGTTTTTCTTACTTGAAATGAAGCCTACTTTACACTCCTAAAATTTGAACATAGCGATACGGGCCACTTGTACAGAAGTGGCTAATAAACCGGAGAAATAGATGAGTTATTATCTTTGTCCCGACATAATATAAGAAACAGTGCGTTTGTATAATAAGTAATTTAGTTGCACCAAAGGCTCGATCGATATATAAGAAAATCTAAAATCACAGACATTAACAGAAGAGCTCTACCAAGAATAATTCGGGAAAATACATGTGCTAACTACGGACAACTCAGCATATTATGTAGTGAAGTAATTGGAAAACGTGTTTCAAGATCGTCATGCCGTAGAGAAGCTCAAAATTTGGGATTTGGTTCATACAAGGTCTGCGTATTCCACGAGTTAAAAATTTACAAAAAAAGTATTTATTTCTTTGCGCTAAAGAAAATAGATTGAAACGGGCTAAAGAACATTAAAATTGACTCCCTGAGCAGTGGAATCGAATTCACTGGTGTCTCGATTCGAAGCTTCTGTAGACGATAGACGAAGCGGAGTCATTCGACAGAAACACGAAGCGTATCAAGCAGAATGCTTAAAAGTGGAGGTAAAATTTATGGTATGAAGCTCAACGTCTGCAAAAGGTGTCGGAAAACTACACTTTATTGACGGGATCATCAATACAGAAAAATATTTAAATATTTTATCAGATTTATTATTACCAAGTATGAAAGATGCTTTGGACGATGGAGAGGACTTTATTTTCCACCAAGACGGCGCAGGCTATCATACGTCAAAAAGAGCTTTCAAATGGTGCTCAGACTATAATATTCCACTCTTAATGTGGGTGTTCAGTAGTTCTGATTTGTCATCCATAGAAACATTGTGGTATAATATGAAGAAACAGTTGCCTGCCAGTCCTGCAAGAACAATCCCAGAATTTGAAAAAATTGCTAGAAATTGAGACGAATTTGCCAAAATTAATAACTTATTTTGAAAATCAAAATCTCATATTAAATGATGGATTAACCACATTAGATGTGGCTATTAATAATTTGGAAAATATAGCAAGTAACTTCGGATGCGGCTTTCGCAGTTTTTAATAGTAATCCAGATTTAATAACATTGCGGCATGTGTGGACGGGGACAATGCCTCAAAATACTGCTAAATACGCTGAAATAATAGAATATTTCGAGTTTGCACCTATAATCAATTGCGATTACAGAATACAATCCCGGGATCTCTAGATCCCGGCCGGGTTTTGATCCCGTAAATCCCGGGTCTGTACTTGGCTAATCCCGGAATTTTCGGGATTGCCAGTTTGCATTCCGTAATCCGTTGCGCCTTGACAATGACCTTACCTAGATTATATTAAGGGCACTAATTACATAAAGACAAAAAATCAACCTAAGGCACGCCGTACGATAAAGGAATTTCACAGGTTACAGCCCAAATAATATGTAACATAGAAGGGACTTCCCCGCCCGGCATACTTCAATACAATACTGTTAAAGTAATTCCCCAACGGGCCAACAAGGGAATCACCCGATCACCTCATATGATATATCATGATATTGTTGCGAGGGATTCCACGTCGGGGATTCCCTGTACGAAAGTATAAATACGCTTATTAGGATTTACTTTGTTCATTTATTATTTTACCAGCGACAAGGTTACGCAGGTTACGTCATTTAAATTTGAAAGTCAATAGACCACGCAAGCGTGACGTCAAATCGCCATTTTCTGTACGGTAGGTCAGGATCTACGTTCCAAACAAATTTAAAGCGTCATTTGAAACGTATAGGCACTCTTGGTAAAACGATTTTTAATTAATCTTCCTATATTAATATCATTTGTTACTTGGTAAGTATGTAAGCAAAATATCAATATACATATTATAGTTATTAAAAACAAAATATTTGGCAATGGTGTTTTTTAATTGCAGATAAATATTAGCAATGACTGCAAAAAACCTTTTTCCACCTCGATAATTCTGCCTTTTCTGTAGGAAAAGTAAAAATAGTGCATCCCTTTTTTTCACTTAATGCTTGCAAGTAGGAGCAAAACACATCACCATTATGTATATCTATCTAACCTCACTTTTGTACTTTAGTTACTCAAGTATAACCGTGCTATAAAACAATTAATATTATTCGTATCAGTTTTAAACAACGTCGTTCATACCTACATGCAATAACAATTAAAATTCAGTTATAAATAACAATTCTTTAATTGTTTCGACCTCTGCTTGATGTAAATCCATATCACTAATAAATAAAACACACATAAGATGTTTGAGATTTACACTTTATTAATAAAATAATGACAGCTGTTTCGCTAACACAGTAGCTTCTTCAAATTCAACTTAAGACTAAAGATACATACAAGATACAGCGTTAATCAGGTAGTTGACCCAAGTTAAAATTCTAGGAACTATTACATTTATATTTTGCTTTTTGAAAACTATACCATGTCCCACTTGTGTGAGGTTTAAGTATAAAAATATAGTATAAACAACTAAGAAACAATATTTCAATGGGAGAACAGATATAACAGTGGGGATGAATTCAAGTCTAATTTATCGTTTAGTAACATTTCTGAGTTTTTAAGTTTATTAATTTCTAAAGATTCTAAACAATTTAGTTTTCTACCTTTATTTTCTACATGTATGGTGTCGAATTGTAAATTAAATTCGTGCTCATTCTCTATTATGTAATGTAATGTAATGTAATAGTTCCTAGAATTTTAACTTGGGTCAACTACCTGATTAACGCTGTATCTTGTATGTATTTTTAGTCTTAAGTTGAATTTGAAGAAGCTACTGTGTTAGCGAAACAGCTGTCATTATTTTATTAATAAAGTGTAAATCTAAAACATCTTATGTGTGTTTTATTTATTAGTTATAAATAACAACTTTTCACTTCAAATTTGCAACGCGTTCCAAATAGAATACGAAATACCCTATGAAAAAAATTTAAATGCCGTTTGTTTGGAACGCGATCCCTGACCTTCCGCAAAAATGACGACAGCACTTGCGTGGTCTATTATCTGAAAAAGTTATTTTAAATGGCGGGAAACTTTGTTCAATATAACAAAACTGTGATACGTCATCAGCGTGGAGTTGTTTTTTAGTTGCGAAAGACGGGAATAGTGCTAAATGTAAGCGATGTCCTGCCATTCTCAAGACTTTGGCTGGATCAACTAAAAGATTACATACACATTTGTCATCAAAACATAACATTAAGATTTTAGCTGGCGTTAATCGTTTAACGGCTTCAACAAGTCAAGATTCTGAAAATCTGAACACAGCACCGCCGCCAGCTAAACGAAAGTTAGAAGATTATTTTCCTAAAAGTGCCGACGATAGTCTGGATGATGTTTTGGCACGAATGATTGCATTAGATGGATTTCGATTCATTGTATTCATTACTTCAGACGATTTGAGAAAATTGCTCTTTGCGAAATACACGGATTTACCAAAATCAGCCTTCACAATTCGAAAGCGTGTTATGAATTACAGTGAAAAAATCAGAAAGCAAGTAAGTGCAAAATTAAAACATTTGAAAAGGGCAGGTGAAAGATTCAGTCTATCTTTCGACGAGTGGACATCAATGTCCAATAAACGATACATGGCTGTCAACGTTCATTCATATAAAAAAAATTGGAGCTTAGGACTCGTTCCTATTCATGGAGTATGACGGCTGAAAATTGTCTTCGTATATAGA
This sequence comes from Melolontha melolontha, assembly GCA_935421215.2. Lineage (NCBI taxonomy): Eukaryota > Metazoa > Arthropoda > Insecta > Coleoptera > Scarabaeidae > Melolontha > Melolontha melolontha. Next base: position 227,573,536 of record OW285236.1, on the reverse strand, counting down.
AAGAGATTCTTAGTAAATTTGATATTTCCTGAAAACTGATATCGTGGCTACTGTAACCGATGTAACGAAAGTTATGATAAAGGTGGGACAGCTTGTTTGCACTGAACAACAACTGTGTCTCGCACATGGTATCAATATGGCCGGCCGTCTATGATGAGCTTTATAAAATAAAGAATTATTTTCAAGACAGACAAAACAGCCCTACCTCAGACTCAGATGATACTACAAATGAACCAGCTGTGACTGCTGATTATATGAACGATAGCGATGATGATGACAATTTAGAAGACTTAGACTTTCCAGAATCAGGTTTAATATTAATGTCACAAAATGAACTTGCGCGAGAAAACATACCAGAATTAACGAAAGATGAAAACATTAATGAGGTGATAAAGAAAATCCGCAAAATTGTAGTGTATTTCAAAAGACCACCATTGAAAAATGAAACAGTACTTCAAAAATATGTGAAGATTGTACATCAAAAAGAGCTGTCAGTTCTTTAGGACTGTAAAACCAGGTGGAATAGTCTTCTAACCATGATGGAACGATCTTCTCTTTTAAAAGCCTACATTGAAAAAGCTCTTATAGATGTCAATCATCCAATCCGTTTAGAAGATGCTGATTTTGACTTCCAAATAAAATTGTTGATGTGCTGACCCCAATTAAATTAACAGTAGAAGCAATCTGTCGACGAGATTCTAATTTATGCACAGCTGCAAAAACTCAGAACTCGCCAATAAAATGAAAACATCCTTAGTGGAACGTCTAAAGCAACGACGAAATGATTTAACTGGTGTGTTGAATTATTTACAAAATCCACGAAAAGATGATGAAAATCAGTTATTATCGGATTTGGAATGGCTTGACTTATTTCCAGTTCCTACACAGGCTTTAGTGAGGGCGCAAATAAAGAGTATTGTTAAAAGACTAAATAGTCGAGATGACACGGAAGAGGAAGAAGGGTTAGGATCACAAACAGCTGATGAGCCAAGGCAACAAACCTCACAACCCCAATTGACACTATAGGAAAAGTTGCAGCTGGAAATTAATAAGAGCATGGAATCCCCAGATCCTGAAGTACAAAATGAATTGGGGTTGGTAAATAGTACTAGCCGCGAAATGAGCCTGTTCGAAAATGGAGGAGTTCGTGGATATCACCTAGAATTAGCATATAAATATCTATTGTCTATTCCTACAACCAGTGTAGAACCTGAGCGAGAGTTTTCAGCTGCTGCTTATGTTGGCAATAAACTACGAAGCAGGCTTGGAAGTCAAACATTGGATGCTTTGATATTTCTGCGATTGTATTTTCCAAGTTCTAAATAGTTTTTTGTATTGTCTTTTTTGTTCCTTATTTTAGTATATTGTGTATTACAACAATATTAATAAATAGTTTTTAAGAAATTACTTAAGTTTTTTTTTCATTTGAGCCCAATTATAAACCACATCGTTTAATCCCGGATTAATCCCCGGATCCCGGGATTACGCTTCAAAAATCCCGTAATCCGGTGATTGAAAAAATTGCCCCGAGATTGTATTCTGAAATTGTGACTCGTCATTGGTCTATACACGAAAAAAAGGCCTTTGCTTTTGTGTACCTATTACCTCCCTCTCGCCCAGAGGAATTATTTATTTTAAATTAATTTCTACATAAATTCGAAAAATGGAAAGCGAATATATCTTTCGCGCGGTTCTAAATCTGACGAAATTTTGAATGAAATTAAAATAAACGAAACAAGATTATCTAAAATAAAAGTCTTAACATTAAACATTTACATTAACATTATATTAACATTAACATTAAAATAGATTTACGTTTTATTACACTTTAACTCTATGTAATACTCTCACGAACGCTAGTATTATTTTAACTGTTCTCGTGATATTTTATTTAGAAAACTGCAATCTCCACATACCACAAATATGCGTGTAAACATAAAATTATTTTAATAAGGAAATAATACGGTAAAGTTAGTTTTGATTTCATCAAATTCTAATTCCCTTAGCTCTGAAAAGCAAATTTATTTACGGTAGAGATTTCTATATTGCCTAAAGCGGAATTCTAAAATCCAAGATATGTTTGCTCTTGTTATTAGGCGCATGCTACGTATATAATTAAGAAATTGCTTACATCAGTAAGAACACATTCCTCGAAGCCGACAACTGGGAAGCATCGATTCGTGGACCTTTATCCAGTGGAACATACACCTTGACACAAACGCTTCCGGTAATTAGCATCCAGTTGAATTATTAGACAATATTATTCATAATTAAAAGCAAATGCTTAACAGTGCGACAGTAGAGAGGGGTTCCTTGTGGATATGCGCTGTTGAAATTAGCAGCCGCGTGAACGAAGGAAGCCGCGATTTCGCTTCGGTAATAAATTATTTTCTATCTGTACATGCTGTACGTATGTGTTCTTCTTCTTCTCACACTCCACATCTAACCTGTTTCTCTGGTGCTTTATTGAACTCAGAGCGGAACTAAATAAAATATCGCTCCAGTTTACAATGATTCCTTTAGATTCTCTTTGAAGACGCCTCCGCTTTTCAGGAAATGCTGGAGAACCTCTGAAATAATTTATTTTGTAAAAATAGAGAGAAACACACACGGTTGTGTGTGTTTGCATGGGTGGTATTTCAGATTTGTTTCGTATAGAGGCCGGGACGTTTGATTTTATATTTTCGAGGAATTTTTCAGCTATAAGAATTTACACACCAAGCCAAGAGGAAATAATAGAGCTTCCTTACTACAATTCGTTCCAGATAGAAATAACTGTGGGAAGAATACGATGTTATTCGTGTTATATTTGATTCTTTAGTCCCGTAATATATATTTTTAATATCACACTTTTATTAATAGAGGAAGGTGTCCTTAAATGAAATACATTGAAATAAACTTTATTGAACCTAGAATAATAACGCACATAAGTCTTAAGTCTAGTGGTGCATTTGCTGAATTTTATGTAGAAACCTATCGTAGCGGCAGTGCTTTCTCCCACTCTTTTACTACGATGACGAAGTAGGGTTTCCTGTTTTTAAGGTTAGTCTAGGTTTTGCTTTTGACTAAAGTAAATTGCTACACGTAAAATGTATGTATGCTTAGTAAAATCATAAAATTTGTACGTCAGTATAACGTATGTTATTATTTAGAGAGTGATAAAATGTCCAAGAATACAAAAGTGTATATGAAACGCGCCTTTATCGAAAAGGAACTAGAAGATATTATAAATGCAAGTGATTTTATTGACATAAGTGACAATGAAAGAGACATGGTGGAACAAAACCCGTTCTATAGCGATAATAGTGATGGTGATAGTGACTATGTTCCTGACGAACTTGATGAAGATGCGTATATAACTCAACTGGAGGACGTATGGAAAATTAAAATAAAAGTTTTGAGAGAATTGGATGAACAACCCCCTAATAAAGGAATGAAAGCTGTGCAACCTCCAACATCTCCTGAAAGCTTTGGTGAACTACAAAGACCTGAAAACGCTGGCATAAGCTCATATAAACCAGCATATTTAGGAAAGAATGGTCACATATGGCGAACGAACTACTCCCGTGCAAAAATAATAACCCCAGTAGTGCTTTGTGTTCAGTTAGTGCCACATCTGAAACGGTAGTGCTCTTCATTTGGTACTTTTCTCGTGGTTCCGCAATTTTCTGGTTTGTATGTAAGAGTATTTCGCTTGAAATTTTAAGAGTGAAAAATAAACTGAACGCATCAATTGGTTCTGCTGTGTGTTCTGAGTGCGTCCTGGTCGAATATAGACAATATTTTTCGTTGGAGTCTTTCCGCCTGCATTTTGCCTGCTGCTAACAAAAATTTTGTTCGATATTAGCTATTCGGGAGAGAGGTATAAGGCAACTATGAGCAAAGAAAGATTTAACTTTTTGATAAATTAATTAAGATTTGATGATTACGCTACGAGACAACAACGCAAAAACAAAAGCACTTTCGCCCCAATTTCCAACATTTGGAATATATTTATTGATAACGGCGTTAACAGTTACAAAGCCGGTTCATACGTCACAATCGATGCACAACTTGTTGGCTTTCGAGGCAAATGTACGTTTCGCATATATATGCCAAATAAGCCTAATAAATACGGCATCAAAATTGAAATCGTTTGCGACGTTGCTACTAAATTTGTAATTAATGCAAGCCTCTATCTGGGAAAGTCGACGGAGACAAAAAGTGTACCGTTAGCAGATTATTTCGTTACAAATTTGAGTAAGTCACTCTATGGTAGCAATCACAATATTACCATGGATAATTGATTTATTAGCATTCCTTTAGCCATGAAATTACTTGATCGTCCTTATAATTTTAAAGTAATTGGGACACTCTGCAAAAAAAAAATTGAAAATATCCTTAGATTTATTGGAACATAAATCACGCAGTTGTGGAACATCTATATCGATGATAAAATGGCTTTAGTATCTTACAAACCCAAACAAAATAAATTAGTTCTTTTACTTTCGGCAATGGATTTTATCGATACTGTAAATCAGCAAACATCAAAGCCAGAAATGTTCCGAACGTACAATTGTACAAAAGGGGCTGTTGATATGTTCTATCAAATGTCTCAAAACATGTTTGCTAATAGAAAAACTAGAAGGTGGCCGCTGTGTTTCTTTTACATAATGCTAAATATTGTATCTGTTAATGCATATGTAATATATCATGACAATGCAATAGAAAGGGATTCAAAGGCATTATCAAGGCAAGAGCTTCTATTTAGACTTCAAGAACAATTAAGAAGACCATTGCAACGAGTGCGACTGCAAAATATTCCAACGCTTTCTAGAAAGTTAAAAGAATGTATAACGAACAGTTTAGATCAAGAAAAACCCACAACAGAAGATCGGGGAAACAACAAGGAAAAATGACATACTGCGGTTTATGCCCTTCCGTAAAGGAAAGAAAGACAACCACATACTGGTATAAATGTTTTCGCGCCCTATGTGGTGAACACCAGGTAAAAATATGTATGGAATGTAGTAATGACAAAAAGGATTATAATTTGTTTATATTTAATTATGAGTTGAAACTTTGTTTTTTTATTCTACGTACTTTTATTAGCTCTTTAAATTACCCTTATTGAAATAAAGTACAATATTTACTAAACAGGTTTACTTAGTTCATCAGTTAGTTAGTGTTTATTTTTTCCTTTAATAAACGTCTTTTAAAGATTTATAAACATATAGTTTTATGTTCATATAGAATATTTATTTAATACATATAACACGTAAATTTCAAATGTCGTTAGTAATAACTAGAGCAGACCGATTTCCGTGCGCGCCATGTGCGCCGATGTGAGGATGATCGTATTGCATCAGAACTAATAAAAAGCATTCAGTATGTGTCTGGTACTTGCCTAGACTGCATGTAAGTGTAAGCATACGTAATAAAATGACGTCGACACATAAATCGAGTAAACGACCGTTGTCAGACGAAGTGAATAAGTTCATTATGGATTTCCCGGACTTAATATACGATAGCTCAAAAATTAAATATTTAGTGTGCAATACATATCTAATGTATTGGTCAAAAACACATTGTAAAGAAGACGTAAGCAGTTCGAAGCACAATAATAACAAAATTAATCGACAACAGTTTATACATGAACTATGTGTAACTATGATTGTGTGTACACTGCCGTTTACCTTGTTAAGTAATGATTCATTTATTTCATTTTGGAATGAATACGCGAATCAAACATTACCGAGAACGACAACGTTACGAAGGAATTTACCATCGGTGCGTAAACAGGTTGAAAATAAAATCAAAGCCGAACTGAAAAATAAAAAACTGTGGTTATGTGTGGACGAAACAATTGACAGCAAAAAACAATCTGTAGTTAATGTGATGGCGCGTAATATGGAACCACATCAACCAACGTCTTCAATTTTATTAGCATTCAGACGACTAGAACAATGTATTGCCGAAAAAATTTCAGAGGTGCTTTTAGAAAAATTTAAACTTTCGAAAGACCAAGTATTAATGTTTATGACCGATGGTGCTGCAACCATGTGTTCTGTAGGCCGGTCTCTTAGAAAATATTGTCCTAACTTGTTACATATTATTTGTAAACTCCATGCTCCACACCTTGTCGTAGAACAGCTTCGTAGATGTCATCCAGAGGTAGATGCTTTAATATCGAGTACGAAGGCAGTATTCCTGAAATCTCCAAAACGTATTCGGAAATTTTACGAATTGTGTCCCCATACACCTGAGCCACCACAGCCGACTCTGATACGTTGGGGTACATGGTTACGGGTGGGGTTTTACTATCATGAACATTTTGAAAAAATTAAGGACGTGGTTTTATCATTCGATCCGAAAGAAAGTGCAGCTATCAATACAAGCCCGAAAAAATTTCAAGAGACCCAGATTAAAATGGATTTACAAAGTATTCGTGAGAATTACTTGGGACAAGAAGAAGCAATAACAAAATTAGAAAATGCGTCGCTGTTATTAGAGGAATCGCTGCAAATCGTTAAAGATGTTCACGCACAACTGTGTGCTATAGACGACGCAAAAAGTGAAAGTGTTCTAATTAAATTTGAAAGTGTTTTAGACAGAAATCCAGATTTTGACACCTTAACACGTATTTGTGAGGGCACGTCTACAGATGCGTTAAGTGGCTTAAAAAGTATTTTGATTTTGCGAATATAACATCAGTAGATGTAGAACGCTCGTTTTCCGAATATAAACATATTTTTTCCTCACGGCGGACATGTTTTTCAGAAATAACCTTAGAAACGCACCTGATGTTGAAAATATACAATCGAGTTTCTCCAGTTTGTCAATCCTTGGAAGACGCTTAAAACGGTAAGTGTTTTTTAAATCCTCTGTCGTGCACACAATCACTGATTTCATACATTTTCCATTTTATCTATAGGTACATACAACGCTGCTATAATATGTACTATTCTTATTTTTCGTGTGTTTATGCATATTACTTTAATAGCAGAAAATCAAATGTAAATTTAATTATTTCTGATAGAATAAATGTCTCTACTCCTATACTTATATCGGTAACAAGCTCATGTTGCGTCCCTATTCTATCGTATATTCTAATATATTACGAATTACACTCCCATGCCGGCGCTCATGGCACGCACGGAAATTGGTCTGCTCTAATAGTAACGTATGGACAACATAGCATTATTATTCAAGGGTTAGTAAACTAAACAAAATCCTCAAACTACTATGACTAAGTTAACCTTTGGATACCGAACGGTATAAAAATGACGCGGTTAGAGAAGGGGGTACATTATATACCCCATATTGCAAGTAGTTAAGTATAGTAACTGAAATGCTCATACTGTCGCTCATGAAAGTAAAAGGGAATAAATGAGGCAACATTTTTTTCTAAAAAGAAATTGTAGAATAAACCCATTGTAATGGTTTTTTAGATTGGCTAGATTATGATAAAAATATTTTGAGTATTAGAAATATATGTTAATATCATTCTTTAAAAATAAGATGTTGTATATGACTTTCTTGTTAAAAGACATTTTTTTTTATTAAGTGTTGTGGAATTTTTCTTTTAAGTATTAAATTTTAGTTAAATATGCAATAAACTTATTCAGAGAGAAAACTTGGAGTATTTTGTATGCTTCTAAAGAAAAGTCTGTTCAAAAATTTAACTAAATTAAAGAAATGTCAAAATTTAATTCATAAAAATGTAACAAAATGTAAAAAGGGATCATACAGAACAATTTCAATAACGTTTCAATAACATAATTAGTGATGAAATGTCAAAAAGTAAAATTTAAAATTACGGCAAATAATTTTGAAATGACAAGTATATTCAAATAATAAATTTATAGACAAATTTCATTAAAAATATAAAATTGAGAAGTGACCAGTGAAAAACAAATGAAGGTCAATAAATCTGATACTGGTGAGATATTAAATTTTGCTCTGTATAATTCGTAGAGGGAGAATTTAATCGGTGAGATTTAAAATCGTAAAATATTGCCAGAAATAAAAATTCGTTGAATTTAAAAGTACTTATCACTAGAGACAAAATAAAAACCAATATATCTGTGTTTGGAGATATATTTTTCTACAGAAAGAGGAATCTCAGAAGAAATCGGACCAACAGGTCGTAGAGATACTTTTCATTTTAATATTACAAACATTTCTATAATGTTCCGAGGCAAAATATTAATACAATATTGTTTCCGGAGAAAATAACCATAGTTCCAACAAGAAATTGGTGTTGGGAATACAATTTCCAGTGTATTCTCTAGTCTACAGTATCCAGCCCATTACCAAGGACCTTTGTTCAAGTAAAACATAAAAAGAACCGAGATCTTCCTTCGTAACCAGCCATCGGAATCATTACAAAATCTTCCGGAGAGGATATATTCAAGATCATAGAGGTAACGCTATCCAGTACATGAAAACAATTGATCAAGCCTAAAGGAAGAAGAGAAAAAGGTTTCCATAAAAAAAATATAATCAAATATAATTCATAGAGCAGATCAATTTCCGTGCGCGCCATGGTAGTGTAATTCGTAATATATTAGAATATGCGATAGAATAGGGACGCAACATGAGCTTGTTACCGATATAAGTATAGAAGTAGAGACATTTATTCTATCAGAAATAATTAAATAAACATATGGTTTTTTGCTATTAAAGTAATATGCATAAACACACGAAAAATAAGAACAGTACATATTATAGTAGCGTTGTATGTAGTCTATACGTGGACGCGGTGTAAAGTAGTTGTTGCGTAAGCGGTTTTCTAGCTTTACTGTGCCCCATGTGCGACTTTTTAATTAGTGGTTTTTACCTACTGATGATGACAACTTAGTTGTCGAAATACGTATTTAGGATACGATTAATAATTGTGGTAAGGGGTTATATACCTTTTTAAGTTATTACTATTCTTAGAAGTATAAAACAAACTAAAATGTTACATACTTTCTAAAAGAAATAAAGAAAACGAATATTTGTCGACCAGTGTAATCAGTTATTTGCTAAAGTAACAAAATGTTTATTATTGTTTAAATATAAGAAATCATTTTAATGCATTTATCTCTTAATAAACGAAGTAGATTAGGTGATTAAATTCCAACCATATATTGGTCATACATGTCCATTTAAAGTTCTAAAAGTCCTCCATTTGAGATCGCTACTGGAGAGTCATTGTTTGCTGAACTTCCATTTAAACTTGTGTGAAACCGACGCTTAGCAATGCAGGAAATATATCTTCCGATCTAAAACGGAGAGACAGAAAACTGACGTACGGAGTCACACACATGTTGAAACCATCATCTCCAACGCAAACGTTAAACATATCATAACTTCCTTCGAGTTATAGCCGCAATAGATCACTCATCCTGTGCATATACAGAGATACTGCGCTACGACAACCGAGAAAAGACAAATTGTACCGCAAAATCCCTGACAACGTAAATGCATATACAAGGTGATAGGAATATATTGAACTCGAGGTAATAACGTTTCTGTTGTACTTTAATATCATGCCATCATTCAGTTTGCTCAACCTTAAGTTGGCGATACAATAGGTAATATATATCAAATAACAAAGAATTTAATATTTTGTAAGAGTCGGCGTCATATTTTACATTTTCTGAAAAATATATTATATTATTCATATTGTTCTCTCCCATAATAACAACAAACTTTATTATCCAACGGAAAGGAACACTAAAATTTGTCCTTTAGGGCAAAACCTAAGATGGGGTGACCTAGTAAAATATCTACTTTTACATAAACCGGTCTTCACAAGCCCGCCTATTAAAACTCGTTACAAAATAGGGTAAAGTATACAGTTGTTGGCCACTATACAGTGATTGGCCATATTAACTTTAAGTTGATGTTTCGACGTTACCGTCTAGTTTAGGGATTATGTCACGTTAAATAAAATATTTGACAACACTACTCAGTAGTTGACATTTATCATTTATAGGTTGGTATTCATCAAAGTGTTGTAAAACAGTAGTTAAAAGTGACCGGTCCATAATTTAAGCTAGTATTCATTTCTAGCAAGCAGATGCATTTCGGTAAGTTGTCACTAAATTCTTAGTACACAAGTAAACTTAAAATATTTAACTTAGATGAAAGGTAGAAAGTAGAGTATGGTATTTCTGTTTGTTTTATTGCAGTATAACCTCAAAAACAACACATTTCTGATAGGCCAACCACTGTGTATGCATTTAACGGTACAGGATAGTTATTGGCCAATCACTGTAATTTTTCATTTTTAATTAATTCGTTGTTTTCTGTTTAATTTGAAATTTATTTGTACTGCTAATTAGACAGCTTGCTGAAAATCATTAGAAAATGTTAATATGCAGTCGTTGGCCAGGCCCAATAACTATAAATACCACCACAGTCACTTTTATTATAGCTAGAAATGCCGAAAGTTAAAGACCAATCCTACCACAGAAATTATTCTGAAGCCGATCTCAAGGAAGCTTTGCAAGCTATTGAGCAAAGACAGCCTCTAAGGGAAGTTGCAAGAAATTTTAAAATTCCGAGAGCAACTTTACAGTTTAGAAAGAATCACAAAGATGTAATATCTAAATTTGGCCCTGCCCCAGTTTTAACAGACCAAGAAGAGTCTACTTTAGTTAGCTGGATTACAGAAAATTTTAAGAAAGGGTTTCCTAGACGAAAGCTTGATATACAATCTTCTGTTAAAGAATTTCTTGACAAAGCGCCCAGAACAAATCCATTCCCTAATAATTTACCAGGCGTTGGATGGTACCGTGCCTTTCTCCGTCGTCACCCTGAACTAACCGTTCGCACTTCAGAGGCAGTAACATCTGCTAGCTCCCATGTCTCTGAAGCAAACATAAGAAAATGGTTCGGCGAAATACATGCGTATCTCTCATCTAAAAATCTGTTAGATATTCTGGAAGTCCCTAGCAGGGTTTTAAATGGAGACGAAACTAACTTTAACTTATCCCCAAAAAATTCGAAAGTTCTTGCCCCTAAAGGAGCTCAAAATATATACGAAATTGAAAACGCTCCATCAAAAAGCACTGTAACAGTGATGTTTACATTTACAGCTGCAGGAGCTGTAACCCCGCCGATGGTTATTTTTCCCTATAAGCGACTTCCTGGTGCTGTGCTTAGTTCCATTCCTGAGGGCTGGGGACTAGGTTTAAGCGAATCTGGGTGGATGCGTTCGGAGGTGTTTTATGAGTACATTTCGAATGTTTTGTATCCTGCTTTAAAAAAGTTCCATACAAAATTTCCTGTGGTATTGTTTATAGACGGCCACCGTTCTCATTTAACCTACAAAGTTAGTGAATTGTGTTCTATACTAGAAATTGTACTTGTATGTTTATATCCAAATGCAACGCGAGTTCTACAGCCAGCAGATGTATCGTGTTTCAAGCCAATGAAAGATGGGTGGAGGAGAGCAGTTTTAGACTGGAGGGGGAATAACCCGTTGACGACTGTTACCAAAGGTCATTTTGCACCCATTCTGAAAGTGGTGGTTGACAAGTACATTAAAAAAGAAAGTATTATAAATGGGTTTCGAGCCTGCGGCTTATATCCCTGGAATCCGAATGCGGTAGACTTCTCAAAATGTTTGGGAACAAGAGCGGTTCCTACTAGCGTTGAAAATTCCAATATCAGTAAAACCATTCCAAACGAATCTATATTAACTTTAACAAAATTTAAAGAAGTGATTGGCAAAGAAAAAGTTAAAGAATTAGAAGAAGTTAATGATATTCAAGAAGAAATATGTTCAGAAGATTTTACTATACTTTATAAGTTATCCACAGCTTTCGAAGAAACCGCACAAGAAAATGCAAATCACCCCATAAATGTAAATGCAGATAATTCTATACTAGAAAGGAGTTCACGCCTCAACAGCTCAGTAGTGGAGCAATGGTCCGGCAAGCCAGAGGTCGTGTGTTTGATTCCTACTTGAGGGCGAATTTTTTCTATGAAAAATTCGAATAAAATAGCGTCGTAAAGTGTAGAAAGAATATTTACAATTACATTACTTCTCGAAAACGCAATTTAATTTGTTATTATATTTAGTATAACGAACTTACTGTAAAAATAAGAATTAACCCTTAAATACACAATATTTTGTATACAGTTTCTATTTTTCAAACATTACTAAAAAATAATGTATATTAAAGTAAAAATAAGGGAAAAAATCACATTTTTGTGGAAATATGTTTTATTACAAAATTATCCTATGTTTCCAAATGGCTAGAGTGCGCATTCTGTTACTGTGTAATACGTATAAGTTATTTCTAGAGAACGGATGCAATTTCCATAAAACGCAATCGGCAATTGGAATTGTGTATAACGTCGCTCAGTACATCCATTTGTTTATGTAAAAAGAAAGATGCTGCAGAACCTAAAATTTGTTACTATATTGTATGTATAGTTGGAAAATGACAATTCCGTCATCATGTGTGTATAAATTATATATTAAAAATGCAGCTTTTAAAGAGAGTATGCAGTTTTCTTTCTTTTTTAGTTTAATGTAAACAATAAAAATGAGTGAATTTTTATTCTTTTTTAGACATGTTGTCTAAATACCTGTGTAAAATAATTTATATTTCAAAAAATATATATACAAGGTGTGTATAAATTGTCGCAAAAGCTACACGTAGCGACATTCTTCGTTCGGTTTTGAATAAAAAATCTTAATGTTAAAATGTCGTATCATGCTTTGTAAATTCGTAAATGTCAAAATTAGACAGTAATGATTTTGATTGAACTCACTTTGAAATACAAACTTATTGTTCTACAACGTTGCCAAATGTGTTTTTCGTGGAAGTACGTTAATGAATAAATGTTTAAAACAAGCTTTTAAATCAAAAAGAAAACGTTTACGAAATAATACTAGTAAAAATTTTTTCTTTAAACTAAATCGCATCTATCTCTATTAACAGATATCGAAGAGCAAAGGTTAGTTACGCACTAAAAGTCTGAACTTCAAGAACCCCGTGAAAACAAACGAAGCATGATACGACATTTTAACATTAAGATTTTTTATTCAGAACCAAACGAAGAACGTCGCTGCGTGTAGCTTTTGCGACAATTTATACACACGTTATATAAAACTAAAGATAATTACACACTTGTACAAATTTGCCTTATGTTATTTTTAAGTTTATTATTCGTACAGTAGTTATTTGTGTGTGTGTTTGGTAGCCATTTTGTTTTCATTGTTCTTTCTGTGTATCACTTCATAAGTCAGTGCTACTAATATAATATATTTTATATATTCTAGAAATTTTTTGAATAAACTATCATTTTATTGTTCAATTTTGAGCAAGAAAAAAACAGACCATAATATGGGTGTAAATTAAATATTCCGACGCACGCTATTATATAATGGATACATAACACAGCAATTCAAAACTACCAAAAAATTTTATTCTATCGAAACTTTAACTTTTGCGGAAATTTAGGAACACAAACTTTTCAAATACGGTCCTGTATTCAGCTCGAATCTAAATAAATAGAAATGATTTGTTTATATGCTGTCGATTCAACAAACAAATAGGCATTTATTTGCCAAAAAACATTTCAGTAATGCACCTTTGTGATCAGTTTATAAACATGTTCATTCTTAGATATAAAAGTCCAGATTTAATTACATTGCAGAAATTATGTATGGAGACAATTCCACAAAATCTAACGGATAAATATGAAGAAATAAAAGAATATTTCCAGTATGCACCTATAACCAGTTGCGATGTAGAAAGGACGCTTTCTATTTATAAGGATGTACTTAATTCAAAGAGAACAAAATTGACAGAAGAAAACCTTGAGAAACCATTGCTAGTCAATACTAATACTCCTTTACTCTACTTGAACGACAAAATGAACAAATAAAAATGTTCCAATTATAGAAATAAAATTAAAAACTTTAAAAATACAACTTTTCAACAAATACATATGTATTTCGTAATTTTATAGATCACCACCCGTTTGTTTTCCAATTATATAAATAAAATTAATTAATAAATATGTATTTCGTAAATTTAGATAGATAGATCACCACCCGTATGTTTTCCAATTATATAAATAAAATTAAAAACTTTATAAATACAACTTTTCAACAAATAAATATGTATTTCGTAATTTTATAGATCACCACCCGTTCGTTTTCCAATTATATAAATAAAATTAAATATTTTAGAAATACAGCCTTTCGCCAGTACTGCATTGGGCTTTGCGTCATGTGGTAAGCGTGTCCGTTCTCTAGTTATTTCACGTGGAAATTCTTGAAACAGTTGTTTGTTTTATTCAAACAAAGTCCGACTCAACATTTATCACATTTAACACGAGTGAATCCTTTGCAAGTAGGAAGCTTACATCCAATTTAAATATCTTGATGTATTGGCCAATGACCATCTTGGTCTTGTCTTACATCTTGAGGTGGTACATGTTGTGTAGGGCCTTTCGTCTTCTTCGCCTCTAGTTCTTGTTCAACAGAGCTGGATCTTGGTCTACCTCTTTTTGGGGTTACAGATATGTTTACCTTCGTGAGGCATTGGGCATTGAGTTCTTTTTGTTGATGTACTCGTTTGTACGCTAACCACGAATTCACTACTGGTAGATAAAGCAAATGATAAAAAAGTCTCATATACTACTTTCTACTTTTCATTATGATCTTGTAACGACCCATTAAAATATCGAGGAGACCGACACCTCCCATATGTCGATTGTATGCTTGTACTACAAATGGACATTTAACATAAACAGTTCTTTTGTGTTTACGATCATATCTCTTTATCATAGTTTCAAGATGTCAGAGTGTTTCGGCAAAGGTCGATATCAGATTTACATATTTATGATCTTCCCATACTAGGAAAGACACATCTATGCCATCTATTGTGGCAACGAATTCATAACTGGTACCACGATATTCGTGCATCATTTGTGCTTCTGTGGGAAGTTTACAATTGAGTACCCTACTTCGTCGAATTGTGCCAAGTGAATAAATGCCTTCCTTAGCTAAATGAACAATAAGTGGTACGGCGGTATAATAATTATCATAATATAATTTGTAGTTTAAATTTTTTGGTATAATACGCGATAGCCGGAGGACGATATTTGATGTAGCATCCAGATCTGGCTCCTCTGCATAGGGCGTCGTGTCACTTTTCCGGCCACTGTATATTTCAAAATTGTACGCGAACCCAGATATCCCAGACAAAACAAATAATTTGAATCCCCACAGGGTTTCATGGCGAATATGTTCACTTAATTAGCAGGATTAGCGTAATAGAGTTGTGTTTCTTTATAACTGTTTATTACTTAATTAGTTCATTAAGTAATTAAATGTTTTCAGGTACTAATGTACATTATGTTAATGAGATAAATGTATTTGGAATGTCTTTCAAATTCTTTGAACAGTTAAGAATTTCCTGCATTTACTTAACGATTTTTAAGAATTTTGAAATCAGTAAACAAGAAGTGATATAGAAAGAAAAGTTGACGTGATAGGGACAAATGGGTTTCATCTTTGGCATTAGCGTATCAATATTAATCAAAAACAAATGTCAGATTATAGTCAGCAGAAAAAAACATTTTTGGCCAATGTTATCCACAACTTGGACATCGTTCGTTTTATTGCAGTAGGAAATAATCAACATCATCATTGTCAGCTGTGTCATGATTAGAGAAAACAATCCCGGGATCCTGAATCCCGGGATCTCGGGATCCCTGCCTAGTTTTGATTCCGTAAATCCCGGGGCTGCATTTGGCTAATCTCGGGATTTTCGAGACTGCCAGTTTGCATTCCGTAATCCGTTGCGCCTTGACAATGACCTTACCTAGATTATATCAAGGGCACTTATTACATAAAGACAAAAAATCAACCTTAGGTGCGAAGTACGATAAAAGAACTACACAGGTACAGCCCAAATGATATGTAAATTAGAAGGGACTTCCCCGTCCGGCATACTTCAATATAGTGCTGTTAAAGTAATTCCCCAACGGGCCAACAGGTCGATCACCTCATATGATATATCAAAATATTATTGCGAGGTGTTCCCCGTCCGGGATACCCTGTACAAAAGAATAAATACGCTTATTAGGACTTACTTTTTTCATTTATTATTCTACAAGTGACAAGGTTACGCAGGTTACGTCATTTAAATTTAAAAGTCAATTATCTGAAGAAGTTATTTTAAATGGCGGGAGACTTTGTTCAACATAAAAAGCAGTGATACGTCGTCAGCGTGGAGTTTTTCTTTAGTTGCGACAGACGGGACTAGTGCTAAATGTAACCGATGCCCTGCCATTCTCAAGACTTTGGGTAGATCGCCTAGGGAATTACATACACATTTGTCATCAAAACATAACATTAAGATTTTTGCTGACGTTAATCGTTTAGCAGGTTCAACAAGTCAAGATTCTTAAAATCTGAACACAGCACCGCCGCCAGCTAAACGAAAGTTAGAAGATTATTTTACTAAAAGTACCGAAGATAGCCTGGATGATGTTTTGGCAAGAATGATTGCATTAGATGAATTTCCATTCAGTGTATTCATAACTTCAGACGATTTGAGAAAATTGCTTTTAGCGAAATACACGAATTTATCAAAATCAGCTGTCACAATTCGGAAGCATGTTATAAGTTACAGTGAAAATATCAGAAAGCAAGTAACTGCAGAATTAAAGCATTTGAAAAGTCTTTCGACGAGTGGACATCCACGTCCAATAAACGATACATGGCTGTCAACGTTCATTCATATAAAAAAATTTGGAGCTTAGGACTCGATTCTATTCATGAAAGTATGACGGCTGAAAATTGTCTTCGTATATTGAAAGAGCGTCTAGGTAAATTCGATATTTTCCTGGAAACTGATATCGTGGCTACTATAAATTTACGCATTTGTGCTTTTTAGGTGCGTAACTTACCATGCTTACGTTGTTTTTGAAACAAAATAAGGAAGATGTAACTAAACGATTCTTCGATGGTTTCACTTCCTTTGGAATATCTCGCTTATTTTGACATATCGTACTAACATGAGTAATGTATTTACCCAAAAGACTCTGTCAATGGAATATTCGTAAAAAAACTGTCAAAAAATGGTCAAATTAAGACCAGAATTATAGATACTAGGTACTAAAATTTGCATTACTTCTAACTTTCTATGTGGAGTTCGCAATTATTTTGGAATACACAATAGCATTTCTTTAGGTTTAGTACTGCAAATTCTTCATCTACATTAATGAAGAATTTATAAAATCTTATTCCAGATTTATAATCCAATAAATATCTTTCCTATGATACTGACCCGGCAAACCCATTTTAGGTTACTGAAGATGCGACTTAAATTTTAGTTTTGCCAATATTGCATTTTATTCACATATATTTTTATATTCCCATGCCTATCTACTTACAATCGATAATTTTCCATATTGTCAACAAATTCCCTGTAAAATTATCTTCAAAATGGTTTGAAAATCATGGCCATCCAGCCATATTAGGTGAATAGTATTAAAGATATTACCCATAAAAGTGGAATATCGTTGAAAATACTGTAAATAAGTATTTCGCTATTGATACAATTTTGAAGGTAATTTTACAGAGAATTTGCTGACGATATCGGAAAATATAGCTTCAGTTTAAAAAAATCGAGAGAGAAGCGCTTGAATTTCGATAAATGTGACACGACCTATTTAATACCCTGTATATATTTTTACATTATAACATCTTGAAACATATAAAGCGTTAGACCTCAAATTGATATCCAGAGAATAATTCGATGCACGATAACCTTCTTCAGCCTACGTCTTAAAACGTCAGACACTACAACTGTAAAATTTTTGACAAGAATATCCAATTGTTCCAATATATCCAAAACTAGTTGTCGGAAATGCATATAAACATATATCACTGCAAAGATAATCCTACGCTTTTGCGACCTTAACAAAATATAACAAATATCCTCGTGGTTGAGAGATGTTCCACAGGGAAACTCTCTCTTGTCCGGACCTACCTGTAGATAGGCGTCCCGAGGTTAAAAGTCTGCCGGCCAGCTCTATCTTGATTCGGAGAGTGTCGCGAGTTCCAAGGTTGCTAGATGGTGGATAAGACGCCACCGTATTATTACCCTGCAAAGTATCTCCGAAAACACGGAAGCGGGTGGGACTCTGGTAGCTCCGAACGCAAAAGAGTATGCCCCTTAACCACTTGTTACCCAAATCTAACTATACTCTGCCCTCAAACACTTGTGGGAAAGGAAAAAAATAAACAACACATGACATGAGCAATAACAAAATTTAATGAAAAGTCAAAGTAGGCTTAGAATATAAAATTTGACATATGATTCAGTAGTCGCGAGAAAAGTTAACAAAAGAAAAGATCAATGGTTATAGCAAGCAATTAAACAATTAATTAAAGTAAAGCAAAAATCAAATCTAAATGCGTCAAGGCAAAAATTAGGCTTAGATTAAATATGAAATATAGCTCAAAATCTCCCAGATAAATTCCCCAAATCTCATTTGAAACGCACAAGGCGCAATACAGAGTTTACAAAAAAAAACAACACCCTGTATACACAGGTAGTAATTCTGTGATCAATAAAAAAAATATATTCGATCTAAAAACCAATCATGAATTAAGCAGAACGCAAAATCTATACATAATGATTACAAAGTATAATAGAAAGTAAATTAGATCTACAACGTACCCCTAAGTTAATGAGTAATCTGTTCGGAGGCCCGACTGAGGGTTCTAAGCCTCGTACAATAAAACAAAACTATCTTCTACTGGCTGCTGGTGAAGCTAGACAACCAGATAAATATTGATATAATAAGTAATTGCTTGAATTCAGAAGTTCAAACGCCTATCTGTTAAAATTTTAATGAAAATGCCTTGCTTGCTATCTAGGTTATACGAACCAAAATTTATGAGGTGGCACTGAGTAGTGAACAAACGATGTAAAGTTAAGATCAGCAGATTATAAATGAATTCAATCAATCAACAAGTTCGTTCAAAGGACGAACCCCATAAACCAACCTGATTTCATCAATCAAGGTCCCACGATACTGTTAAAGAAAAGAAGGGATAACTTACATCGTCTGCCCAAAATTAAAGTTATTGGCTTCACACGAGCCTTACTTAAGAGTATTCAATCAGTAAATTAGGTAAAAATTAATTGATTTGCAAAAGGCTAAATAATAACCAACAACAAGAATTAGTATTTTAGCACCTACTTTAAATTGTCCCTACATCGACCAATCTTCAAACTTAAAATGAGAAAGCCCTCGCAGAAGTAGCACCGGTAAGACAGTTTCATTGGTTTTTTTCGTAATATAACTGCCATTATGCCGCCATTTAGCTAAAGTTCGCCATTTTGGACGCAAGCAAAATTCCTCTAGAAGATTCTTTTTTTTTTGTAGAACACGCCGAAATTAAAATCAGCATCTGAGGAAGAAAAGTGGATTTGCTCCTCAGGGATTTCCTTCTCGAAATCGTAAATTAAACGATTTTCTTGGAGGAAAAGTGTGAACACTAGTCCAGCCTTCCACGTAATTTAATAAATGACTTCGTTGGTGTACAGCAGAAAGCAGGATAAATTCCCAATAAAATAGGCGGTTCAATAAAAATAATATCCTAAAAGGATTCAAGTAATTACAATCGACATAAAACAAAAGATTTCAACAAATATCGCTTACCGCAAAAACTAAGTTCTTACACAACAATAAAACAGGACTAGCGCTGACTAAGATCTCGATCAAAGTACCGGTCGATAGAAGTTTCGCATGAAACGATCGCCGACCGACATACGTCACACACAAGATTGTTTGACGGAAAAATTTAAAGAAAAGAGAACAATGACCCTTACAAGGTTTAAGAGTGATCGACGGAGCTAACAAGCGAAAATTTGGTAATTAATTAACAGCAATAAAGGGTAGAAAGACAATAAAAGGATGACCTCTATCGTCAAGCGATCTGCAATCGGAAGAACAACAAAATGTCGCAACAAGCGAAACAAATGGAATACGCAAAATATCGGAAAAAATAGGTTAAACAATCAAATTAAGCACTCTAAAAGATTCACAAAATTCTAAAAATAAATAAAACACAATATTAGAACAGATTAAGGAGAAACAAAAATTGATAAAACAGTAAAAATATACGAAGCATGACAACGCATAAAAATTTTCAAAATGTCGACCTGCGTCGAGTTTTAGAAAAATAGCCGATTTAGAATATGGATATAGTGACATCCAGAATATTTGAACATATGAAAATTTAATGAAAATAACAGAGTTTGAAAAAGCCTAAGATGGTTGATAATTAAAAAAAAAGTAAATAAAATAAAAATAAACGAATATGTTGAAATATGAAAAGCCTATGATAACTTAACGTAAGGAAATAGAGTAATAAATTCATTAAAAATTCCCAGAAGGTCTCAGGATAATTTTTCGAACGTAACAATAATTTAGGCGGCTATCGATATAATTTCTAAAAAATATAGCAATTCATTTAAATTGAAAAATCTGAAGGTGGGTGCCGAAATTTGTAACACCCTGCATATTCGTAAATAATTTTCCAATATACGCTGTGATATACTATATACGTACAGAAAATCTCACTTTCCTATCTTTGTTAGTTTTCACGACAAGATCCGCCGACTTACTAATGGCGCACACGGTATACTTTCGTAATTTTACCAGAATTTTTGAAATAAACCGTCCGTAAAATTATTAAATTCCTCAGCAATAATATCCAGTTACTTTATAGATACATTAGGAAACCACCGGGAAACTAACTAGAAAAATATCCTGTTTTAATCGCCTCTATAGAACAAATAAATGCTTCCTACCTTTTAATATAATAGCTACATTTGTTAGAACACTATTCTGCAGTCGATTAAAAATTCATGCAGAAAATATGATTCGCCTACGTTTTATTTCTGAATCCCTCGTTTAAATTTTGGAAATAGTTTTGGGACACGATGAAGGCGCATTTCAGCGGTAATTCATCGGCATTATTAAAATCGCTGGAGTCATTCCAACTCGCCAGGAGTTCCTCTGCATTCAAATGTAGTTCGGATATTCAGCAGTGCGAAGCCAACCATAACCGCTAGCTTCCGGCTTTTTCCAAAGCCGTCCGTCGTTTATTTTCATTGTTATTTGTCATTTTCCCTTATATATCATGAACCCCTGGCATATGTATGTATAATACATATAGATGTTAGATCTATGTATGAAAATCGTTTACATTTGTATAGTCTTATGTAATCGCGCCATTTTTAGTGGAGTATTTCCATTAGTCTTTAAAACAGATTTAAAAAAATATTAATGCTCGCAACTAGATACGAAATAATTAAAGAGCCAGTCTGACATTGGATATATCAAAAGCTGTTAAACATACACCGGATAGAGTAACAGACGATAAAGAAAAATAATAATAGAGGATAAAACAGGATTTTCAAGGGCATTTTTCACTATAGCAATAGAAGCTATAATCAACAGGATATAACAGTAATTACATAAGTGGTGACAATTTTTTTGATAATTTTAATTAGATTCACGAATCTTTGTTGCTATAGAGATCTACCTTTATTTACGAATGTAATTCGGTGTGATTATTGAAGTGAAACATCTAATGGTGCGCTACGGAGGTAAACTCGGCTCTTGAATGCCATCACTGGATCATGGGATGACTGCTCAATCAGCGCTTTCCTCCCTTCGCCATACTGCTGACGCCCCCTCTGCAACGCGTATACCGTGTGTGCGTGTGAACGCTTTAACCTATGTGTATGCTGGCGTCCCCTCTTTCCGCTATCCCTATAAGCTATACACTAGGGTTTGCCTGTTTTGGGCGTGTGTGTGTGTGTCCAGCAGTGCGCGTTATATATTATAGTCGCTTTACTTGTGTACACGACATCGTTTCAAGTTTTCATTTAGATTGGAGCGTCCTTTCAAACTCCCAGTCCCAAATCTATACTCACCAGTGGAAATCTCAGTATAAAGAACATGATTAATGATTATAAGTTAGAGAATTTTAAATACAATTAATAATTACAATTAGAGAGATTCATTCGAGTAACATTCCATCGGCGTAACATTCCACGAGCGAAATACGCTTAACGTTGTCTGGCAGCGACTGACAAAAAATTGAGAGATCAAATAAATCCAAAGTTGAAGTAGGTTATTCATGAGGAAACCTATATTCTAGCTTAAGCAATTCTAATATCAGCGTACATGCATATATATTTGTCAATGTTAGCATTTGATATTTTGTTGTCAACGGTAACATTTCACATAACTTTAAACGTATTTCAGTGATTGTAAAATTAAATTATTTTTACAAACTCAAAATATTTCTTTACTTTACTTTATATTCCCTTCTTTAAATTACTATCGATTTCCATGTTTCACATCTGCCAGGCGAACCGTGATTATGTTGGTGTTAATCAAATATATAAAGTATCTTAATGTGAAAAAATTTCAAACTGAACATTGCCTTTTATAATCAGAATTAGTCTCAAAATTATTATTTAATCGCGGTATTTAATGAAAATCAATGCAAATATGAATAAATAGAATATAAATATGAATTCAGAAGCAATAATTCGTGAAGCCGTAGAGGCCAAACGGTTGGTCCTAGACTGGCACATTGTATACGCGTTTTAATCCTAATGACGATATCTTTAATTTGGCACAAGATTCGCGGAGATCGAATGAGAAATGAGGGAGTTATGGCGTTTTTAAATTTTCGCGATTTTTTTGAACCTCAGGCGTGAAATTTAGAAATTTCAAAAATGTCGATTGTCGATTTTCCCTGTTTTGACGCCAACACTATATGTAATCGGACCCGTTTTGACGCCTACACTATATGTAATCGGACCCGCTGATTACGATAATCCAAACTAGAGTTCTCTATCTGCTTTGGTTCTCGAGATATTTACGAAAAAGTGTCGACAGGTCAAAAGTACAAAAAAAGAAATCGCGAATTTTCAGCGAAAAATCGTTCAGACCGTCTTCTTTAGCGGCCCCGAAAATCTTAGGGTAGATTTTGAGTACAAATTCGAGATTGAAAATTTTCGAAAATCGCGAAAATTTCGCCAAAATATGATGCTCGATTTCGACGCCTTTCTGTATCTTGGAAAACAGCTGGCTCTAGATGACCTATCCTATACTGTCCGACGCGTTCTGGCGCTCTGAATCGATTGGTCTAAACCAGAAGGCTCTAGGAGGCCTACTTCTCGAGTTATGCCAGGAAAACCGTAAATTTCGTAATCGAAAATGTCGATTTTGCAAAAACTCGCGAAGCCGTAGCGGCCAAACGGTTGGTCCTAGACTGGCACATTGTATACGCGTTTTAATACTAATGACGATATCTTTAATTTGGCATAAGATTTTTCGGAGATCGGATGAGAAATGAGGGAGTTATCGCGTTTTGAAATTTTCGCGATTTTTTTGAACCTCAGGCGATGAAATTTAGAAATTTCAAAAATGTCGATTGTCGATTTTCCCTGATTTGACGCCAGCACTATATGTAATCGGACCCGCTGATTACGATAATCCAAACTAGAGTTTGCTATCTGCTTTGGTTCTCGAGATATTTACGAAAAAGTGTCGACAGGTCAAAAGTACAAAAAACGAAAGCGCGAATTTCAGCGGAAAATCGTTCAGACCGTCTTCTTTAGCGCTCCCGAAAACCTTAGGGTAGATTTTGAGTAGAAATTCGAGATTGAAAATTTTTGAAAATCGCGAAAATTTCGCCAAAATATGATGCTCGATTTCGACGCCTCTGTATCTTGGAAACCAGCTGGCTCTAGATGACCTATCCTATACTGTCCGAAGCGTTTTGGCGCTCTGAATCAATTGGTCTAAACCAGAAGGCTCTAGGACGCCTACTTCTCGAGTTATGCCAGGAAAACCGTAAATTTCGTAATCGAAAATGTCGACTAATAATTAAATTAGAGATTGTCATGTTAATATTATGTTAGATTCAATACTAACACAAATAAATTATTTCTTACTTTGTAATACTATAAGAGTAACCGTATTTATGTCAAGTCTAATAAACATTTAACCTAAATATCTGTACTGTTACGAAATTTTTTGGACATTCATATTATCAGGTTATCAGATTTAATAAAAGCGAGCTGAGCAGTTTATTCAAAATTTAATAAGCTTAATAAGTGGACAAACAAAAAAAAACAATTCACCTTAACCAAATCCGTAACTGTTTAAAAAATATCTAACAGCTGAAGATATTCTGAAGAATTGCTTTTTAATTTTAGCTTATTGGTATTTATCAGAATAATTGAAACATACATGAGTAGGTAAACCCCACCAGTTTTGTATAATACAAAGGTATTTTTAATAATATAAAATATTATTAAAAATCTGGTGTGAAGAACACAAATGCAGAAAATATTAATAGTGAACCTGCATTTGTGTTCTTCACACCAGATTTTTAATAATATTTTATATTATTAAAAATACCTTTGTATTGGTATTTAAATTATAGTGTTATTCTACACTAGGTATATAAAGACCACACCCTTAGAGTTTTACGAAGTTAGCATATTTAGTTTATTGCGAACATCTGAAGAAGTCACTGCATGGCGAAACAATTATTATTTACAGTAATTAATTAAATTTAAAAAAGAGTGAAAATTCTAACAATCTAAGTGATTATTACTAATGGACATCAAGATAAATTTTCATAGAGTCTGAATAAATTCAATATTAAATATTGTTTTAATTAAAATAGCAAATAATAAATTCAATCTCAATCGAATATTAAAGTCAACAAAATGAAAATTCTTTCAATGGAGACTGTGGTTAAATAAAAATTTAAAATAGGTATATAACCCCTTATTACACAATTATTAGTCGTATCCTAAATACGTATTTCGACAACTAAGTTGTCATCATCAGTAGGTAAAAACTACTAATTAAAAGTCGCACATGGGGCACAGTAAAGTAAGAAAAACGCTTCCGCACAACTACTATACACTGCATCCACGTATAGACTAAATTTAACATGCCAATCTAAACTACGAGACAAACACTTACCTCTTAAGAAAAAGGTCTAAACATGTGTTAAATTGTCGAACAAAGGAACGGCAGACATTCATCTCTAAGGGAGGCGGCACTAACTTCGATTTTTAGAAACTACGATGACCCACTATTAAACTTAAATGAAACACCTTATATTTTCACAAAACAATAGTATATTTAACTATATGTATATTTCATGTGCACTGCACACATCAGTAGTTATTATTTAAACGTATTATTTCGAGTACATGTATAGTAAAAATATCTATTTTGGGTAGGGGTGTAAAAATTTTTCAATTACAAATGGTTAAAAAGTATGGTCGTATATTGTAAAAACTGAACTCTATTGAAATTCTGAGAAGGACAAAATTGGGAAGGACCATTACACATGAAAAAACAAGACATCTGACTGTGTTGAGTTATATTAAATAACAATCAAGTAACGTGAAAAGGATCTATGAATTATTAGATATTGTTGGTATATAATTTAAAAGTTAATTATAAATAGGTGACATGTTATTGTTAAGGAGTTTTGCACTTTTAATATAATGTATAGAATTCACGGTTGGCTCTTGGTGAAACATGATTAATAATTTACTAAACAAAACACCCGGTACATTTGTTCCACAAAACGCGAAATATTTTACATTTTGTGAAACAAACACACCAAGTGCTTCATTCAGTAAACCATTGTTAAGGAGGTAATTTTTGTATTTTTTCATGTGTATGGCTTCCCACATGTCTAAATTTCTGCTGTTACCCCCCCACCCACTTATGGTAATAAAAATGTGAATAGACAGCTGAACGGTATTGGAGATTTATCGCTATTCAAGGAGGTATGTTTATTTTTCGCGATAAATATACTTTCATAAGCATCAAGTTCGTGGGGTTTATTAATTCCTTTGATCAACTTCAAACCTGTAATCGATACATTGTGCAGTGTGCTCAAAGCGTGATTAGAGATGAATGTCTGCCGTTCCTTTGTTCGACAATTTAACACATGTTTAGACCTTTTCCTTAAGAGGTAAGTGTTTGTCTCGTAGTTTAGATTGGCATGTTAAATTTAGTCTATACGGGGATGCAGTGTATAGTAGTTGTGCGAAAGCGTTTTTCTTACTTTACTGTGCCCCATGTGCGACTTTTAATTAGTAGTTTTTACCTACTGATGATGACAACTTAGTTGTCGAAATACGTATTTAGGATACGACTAATAATTGTGGTAAGGGGTTATATACCTTTTTTAAATTTTCAACAAAATGAAACAAAATTTCTTACCTTCCTCCTAGAATCCCACGACAAAGGACGTCTTTATGGTGGCTCGAATGGCACAACACACCACTTTTGTTTAATAGCCATACACGAACGAATTTTTTATAATACTTTATTTTAACCGTAGTTTACGCAACGCAATCAATTTAACGAAAACGACGGAATCGCGATTAGTATTTGTGTCGAAATCTGCAACAAAAGAAGCAAATACTAAAACCCGGGCATAACAAAAATATTTATTTTATTAAGTACATTATCTCATAAAAATCAAAATAAAAGGGTTTCATTATTTTATATTTTAAAGAGTTAGTTAGTTAATTAATTTAATAAGTGAAGAAACAGAGGTATATTATTCAAAACTACATGTGTTTGTAGAAACATAAAGACCTAAAAAAATGTATGACTGGTCAGAAAGAAGAACTTCAATTTGAACTTATTGGTATTTAGAATATTGGATACATATTATATAAATACAAATAACTTTTTAGTTAGAACATAGTTTTACAAACTAAGGTAACATTTACTTTATTTCAAACATCTGAAGAAGCTATTGTATGGCAAAGCAATTATTATGTATAATTATTTAGACTGCGGAACAGACGCCATTCTCTAATGAGTCATGCAGGCGCAGAGACAGAGTCGATTTCGCTTAATAATAAGATTGATGCAATATTCGCTCGTAGCCCTGATTTTAATGTCCTGAAAGGCTTTTGTAGTAATGTTCAAAATACAGAAATCGGTAGATTCCGAAGTTTTTCTATATTTAAAGATATACTGTCCAATAAAAGAACACAGAACAAAGTTTAGAATATATTGCAATAATTAATGTGAATAAAAAATGTTTACAAGCATTCCTCTTAATTGGAGGTGACATAATTAATTTGAAGTTTATACAATTTCAATATTGAAATTTTGTACTGTAGAAAGTAAACACATTTTGTATATATATATATATATATATATATATATATTTCAAACCAAGTTAATTTAAATTCATTTAACTTCAGTGTTTTATTTATTTTCCTTAAAATAAATTTCCGTATATTCATTTCATTGGCTTTATTAAGACTCTGGCGAAATATATTTCACACTCTGTCTGTTTGCATTAAAAGACGTACAACCAGACAACTTGTATCAATACCATCGCGCTATAACATTTATATATATACTGTTAAGTTGATCGATTGTACATTTTCGGCATCGATGAATCACACCCGATACTGGATAGCGCCGGTTGCGCAGTCTAATAATTATGCACAAAAATGTGAAAATTTGAGCAGCGTCTTTTTACTTACTAAGAGGCATTAAAATTAATTTTCATCAGAGCGTTAAAAATCAATATTAAATATTTTGGAGTTTGTAAAGTATAAGTGTAACATGTAAAGAACCTAAAAACTAACTTTAACTATAAATTTAGTGGGAGAAGAACGTAATTTGAAAAAAAAAATTAAGAACCATTTACTAAACTTACATTTTGTCCATTTTCAACACAAGTAAAGCAAGCCAAGTTTCGGATAATCGTGTTCTTTGAATGTCTTAATATTCTAATTATTAATTGACAAAATGTTAATTTTTTTAATTTTTTTTTTCAAATTACGTTTTACCCTTTAAATTTATACTCAAAGTTATTCCTTTTTAGGTCCTTTACATGTTCCACTACTCTTATCCGATAACTTTCATTACCCGTATAGTTAACCTTGCCAAATATTGTTTTATTTTGAATAATAAATAATAAAACTAATTTATACCAAATAAATAGAAAAAAAAATATTTTTATTACCTTCTCCGCAGAATCCTGAAGCAAAGGACATCCTTTATGGTGGTTTCAATAATTTCCATACACATTTATTTAATAACCGTTCGCGAATGAAATTTTATAACACGTTTAACGCCTTTTTTTAACAATATTTAACGCGACGCACCGTATATTTAATTAATACTAGACTATATTCTGCGACAATACGCGATATAGTTCGATTAGTCATCGTAGTTAAAACGGCAAACACAAAAAATTACTTTCAGTTTGTACCTGTAAAAAAGAAATGATAAAAGATATAGTCGACAACAAAGAAACCTAATTCACAAGAAGAATTTAAACGTGATAAAATTTAATTATTTATTACATTATTTAAAGCAAAGAAGTAATATAGTAATAAAGTAGAAATTTTACTTAAAAAAAAATGCAATCAAATTTTAAGCTGCTTAATAGACTTCCAGGAAAAATATTACTAAATAAATATCTAGAAATACTAATTTAAATTTCTTAAGATAAAAAGATATTATTTATTACGTTATTTAAAACAAAGAAGTAATGTAATATAGCAAGGTAATTAAATTTTTATTTGGAAAAAAATTAAGTCGAATATTAAACTCATTAAAAATGTAATTTCTGAATTGAATATATCTATTCAAGAAATTTATAAAATACCTCGAATATCTCCAGCAACAACCAGCGTTGATGGCTTCTGAACTCAGAACAAATTGCGACGAAAGTCCAAAACTTCTATATTGGCAAATGTAAAGAAAGAAATATCAAAAAAAAAAGATGTATCTACAGGCAATGCATGCCGTTCGAATACATTAAAAATATGTTGAACTTTTTTTGTGAATTGAGAAAAACCGTACACGGAGACACTGTAAAAAAGTTAGGTAAATTCAAGTCGAAATGTTTAGAAACGCATTTTTATTAATAAGATATTAATCAAAGAGTTACTCCTTACTTTAACTTTATTTTAAATTGAAACAAAGCAATGTCACTAATAATTAAATAAATACCGTATTCGGAGACATACACTAAAAAAACTAACCACTATATTTCACTTTATTTATAACAGTTTGCCCTTTCACGAGCATAAAAATATACGAGTTAGGTAAATATATAGATACATTCGAATATCTTTGATATGGCTACTTAAATTTTAATAAGACTTTCCACAATTAATTAAATGCAAAACGAAGATTCGATGAGTATATTTGTATCCGAATTAGACTTCCGGTTTGGCCGGTAACGGTATTTAAAGTGAAACACACTCTATATTTTTACGAATTTCAATAAAGCTCTGTCCTTTGAGTTCAGCAATAATAAGGTTACGCACCTTTTTGTTCAACAATGACAAAGATTTTAATTAAAACTAATATTTTAAAATCATGTAGCCATAGAATCAAAATTCAGTATAGCAAACGCCAATTAAGTTGGCGCGAGTAGGGGGTGCGCAGAAGCCGTTTGTAAAAACGTACACCCCCACTACTCAAGTAATTGTCAGAATACATTTGTCAGTGACGTTTGACGGAACATAATGTCTTTGCTTGGGGATCATAAAGTGATATACGCTCAGAGGTTAGAATTATCTGACAGTTGATGTAAAACCAAATACAAATCTCCCCACTACTTCTAATCCTGCGCGAACTTACCCCTCCTCGCGCCAACTTAATTGGCGTTTGCTATAATACTTGGCTTAAACTTTCTGAATTAACTTTGTAGACGCCCGAATATTAATAATAGTTTAATTAACTGAAAAACAACTTATTGAAATTCTGATGACGATTGGTTTTGGTGACCGCGTCAGAACTCATAAAGAAGTAGAGGATTCATTGATAGGCACGCACGGTCTCAAGATTTAAATCCTATAGATTTTTTTCCATTGTGGTCATTTAAAATCTGTGGATTATACTCGACAACCGCATAATCTGGACGAGCTACAGCAGAGAATAATTGAGGAAGTGCAATTAATTCGTGAGGAGGCTTTGGCAAATGTCATTCAAGAATTTGTCCACAGAGTTGCATATTGTCAAGAAATGAACGGTCATCATTTCTACTTTCTGTATAATCATGCATCCCATTACTTTATGTAGAAAAAAATCTAAATTAGCAAGAAGTCATCTGATTGATTCCAATAATTGAATTACATTAGGGGGGCAATGTGATCAAACTTTAGGATTTGGCGTACAACTTCATATTATTACGCGTTAAGGCTATCTGTCATGATTTTGACGTTTGGTTCGACATTTTTTGAGATATTTTGTTGTCATGCCTATATGAATGACGCAGCCCCCTAACAAAAGCTTACTGGTTTTTCATGCAGTAGGCCATGTCATTCATATATGAATGGCACAAAAATATGTTAGGAATCATGAAGTACGTGCTGATTTTCTGGTGTAAACATCCAATATGAGTAAGAGACGTCGCGCAGAACCGCTAACACAACAGCAGCTAGAAGAAATAGCCGCAAACACAGAGCTTTAAAATTCCGACGATCAAGATCGTTTTAGCTAAAAACTTTCCTGATATTTATATTCCAGTAAAACACATACTTTACCCTAAATTTTTTACCCTAAAATTTACCGAAAATTTCCGAAGGGGTCCCCCTCTAAAACTTGTCAATTTTCATCATGTCACCGATTTCATTGTAGTTTGGTATTCCTACGTACTTTTGCCTCCTTTCCTGATATTTATATTCCAGTAAAACACAAATTTTACCCTAAATTTTTGTACCCTAAAATTTTCCGAAAATTTCCGAAGGGGTCCCCCTTTAAAAATTGTCAATTTTCATCATGCCACCGATTTCATTGTAGTTTGGTATTCCTACGTACTTTTGCATCCTAAAAACTTTCCTGATATTTATATTCCAGTAAAACACATACTTTACCCTAAATTTTTTACCCTAAAATTTCCCGAAAAGGGGTCCCCCTTTAAAAATGAAAATTTAAGCCACTATGCTCGCCTAGTTTATTCTACCTGGATATTAAGACAGTCACGGCTTCATTTTAATTTCTGCAGAACAGTCCTCTTGACAGATGAATCTACATTCACGAGAAGTGGAGTTACAAATCTGAGAAACCTGAACAGGTAGTCATCAGAAAATTCCAAAGCTATACGTCCATCTAAATTTCAACATGAATTTTCTATGAACGTTTGGGCGGCCCTAATCGATGACTTGTTGATTGGTCCTGTCGTTCTTCCTGGGAGGTTAAATGCGGACAATTACATTCAATTACTTATTGACGAACTGCCAGATCTTTTAGAGGATGTCACAATGAATGTTCGACGAGACATGTGGTTTCACATGGATAGGGCACCACCACATTTAGGAATTGCTGTCCCAAATTGGGTTAACGTCTATTATCCAAGATGGATTGGTCGAGGTGGTCCTTTTGCCTGGCCACCCAGATCACCCGATCTTAATCCCCTTGCCTTTTATATATGGGGGTACATGAAAAATTTACTCTACGCGCAAGTTTCGAACACAAGAGAAGAGTTGTTGGATCGTATTCACCTGGCTGCCGAGCAAATCCGACAAAACAAGTATGAATTCGGATAAGTACTTCTTCTGTTGGCTTACGGGCACAAGCCTGCATTCAGCAAGGAGGTGGACATTTCGAAAATATTATTAATTGAACTTTTTTAAATAAAATCAGTTTTTATTGACTTTAGGAGTACATTTTTTTCATGATCTGATAATCACATTTATAAATCTGTAACTTTGAAACAAATAAAAATGAATATACAAGTTTTGCTTTTTTGATACTTGAAATGATGTCTACTTTACACTCCTCAAATTTGAACATAACGATACAGGACACTTGTATATGCAGTTAATATGTATCTGTCAATGCACAACAGAGCGAATGTAATAAACGGTTTGGTAACCGACAGCAACTACTGCTGAAACAAATGTAATGGTGACAAGCGAATTGCGTATCGAATTTTGTATAAACAAAACAAACTCAAAACTATGTATTTTCTGAGAAACATTGAAAATTTAAAACATTACTATTAACAACTAAAATTTGTTCAAGGTGTTCCTGCGTTAAATTAGTTCTTTTAGATGTTAAAACGTGTTCAAAATTGAATATCCCTTCCACATCAACTGGTGATGGGTGCGTGATTAAAATTTTGCAAAAGTGCATAATAGCATCTTGTATTTATAGGTGTTATTCGATGACAGAATATTATGAATGCATTGATCAATTATTTCTGCTACTGTATTACCATTTACAGCTCGCAATATTTTAGTTGCAATTAAGTATAGTTGATATGAAGTTTTCGGATGAAGAATAGCAACAACTACATTTAACACATATCGTCCCATTATATCCGTTGTTTCGTCTGCACTTAACCAAAGATAATAACCAGATAGGTTTGTTCGTATTTATTCAATGGTTCTCATATAACATTTTAGTAAGTGGTATTTACGTAAAGTAGATTCATGTGGTATATGACAATCAGTATATTTTGTAAGAAACCTCTTGAGGACTGGATTGTTAAGCTTTTTGAATGGGATATTGGGCGCCATGAAAGCGTCACACAGTTCTTCGTAAAAGTGTCAGGTGCAGATGGACATATGGTATCTTGACGACTTTTCGAAGAAACATGTCTCTGCAAATTACACTTATGTGGACGCCTTAAACTTAATGAACAGACACTGCAATATATCTCGGTGTCATTACGAATATGCAACCAATCTGTATGGCCTCTAATCCATCAAACCATGGCTGCCCTACCAGAATTCGCCATAGTTAATGAAAATAAAGAGAAATACTAACAGAAAGAAATGGACTAAAAAGAAGAAACGAAAACTACTCCAAAAATAAGAGAGTAAATTAAACTTAATATTTATTAAAAATTATAGGATAGATATACAATACAACAATATAAAACGGATTTTTTAAAATACTAAAAGTTGTAACCAAATAACACTGAAAGAAACGAAACCAGAAACACGCCACTATAAAATAGAATTTATGAATGAATAGACACAATAACGGCCGAAAAAATATCTGCTCGACGAATGCAATCGAGCAAGCAACTAGTGGGGCTGTTATAACATGCTTACTATATATGATACCGCCATAATGTTTTATCGGGGCAATTGGTCATTTAATCGCTTCAGTCCGCTCTCTGCTAATGACAGTAACATTTGACAATTTAGAACAGTGTAGCTAAATTATGACCTATCTAAAAATTTCATAGCCAACTCGTCGGCTGTCTTTTTTTTAACGCACGATGTAATGATTAATTTAATTTAAATAAGAAATCAAAATTTTAACAATCTACTTATTTATTATTTATGAAGATGAAGATGAGTTTGAATAAATTCAATAATATTGTTTTGATTGAATAACAAATAATAAAACTAATCTATATCAAACAGTCAAATCAAAAAGTAAATAAAAATTTCGTTACCTTCATCGTAGAATCCTGTCACAAAGGACATTTTTGATGATGGCTTCAATGACACAACACTTTAATTTAATAACGGCATACGAGGAATTTTACTTTATTTAACCGTATTTAACGCAAGGCAGTTAATTTAACCAGAACGATCTGCAACAATAAAAACAAACTAATAAAACCTGGAAATATTAGAAGTATTAAATTTATCAGAATAATTGAAACATACATGAGTAGGTAAACCCCACCAGTTTTGTATAATACAAAGGTATTTTTAATAACATAAAATTTTATTGTGGTAAATCATCCATTTATAATACATATAACTATTGTAGAATTGGCTATATCATAAAACGAATTTAAAAATAGTAAATTAGACAAATTACTGTAGTATTTGTGTTATGAATTGTTCAACGGGGCAGATAATTTTATGTTGTTTAATTTCCGTCCACACGAATGTCATTAGTCTAAAGCCGAATCTCTTTTGTTAGGATAAATTCTTTGCTTTCATATAATTCTAGCACAGGTATTGAAAATGTATCATGTTTTATTTTAAAATTAAGATACCTATTAGTTTTCTTTCCTTTAAATATTAAAACGTGTCTGGAAAATATATTTTGTATATATATTTGAATAGAAATGTCAAATAAAAACACTTACGTTTATACTCCACATATCACCAGTTACACCTTGTTCAGAAGAAAACAAAAAAAGTTACAAATGTTCACATACGATTTGCAATAGCACTGTTTGAAAATAAGTCGAGTGAACTAATTAATTAAGACACCTGAATCAATCACCGACTATAATTACCCTAAATGTTAATTAATTGAAATTATATTGAAATTTCAAAAAGTAATTGCACTTGTCAATTGTTATTAGGGTTGAGATTTGTATGCTTAAACGTAGTACCAACTTAACTTTAAACCACTAGTTAAGCTATGGTACTGCCGCCTGTATAGAACTCAACAAAATACAATTAATAGATAGATTACAATGGAATTAATGATTTTTGTTATTAATTGGTCGAAGTTTCTCTGTCTTCACGTAGTGTCTAGCAAATCTGATCGTATCCTAACGCCCTTGTAATGCAATCAGATCCGGAATAGGACATAATCATGCCTGTTAAAGAGAATTAGAAACCTTTCTTATTTTATGTATATTTTTCCGCTCTGAGACGTCGTGACGCCCCTCGTTAATATTGAAATTATCCGTTATCGCCACTCAGATACCCCATGTGCATTACAAAATAGCGCCCGAGTCTTGAGGACGTTTTTAGTCCAGCTAAAAGTATTGAATCAAACAGAAACAATTAGGGAAGTAAAATTTAACAAAGTCAAAATTAAGATCATTATTATCATTATACTGTAACTGATGTACAAGTCAAATACATGTAGTTAATGGGAGTACAAGAGATAGAGTAAACGATTTAATTTTTTAAATCGTTCATCTTATTTAAAGAATTATTTTAACCCTGAAATACTGACGTGTCGTCCAGCAGACTAGACTACTCTAAATACTTAAATTTAAATATTTTTGTCATTTATTCTCCCAGAAACTTTTTCCTCGGTGTACTGTCAACTGAAGACGTTTAAAGTACACTGTCGAGAAGTAGGAACGGTTTGGATCGAATAATATCGATTGCTAAATTTATTATTGATATAAGATGCTTCGATTAATCACCAATTTCCTTTAATCTCGGCAACCTTATATGCACCAAAACATGTAAAATACATAAATTTGGAAATATTGTTTCATTAATTATTTTCATTTAGAGTTATTTTATATTAACAAAAAACTGGTTGAATCTTTGAATTTGAATACAATGCAGAAATTAACTTGCCTTAAAAAAATTTAAGTGCATCAAAATGATCGGTAACCAAATTTGCGAATATCTGGTTATTTAATTACTAAATTTCATTTAACCCTTAAGTATTGACGTACTAGTTTTATGACATACTTACTGATGTGTCGTCTGTGAGACTACCTAGGAATTTTTTTGAATAACTTTGCAAAAAGTTTCATAATTTTATTTGAAATGTAGGCAAATAAACTCAGTACATATCTTGAAATAGTGCAAATTATTTAGAGAATACAAAATAACAGAACACAATTTTGATAACTCATTTATTAGGTATATGACGGTAATAAAAACATAATAAAAAATCATATTAAACTAAATGAAATTGAAACAAATCTAAAAAATACATGACTCAAATTTTAATTCTGGAATGTTATGTAAGCCCTAATAAATAAACTGAAATACAAAACATGAAATAAAACCCTTAGTAAAACAGTTACATTACATTACAATAGCTGAAAGTAAGGAAAATTGGATGCATGTCACAAATTTTCCACCCATTGAACATATATTCTTTTCACACACTAGAGACATATGGTCAATTTAATAAAGTGCTGTCATAATTATCATCCCCAAAACGCAGTGACTGGAAAATTTAAAAATTAATAAACGCACTACCAATTATTCAAAAGAAGAATGTTGGCGGCTTATAGAAATCGTGGAGTCTTATGCACACATAATTGAAGATAACAAAACTTATGCACTGACATGCAAAGATAATGTAGGCTAGGTTTGTCAGCTATTATATTGTTAATATAAATATATATTTTTGTTAGAAAAATGCGTAGCAAAGTAAATGCCTCAAGTTTAATTCTATTGGTATCCAAAACCGTTCTTGGGAACCAGTGGCGGCTCTTGATGACGTACGATGTGCACGGATGAGACTGCTTCGTTTAAGCTTTCATATATACAGAGAAGCAAGTAACCGTACCGAAATAGTTCGAAGTAGTCTCATCCGTGCAGCAGCGCACATCGTACGTCATCAAGAGCCGCCACTGTTGGGAACAACTTCGAAGCAAATATGAAACACTAAAAAAGGAAACAAGACGAGTTGTGTCCAAAAACAATAAACAAATTAAAATTAATAAATTAACAATTCAGAAATTCAAATTAGAAATTCGAAAACTACCAGAGCAACATCATATTGTTTTGAACATTTTTCGTGATGTTTTATATTTACATTTACCTATATATTTAAATAAAACAATTACTTTCGAACTACAACTTTTATTAATGAACTATTTACAACAATGTTGAAAAATATTCAATAAATTCAGTGAAACATTCTGTCAACGCATAACAAAGCGAATGCTAAAACGGTTTGGTAACTGGCAACTACTGCTGAAACAAAAGTAATGCTGACAAACGAATTGCGTATCGAATTTTGAATAAAAGTAATTTACAAAGAACTAAACTCAAAACTATGTATTTTCTGTAAAACAATGAAAGTGTAAAACATTACTATAAACAACTAATATTTGTTCAAAGTGTTTCTGTATTAAATTAGTTCTTTCAGATGTTAAAAATAGAAAATATCCGTTTTACATCACAACTGGTGATGGATGTGTGATTAAAATGTTGCAAAAGTGCACCATACTTCGAATTTATAGATCTTTCAATCGGTTTTGTGCAGAATTGATATAATACATATATTCAAATCTGGATTTCTACTAACTATGGCATCAACTCTTTGTTTCAGCATTGAGAAATATCTTTTTAAATGGTGAAACTAACTTATAAACATTTGGAAAATGACCCCAGATGTATTCACATACTATGTGTAGTGCATGTGCTGCACAGGTAATGGGTGTACAAGTCAAATACATGTAGTTAATGGGGGTACAAGAGATAGAGTAAACGATTTAATTTTTTAAATTGTTAATCTTATTTAAAGAATTATTTTGTCCCTGAAATACTTACGTGTCGTCCAGCAGACTTCTCGAAATACTTAAATGTAAATATTTTTGTCATTTATTCTCCCAGAAACTTTTTCCTCTGTGTACTGTCAACTGAAGACGTTTAAAGTACACTGTCCAGAAGTAAGAACGGTTTGGATCGAATAATATCGATGTTATCCTAATTAGCAAATCGTCCGCCGTGAGGTAGACTTCGCGTCAGTAAGATTGTAATTGTCTTTGCGTTAACTAATATTTCTTGTCGACGGTTGAAATGAATTCTACGGCGGGTCTTTCTAAGGGCCGGTTATACAATGTCCAGATAAATATGTTCGACAACTAACCGGCCGATGTATTTATCCGAAGGATAAGATTATGACAAGTTGTAGTTGTCGGCAGGATTGCTATCCGTAGAATAATAAGGAGTTGGCATTGCTTTTTCCCTATATTAGTTCTAAATTGTGTAACTGTGGCGCATTATCACCAAAGAGCGGACTGAAGCGATTAAATGACCAGTTGCCCCGATAAAATGTTGAGACGGTCTCAGGTATTGTACGCATGTTATAACAGCCCCACTATTTGGTTGCTCGATTGCATTCGTCGAGCAGGTGTTTTTATTTCCGTTGTTATGAATAGTACGTTGTGTGTATTCCTTCATAAATTAAATTCAACAGTGGCGTATAAGACGGAATATACATTTATATATTATTTCGTTAGACTTCTTGAAATAATCGCTTAAAAAATTATATCCGCTAATTTCTAAAGTGTATTCTCGTGTTTGCATGCTGTTATACATGCATATACATATATGTACTTATTGTTCTTCAGCTAGTATATTTTCTATTCTCTTCTATAAGGGATTGTTCTGGTTCGCTTCTTTCAGTGTTGTTTGGTTTACAACATTTAGTATTTTAAAAAATCCGTTTTGTATTGTTATATTGTATATTTATCCTATAATTTTTTATAAATATTAAATTTAATCTATATATATATATATATATATATATATATATATATATATATATATATAGCGAGGCTTTGCAGCTTTAAAGCCGCTTCTCGCATCCTAAGCGCCAACGCTCCTTATCACTCCAGTCTCCCTGCTGCAGATCTCGTTCTTTCAACTCTTTGTGTATATTTTGTGCCCATCGTTTCCGCGGTCTTCCCCGTTTGTTTCTTCTTGGAATAATCCATTTCCATACTTTTCTGGGAATCCTTTCGTCACTCATGCGACGCAGGTGGCCGTACCACTTTAGCTGTTTTTCATTTATTGTGTCCAAGATAGTATCTGTAGCCCTCATTCTTTCTCTAATGTTCTCATTCCTAACGTGGTCGAATAAAGGTAAGCTACAGCATCGTCTCCAATAAGACATCTCTGCTGAAAGTATTTTCTGATTGATGTTTTTATTCATGACCCACACCTTCGACCCATACGTCATAACCGGTTCAATTAGTGTTTGATATATATATTTTTTTGTTTTTTTTTGTCAAGTTATTATTCCACAGGATCGGATGCAGTGCTCTAGTCATATTCTTTCCTCTACCTATTTTCTTCAATATGTCCTTCTCATCCCTTCCATCTTCGCAGAAGGTGACCCCAAGATATTCATACTCCTTTACATTTTTATTACTCCACTTTCCAATTTCAAATCTTGCCCCCTTCCTCCTATAACCATATACTGGGTTTTTTCCGTATTTACTTCTAAGCCCCATTTATTGTATTCTTCTATGAGTCTAGTAAGCATATATTCCATGTCTTGTTGGTCTTCAGCAATTACTACTTGGTCGTCTGCGAAGAGAATTGTGTGTAGACGGCTACTTTCCAGATGTATCCCCATGGGGCTGCATTTCCTACTCCAATGCTTTAGAGCCGCTCCTAAGTAGATTTTGAAAAGGGTAGGGGACAACCAGCAACCCCGTTTCACGCCTTTTGTTGGTTGGAAGGGTGCAGATGTCTGTTTTCCGACTTTGGCCACGGCTTGATCTTCTCTGTAGAGGATTTTTATTGCGTTTATATAATCTTTATTTATGCCTTGTTCTTCCATTGTAATCCATAATTTCTGAAGAGGGACGGAATCAAATGCCTTGAAAGCAAGGCCAAATTGCTTTCACCAATGAGATTTCACTGTCAAAGTTGTCTGTTCAGAAATTCATCTCTCTACTTTAAAAATAGAGTATAGATGTCTTAGGGTGAATATATTGTCCGTACAGGATCTTCTCGGTCTTAAGCCACTTTGTTCTTCTATTTCTCTGATTTCTTTCTCTATTCTAGCATTAAGGATTCTTCCATACAGTCTACCAGTGGATGAAGTGATGCTTATACCTCTACAGTTCCCGCATTTGTTTCTGTCGCCCTTCTTATATATTGAATTTATGTGGGAGATTGTCCAGTCATGGGGTATGTCTTCTCCAATTAGACATTTATTAAATATACGACATATGCTTCTGTTGTTGCATGTTTTAGTAGCTCAATAGGCAGATCACCTGGTCCAGGTGCTTTATTATTTCTCATTTTCTGTAACTCTTTTTTTACTTCTTCTACCGTAATCCCCTCTATTGTATGTTCTTCTACTTTTCCATTTTTTAAACCAGTGTCTAAATATTCTTGTCTCTTCTCTATCAGTAGATCACTGTAGTAGTCTTTCCATACTTTTGTTTTTATAGGGTTCATTTTTCTTATTTCATTTGTATTTTTCCTTAAGTTGTTTATTGTTGTCCAAGCTGCTCTGGACTTAGATCCACCTACCATTGAGCTTATTTGTGCACATTTGTTGTTCCATGCTTCATTCTTAATCTTTTTTATTTCCTTCTTAACCATGTACTTATATCTATTATATTGTTGTCGATCTTCTTCCTCTTTGGTAGCCAACCATTTGAGATATAACTTCTTTTTTTCTTCAACCAATTCGACTAGTTCGTCTGACCACCAGAAATCTCTTGTTTTTTTCTCTTTTATTCCTGAAGCTTCTAGGGCTGTCTCATGTAGTTTTTGTTTTAGAGTTTCAAATATTTCGTGCGCTGTTCCAGTAATTTCTTCGTCAAGTTTTCGAGCCAATCGTAATTTATATAGAAAGCTAGTGGATTCATCTTGAGACTATATAAATTATAGACTTTTGGTTTTTCAGTATTTTGGGTCTGATCACGTTTCCCTTTTTTGTTGTTTTCATATTTTATATCCATAATAGATTTGACCAACAAATGGTCTCATCCACATTCTGCTCCCCTCATCACTTTTACGTCAAAAGTTCTTATTATCGAATTCTGTTTTATAACGATATAGTCTAATATTGATCTTAATTCTTTCGTTTTCTGGGTCCAAGTATATTTATTAATATCTTTATGTTGGAAGAACCCATTTAAAATTTTCAGAGAGTGACCTTCACAGAGCTCTATCCATCTTGTTCCGTTTAATATAATCAAATTTAATCTACTACCCTATTTCTGGAGTAGTTTTCGTTTCTTGCTTTTAGTCCATTTCTTTCTGTTCTTAGTATTTCTCTTTATTTTTATTAACTATATAGAATTCTTGTAGGGCAACCATGGTAGGATGGATTAGAGGCCATACAGATTGCTTGCATTTTCGTAACGGTACCGAGATATATTGCAGTGCCTGTTCATTAAGTTCAAGGCGGCCACAAAAGTGTAATGTGCGGAGACATGTTTCTTCGAAAACTCATCAAAATAACATATGACCATCTGCACCTGACCCTTTTAACGAAGAACTGTGTGAAGCTTTCATGGCAGCCAACATCCCATTCAAAAAGCTTAACAATTTAGTCCTCAAGAGGTTTCTTACAAAATATACTGATCGTCAAAATGTTATTAGAGAACCATTGAAAAAATACAAACTAACCTATCTGGTCATTATCTTTGGGTAAGTGCAGGCGAAACAACGGATGTGATGGGACGATACGTGTTCAATGTAGTTACTGATATTCTTCATCCGACAACTACCAACCATACTTAAATTATTAATTAAATTAAATCAAATATTGCCAGTCGTAAATGGTGAAACAACTGCAGAAGTAATTGATCAATGTATTGATAATATTCTGTCATCGGATAACAACTATAGAGACAAGATGCTATTATTTTTGGCTGACGCGACAGCTTATATGTTAAAAAGAGGGAAGTTATTAAAGAAGTCTTATTCCAATACGCCACCCATTACCTGTGCAGCACATGCACTAAGAGTATGTGAATACATCTGGGGTCATTTTCCAAATGTTTATAAGTTAGTTTCACCATTTAAAAAGATATTTCTCAATGCTGAAACAAAAAGTTGATGCCATAGTTAGCAGAAATCCAGATTTGAATATATGTATTATATCAATTCTGCACAAAACCGATTGAAAGATCTATAAATTCGAAGTATGATGCACATTTGCAAAATTTTAATAACGCATCCATCACCAGTTGTGATGTAAAACGGATATTTTCTATTTTTAACATCTGAAAGAACTAATTTAATACAGAAACACCTTGAACAAATATTAGTTGTTTATAGTAATGTTTTACACTTTCATTGTTTTACAGAAAATACATAGTTTTGAGTTTAGTTCTTTGTAAATTATTTTTATTCAAAATTCGATACGCAATTCGTTTGTCAGCATTACTTTTGTTTCAGCAGTAGTTGCCAGTTACCAAACCGTTTTAGCATTCGCTTTGTTATGCGTTGACAGAATGTTTCACTGAATTTATTGAATATTTTTCAACATTGTTGTAAATAGTTCATTAATAAAAGTTG
Source organism: Melolontha melolontha (assembly GCA_935421215.2). Taxonomy (NCBI): domain Eukaryota; kingdom Metazoa; phylum Arthropoda; class Insecta; order Coleoptera; family Scarabaeidae; genus Melolontha; species Melolontha melolontha. Next base: position 227,531,564 of record OW285236.1, on the reverse strand, counting down.
TAGTTCGAAAGTAATTGTTTTATTTAAATATATAGGTAAATGTAAATATAAAACATCACGAAAAATGTTCAAAACAATATGATGTTGCTCTTGTAGTTTTCGAATTTCTAATTTGAATATCTGAATTGTTAATTTATTAATTTTAATTTGTTTATTGTTTTTGGACACAACTCGTCTTGTTTGCTTTTTTAGTGTTTCATATTTGCTTCGAAGTTGTTCCCAAGAACGGTTTTGGATACCAATAGAATTAAACTTGAGGCATTTACTTTGCTACGCATTTTTCTAACAAAAATATATATTTATATTAACAATATAATGGCTGACAAACCTAGCTTACATTATCTTTGCAAGTCAGTGCATAAGTTTTGTTATCTTCAATTATGTGTGCATAAGACTCCACGATTTCTATAAGCCGCCAACATTCTTCTTTTGAATAATTGGTAGTGCGTTTATTTATTTTTAAATTTTCCAGTCACTGCGTTTTGGGGATGATAATTATGACAGCACTTTATTAAATTGACCACATGTCTCTAGTGTGTGAAAAGAATATATGTTCAATGCGTCGAAGATTTGTGACATGCTTCCAATTTTCCTTACTTTCAGCTATTGTAATGTAATAATGGAACTGTTTTACTAAGGGTTTTATTTCATGTTTTGTATTTCAGTTTATTTATTAGGGCTTACATAACATTCCAGAATTAAAATTTGAGTCATGTATTTTTTAGATTTGTTTCAATTTCATTTAGTTTAATATGATTTTTTATTATGTTTTTATTACCGTCATATACCTAATAAATGAGTTATCAAAATTGTGTTCTGTTATTTTGTATTCTCTAAATATTTGCACTATTTCAAGATATGTACTGAGTTTATTTGCCTACATTTCAAATAAAATTATGAAACTTTTTGCAAAGTTATTCAAAAAATTCCTAGGTAGTCTCACAGACGACACATCAGTAAGTATGTCATAAAACTAGTACGTCAATACTTAAGGGTTAAATGAAATTTAGTAATTAAATAACCAGATATTCGCAAATTTGGTTACCGATCATTTAGATGAACTTAAATTTTTTTTAAGGCAAGTTAATTTCTGCATTGTATTCAAATTCAAAGATTCAACCAGTTTTTTGTTAATATAAAATAACTCTAAATGAAAATAATTAATGAAACAATATTTCCAAATTTATGTGTTTTACATGTTTTGGTGCATATAAGGTTGCCGAGATTAAAGGTTATCGGTGATTAATCGAAGCATCTTATATCAATAATAAATTTAGCAATCGATATTATTCGATCCAAACCGTTCTTACTTCTCGACAGTGTACTTTAAACGTCTTCAGTTGACAGTACACCGAGGAAAATGTTTCTGCGAGAATAAATGACAAAAATATTTAAATTTAAGTATTTCGAGTAGTCTAGTCTGCTGGACGACACGTCAGTATTTCAGGGATAAAATAATTCTTTAAATAAGATGAACGATTTAAAAAATTAAATCGTTTACTCTATCTCTTGTACTCCCATTAACTACATGTATTTGACTTGTACATCAGTTACAGTATAATGATAATAATGATCTTAATTTTGACTTTGTTAAATTTTACTTCCCTAATTGTTTCTGTTTGATTCAATACTTTTAGCTGGACTAAAAACGCCCTCAAGACTCGGGCGCTATTTTGTAATGCACATGGGGTATCTGAGTGGCGATAACGGATAATTTCAATATTAACGAGGGGCGTCACGACGTCTCAGAGTGGAAAAATATACATAAAATAAGAAAGGTTTCTAATTCTCTTTAACGGGCACGATTATGTCCGATTCCGGATCTGATTGCATTACAAGGGCGTTAGGATACGATCAGATTTGCTAGACACTACGTGAAGACAGAGAAACTTCGACCAATTAATAACAAAAGTCATTAATTCCATTGTAATCTATCTATTAATTGTAATTTGTTGAGTTCTATACAGGCGGCAGTACCATAGCTTAACTAGTGGTTTAAAGTTAAGTTGGTACTACGTTTAAGCATACAAATCTCAACTCTAATAACAATTGACAAGTGCAATTACTTTTTAAAATTTCAATATAATTTCAATTAATTAACATTGAGGGTAATTATAGTCGGTGATTGATTCAGGTGTCTTAATTAATTAGTTCACTCGACTTATTTTCAAACAGTGCTATTGCAAATCGTATGAGAACATTTGTAACTTTTATTGTTTTCTTCTAAACAAGGTGTAACTGGTGATATGTGGAGTATAAACGTAAGTGTTTTTATTTGACATTTTTATTCAAATATATATACAAAATATATTTTCCAGACACGTTTTAATATTTAAAGGAAAGAAAACTAATAGGTACCTATCTTAATTTTAAAATAAAACATGATACATTTTCAATACCTGTGCTAGAATTATATGAATGCAAAGAATTTATCCTAACAAAAGAGATTCGGCTTTAGACTAATGACATTCGTGTGGACGGAAATTAAACAACATAAAATTATCTGCCCCGTTGAACAATTCATAACACAAATACTACAGTAATTTGTCTAATTTACTATTTTTAAATTCGTTTTATGATATAGCCAATTCTACAATAGTTATATGTATTATAAATGGATGATTTACCACAATAAAATTTTATTTTATTAAAAATACCTTTGTATTATACAAAACTGGTGGGGTTTACCTACTCATGTATGTTTCAATTATTCTGATAAATTTAATACTTCTAATATTTCCAGGTTTTATTAGTTTGTTTTTATTGTTGCAGATCGTTCGGGTTAAATTAACTGCCTTGCGTTAAATACGGTTAAAATAAAGTAAAATTCCTCGTATGCCGTTATTAAATTAAAGTGTTGTGTCATTGAAGCCATCATCAAAAATGTCCTTTGTGACAGGATTCTACGATGAAGGTAACGAAATTTTTATTTACTTTTTGATTTGACTGTTTGATATAGATTAGTTTTATTATTTGTTATTCAATCAAAACAATATTATTGAATTTATTCAAACTCATCTTCATCTTCATAAATAATAAATACGTAGATTGTTAAAATTTTGATTTCTTATTTAAATTCAATTAATCATTATATCGTGCGTTAAAAAAAAGACAGCCGACGAGTTGGCTATGAAATTTTTAGATAGGTCATAATTTAGCTGCACTGTTCTAAATTGTCAAATGTTACTGTCATTAGCAGAGAGCGGACTGAAGCGATTAAATGACCAATTGCCCCGATAAAACGTTATGGCGGTATCATATATAGTAAGCATGTTATAACAGCCCCACTAGTTGCTTGCTCGATTGCATTCGTCGAGCAGATATTTTTTCGGCCGTTATTGTGTCTATTCATTCATAAATTCTATTTTATAGTGGCGTGTTTCTGGTTTCGTTTCTTTCAGTGTTATTTGGTTACAACTTTTAGTATTTTAAAAAATCCGTTTTATATTGTTGTATTGTATATTTATCCTATAATTTTTAATAAATATTAAGTTTAATTTACTCTCTTATTTTTGGAGTAGTTTTCGTTTCTTCTTTTTAGTCCATTTCTTTCTGTTAGTATTTCTCTTTATTTTCATTAACTATGGCGAATTCTGGTAGGGCAGCCATGGTTTGATGGATTAGAGGCCATACAGATTGGTTGCATATTCGTAATGACACCGGGATATATTGCAGTGTCTGTTCATTAAGTTTAAGGCGTCCACATAAGTGTAATTTGCAGAGACATGTTTCTTCGAAAAGTCGTCTAGATACCATATGTCCATCTGCACCTGACAGTTTTACGAAGAACTGTGTGACGCTTTCATGGCGCCCAATATCCCATTCAAAAAGCTTAACAATCCAGTCCTCAAGAGGTTTCTTACAAAATATACTGATCGTCATATACCACAAGAATCTACTTTACGTAAATACCACTTACTAAAATGTTATTTGAGAACCATTGAATAAATACGAACAAACCTATCTGGTTATTATCTTTGGTTAAGTGCAGACGCAACAACGGATATAATGGGACGATATATCATCTATACTTAATTGCAACTAAAATATTGCGAGCTGTAAATGGTAAAACAGGAGCAGAAATAATTGATCTATGCATTCATAATATTCTGTCATCGAATAACACCTATAAATACAAGATGCTATTATGAACTTTTGCAAAATTTTAATCACGCACCCATCACCAGTTGATACTTTTGAACACGTTTTAACATCTAAAAGAAGTAATTTAACGCAGGAACACCTTGAACAAATTTTAGTTGTTAATAGTAATGTTTTAAATTTTCAATGTTTCTCAGAAAATACATAGTTTTGAGTTTGTTTTGTTTATACAAAATTCGATACGCAATTCGCTTGTCACCATTACTTTTGTTTCAGCAGTAGTTGCTGTCGGTTACCAAACCGTTTATTACATTCGCTCTGTTGTGCATTGACAGATACATATTAACTGCATATACAAGTGTTCGTTATGTTCGTGTATACAAGTGTTCGTTATGTTCAAATTTGAGGAGTGTAAAGTAGACATCATTTCAAGTATCAAAAACGCAAAACTTGTAAATCCATTTTTATTTGTTTCAAAGTTACAGATTTATAAATGTGATTATCATATCATGAAAAAAATGTACTCCTAAAGTCAATAAAAACTGATTTTATTTAAAAAAGTTCAATTAATAATATTTTCGAAATGTCCACCTCCTTGTTGAATGCAGGCTTGTGCCCGTAAGCCAACAGAAGAAGTACTTATCCGAATTTCATAATTGTTTTGTCGGATTTGCTCGGCAGCCAGGTGAATACGATCCAACAACTCTTATCTTGTGTTCGAAACTTGCGCGTAGAGTAAATTTTTCATGTACCCCCATATATAAAAGGCAAGGGGATTAAGATCGGGTGATCTGGGTGGCCAGGCAAAAGGACCACCTCGACCAATCCATCTTGGATAATTGACGTTAACCCAATTTGGGACAGCAATTCCTAAATGTGGTGGTGCCCTATCCATGTGAAACCACATGTCTCGTCGAACATTCATTGGGACATCCTCTAAAAGATCTGGCAGTTCGTCAATAAGTAATTGAATGTAATTGTCCGCATTTAACCTCCCAGGAAGAACGACAGGACCAATCAACAAGTCATCGATTAGGGCCGCCCAAACGTTCATAGAAAATTCATGTTGAAATTTATATGGACGTATAGCTTTGGAATTTTCTGATGACTACCTGTTCAGGTTTCTCAGATTTGTAACTCCACTTCTCGTGAATGTAGATTCATCTGTCAAGAGGACTGTTCTGCAGAAATTAAAATGAAGCCGTGACTGTCTTAATATCCAGGTAGAATAAACTAGGCGAGCATAGTGGTTTCAATTTTCATTTTTAAAGGGGAACCCCTTCGGAAATTTTCGGTAAATTTTAGGGTAAAAATTTTAGGCTAAACTATGTGATTTACTTGAATATAACTATCAGGAAAGTTTTTATAAGGCAAAAGTACGTAGGAATACCAAACTACAATGAAATCGGTCACATGTTGAAAATTGACAATTTTTAAAGGGGACCCCTTCGGAAATTTTCGGCAAATTTTAGGGTAAACTATGTGTTTTACTGGAATATAAATATCAGGAAAGTTTTTAGGAGGCAAAAGTACGTAGGAATACCAAACTACAATGAAATCGGTGACATGATGAAAATTGACAATTTTCAAATCGGAAATTTTCGGTAAATTTTAGGGTAAAAAATTTAGGGTAAAATTTGTGTTTTACTGGAATATAAATATCAGGAAAGGAGGCAAAGGTACGTAGGAACACCAAACTACAATGAAATCGGTGTCGCGATGAAAATTGACAATTTTTAAAGGGGACCCCTTCGGACAATTTTAGGGTAAACTATGTGTTTTACTGGAATATAAATATCAGGAAAGTTTTTGGGAGGCAAAAGTACGTAGGAATACCAAACTACAATGAAATCGGTGACATGATGAAAATTGACAATTTTTAAATCGGAAATTTTCGGTAAATTTTAGGGTAAAAAATTTAGGGTAAAATTTGTGTTTTACTGGAATATAAATATCAGGAAAGGAGGCAAGGGTACGTAGGAACACCAAACTACAATGAAATCGGTGACGTGATGAAAATTGACAATTTTTAAAGGGGGACCTCTTCGGAAATTTTCGGAAAATTTTAGGGTGAAAAATTTAGGGTAAATAAACTATGTGTTTTACTGGAATATAAATATCAGGAAAGTTTTTAGGAGGCAAAAGTACGTAGGAATACCAAACTACAATGAAATCGGTGACGTGATGAAAATTGACAAGTTTTAGAGGGGGACACCTTCGGAAATTTTTGGTAAATTTTAGGGTAAAAAATTTAGGGTAAAGTATGTGTTTTACTGGAATATAAATATCAGGAAAGTTTTTTGCTAGAAAGATCTTGATCGTCGGAATTTTAAAGCTCTGTGTTTGCGGCTATTTCTTCTAGCTGCTGTTGTGTTAGCGGTTCTGCGCGACGTCTCTTACTCATATTGGATGTTTACACCAGAAAATCAGCACGTATTTCATGATTCCTAACATATTTTTGTGCCATTCATATATGAATGACCTACTGCATGAAAAACCAGTAAGCTTTTGTTAGGGGGCTGCGTCATTCATATAGGCATGACAACAAAATATCCCAAAAAATGTCGAACCAAACGTCAAAAACATGACAGATAGCCTTAACGCGTAATAATATGAAGTTGTACGCCAAATCCTGAAGTTTGATCACATTGCCCCCCTAATGTAATTCAATTATTAGAATCAATCAGATGACTTCTTACTAATTTAGATTTTTTCTACATAAAGTAATGGGATGCACGATTATACAGAAAGTAGAAATGATGACCGTTCATTTCTTGACAACTCTGTGGACTAATTCTTGAATGACATTTGCCAAAGCCTCCTCACGAATTAATTGCACTTCTTCAATTATTCTCTGCTGTAGCTCGTCCAGATTATGCGGTTGTCGAGTATAAACCACAGATTTTAAATGACCACAATGGAAAAAATCTATGGGATTTAAATCTTGAGACCGTCAATGAATCCTCTACGAGAAATACCTATTTTGGATTGTTTCGTTTAAAAAACTTCTAACATTAAGGGTATAGCAAGTGGTTGCGCCATCTTGTTGGAACCAAACACCTACAGGTAATTCGCCATATTCCTTAATATTAGGAACAACCTGATCACGTAAAAGACCTAAATATCTCTGTCCAGTTAGTCTACCATGAATGAATAAAGGACCAATAATCCGGTTCCTGAAAATACCAGCCCAAGCGGTTAATTAATTTCTGCGGATGTTGTGTATGCATTTCTAGCATCCGATGAGGGTTAACTATTGACCAATATCGACAGTTATGGCGAGTAAAACAAAACGTAGCTTTGTCGGAAAACTGAAAATTGTATGTAATATATTGGTCATTTTTGCAAATCTCCAACACTTTTTAAATGCGGTTTATATGCATGAAATATTGTCGTGCTTCAATCTTCTGGCTACTGGTCAGCAATTAATATCATATTTTAGGGCGAAGGATGTAGTAGAAGTTTGTGGAAATTCTTCTAATGCTATAGCAATATCTTGTCTTTTGGTTGTGCGCTTTTCGATAGATTTCTAACTTTTCCGGTCAAATTGTACCTTCTCCAAGTATCACCAACGAGAGTTCCTAATGTTGGATGCCGATCTTAATGCCAATTGATAAATAAATCGCATACTTCTTTATGAGTTCTGACGCGGTCACCAAAACCAACGTCATCAGAATTTCAATACGTTGTTTTTCAGTTAATTAAACTATTATTAATAAACTACTCAAAAATGAATAGGGAATTAGATCTTTCTTTAACAGATCTAATTAATTCGATAAAATTTAACGTATTTTCTCAAACTACAGATAAATTAGAAGGCCCACAGTCGTTTGTGGACATTTTATTTGGTAAATGTCTTTTCTGTGTGATAAAATATTGAATCTTGTATTTTAACCTTAAATTAATTTAGAATACAAGATTATAAAAAACGCATTTTTTTACAAATATTATTCATTTTAAACGTCATTTCACATTTTCACGATGCCAAGACGTCATTTAAATAAAGAAACTTTTGATTTAATTGCGTTATTGCATCAGCGAGGGCAATCTGGAGCAGAAATTGCCGCAATTTTTAATGTGTCTCCAAGTGTTGTTAGTAGGGCTCTAACAAGATTCCAACAGATAGGATCTGTAAGGAGAAGACCCGGTAGTGGATCTGAGAGGAAAACAAATCAGAGACAAGACCGCTACATACGAATTCAAACAAGGATGAATCCGTTTAGAAGTGCTGTATGGTTGCAAATACAGTTACGTGCCGCCACTGGAGTTAGAGTTTCGGATCAACCATCAGAAACCGTCTGAGGGAAATGGATCTTCATAGCTGCAGGCCTGTGAGACGCCCAAAATTAACTAATGCCAATAGAATGGCTAGAAGAACTTGGGTTAACCAACGACTAGCAGAAAATTTTCAATGGGAGCATGGTTTATACACCGATGAATCCAGATTCTGCTTATTTAGTGATAATCGTAGAGTAAGGGTCTGGAGAACTCGAGGAGACCGTTATAGACGCGAGTTTACAAAAGCTGTGGTGCCTTTTGGCGGCGGTGGTATCATGGTGTGGGCGGGCATTAGTTTGAATGGACGTACGAACCTCCATCTCTTTGAAAACAATGTCAATGGACACATATACAGAGATGACATTATTCAGCAATATGTGGCCGACTTTCGTGAGGCTGTGGATGAAAACATGGTTTTTATTGATGATAATGCAAGACCTCATCGTGCACAAATTGTGATGCAAGCAATAAATGACCTCCATATTAACCATCTACCTTTACCACCAACGTCTCCCGACTTGAATCCAATTGAGCACATTTGGGACAGACTTCAAGAGCAGCTCAACGAACATAATCCACCCCCAGTTAACGTGCAACACTTGCGGGAAATTTTACCGCTGTGTTGGAGAAGAGTGTCACAAGAACATATTAATAATTGCATTATGAGTATGCCCCGAAGATGTACAGCTGTGAGAGATGTCCGTGGCCATTATACACGATTTTAGAATTAATTGTTACAGAAAAATGTTTATTTTAGCTATTGTTAAAAATGTTGCTTATTTCATTTTTGATCATTTCTTAGTAATCTAACGATTTTTCAGAATAAATATACTTGAAAATTTTAAATTGTTGTGTACAATTATGCATCTAATATAATACACTACAAATATTTACCCATACTATCTAAAAAATTCAAAAAAGTAAAAATTCCTTATTCATTTTTGAGTAGTTTATTCGGGCGTCTAAAAAGATAATTCAAAAAGTTTATGCCAAGTATTATAGCAAACGCCAATTAAGTTGGCGCGACGAGGGGTAAGTTCGCGCAGGATTAGAAGTAGTGGGGAGATTTGTATTTGGTTTTTCATCAAATGTCAGATAATTCTAACCTCTGAGCTTGTATCACTTTATGATCCCCTAGCAAAGACATTATGTTCCGTCAAACGTCACTGACAAATGTATTCTGACAATTACTTGAGTAGTGGGGGTGTACGTTTTTACAAACGGCTTCTGCGCACCCCCTACTCGCGCCAACTGGCGTTTGCTATACTGAATTTTGATTCTGTGGCTACATGATTTTAAAATATTAGTTTTAATTAAAATCTTTGTCATTGTTGAACAAAAAGGTGCCAAACCTTATTATTGCTGAACTCAAAGGACAGAGCTTTATTGAAATTCGTAAAAATATAGAGTGTGTTTCACTTTAAATACCGTTTCCGGCTAAACCGGAAGTCTAATTCGGATACAAATATACTCATCGAATCTTCGTTTTGCATTTAATTAATTGTGGAAAGTCTTATTAAAATTTAAGTAGCCATATCAAAGATATTCCAATGTATCTATACATTTACCTAACTCGTATATTTTTATGCTCGTGAAAGGGTAAACTGTTATAAATAAAGTGAAATATAGTGGTTAGTTTTTTTTAGTGTATGTCTCCGATTACGGTATTTATTTAATTATTAGTGACATTGCTTTGTTTTAATGTAAAATAAAGTTGAAGTAAGGAGTAACTGTTTGATTAATATCTTATTAATAAAAATGCGTTTCTAAACATTTCGACTTGAATTTACCTAACTTTTTTACAGTGTCTCCTTGTATGGTTTTTCTCAATTCACAAAAAAAGGTTCAAAATATTTTTAATGTATTTGAACGGCATGCATTTGCCTGTAGATACATCTTTTTTTTTTGATATTTCTTTCTTTACATTTGCCAATATAGAAGTTTTGGACTTTCGTCGCATTTTGTTCTGACTTTAGAAGCCAGCAACGCTGATTGTTGCTGGAGATATTCTAGGTATTATTATAAATTTCTTGAATAGATATATTCAATTTAGAAATTACACTTTTAATGAGTTTAATATTCGACTTAATTTTTTTCCAAATAAAAATTTAATTACCTTGCTATATTACATTACTTCTTTGTTTTAAATAACGTAATAAATAATATCTTTTTATCTTAAGAAATTTAAATTAGTATTTCTAGATATTTATTTAGTAATATTTTTCCTGGACGTCTATTAAGCAGCTTAAAATTTGAATGCATTTTTTTTTAAGTAAAATTTCTACTTTATTACTATATTACTTCTTTGCTTTAAATAATGTAATAAATAATTAAATTTTATCAAGTTTAAATTCTTCTTGTGAATTAGGTTTCTTTGTTGTGGACTATATCTTTTATCATTTCTTTTTTACAGGTACAAACTGATAGTAATTTTTTGTGTTTGCCGTTTTAACTACGATGACTAATCGAACTATATCGCGTACTGTCGCAGAATATAGTCAAGTATTAATTAAATATACGGTGCGTCGCGTTAAATATTGTTAAAAAAAGGCGTTAAACGTGTTATAAAATTTCATTCGCGAACGGTTATTAAATAAAAGTGTATGGAAATGATTGGAACCACCATAAAGGATGTTCTTTGCTTCAGGATTCTGCGGAGAAGGTAATAAAAATATTTTTTTCTATTTATTTTGTATAAATTAGTGTTATTATTTATTATTCAAAATAAAACAATATTTGGTAAGGTTAACTATACGGGCAATGAAAGTTATCGGATAAGAGTAGTGGAACATGTAAAGGACCGAAAAAGGAATAACTTCGAGTATAAATTTAAAGGGTAAAACGTAATTTGAAAAAAAAATTAAAAAAATTAACATTTTGTCCATTAATAATTAGAATATTAAGACATTCAAAGAACACGATTATCCAAAACTTGGCTTGCTTTACTTGTGTTGAAAATGGACAAAATGTAAGTTTAGTAAATGGTTCTTAATTTTTTTTTTTAAATTACGATCTTCTCCCACTAAATTTATAGTTAAAGTTACTTTTTAGGTTCTTTACATGTTACACTTATACTTTACAAACTCCAAAATATTTAATATTGATTTTTAACGCTCTGATGAAAATTAATTTTAATGCCTCTTAGTAAGTAAAAAGACGCTGCTCAAGTTTTCACATTTTTGTGCATAATTATTAGACTGCGCAACCGGCGCTATCCAGTGTCGGGTGTGATTCATCGATGCCGAAAATGTACAATCGATCAACTTAACAGTATATATATAAATGTTATAGCGCGATGGTATTGATACAAGTTGTCTGTTTGTACGTATTTCAATGCAAACAGACAGAGTGTGAAATATATTTCGCCGGAGTCGTAATAAAGCCAATGAAATGAATATACGGAAATTTATTTTAAGGAAAATAAATAAAACACTGAAGTTAAATGAATTTAAATTAACTTGGATTGAAATATATGTATATATATATATATATATATATATATATATATATATATATATAAGGTAAACTTAATAAGTCGGCGATTAAAGGTCTCGTTCATTACTTCAAACTATATATATTTAAAACAACCCTACATGTTTCGGCAATGATGCCTTTGTCAAGGGAATACAAAATATAAATGACAGAATATAAATCTCAAATAATTAAGTTGCTATGGTGCTACCATAGCAACTTAATTATTTTTTGGAATTTTTTCCCATTTTCGTTCTGGTTTTAAAAGTAATCAAGGAGGATTCTTGCTGGAGATACACAAGGTATTTTATAAATTTCTTGAATAGATATATACAATTTAGAAATTACGCATCTAATAAATAAGTTTAATATTCCATTTATTTTTTTTCTAAAGAAAAAATTGATTACTTCTTTGTTTTGCTTGACATCTATTAAGGAGCTTAAAATTTGATTTAATTTTTTTAATAAAAAAGTTATCATATTACTATTGTTAGGACTTTGATTTAAATAATGTAATAAGTAACTAATTTTGTAAAGTTTAAATTTTTCTTCTAAACTAAGTTTCTTTGTTGTCGACTATATATTTTTTATTTCCTTTTTACAGGTTTGAACTGAAAGTGATTTTTTGTGCTCGCCGTAAGAAACATTACGCGTGGCTACGATGACTAATCGAACTATATCGCGTACTGTCGCAGAATATAGTTAAGTGTTAATTAGATAACTTTGCGTCGTGTTAAATACGGGCGTTAAACGTGTTATACAAATTTGTCTCGCGAACGGTTATTAAATAAAAGTGTATGAATGTGATTGGAACCACCATAAAGGATGTTTCTGGTCTAAGGATTCTGCGATGAAGGTAATGAAAATCTTTTTATTCTATTGATTTCACTTCTGTTTGTTATAAATTAATGTTGTTATTTATAATTCCATTTAAAACAATATTTAATGTTGATATAATTCAGCCTTGATGAAAATTTCATGGGTATAAATATTTAATAAATACAGATTGTTAAAAGTTTTCACATTTTTATACATAATTATATATAACAATTGTTTCGCTACACAATAGCTTCTTCAGATGTTTGAAATAATGTAAATGTTGCCTTAGTTTAGAAAACCCTAAAGGTATCTGTATGTATGTAATGTATAATAATCCAAAATTCTAAAAACCAGTAAGTTCAAATTGAGGGTAAATTCTTATTTTGGAGCTGACGTATATGTTTTTTTTTAACTTTTATAGCCCACAAACACACGTAGTTTTGAATAGCATACCTCTGTTTATTCACTTATTAAATTAATTAATTTACTCTTTAAAATATAAAATAATGACACACTTTAATTTTTAAATTTTTATAGTATGACATAACTTAATACGATAAATACTTTTGTTATGCCCAGGTTTTAATAATTTGCTTCTTTTGTTGCAGATTTGGACACGAACACTGATCGTGATTCTGTCGTTATCGTTAAATTGATCGCGTTGCGTGAAATACGGTTAAAATAAAATATTATAAGAAATTCCTTCGTCTACGGTTATTAAACAAAAGTGTTGTATTCTGCCACTGGAGCCACAATAAAGATGTCCTTTGTCCCAGGAGTCTAGGAGGAAGCTATGGAAAAAAAATTTAATTTTGTTGATTTGAATATTTGATAGATTTTATTTGATATTTTAATTAAAACAATATTTAATATGGTATTTATTCAGACTCTGAAAAGTCATCTTTGTCCCTTAAGTACAATCGTGTTTTCAGGTAACACAACTGCTATCGTGGGGTGTTTTGACACCCCACTCTTTAAAATTAATTAATTCGTTAATTATCTTTTTTTTTCTACTTTTGAACTATCTGTGCAATAAACTAGTCTCTTATCTTGTGATTTGTTCAAGGAAAAACAAAACTTTATTCACAACAAAATAGAAAATTTACATTTATAAAAAAATATAAAAAATGTTCCCTCGTACAATTTTTTTTTTCACAAAAGTATCTGCAGTGTATTTTTAAGATGTCTTCACTTTTTATATTGTTGGAAGCCATGATCTTATTCTCTGTAAAAGAAAATTGGCAATAATATTTCATATAAAAATTCTGACAATGACGTTGTGAGACGTATATTTTTTATGACAAAAATCATGCCGTTTTTTCATGCACTCAGATCCATACAAAATTCTTTCAATTTACCTTTTTAAACATTCTCTGCATTCTATGAGTATCTCAGAATGGTCCTTGCAGACATGCTGACGACATTTATGACACGTGATTTTTATTTTCTTGTCTCTGCTTCGTCCACAGATGTGACACCTTTTGTAGGTTCTTACAGGTCCTGCTTCTTGTGACTGTTGTGGTGTATCTAAACCTAGTAAATTTTTGATGATTGCTTTTAGCCCAGATGACAATCCTTTTATTTCATATCTCCGTTTTACGTGATCATTGACGAGTTCTCTTCCTAAACGAATATAAAATTCTCTTCGTGTCATATTGACTGTACCGTCTGAAGTGGCTAAGAAAATTGTATAACTGTTGACACGTGAAATGTCTAACATTGCTCCGAATATGGCCATTGGCCATCGCCTGGTCCGCCTTTGGCAGGAGTACGTCAAACACTTCTGGTCCAAAGCATCGACTCCTCCTTTGGTACCTTTGTAGAAATTTATAATTTCTGGTTTCTCATTTGCTTCAACATTTTCGTTGTGATGCATAGACGAAACCAACAGAACACAGTTGTTTTTTTTTTGGTACAAAGGAAACCAACGTATTATCGTGTGTAAATCCAAATTTACAGGAGTTTATTGGTATCTGTTTAGTTTGTAAAAATGCAGGTGGAATTTCGCGCGAAGTGTCCCGACATATGTCAAACCAACCTTTTTCAATTCACTCAATAGTTCTATAGAAGAAAACCAATTATCTCCTGTAACATTTCGATTTGTGTTCATAATTGGCGAAACTAATTTCAGTACACTACGTGTTGGAACCGAAAGTTTGTTTGGATTGGGTTCGGTTGTCTTTCCGCTATAAACAAATGAATTTATCAGATAATACGTTTGTGAATCATATAGGCACATAATCTTGATGCCATATTTTTTTGGTTTACTTTTGATATATTGTCGAAAAGAGCAGCGGCCTCGAAATCCAACAAGCATTTCATCTACAACTGCATATTCGCTGAAACTGAAATTGTTCGTGCAGTTTGTATTGAAAATTCCATAAATTTTTGAAATTGCTGCAAATTTATCACCATTGTCAATTCTATTCCTCCTAGTTAGTTGATCGTCAAATCTCAGCGTTAACAAAAGAAACAAAAACCGTTGGTCAGACATAACACCTCTAAAAATATCTCTTCCCATACCATCCGATGCAAAAAGACTTTTAGTGTCTTCGTGATTAGACTTGAACACTCCAGCCAGAATTAGAAGCCCCAGCAATGCTTTTAATTCAATCAGGTCGGTGTGTCCCACATAACTAGCCGTCGGTCCATAAGAAAAACTCGTTTCCGTAATTTTTGCATTTATATGTTCTAATATTTCATTTAGGATTTCTTCCGTAATAAAAAGAGACCATGCTTCAGAAGGTGTTCTAGGAGGAGTATTTACTGCCGGACCCTTTGTTCCTGGTCGATGACTGACTATATTAGAGGACCTGATACGCGAAGCTGCAGGAGGATTTTTGGACCACTTATACCGATTTCGTCCGTTAAAGTAACTTGCACTTGCACTGACATCATCCAAATCTTCAGTTTCGTCTTCAGATTCGACTTCAACCTCTGAACATGTGTCGTGATCACTATGTTCGCTTGCTGCATCACTCAAATCGTTATCATGTTCACCAGGGCATGCACTTTCACTGATATTATCGTAAAAGTTTGCAGCAAGATTTACTAACTGTTCGTTAGTCAGAAACTTTGTCATATTGTTGTTACTATTCAATATACGTTTTATGGAAGAGAAACAACGACCAATATTGACAAACACTATGTTTTTTTACGAACTGAATAAGAAATTTATTTGAGTCTTATATATATTGTACACAAACAGGGGAAATACAACTTTATTCAATGCTTATAAAACATCCCCCAGGTCGAATGTATATGGGTAAATCCCCAACACATGTACGACATTATAAAAAATTCCCGAAGCCGAATGTAAACGAGTGAATCCCCTACACATGCACGACAAGTCTTAAACAAAGAGCTGTGATTCGCCCAAAAGAGGAAATGGATATTATCACTATAAAATTCTAAAAAATGGGTTAGAAAAAGTTGCGCTATTTTTGAAAAAGTCGAACGTAACTGATATCGTGGGGTGTTGAGACACCCCAAAGGCTATTTTTTGCTATAACTGTAAAACATTGTAAATAATAGTTTATAGAATATTACACATCTCATTCGTATAGGAGAATACCTGAAACCCTAGAAAGGTAACAAAAATAGTTTCGAAGAAATTTAGAAAAAAGTTACCTCTTGGGTGTCGAAACACCCCACGATAGTACTTGAGGGTTAAATCCACTAGTAATAATCGCTTAGATTCTTATAATTTTCACTTTTTGAATTTAATCATTTACTGTATATAATAATTCTTTCGCCACGCAGTAACTTCTTTCGATGTTTGCAATAAACTCAATACGCTAACTTTGCATAACTCTAAGGGGGTGGTTTTTATAAATTTGTTTAAAAATTAAAGATTCCAGAGATTTTTTTTGTTTCGATTGTAGTTTTAAGAACTTCTTTGTAACTCTGTGATGTTCAAGTAATCAGGGTACTTGTACCGGTCGTCTTATTTTATTTTATTTTATACAGAGTGATTTTGCTGCAGGCCTTTTAATTTGAAAGCCCATTCTTTCCAATTGTTCTTAGATTTTCTTTCTTTCATAGATACATCTTGGTATTTTCTTTTTTCATATCTCGGGCTTCTCTTGCCCTTTCTTCCCGTTTTATTTCACATAATTCAGAACCATACAAAATTACCCAATCTATTACGGTCAGTTAAATATTTTCCTTGATTTTTTGGTCAGTAAATTCGACTTAGTACTTTCGGCAGTGAAACTGCATTCTTCCTACTTCCTCTATTAAAAGTTTTGAATTAATTTCTTCTGTTTCTAGGTTTTTCTTGATAGTGGTGCCACTCAAGTATGTTATTGAATTTACACACAGAAATACATTATTTTTACATACAAATAGTCATGGGACATTTGATGAAGATTTTTTCATCTGCTTATTCTTCCAGACATCTACAATTCATACCACTCCCAGAATAATTCTTGCATATGTGCTGATACAATGTATTTATAATTTAAGTCGGCGGTTTTGAATGTAAATGCAATCTTAACTTTCGATCATGTTCGCTATAATTAAATGTGGCATTTAGGTATATATTTGAACTTTAAATTATTAACTATTAAAATGAAATTAACAAGTATCTATTTATTTCTATTGTTTTCTATAAATTACTTTGTTATTTTTCTATTTAAAAATGGTATGTTAGTGCCGTATTTTAATAATATGTTTGTTTTGTTGCAGATTTGGATAACAATCGCGATTCTGTTGTTCTCGTTAAACTAACCGCGTATCGTAAAATACGTTCGAAATAAAGCGCGTTTAATAATTGAGTGTTGCGAGCTATACTAATACTAAGGAGGTGCTTCTGTTCAAGAATTCAGAGGTACAGAAGATGATTCGTCGAAAGGTCAGGGTTTTTTTTCCTTCTAAGCATGCTTATGTACATATTTGCACGTCTGTCGTTCCATCATTTTATTTTACATTTTTGATTATATTCCGTGGATTTTAAAAATTCAAATAGTGGTAGTTTTTGAAAACTAATTACAAATTTCGATTAGATTTTGCTATATTTTTTAAATTAATGGTCCAGAAATTAAATTATTTATTATAATTATTTTGTTGATTTTCAACAAAAAGATTTTTTTTTTCAACATTCGCAAAGTTTAAAAAGAAATAGTTATAATGAATATTTAATGCGCCATTTTTGAGGTTTTTATCAATTGCGTTTGTTAGTGAAGAGATTGCGATGTTAGAGTTAACATTAGAATCAGTATTTTGTGACATGTGCCGGCGCAGAGTCTATGTATGTCCTAGAAAGAGACCCATTTAGTTTAGAACTATGGACTTTAGTGTTACGATTATTTATTAAACAATGTTTAATCCAATATTAAAATGTTTTTTCTATCTAGTTTCAATTAATGCGATGTTAAAGTAGACTTAAATGCGATAAGATTCTATTGCCTTATAAATCTTAAAATTCTTATTTTGCAAGTTCTTGCATATATGGACGACAGACGTGCTTCTTTTTGAAATTTAAATTATTTAAGTTTTTGCTTAACGCAGTTCCTTCGGGAGATTTGTGTTTAAATTTTGGGATCCGATTGGAAACCCAGTTGCAATTGCAATTTTTCAATCTCGTTACGTTGATTTAATTAGTAAATCGTAGGTATTCCAAATTATTCAGTACCTACCAGTTATAAAATGTAAATCTCAATAATCTCATTCTCGATATTATTGTGAAGCATTATTAGTAAAGACGGCAGACTATGTGCCCGAACAGTAGCGTGATGTGGAGGGATCGAGTAGAGGCGTACGACGATCAATTCAGTTGCCGTTGAGACGTTGTAAGCGATACATTGTTAACACAATCGTGTTGAAAATGTCGGGAGTGCGTAGAAGCAATGCATTGACTCGGTTGCATGCTAACTTAGTAAAGAAATTTTTACATCGGTTTCCCGATTTAATATATGACGGTACCGTAGTGAAATGTTTAGTTTGTGAAACAACTTTATTAACTTGGAAAGCAAGTCAGTGCCAAAGACATATAAATCGTGACAAACATAAATCGAATAATAGTGGACGCAGATCATATAATAAATTTGTGTGTGATTTAACAATGATGTTAATTGCGACCAATATACCAATGCAGAAAGTGGAACACCCAATGTTTCGTCAGTTTTGGAAGAAATACAATCCTACGTGGACATTACCAGCAAGAAGTACGCTACGGAATTACGTACCGTCAGTGCGTGAAAGAATTGTAAATTGTACGAAAAATACGGTAAAAAAAAATTCCTGTGGTTAACAATAGACGAAACTACAGATATTAAAAAAACAGTCCATCCTGGCCATTCTAGTACGGACGCTGACTCCGCAAGGACCTTTTCCTCCTTATTTACTAACCTGTAAACGAATGCAAGGGTGTACTGCCAGAGCGATATATGATGTATTAATAGAAACACTACACAAATTTGAGATTTTACCGAAGCAAGTGTTAATGTTAGTTACCGATGCTGCCAAGGTTATATGTTCCACGGCAAACTTACTCAAAACGATTCAACCAAACCTGCTGCATGTCACATGTTTGCTTCACGCTTTACACCTTGTAACAAACACTATACGTACAACTTATCCTGATGTGGATCAACTGATAGGACAAACGAAAGCGGTTTTTCTTAAATCTCCGAAACGGATTCGGCTATTTCATTCGCTGTGGTCTGATATACCCGAGCCGCCGCAACCAATTCTTATACGATGGGGTACTTGGTTAGAAGCAGCATTTTATTATTATGTATAAACATTTTGAAAAAATTAAATCAGTGATTTTACAACTAGATCCCAAAGAAGCAGCTGCAATACGGCTCAGCCAGGTTCAATTTAACAATCCTCAAGTTGCAGCAAATTTAAAAATTATTTACGACAGTTACGTTCCAATACTGGACGCAATAAAAAATTTACAGAACACTGCGCTGTCCTTATCGGACTCATTAGCAATTATTGACCACGTAAAACTAGTGCTGCATATCCATGAAGATGAAAAAAGTGATTGTGTCCGTGAAAAATTTAACAGTGTATTAAATAAAAATGTAGATTTTACAAAATTAGGGCAACTTTTTACCAATACTGAAGATCCGTTGTACAGATACAAAGAGCGCTTTAACTATGCAAATATAACATCTCCCAACGTCGAACAATCCTTCTCTGTATATAAACATATATATACGTCGCTACGTACGAACCTTTCCGAGACTAATACAGAAACATATATTATGGTGCAGTTTTTTCATCGCGCACATCCGCATTTTTTTGCAACAATGTAAACATGTTGGGTAAGTTATTTATGTTTTTTCTTAATGTTTTGTATAGGGATTCGATATATTTATTTTTCAGTAAGCGCACTGTTATTCTGCTAAACTCTCCACGCAACGCCACTGCTGGGGCACATAGTCTGCCGTCTTTAATTATTAGGTATTCCGTTTTTGCACAAGTCCTAAATCAAACAAAATAATAACTAAATACATTTTACTTTCTAAACGATGAAGATAGTAACTGTAATTAATTAAAGTCGTGCAATTATTCTAATTAATCTTCGGATTAATTTAGATTTTTTTAGAATTTTTGCAAAGTGGACATTTTCGATTACGAAATTTACAGTTTTCCTGACATAACTCGAGAAGTAGGCGTCCTAGAGCCTTCTGGTTTAGACCAGTCGATTCAGCGCTTCAAAACGCGTCGAACAGTATATGATAGGTCATCTAGAGCGAACTCTAGTTAGGATTATCGTAATCTGCAAGTCCGATTACATATAGTCTTGACGTCAAAACAGGGAAAATCTACAATCGACATTTTTGAAATTTTTAAATTTCATCACCTGAGGTGGAAAAAAATCGCGAAAATTTCAAAACGCCATAACTCCCTCATTTCTCATCCGATCGCCGCGAATCTTCTGCCAAATTAAAGATATCGTCATTAGGATTAAAACGCGTATACAATGTGCCAGTCTAGGACCAATCGTTTGGTCGCTACGGCCATGCGAATTTTTGCAAAATCGACATTTTCGATTAGGAAATTTACAGTTTTCCTGGCATAACTCGAGAAGTAGGCGTCCTAGAGCCTTCTGGTTTAGACCAGTCGATTCAGCGCGTCAAAACGCGTCGGACAGTATAGGATAGGTCATCTAGAGCCAACTGGTTTCCAAGATACAGAGAGCCGTCGAAATCGAGCATAATATTTTGACGAAATTTTCGCGATTTTGAAAAATTTTCGATCTCGAATTTCTACTCAAAATCCACGCTAAGGTTTTCGGGGGCACTAAAGAAGACGGTTTGAACGATTTTCCGCTGAAAATTCGCGATTTCGTTTTTTGTACTTTTGACCTGTCGACACTTTTTCGCAAATATCTCGAGAACCAAAGCAGATAGCGAACTCTAGTTTGGATTATCGTAATCAGCGGGTCCGTTTACATATAGTGTTGGCGTCAAAACAGGGAAAATCGACAATCGACATTTTTGAAATTTTTTAATTTCATCGCCTGAGGTTCAAAAAAATCGCGAAAATTTCAAAACGCCATAACTCCCTCATTTCGCATCCGATCTCCGCGAATCTTGTGCCAAATTAAAGATATCGTCATTATTATCATGTCACCGATTTCATTGTAGTTTCGTATTCTTACGTACTCTTGCCTACTAAAAACTAACCTGATATTTATATTCCAGTAAAACACATAGTTTACCCTAAATTTTTTACCCTAAAATTTACAGAAAATTTCCGAATTGGTCCCCTTTTAGAAATTGTCAATTTTAATCATGTCACCGATTTCATTGTAGTTTGGTATTCCTACGTACTTTTGCCACCTAAACACTATCCTGATATTTATATTCCAGTAAAACACATAGTTTACCCTAAATTTTTTACCCTAAAATTTTCCGAAAATTTCCGAAGGGGTCATCCTTTAAAAATTGTCAATTTTCATCATGTCTCCGATTTCATTGTAGTTTGGTATTCCTATGTACTTTTGCCTCCTAAAAACTTTCCTGATATTTATATTCCAGTAAAACACATAGTTTACCCTAAATTTTTTACCCTAAAATTTCCCGAACATGCCGAACAATGCAGACAAACAGGCGTTAGCGTGAGAAGAGAAGAACACCGAAACGCGGTCGTCAAGAAAGAAGTGACGTCATCGTTAGCACAACATAAACTTCTGACAGGGCACTCTATCGACTTTGAA
This sequence comes from Melolontha melolontha, assembly GCA_935421215.2. Classification (NCBI taxonomy): domain Eukaryota; kingdom Metazoa; phylum Arthropoda; class Insecta; order Coleoptera; family Scarabaeidae; genus Melolontha; species Melolontha melolontha. The sequence continues at coordinate 227,509,717 of OW285236.1, read as the reverse complement.
AACACGAAGATCCTAGCCAAAAGTGAAAACCTAGCAACGAGAATTACAAGAGAAGCGATAGAAATAGAAAAGCCTCCTAAGTGCTTAAATAAACGTGACGACGGCCAGCGCTTGCCGCATACATGGAACCGCACCTAGCTCACCGACAGATAAAAACACAACCAAATCCCGACAGATTGCAACCCCTACACAGACACACGGACCGACCAGGGAACTTACAGGCAGTCGGACCAATTACACGAAGCCGCGCACGCATGACGTCAATAGTGGGACGCCCCCTCCCGACACTGCAGCATATAACAAGAGGTAGTGCTATGCGCACGTCAGACGATCTCCAGCTCTAACCAGCGACAGACCGACTAGCTCCTGAAGATGACGAGTGCGATCTCGTTGAAACGTAGAGTAAATAGTCCATTTCAGGACAAAACTCACACGCCGCCAAGAACCCGAGAAACTACACCTTCATATATATATATATATATAAATACAATATCTTCGTGACCTTTGTATGATAAGGTAAACTTAATAAGTCGGCGATTAAATGTCTGGTTTATTACTTCAAAGTATATATATTTAAAATAACTCTATATGTTTCGGCAATGATGCCTTTGTCAAGAGAATACAAAATATAAAATTTTATAAGATTTTATATTTTGTATTCTCTTGACAAAGGCATCATTGCCGAAACATGTAGAGTTATTTTAAATATATATACTTTGAAGTAATAAGCCAGACCTTTAATCGCCGACTAATTAAGTTTACCTTATATATATATATATATATATATATATATGAGTATATATATATATATATATATATATATATATATATATATATATAAGTAGACAAAGAGTCTTTGCCGTTAAAACAAGTATGTAAAATAAAAATTGTTGGGGAATCCGGCAATAAAAACCTTTAGTTAGTCAATTAGAGTCCTTTATTTTTTACCTTATATTTCGCTCTGTAGATTTAGAGCTTCATCAGAGGTCAAAAAGCGTAACTATTTTTTGTGAGAGATATAACATTTTTAAAAAAACAAAACCTATAGAGAAACAAGCAGTCCACGTAATACAAATAAAACTTTATATTAATTAAAATTGTTACTTTAAAAGCTTATTGTTTTTACATATTAAAACCATTTAAAAAATTATTATTCCCCAACAATTTTTATTTTACATATATATATATATATATATATATATGAGTATATATATATATATATATATATATATATATGAGTATATATATATATATATATATATATATATATTAATATGTAGTTGAAACTCCTAATACAAATATAGTTAATATATAACAATGCCCCACTTGAGAAGCCACGTTAATATGAGTTACGTTTTTCACGTTGTAACGTCACAATAATATGATTTAAATATAATATTGATAATAAATACTTATTAGAGTTCGAAATTATAATTTTAAAATACTCGCACCAATAAAAGATATTGCAAATATAAATTAGCAAATAATATCAAATACTACTCTATTGATGGATACATTACAATCGTTTTTGTTGACATAGTATTAAAGATGGATGATTGCAAGAACGAATGTATTTATACTACTAATGTAATAATGTTTTAATGTATTTATGCCCTGATACTAACTTAATCGGATAGTCAATTGTACCGTCTTCATCTCGCGGGTGTGCTTCAATAAGAAAGGATAGATATATAAATCAGTAAGTAGAAATTTCTGTTAATAAGTTTATAAGTATTTTTGATATTAAATTAAGTTTAAATTGAAAGATGATATTCAACTGTAATTTTTGTTTATTGTACATCAAAATATAATAACGAAATGATATATAGATATAGAAGATATAGACAAATAAAATTATTATTTAAACATTGAAAAATATATTTTAATTGTTACAGATATTATTATTAAGCAAAGATGGAACTTATGCTGATGCTGAATTTTGAAAGAGTGTTTTTAGTAAATAAGCAAAATGAATAATAGATTCAATAAATGACAGGTGACTTTTAATATATGAAATTTGTTAATTAAATTCTTGGTTCTACGTTATTAAGCTATTTACAACGTTTCTTCTACTCTATAATGAGTTTTCAAATAGTACAGAATATTTATATATTGATTAGGTAAATTGAAAAAACTTTTTGATATTAACTTGCTTTTTATATTAAATTGTATCCTCTTTAGATTTTCCTGACAACTGGATGTAATCTCTCAAATATTCAAACTGGATCAAAAGTATTCCTAGAACAGCTCCGGATTGTTTAGATATGTGGTCACGGGTTCAAGAAATTTATATATATATTAAGACCAACCAAAGTAGAAATAATTTATTTTTACAGCTTTTTATGGATAATCTTGATTAGATAAATATAATTTGTTCAAATTCACTACACGTTACCAAATTAAATGTTTACCTTCCGAAACCACATAATATTTCTCGAAACAGCTTTCTTGTAGTAAATATGAAGGCAATTAAGAAGTATCTACCCTTTTGGAATTTTCATTACTATTGTATCCTGGTAAAGTGGTATCTTTTATATGTTTATTGTTAATATCTTGACAAATTTAATATCCCAAATCAATAGGAATATAATACTTTAATATATTACTGGTATATCAATATAATATTGATATTTGCTTGTAGAATCGCTTTTTAAGTACACATTAATAATTAGAGACTGGAAAATATGCACTAAAAAGTTTGCCAAATATGCATGCAATATGCACTTAAAAAATCCCTAAATATGCACTTACAATATGCAATATGCACTTATGATATGCATTTATTTATTATGTTTTAGGAAATTAAAATTCATTTGTCGTATTTACAAATTGTATATTTATTTATTACAATAAATTGTCGTATTTACAAATTATATATTTATTTATTACAATAAATAACCATATATTTCTTTAAATTTTCCATAGTTAAATTATGTCTACGATCTGTAAGTATATGTTTATATTGGGAAAATGTTCTTTCAACATCGCAAGATGTGATCGGTGCATTCTTAAAACTAGGTATTAATGAGGGGCTTATATTAATGTCTTCATTAAAATTGCCATTAATTACATTATTTATAGATTTTAATGTAACAAAACCTCCATTTTTGCTTAGAATTGCGGCTAATTTTTCTTTAATTCTTTTTCCAGTCAATCCGTTGACTTTTCCAATTTTCTCTTCAATATCATTTACAATGCCAACACCATCATTTAAAGATAAATTTCTATCTTCTAATCTAGTAATTGCCTGCTCAATTATCGCAAAATTATATTTAATATATGATAGCTGATTTTGTATTGTCGAATTATTGAAAATTACGTTACACTTTTCTATGGCAAGACTGGTTGGTGAATCAAATTGAGTTACAACATTTTTGATGCCTTCGTAATTATCGGCAAGAAACACAGCACATTTAAGCCATGTTCCCCATCTTGTTAAGATAGGTTCTGGCGGCAATGGAATGCCGGGAAGCATTTCGTTATATAATTGCACTCGTAAGGGCGCTCTTAAAAATACTTTTTTGATATTACTAATTAAATTATTTACATCTGGAAACTCTAATTTAACTTTTTCAGCAACCCTATTTAAACCATGAGCCAAACAAGTACAATGAATTAAATTGGGAAAAAAAAATTTCAGACTTTGAGCTGATTTTAACATATACGAAGCGGCGTCAGTTACCATTAACAGAAATTTTTCAAAAGGTACTTTGTCGGGTAAAAAGAAATTCGCTAAGGACTCATTAATAAACCTGGCTATGGTAACATGATTTGTTTTGTCTAAATTACCTACATTAATTAAATGTATTTTAGATTGAGTTGAACCATTTAAGGTTCCAATAATCAAATTAGCAACCTGACGGCCCTTCGTTTCGGTAGTTTCATCAACAGAGACCCAAAGATTTTGGTTTTTCAACTCCTTTCTAATACCATCGGTAACATCTTCATAAATTTCGTTGATGTATTTCTTGCGTAGAGTTGAGGAACTGGGTACACAAATGGGTTTATCATCGACTTTGCAATAAGTTTTCAGGAATTCTTGAAATATCGGATTGTCCAATTTATGTAAAGGAATATTACAACCCACAAAAAGATTACACAAATCTTTGGAAAATGCTTCTTGTGGATTTTTCGAATTATTGAGAAAACTTTCCTCCAAAAGTTGCTGTCGCGGTTTATTCAAATTTTCAGAAACCCTGTTCTGATGAAATGTTGTGTTCAAATGTTGCACTATTTGAAATTTCTTCTGGCAGGTAATCTGTGTAACAAATATATATTTTTAACATTCAGTTATAATAATTATTATTAATTACTATATTACTACAAAAACTAGAAAAATAAATTGTCTGGTTTTGTAAAGTTCTCCAGTTGTTTAAATTTGATTGATTTTGGTTATTTTGGTGTTTACGACAAAGAAATATTACAAAGATATATTAAAATTAAATATATCTAATAATAATTTATTATGAAATTGTTTCATTATATTTATGAACACAAAAAAAAATTCTCATAATTGTAGAACTTGTTATTGACAAAATATTTCAAAATTCAACTTACTCTTTTGTCGCAGAGTGCACAAAACACTTTCTTCGTCAATAATTTTTAGTGCACTGCAATCACTTATCCAATTTTTTATTAGAGATGACTTAGCTTTAGCTATCTTCGGCATTTTCAAAAATTTTTAATTCACTTTTGTTTCACCAAATAGCACAGACCTTAACACGTTTACGAATGAACAAACTATGAAGGAAATATATTATATGAGACTTGAATTTTGTTGTGGTCGGAGTTGCCTCCATTTCCACTCCATTGTTTCGTATTTCCCAGGGTTGTGACGTGTTTGTGTCTGATTAGTAAATAATCGTGTGTTGTGTGTTTTTGTGCGGTCCTGTGTTGCGTGTGTATAGTCTGTCTTTGTCGCTTTTTGCGTTTAAGTCACTGGTCATCGGTTTTTTGCGTTTCAGTCATGTGTGTGCTTAATGTTTGTTGTTGTAGAGTGTGATTATTTTCTGTGTTTGCGTTACGAAGTATTGTATCTGTTCTGTTGTTGTGTTTGTGGAGTGTAATGTTATTAGTATATTGCCTAAGGCAAGTGCTAGTTCGTCAGTTGTGTTAGGTGTTGTGTTTCTTTGTTTTTGTGTCCATGGGTTCTTTGTTGGGGGTGGTGCTGGTATGTATTCGGGTTTGGGTGTGGTTTTGTTGACAGGGTTGTTTGGATTGTTAGGACAGTTAAGGAAAGTGGATAAGTGAGGACCACCGCAGTTTGCACACTTTGGTGGGGTTGTTTTGGGTTTTGTACATAGGTGTGTTGAGTGTTCGTCTCCGCATTTCATGCATTTGTAGTGTACGTTACAGTTTTTTTGGTGGTGTCTGACATTTGTGGCATTGTATTATATCTGTCCGTTTGTTTAGTGGTTCGATTTTAATTGTGAGTCCGCAGCAGTCGTGTATGTTGTAAATTGATTTGTATTGTCTCGTCAGTTCTATTAGTACAAGTGGTGCAGGTATGCCGTGTTTGCCGTTCATTCTTTTAATTTTTAGTGTCGGGTATCCTTGGTCAGTCAAGTCGTTTGTAATTTCTGTGTCTGTGATGAAGGTAGGAATGCCTCGCATAGCTACTTTTAGTGTTTTTTCGGTTCGCAATTGAAATGTGTAAAATTGTATTTGTTCTGTGTCGAGTATGTGTTTGAGTGTACGGTAGTCTTCGTCAGTTTTAGGTTCGATGTGTATACCAGGTTTCACAATTTTGTTTTGTACGGTGTTAATGTTGTGTGTTTTAAGTATTAGTCGTATATGTGCCCATTTGTCTTTTTCAGTTACTATTATTCGTGCGATTTTGTGTTGTGTATTGCGTGTTTCGGTGTTTGTGTTTTGTGTAGTGTTTGTTTTGTCACTTACCCTGGGTGTGCTGTTGTTTGAAGTTGACGGTTGTGGATCGTCTTCATTTGCGTCTTGTTCCATTTTTTCCTCGGTGTTGTTTTTTTCGAGGACACTGTACGAGTTTTTTGTTTCTATTGGTGTGCTTGCGTGTTCTGTTTTCTGTTTTTTTGCTGTTTTCTTTGGATTTATAAAACTATTTGAGATATCCATGGCGAATTTTTGTAGATCTATGAGTTGTTGTTTGCTTTCTGACGGTTTTACTGAACTTGTTTCCTCTTTGGGCGATTCTAGTATTTCTATTTTTACCGTTGGTTCGGCGGGATCTATGATGAATGTTTGCGGTTGTTTCTTTAATAGATTTTGAATCTCTTCTTCCTCCGTGGTTCCGTTAATAATGGTTTCCGCGTCTTCGCATTGCTGCGGAGTGCAGCTTCTTTTAAAACTTGGATTCAGCGCTAGGTTGGTAATCGTAGAAGTGATATATCGTCCGGCCATTGCTTCCGGGTTCGCTTTGACGGTTACCGTCGTCTGTTTAAATGCAATATACGTGTGTTCGTCTCAAAGACTAGCACACGAATGGTATGAAGGAAATTATTTCTTTTTCTTATATTGATATTAGTCGTACGGTATAATATACCTGCATTAATACCTACATTTCTGAAAAGGATTTCTTACGTAAGTTCTAATTGCCCTGTAAACCGATTATCAGTACAGTTAAATCCTATTTTTGGGAAAGTCAATCTCATTAATGAGATGGACTTTTAATGAGTCATTAATGCAAAGTTGAAGGAATGCTAATCCCTTCACGTTTACACAAACAAATTAAATATCTTCAAATATCAGATTTTATTATGGTTCTTATGAAAATGGCGAATATATGCATAAATATGCAAAATAATTATGAAATATGTATGTGCATATGCAGTTATGGTAAAGTGTCCAAATATGCATTATATGCAATAAAAAAAATGGTAAAAAACGTATTCTGAGGATGGAAAATGGATAAGTCCACAGTATAGAAGGAATATACCAAAAAACAACAAATATGCATTTTGCAGAAAATCCAGTCTCTATTAATAATATGTGTCCATTCTTTTTCGTCGAAAAAGAATGAATCTCCCAGTTGTTTCAATATACTTACCTGCCTAGAGATTTGTTATTTATCCCATATCAAGGAAGTTAGATTTTTTTAATAATTCAAGTACATATAAAGCGACTTTTGAAATTCCTGTTTAAATTATAATTTTAGAAATCAACTATTAAAGAGAAAATTAACTATATAATTACTCCCTTTTCCGTGTTTTGATTTAGTATTTTCATATTTTGCGTTATATCTTTCTAGAAATTACACTTCGATTATTTACGTAAGGCCGAATACTATGAGATATTCTTAAATTTAGTCATTGTTCTTTAACATCAATCCCTACACGCAATACATATAAGTAAGGACGTTACGTATTTTACATACAGAAGTGGTGAATACACACACTCCTTGCAAATTAGAATTTAAAACGAACATTATTTCAGCGGTCCCAGATTTATACTGGAAAATTTTGACCCTGTTTTAAGAGCCGAGCTTACGCTGTGAATTTTCGACACAGGTGTCTTTTAGTGGACGGCTTACAGACAAAATCTTCGATATAAAGTACTTTAAAGTTAGCGGTATCAGCCCAACGAATTTGCATATTTATTCAGTAATGACACACTAACTTACACACAATATGTAGATTAGCGTAACGTGTTCGTTATTTAGAGAACCAGTTCAGTACGGTTCCGTTCTTTTGCGTAGATAAACAATGAACGATCTAATGGCTTGTTTGATGTTCTCTTTAATATTAATTTGTGCCAAAAATAGTGGATGGAGAAATTTAACAAATTGAATTAACGAATTATCTAGAGAATTAATTTAATAAAAGCTGCTTAATTATAAACTGACCGTCAAAAAAAACCGCCCACCCGTCTAATATGTTTTCTGTTTACACTTGCTTAGTTTATCCGATTATATTTCATTAATAAATGCTTCATATTATTTATTTCATTATAAAACGCGATTGATTTTATTTTTTGGTGATGAAATTCCCAACTAGACAATATTAACTGATTTTAAAAATGCTCAACATTTTTAGGACATATCCTTAAAATGAAAAATTGCAAGTAGGCTTAGTTCGTTACTATCTAAAATCAATGTCAAATTTGACAGTTAATACACAAGTTTTGTAACAATAGCAATGCCGTTAACGGTGGTAGACGTTTCTCAAATTGTTGCATTAATTGAAGATGGACGTAGTCAACGTTATGTGTCCCAACATTTGGGAATACCACGCACTACCGTTCGGGATGCCTGGAATAGATTTTTAGAGACTGGCACATTTGTTAGATGAGTAGGTTCCGGAAGAAGAAGAGCAACAACTAGAGTTGATGATCGCTTTATTGTCCTCAACACGCTAAGGGACCGTAGGTCAACTGCGGTTCAACTTCAACATCGTTTGCTAGCTGTAAGAGGAGTTGATATAAGTGAAAGAACGGTAAGACGAAGACTTAGAGAGAGTGGCCTGAATTCACGGAGACCGGCAACTGGAACGCAGTTGTTACTCAGGCATCGAAGAGCGCGCCTTCAGTTCGCGCTTTTGCATGCGAATTGGAATGTTCAACAATGGAGTGAAGTTCTGTTCGCAGATGAGTCGCGCTTCTGTTTACGATCTCCAGATGGCAGAGAAAGAGTGTGGAGAAGACAGAACGAACGCTATGCAAACTGTACCATTTCGGAACGGGTGCCTTTCCGGGGAGGTTCTGTTATGGTATGGGCTGGTATTTCTACAGAATCACGTACCGACCTTATATTAATAGAAAATGGTGCTTTAAATGCGCATAGATATGTGGAAGAAGTTCTTGAAGAGGCTGTAATTCCATTTTCCCATTTTATTGGAGAAGGCTTCATTTTAATGCATGATAACGCAAGGCCTCATATTGCACGAATCGTAACCGAGTATTTAAACGAGGTCGGCATTCGCACATTCAACTGGCCTGCATGTAGCCCAGATCTCAATCCTATTGAGCATCTTTGGGATCAACTACAGAGGCGTATTCGCCGACGCGCAGTCGTACCACATACTTTGCAAGAGCTGAGATTTGCGCTTCAAGAAGAATTTGAAGCAATTCCACAAGAATACATAAGAAATTTAATTAATTCAATGCCGCGATGATTACGCGATGTAATTGATAGTCGTGGAGGACATACACGCTATTGATGAGGTTCTGGATTAGAATTAACAACACCAATTTTATTTTTAGAAGTTAAGAGAAAATTTCGTTTAAACTGTTATTATTTTCTAAAATTAAATTTACTTATTACTGCCTTACCTGCCTTATTACTTAAAGAAAATTTGCATATGTTGCACATACAATGTTAGTTCTTGGATTGAATTTCAATAGAAACTGATAAAATGATGGAGCGTTTACTGTGCTAAAAATTTAAGGTGGGCGGTTTTTTTTTGGCCGGTCAGTTTAGTAATAATATAGCTTCGCGATCTTTATTACGTGGACATAAAACACAACGTCCCGAAGATTTCAGTTGATTTTATGTGTTGCTAATTTGTGTCTGTGGTGGGGGTAACAATTCGTACATGGCGTCCATAACACGTTTGTGGAATCTTCCTGAACTTTCCGATCTTCTAGCCACATGTGGTATAATAAGTTCTTGCCCTAAAGAAAGAAGAAACTGTTTGCGTCTGTGAGAAGCAGCCTGAGATGAAACAGAATTTTTAGTTGTCTATATGACGTAGGAATTGAGACAGGTGATATCTATTTCGTTTTGAAGGAAAATAAAGGGCTATCTGTTAGAAGCTCGTGATATAAGTGTTTTCGTCAAATTGCTCAATGTTACCAGAATTCCACGTGGAACATGGATACGAGAGGGGTTATACTCCACGCATAATTTTATTATATTTTGGGAACGCAGAGCATGAAATTACAATGTAATGCCCATATAATGTTGGTACATATTACAAATAAAGATAACTCAGTTAGATTAGCCTAAATAATAACAATAATCCACAAAAACAAGGAAAAACAACTGTTTGGGGTGACTATGACAAAAATTATATATTTAAATATTAAACAAGGGGCTCTGGATAGATCTCCTCTACACCCACTGCAATGGGCATACCAGATGGGAAAATCAGGTGAGGGTGCCTTGCACAGCCTGGTGAGAGGGCTCGAAAGGAGCCTACACTACAAGGAAATTGCACTTGCAGTCTTCTTAGACATAAAGGGAGCTTTCGATAACACCTCGATGTCTTCTATTATTCGATCATAAAGAGATCGAAAAATAAAAAGCACTACATGCAACTGGGTTCATGACATGCTGCGTAGCAGAGTAGTTCATGCCCAAATGCAAAACAAAACGATCTCCATGAGGACAAAAAAAGGGTGTCCTCAAGGAGGCGTATTGTCACCGCTACTACGGAGTCTAGTAGTGGATAATCTCCTCAAGACATTAAATGACCAGGGAATATGGACACAGGGGTTCGCCGATGACATTGCCATAGTGTCCCAGTGGAAATTCCCGGGGACAGTGGCGAGCATCATGCAAAATGCTCTGCGAATTGTACAAAGATGATGCCTTGAGGAGGGATTAACTGTCAATCCTCCAAAAACCAACTTCGTAGCCTTTACCAACATGAGAAAACTAAATGATCTGGGCAGCGTAAAGCTGTTTGGACAAGAGTTAGAACTAACCAATGAAGTGAAGTGTCTAGACATAGCACTTGATGCGAAACTGAATTGGAGCAGACACCTAGCCAAAGTGGCAGACAGGGCGGCGCACCTCTTCTGGAGATGCAGAAGAGATGTTGGCAAGACCTTGGAACTAAAACCAAATGTGGTACACTTGTTGTACACGGCAGTAATAAGACCAACGATTACCTATGGAGCTGTTGTCTGGTGGAGGAGGACGGAGCGGACATTGTCGGTGGGGCTCCTCACGACTCTCCAGCGATGGGCCCTGTTGGGAATCACGGAAGCCATGAACAGCACGGGAAGCGGTTCCATGGAGGCCATCGTGGGTCTCCCTCCGCTGGAACTATTTATAAGGTCGGAGGCAATGGCTGCGATACTGAGGCTGAAGGCCAATTACATATGGTGTCCTAATAAGGTTGTAGGGAGCCATACAGATATTACAGGAACTATACTGAAATAGCCGATATTTCAAATGCCGGTGGACAGTATGGTACCTGAAATTATGTTTACAGCTAAGCTGAACATACTTATACCGACCAAGGAACAGGCAAAAAGTCGCTCGATCGATTGTGGTGCCGGCACCTGGTACACTGATGGATCACAATCTAGTCAAGGGGGCAGGTGCAGGCATATGCGGAATGTGCCCTAGAAGGAATAGCTATGAATGGAGTATGGAAAAAATTATGGCCCGAATGCACTAATGATTTCGGTAGTTCATTACAAAACATTCAAGAAATTCAAAATGAAATTGTTGCTATGGCACACGAAGTCGGTATGGATGAAGTGGGCAATGAAGATGTGGCAGAAGTTCTTGGATCGGGGCAGGAAGATGTTTCAAATGAAGAATTAATAGCGATGCTTGAATGAAAGCACGGATGCAGAAAATGCGGGGAGTCTTACGCATTGCGAAAGTTCTCGTATTTTGACATCGCAAAAAATGTCAAAAGCGTTTTCTCTTATCCAGGAAGCTATCGATATATTTTCGAAAAACGATCCTTCTGCAGAAAGAAGTCTTAAGGTTTCCAGAGAAATAGAAAACTCAATTCTTTGCTATAGACAATTATACAAAGATAAAAATAAATGTGCGAAGCAAACCTCATTAGTTTCTTATTTTTCTAAAAAAAAGTGTTGCAGCTCCTAATATTCAAAAATCTGTAGAATCTATTGCCGATGCCAGTTTAGATGAAGGATCATCTACTAGCTTAGGCGAGGGCTCATACAACACATCAGAATAGATATAACATTTATAATTAATAATTTTTTAATATGTAATGTTAAGTTATTATTTTAATTTTAAAATTAAATGGTCTTTTTTTAATGTAAAATTTGCATTTTTAATGAATGTCTATTTTATTTTTAAAACGAATAAATTTCTTTTCATATCACTTTGTTATAAATGTTTTTAAAAAAAGGGTTTCGCATAACGAACATTTTGGGTACACATCTATGTATTTTTAATACAAACTTATACTAATATGGATCTCGCTTTACGAATATTTTTTATCCCTGGAACGTATCTATTTATTTTTAGTAGAATGGCATACTACCCGCTATACGAATATTCGATATACGTCTACTTTCACAGAACGTATCCTATTCGTAAATCTGGGGATTACTGTATCATGGAAGCATTGTTATCTCGAATTCTAAAGTAATTCAAGTAAAATTTCTATAAAATAATTGTTCGTGAATCTTTTTGCAAGCCACCTATTTACATACGCGTTACATGTTCTTCCCTTAGCTGAAATATCCGCGTATTTGCTTCCAGAAGAGCGTAGGTTGCATTATGTGCGGCACCAATAAATAAACCTACCGGTTTTGAAATTTAAAATTCTACCGTTCTCACTTATCAGTATAAGAAACCTGGCATAGAACGCGCTATAAATTTCATTTCTTGTTTTTGCACAAGCGATTGCGAGGATCTTATCTTAACGTCGGCATCGCGTTCACTCCGTTCGTCCCGCAGTTGTTATTCACGAGGATGAGGGAGAAGCTAGATGTTTTCGCAAAATTGAAATATATTTCTGGTTATAACGGAACGCAAAATATTGTCGTCTCTTCGCAATATAACGCGCATACAAATACCATTAATATTATATTAATGTTTGCGTATGAGTCTGTATTTCAATGTTGTATGACCATTTAAAATGTATTACGGGTTCTTCAAGCAAATACTCCTTTTTAGAAAGATTTATTATGATATTAAATGCCTAAGCAATGGAATATTACGACTTTAACAAGAGATAGACATTATTTTTCAGTTTGACTATGTATTCTACTTCCTCATCTTAACCCTTTCGCTCACGAATTTTTATCTATCGTTCTCAAAGTTTTATACTTGAAGCATGAGGAGGTACATTTTTTTAAAGATTTTTCATGCCTATTTGAAAGTTATTAGCTCAGCCACATTGAAGAAGAAAGATGTCCTCATATGTGGACATCGTAAGAAAACGGTAATAGTATATTACATACCGAGCGGGGAAGTGCTCTATTACAGCCGAGCGTCAAGGTAGCTTACCGAGTTGCAAAGCACCGAGGTAAGCTGCAGACGCGAGGCTGGAATTTCTCCCGAGGTATGTATACGATTTTACTCACAATCTACTATTAGTAATTCTATATAAGTTTTATTTTAAATAATAATAATAATAATAATACATGAGTATCGGTATTTATTTTTATGATAATTTGATAAACTATTTTAAGGAAGATACTTGTAAAATCGTTGCTAGGCAATGTAATCAGTTTGTTGAATCTGACAGTTAGGTAATTATTTTGCCAGTTACAAAATATAGTACGGCATTTTTAATAATAAAAAATATTTATACGTGTATACTAAGAAATATGTCCGACAGTGAACTTGAATGCACCCCACCAGAACTGTAAATAGGTTTATTATTGTTTCTTTACTAAATAAATACAGAGTTTGATTCCAATTTATTCTTAAAAACATGTTTTAATGCCAAAATGACAATGGTGTCATAGTTGTGACTAATGAACTGACACTTGCTAGCTGGGAAAACACTTTTCCGGCTATAGCTGGGAAAGTGAAGTAGGTAAGCAATAAGTCGCTTCCCGACTGTTTCGAAGGGTACAAATCTACAGATTACTAACCGATTGTGAGTAAATAAATTACAGTACCTATAAAAGCTTTGTTTTTTTTTGTATTTTTAAAGATTAATTATGGTAGTTATAAAAACAGTTTTTATCTTTATTAAACACGAACGTATAGTTTATTTCAAATTATAAGAATATAACTTTGAACGGCTCTAATGCTTTTATTGCACCACCTTCTGTGATGATAATTATTATACCTGGTCTCCTTATTGAACGGGTACGGTTTACCTATTTGCAACGTATGAATCTAGGGGCCGTATTGACTACAAATTAGGGCCCTATAATATAATAATAAAACGCTGTTAATTTCAAGTATATAATAAAAAATACCTGGACATACAGTGGGTTTATATACAAAGAAAAAATTACAAATCGTGTGGCAACATGTGTAGTGGATACATATAGATATATAAAGCTAATTTATTTGTAATACACAATAAAATTTTTATGTGTCACCGCATTTCATAAATCATCTGTGATTGAGTCGTCTTGCAAATCGGTGTCTGTGTCTGAATCGTATTGCAAATTTATAATCAAAGGTGCTACTATTTTGTACATGCGCATATATTCGCCCTCTTTTGCTATTGCGTGTTTAACAGCATTTTTCCAATTTACAGCAGTTATATGTTCCATAGCATTTTTTATGTGTGTTACACTGCTTTCACTAAATTTCGGTGTTTGATTTGTTCGTCTTATGGTATTTTTCAGTTGGGCCCATATCAATTCAATGGGATTGAAAATGCAATGGTATGGTGGTAAACGCAAAATTGTATGTCCTGCTTCTTTGGGTCTGTTATCCACATAATACTCCTTTAAATGTTATTTTGTCTTCATCACCTCTATTAATTGCTTTTTTGTATAATGATCCTCAAAATATAAATCATTTGCTTCTAAAAATGTTTTAATATCTTTCTTATTATTACATTTTGTAGGAACTTTGGCTTGCTGTCGAGAATGATACGGAGCGTTGTCCATCACTATCACATTATTTTTTGGTAAATTTTGCAGCAAAGTGTCACAAAAGCATTCTTAAAATAAAAATAAGGTCATATCTTCATGGTAATCTAAATTTGAGGATTTAACATTTTTAACAGATGACAGCGGCTGTCCGATCCATCCTTTTTCTGACCCAGCATGAAGAATGATTATTCTCTTCCCTCTCGAAACCGGCGCGTCCAACTGACACATACACATACCACGTCTCGTCTAAATAACATATGAATCGTCCTTCCTGTCTATACCTTCTAATTGCCGTTAAGTATTCATATCGAAGTCTCTGTACCATAATTGTGCGACGTTTTTCTATAGTGCCAAACTTAAAATCAGCTTCTTTAGCGTCCCCCACAAGGTTGCTTTAGAACACTGAATATTTATAGGCTCATGACTGATTCTTTTATGTAAGCAGTCAAGTGTAGATACAACATTTCCTCTGTAGAAGGAGTATACTTGCTGCCTAATAGTATCAATTTAATACTCTTCAATTTTTCTCGGTTCTCCTTTGTCACTTCTTTGCTTTCGAGGCCCTGAGTTATTCTTAATTATTTTATATATTGCTCCAAAAGGCACATTGGTTAATTGCGACGTTCGTTGAATGTTCTGGGTTTGTAGTTCGTTATTTTCTTCCATCAGGGTATGATAGACATTGAAAATTATCTGTTTTGCATCTTCTGATATATGCTTTCTCTGTCGTGCTCCAACAGTATTATCACTATCCACATCATAATCACTAACACTTTCAGCAAAAGGTCGCCACATGTTCGTTAAGTAAAGAGAGAAAAATCAAATATGTATACAGCAGTAAAGATTAACAATAAATGATAAATAGACTTAATATTAGATGTAATATATACCAACTCTCCTAACTATATTTACTTAAATTTTGTTTAATAAATATAAGCACTTATTTCTTCTAAATTGTAATTTAATGACTATTTAACTATATATAATAACTATATATTCAAATTAACAACTGTTGGTACGTATATTATTATTAAATTTTATTTCATCCAAATTGCAGTATAATTACAATTTACTAAAATTTTATCATTACGGACCTCAGCAGTTTGTTTGCGTAAAAGATAATCGTATTGAGTGGCCAGGTAGTTATTGCCGCAGGTGGTGAAATAAAAGCATTAGAGCCGTTCAAAGTTATATTCTTATAATTTGAAATAAACTTATACCTTACATTTACAACATAAAATTCGAGACTTTCCCTTGCAATTATGGTATTTACAACGTATGGCAAATTGCTTTTCAGTATATTTTGGTAAGTCACCAATATTGTCAAGTCGAATATCTTTTTGTGGTCTGATTTCAGCGCCTACATTTGTTCGTCGCACTACGACTTCTTTATCATCCTCTTAGGTTGACGAAGATGGTCTGCCTCTCTTTTTACATATTGTCTTATTAGCGTTTTTGAATGAATTGGCGATTGATGCTGGAAACTACTAAGTCTAATACTTACTTTTTTGGTATCCCCAAATGCCTTGCTTGCTGTGTATATTCAGACCACTCATTTACACACGAAATATCAATGGCATGTGTGAACATACGTAGTGTCCATTTTCGTGATCGTATAAACGTACGTTATGCTGTAATCAAAAAATCCATTTTATCTACTCCAACCATATGCTAATTGTAGGATCTAATAACTTCGGGCCGTTGAACTTCTAAATATCTTTTCTCCTTATCCCATCTTTTGCAGAAGTCTTGGTTTCCAACCGCTATATAATTGGAAGCCATAATAACCGCCTTGTTGTCGAACCATTTGGTCAAAATTATTTCGCCGTCATCACTCACAACCTCTTCAAAAGATCCGCATCCTAAATTTTTTATATCTTTGTCAGATGAAAATGGCGGATTTGCGAATCTATTCAGTCGTGCTGTACAAGTTGCGTATATTTGTTTTCGACGCAAAAACTGTAGTGAGTTGTAATTTGAAAAGTAGTTATCAAAGAAGAGATTTACATTTGATTCCGAAATTCTTTCCTTCAGTTTTAGGACTACTGCAGCTTCCTGGCCAAAAACAGCTAAATGTTCTTCATTTAATTCGGACGAATCGCGTCATATAAAGGCCGTACTTTCCAAAAACGGTCTTTCTCATTCTGATCTTGTACATTCACACAATATGCATTTTGTCGAAGCTTGTAAAAGCGATTAATTGGCATATTTTCTTTTATTTGTTAGACACATAGTTTTGGCTGCCAATAAAACTTTACTCTGGGGTAATGTAAGTTACCCATTACTATATGGATACCAACAAATGTACGTAAATCTTCAACACTTGTGGGTTTGAAATTTCTTGAAAAGTGAAAAGATTTGTGCAGTATGCCATTTCTTCAGAAGAAGAATACGAATACATAAAGAGGGGTATATGCTCAGCGGCAGAGGAAGCATTGGGTTACGAGGAAAAACGAGGAAAACAGAAAAAACCATACTGGTGGGACGAAGAAGTTGAATACGAAATAGAAGAAAAAAGGAAAAGGTACCACGTATATTTAAGTTTGAAAGCTGTGGAAGACAAGGAGAAATACTAGGAATCGCAAAGGAGAGTACGGAAGAAAATAAGGGAAAAGAAGAACAACCAATGGAAAAGGACGTGTTCAAAGATCAATACATACATTGGAGGAAGGAAGAGTACAGAAAGTTGGAGGCTCCTCAATAGTATGAGAGGAGGACGAACGAAGGACATAATCTCACCTATAACACCTGAAAAATGGAACAAGTACTTTGAAGAGATGTTGACAGAGGACAGACCGCAATTCATAGACATTCAAAACGAAAACCAGGGGATTGTTATACAAGGATCCCCAATTAGGATAACTGTGACGGAGGTTAAAGAAGTCTGAAACCTAAAAAATGGAAGAGCCCCAGGACCAGGTAATATTACTAATGAACTGCTAAAATACGGCACAGATAAACTCTACGGGCTATTAAGAAATTTATTCCAAAGATGCCTTAACAGGCACGAAATACCAACGGAATGGAAGACATCACACCTTACGACGATACACAAAAAAGGGGACAAGAGTAACTGTGACAACTATCGGGGAATAGCCGTTACAAGTGCTATGAGTAGAGTTTATGGGAAAATCTTAAAGAACAGGATAGAGAAAGAATATGCCAATATGGAGGCAGAAGAACAAGCAGGCTTCAGAGCAGGAAAATCCACAATCGATCACTTGTTTACGCTAACTCAAATTTTAGAAAAGAAAACAGCACGAAATCAAGAGGTACATCTCCTGTACGTAAATACTGAAAAAGGCTTACGACAGTATACCTTTAGTAAAACTATGGGAGGCTCTTCAACATACCAACATAAACACGGAAATAATAAAAGCCGTGAAGTCTTTATATGCGGGTTCCACATCTAGAGTCAAAACCAACGAAGGATTAACATCCGGATTCACAATAACCAAGGGTCTTAAACAGGGTTGCTTTATATCTCCGACACTATTCAAAATATACTTGGAATATGCACTAAAGACATGGAAACGGAAATGCAATAACATGGGAATGCCAGTGGATGACGACACGACAGAATATACCCTTTCTTTTGCGGACGACCAAGTAGTTATTGCACAAGATATATATGACATGGAATATATGAGCCGAAAGCTCATCGAAGAATACGGAAAATGGGGCCTGGATGTTAACATAGCAAAAACAGAATATATGTGCATAGGCGGACAGCAAGAAGACCTACACTTAGCAACGGGACAGATCATCAAACATTGCAATATATACAAATACCTAGGAATGAAAATATCCAAGAATGGGACACTAGATGAGGCAATATCAGACAGAAATATACAGGGAAGAAGAGCTACTTCCATGCTGAACAGTATTCTGTGGGACAAGACCATTACAAAAGAAAATAAAAAAAAGGATTTACAACTCCATCGTGAAAAGTATATTAAAGTAAAGCTAGGAGGTGTGGCCGATAAAAGAAAAAACAAAAAGAAAGATAAAAGCCACAGAAATGGACTTCTGGAGAAGAGCGGCAGGAAAATCCCGGAGAGATAGAGTCCCAAATGAAACCATTAGACAAGAAATGGGAATACAACATGACATTATAGATGACATTATAACCAAACAGCTAATATGGTATGGGCACGTCCAAGGAATGCCAGAACACAGAATCCCAAAGAAAGTGCTAAACTGGAACCCCTAAGGAAACCGAAAACGAGGAAGACCGCGCAGAAGCTGGAGAGACGGAGTGGATAAAGAAATTCGAGAGACGGATCTGGAGGAGGGCATATGGATGAACAGAGGGGAATGGCGATTAGGAATCGGAAGACGTAAAACGTTGTAACCCGATATATATATATATATATATATATGAAAAATTTTGTGAAAAACTTATCTGCGCGGAATGTGCATATATCGATATTTCACTGTTTTTTACAGATCATCAGTGCACCTTACCGAAGACAGACATGATATTCACTTCTATACTACGTGTATATATACGAACTGTAATGAACTTCATGTGTATGAGAATTAATAATTATTAAATCTCATTTTACATGCGATTGTCGTTGTACTGACAACTTATACAGTTGATGTCGCGGCTTGTTGCGTCTACAATCTAGGGCAAAAGTGATTTGCCGAATTGTAGAATAAAATGCAACAAATTATAGCGACAATCGCATGTAAAATGAGATTTAATAATTATTAATTCTCATACACATGAAGTTCATTATATATATATATATATATATATATATATATATATATATATATATATATATATGACATTTCTTCAAATAGATCGTCAATACAGTATTTCGAAAAAAATATATACAGGACTTTGCAATTCTACAGGATTTGAAGAATTTGTAGGAGTATACCAATTCATGTTGGGTGTTATATATGAAATATCTTTGCGCCACTTTATATTTTATTGGCGGTAAGGTCATTGTTTTTCAAATACTCAGACACTTCAATTATTTTTTCACTATTCTGTTGTTTGGATTCAGCTGTTACGTGGTATGTTGCAGGCAAAATTTTTACACTAGATAAACTATCAACTTCTTGCTGATCTTCGATAAGTTGCTGTTCTTTACCAATGTGATTTAGTTGATCCTTGTCTTCTGAAAGAAAAATATTTTATCTTATTTTATTGTTTCAAAACCAAATAAAAAGAAATATTCATATTATTTTTTCTGTGTTTGGAAGAAATTCTCTAATAACATAAGAAGATCATAAAACCTCACCAGAAGAATTGTCTGACAGTTTTTCCCACCCATCGTCGCTCTGATCATCATCACTAAGATATTCTATATCAGACAATCCATTTTCGATTATTTGCAACAACTCTTCGTTCGTTAGAGGCCGTTTTCTACTATGACATTTACTCATTTTATATTTCGCCACTCATTCGTGCTTATGACCGTCTAACTCACACTGTCCTCAAGAGTGCACATAATTTTCGCAAAAAAAAAACTCCCGACCTGGAAATAGTTACGTTTTACTACAGCAATATATCAAAACTATAAACTATTACAAGTCACTTACAATGATCACACTGTATCAAATGTCCATAATAAACTAAAATTGTGTTATATATTTGGCTTACTCGCACAACAAGTTCGAATAGGCATAAAAACACAATTGAAAATACGTTGCCACAGCTGGTGAAACTCAGCAATAGAGGGCGCTACCATACTCTATTTTATGTTATGTATGTTCACATACATGGACACTGAAATATCGTATAGTATACACATTTCTTGCATTAGAAGTCTTAGAAATGTTTGTCCTCAATTGAGGACGCAGTGAGCGAAAGGGTTCGCAAACCGTAATTTTCGACAAAGTATCAAGATGGGTACACAGAACTTTACTCTGTAGAATCTGGTGGTTCATAAGGTAGCGTGCTAGGCCCAATCATATTTTTCATCAAGTTTTTTTGAACTTTTAATGTCCGAAATAGAAAAAATAGTATAAAATACACGTTTCATAAGACATTTTAGTGCACTTGTTCTTTAGAAAACTCGCCTTGCGGCTCGTTTTCTAAACTTAAACGCGTGCACTAAAATCATGTCTTATGCAACTTGTACTTTAATATACTATTTAAATAACCTTTTTTTTCTTGGGACCCAAGAGGTTAAAGTAAACAAGACAGTTATACCTTGAGGTACAAAAGGAAATCGATGCTCTAGTAATTTGAAGTACAAATGTATCAAACAACAGAGGTCCTCTCAAGATTTAAAAAATAAATAAAGATCCCATCCAGAACAGAATATGCATTAGCTTAATCTGTAATTCAGATTGTCTTTCATTATTAATTTGTCAAATGTTAGGCGAAAAGAAGCTCCGTTGAATTAAGAACAGACATCATTGTCGATAGCCAAACGCTTTTTATACATCCCTCACGTTTCGAACTAATCCACATTGTCGTGTAATGAAGCGGTCGCAACTAAATCTCGACTAATCCGTCGCGTGGCCGTACACGAGCGCGAGCAAATGTTCGACGAGTTGTGGCAGGGTCGATCTATCAACGCCTTAGTTCACGGGATCGACGATTTCCCAACATCTTTACCACTTGTCTTGTCACGTTACTCTACAACCTCGTTATGCGGAAAACTTTGATGTTTTACGTAAATTGCTACATCAATCTTATCTCACGCTTTACGTTATTCGGCGTGCAGGAGTTCCCTCGTCCCCTGTTGTTTGTGCAACATCTTGGCGGTGAAACTGTGTGATGGTGTGGTGGTGGTAAAAAGGGGAGGTGTAAGGATCATCACTGTTGTTGTCTTATTGAAACGAGTCGCAGGTGTTCCCGCATGAAGTGATGAAAAGTAAATTTGCAAATGGCGCTTTGCGATCGACTCGATATCTTTTCAATTTGACGGAAACGGAGTCGGTATTGAAAAGATTGCATTTAAGTATTTACTTGTTTGCTGTAACAGATAATTGAAGAGAACAATGACTGAAAAACAATTGCAAATATTTTAATAAAATAACTATTTACTTTCTTTCATTTTATTTTTATTATATATAAACGAGTATTGCTTTCAGGACTTCTCTCGTATTTTACAAAAAACAATTACACAGGTCTACAGTGATTTTGATGTTTGAAAGCTGTTTGCTAATATGTATATATGTTTGGGGGCTCTTATTCCAAAAAACGCTATATTTTTGCTCTATCTCGTAAATTTCTTTTATAGCGCTCTATATCTTAAAAATGTTAATTTATTAATATACATACCTATGACAAGAATATGTTTGTTCCATGTTAGGCATGATTTTTAAATGAATAGATTTTCATGAAATTAAATGTGATTTGGCAACACTGGTTAATATTAACCAGTTAATATTAGATTTCTCAGCAAAGCAAGAGAGCCGGCGCAGAAGCGTCAATACAACGTTGAAACCTGCTTATGTGCAGTTTGGTTGTGTTAGTCGTCGTGCTACTGTGTCCGCGCGCTTGTTGTCTTCGTTGTTGCGTATTTTAAGTGTTCTAGAACGTATAAATATGAAAAGAAGACATTGTGTAAACAATCCGAATAACTTTTGTTACATCTGTGGTAGTTATGTCGTAGTAAAGCAGAGGCAAACTATAACTTCGTTTGTGAAAAATGTATACCCCGCTTATTTTGGTGTAAAAATTGGGGACCAAGACAAGTCCTGGGCTCCTCATACTGTTTGTTCCGTTTGCGTTGAAGCATTAAGAAACTGGCAAAAAGGTAGGAAGAAATGTTTAAGCTTTGGTGTTCCTATGGTATGGCGAGAGCCTAGAAATCACAGTGATGATTGTTATTTTTGTTCGTGTAATGTTCAAGGATTCAACAGAAAAAATAAGAAACAAATTGTGTATCCCAATCTTGACTCTGCTATTCGACCAGTTCCTCATGGACCAGATGTACCGATACCTACCGCCCCAAAAGCACTAGAAAACGTCATATCGCCAGAATCAGAGGAATCTAATTGCGACCCAGATGACTCAGATTTCACACCAGATTTCAGAGAGCCCGAAGTGTTTAACCAGATCGAACTAAATGATTTAATTAGAGATTTGCACCTTCCAAAGGATGCATCCGAATTGTTAGCCTCCCGACTTCGTGAGTAACATTTACTGGCACCTGGCGTCACATCAAGCTTTTACCGGGATCGCGAAAAAGAGTTATGTCAATATTTTATTCAAGACGGACCGCTAATGTATTGCAAGAATATTCCTGACTTAATTTCAAAATTAGGAAATGTGCCGTATGTAAAAGAAGAATGGCGCCTGTTTATTGACTCAAGTAAGCATAGTTTAGAAGGCGTTTTGCACAATGGTAACGAGCTGATCTCGGTTCCCGTTGCCCATTCGGTACATTTAATGGAAACTTATAAAAATTTTGAACTTCTTTTAAAGAAAATAAACTACCAAGAACATCAATGGATGCTTTGTTGTGACCTTAAAGTGCTGTGCATGCTACTAGGACAACAAGGTGGTTATACAAAATTTCCATGCTTTATTTGTAAGTGGGATAGTCGAGCAAGGGATAGACATTGGACTCAAATAGAATGGCCCTCTAAATGTATTAAGAGATAGCTTGGTTGACCCCAAAAAAGTTTTACTGCCTCCTCTCCATATCAAACTTGGCTTGATGAAGCAGTTTGTTAAAGCCCTAGACAAAAATGGACAGTGTTTTAAATATTTGTGCGAGACATTTCCAGCCTTATCCGATGCCAAGTTAAAAGAAGGTATTTTTGTTGGGCCGCAGATAAGAACATTATGCAAAAACAAGGATTTTCAAAATACAATGACCAATGTCGAGAAAAACGCCTGAGTTTCATTTAAAGAAGTAGTTGATAAGTTTCTTGAGAACTCTAAGGACGAAAACTACGAAAATATTGTTCAAAATATGTTACAACACTTTCATCGTCTAGGTTGTAGTATGAGTTTGAAAGTGCATTTCCTGTTTTCACACTTGAACTATTTTCCTGAAAATCTTGGAGCAGTTAGCGAAGAACAGGGAGAGAGGTTTCACCAAGACATTAAGGAAATGGAACGGCGATACCAAGGCAGATGGAGAATAACGATGATGGCGGACTACTGCTGGATGTTAAAACGGGATATGCCCTTGAAAACATACAACCGAATGTCCGGACAACGCAGCTTTCTGGCAAAAAGACAAAGATTTCACTTAAAAAAGACTGAGTAAAGTATTTTTTTCCACTTTTTTAACTTGTTACTTTTACCTTTTTACTCAATAAACAAATAATTTTTTTTAGAAATATCTTTTTTTTTCATTTAATATTTGCAAAAAAACCTTACGTGATACAAATAAATCCATAGAATTTTTGAAATCAGTCTACCAAAATTATATAATAGTATATTAAAAAACAAGTTTCATAAGGCACCATTTTGCCGCACGAGATCAGTTTAGAAAACGAACCGCGATAGCGGCGAGTTTTCTAAAAAGCGAGTGCGGCAAAAGGCCTTATGAAACGATTTTTTTATACTATTTTTTCTATTTTGCGTATTTAACATTAATAAATTGCTTAAATTGGAATTATTTAATTTGAAAGTTCAGAGTTTAATTTTTATATAAAGCATGCAGTTGGGCACATTGATACTTGACATTTTCAAATTTAAATCTTGCTATCCGCGAAGTATATTATATTACATATTATTTATTAATTTTCGTTAACATTACTTGATATTTCATTTAAAAATATAAACATGAGTGACATAGAAACATATATATGTTGTTGTCAATTGTATACAACTTACGTTGTTTGTGTAAAATACGGACATATATCATATCTGTTAAATGTACATAAATTCTTAAAATCAAATGACAGCAATGATATTTATTTCTGTATTCGAACAACGCCAACATTGAAAAATAAAAAAAAGTGTATCGAAATGAAGCTCATTTCGATACTGTTTTGGGTTTCATAATGAGTTCATTTCGAACGCAAAATAGAAAATAGTATATTAAAAAACAAGTTTCATAAGGCACCATTTTGCCGCACGCGATCAGTTTAGAAAACGAGCCGCGATAGCGGCGAGTTTTCTAAAGAGCGAGTGCGGCAAAAGGCCTTATGAAACGAGTTTTTTATACTATTTTTTCTATTTTGCGTTTTTTACATTAATAAATTGCTTAAATTGGAATTATTTAATTTGAAAGTTCAGAGTTTAATTTTTATATAAAGCATGCAGTTGGTCACATTGATACTTGACATTTTCAAATTTAAATCTTGCTATCCGCGAAGTATATTAT
Source organism: Melolontha melolontha (assembly GCA_935421215.2). NCBI lineage: Eukaryota > Metazoa > Arthropoda > Insecta > Coleoptera > Scarabaeidae > Melolontha > Melolontha melolontha. The sequence continues at coordinate 227,484,767 of OW285236.1, read as the reverse complement.
ATTACATATTATTTATTAATTTTCGTTAACATTACTTGATATTTCATTTGAAAATATAAACATGAGTGACATAGAAACATATATATGTTGTTGTCAATTGTATACAACATACGTTGTTTGTGTAAAATACGGACATATATCATATCTGTCAAATGTACATAAATTCTTAATATCAAATGACAACAATGATATTTATTTCTGTATTCGAACAACGCCAACATTGAAAAATAAAAAAAAGTGTATCGAAATGAAGCTCATTTCCATACTGTTTTGGGTTTCATAATGAGTTCATTTCGAACGCAAAATGGAAAAAATCAGTTTTCAAAATAAAAACATCTGTCAAAAAGTTTAATTTTGTAGACCTGTGTTATTATACAACGTAAATTCTAAACGAAACTATTTTTTTCTATTTTGCGTTCGAAATGAACTCATTATGAAACCCAAAACAGTATCGAAATGAGCTTCATTTCGATACGCTTTTTTTCATTTTTCAATGTTGGCGTTGTTCGAATACAGAAATAAATATCATTGCTGTCATTTGATTTTAAGAATTTATGTACATTTGACAGATATGATATATATCCGTATTTTATACAAACAACGTATATTGTATACAATTGTCAACAACATATATATGTTTCTATGTCACTCATGATTATATTTTTAAATGAAATATCAAGTAATGTTAACGAAAATTAATAAATAATATGTAATATAATATATTTCGCGGATAGCAAGATTTAAATTTGAAAATGTCAAGTATCAATGTGACCAACTGCATGCTTTATATAAAAATTAAACTCTGAACTTTCAAATTAAATAATTCCAATTTAAGCAATTTATGAATGTAAAAAACGCAAAATAGAAAAAATAGTATAAAAAACTCGTTTCATAAGGCCTTTTGCCGCACTCGCTCTTTAGAAAACTCGCCGCAAGCGGCTCGTTTTCTAAACTGATCTCGTGCGGCAAAATGGTGCCTTATGAAACTCGTTTTTTAATATACTATTAAAACAATACATATAATATGTAATATATCACAGCGTAAAAACCTAAAACAAAATCAAAAGCCAATCCCGTTCCCTTTACTGTTTTGTTTCGACTCATAATCGGACAAATTACAATCATTAAACTTTAAAATGGGCCCTGTGTTTCAGCCCTGATTTATTGCTCGCATACGAGAAAATATTACGCTATTTTTAGGCCGTACATGATACTGATTTGTATGGGATTACCGTTGACTGATTTAATGAAATGCATGATAAATCTGTTTGGAGAATTAGGGAAGTATATATTATACGAGAATTGGAGAGTGTATTTTTTTTAAATACTAGAAAAGGGTGATTAAAGTGGAATGCAAATCGAGTATCGTCGTTAAATTAAGCCGAGATAATCTCAATTAAATTCTTTAAAAATATAGCCATAGATTTGGCTTGTGAACTTTAGCGATCGTTGTCTAATCCATAGTTTATTTTGTTTTTTTTTTATGACTAAAACGTCGCTCCTGACACTTTGTAGAGGTTTTATATACTATTACAAGGACTGTCCTGAGATCCATCAGTTCGGGCCTGGATTGTATACGGGTTTCGTTTTTGGTAACTTAAACATTATTGTTACCGTGAAATTTTTCTCACTTGAAAGGTTTGCTGTACTGCGAAGGGGATATCTGTCCACCATTGTGTTTAAGATACTCGTAATAATAATAATTAATTTATTTAGTCAGAAGATGCATTTTCTACAATTTATATCACAACTTCAATGGTTTGGTAAATAAATATATTCTCTCAGATTAGTTTGTTGCACTCGAAAAGCGTTCCTTCTTTCAAGAATTGCTTCGCAGAACATGGCATACACGAAATATGTGTTGTCTAGGATAATTCAAGAATCAGTGATTTGTTAAAATAAGTTTGCCATAGAGTAAAAGAGAAAGAGTGTTGAATTATTTAAAAATAAATATGATTAAAGAGGAGCACAAAGAATTGATGACAAACAGTCAAGCACAAAGAATTGAAGACAATCAATGAAGCACAAAGAATTGAAGACAAACAATCAAGCGCAAAGAATTGAAGGCAAACAATCAAGCACAAAGAATTGAAGACAAACACACATTTTTGTTATGCGATGAAATAAAGAAGTATTTTTCGGTCCAAATATCTTGAAACTGTTGATTTTCATCTTCACGCCTACGTTTTTTTACTGGAGCCTGGTTTATCCATATCAAAATTGATATTATATTGTTAAGTAGGTAGATGCCAAGTTCGAATGACGAAATATTTATAAACGTTATATTGTTAAATCTTAACTGCCCCGATAGCGTGTCTTTGAGTTTTGTTCTGTGGTCGAAGTTGCCTCCACTTCCACTCCGTTGTTTCGTATTTCCCAGGGTTGTGACGTGTTTGAGTCTGATGTAATCGTTGGATGTTGTGTTTTTTTGTGTGGTCCTGTGTGTGTTGTGTTTGTGTAAAGTCTGTGTGTCAGTCGCTTTTTTTTTTTTTTGCGTTTAAGTCAAATGTGTTCGTTTTTTTTTTTTTTTTTTTTTTGCGTTTCAGTTGAGTGTGTGTTTAATGTTTGTTATTGTAGAGTGTTATTATTGTCTGTGTTTGTGTTACGAAGTATTGTATTTGTTCTTTTGTGGCGTTTGTCGAGTGTAGTGTTATTATCATATTGCCTAAGGCAAGTGCTAGTTCGTCATTTGTGTTAAGTGTCGTGTCTTTTTGTCTTTGTGTCCATGGATTTGTTGTTGGGGGTGGTGCTGGTATGTATTTAGGTTGAGGTGTGGTTTTGTTTGTAGGATTGTTTGGATTGTTGGGGCAGTTTATGAAAGTGGATAGATGAGGACCACCGCAGTTTGCACACTTTGGTGGGGTTGTTTTTGTCTTAGTACATAGATGTGTCGAATGTCCGTCTCCGCATTTCATACATTTGTAGTTTATGTTGCAATTCCGTTGGTGATGTCCGAAAGTCTGGCACTTGTGGCATTGTATAATGTCAGTCCGTTTGTTGAGTTGTTCTATTTTGATAGTAAGTCCGCAGCAGTCGCGTAAGTTGAAGATTGACTTGTATTGTCTCGTCAGTTCGATTAGTACAAGTGGTGCTGGTATTCCGTGTTTGCCGTTCATGCGTTTAATTTTTAAAGTCGGGTATCCTTGGTCCGTCAAGTCGTCTGTGATGTCAGTGTCTGTTATAAAGGTGGGAATGCCACGCATCACCACCTTTAGTGTCTTTTCACTTCTCAATTGAAATGTGTAATATTGAATTTGTTCGTTGTCTAGTGTGTGTTTTAGTTTTCGATAGTCTTCGTCGGTTGTCGGTTCGATGTGTATTCCTGGTTTCACCATTTTGTTTTCTACTGTGTTAATGCTGTTTGATTTAAGTAATTGTCGTATGTATGTCCATTTGTCTTTTTCGATTATGATAATTGGTGCGATTTTGTGTGTTTTTTGTGTTTTTGTGTTATGTGTGGTGGTTTTGTCACTTACCCTGGGCGAGCTGGCTGATGTTGAAGGCTGTGGAGTGGATTCGGCAGTTTCTTCTTCCATCTTTTCGTCGGTTTTGTTGTCGAGGGCGTCGTAAGAATTTTTAGTTTCGATCGGTGTTATTGTTTCGTCTATTTTTGGTTTCTTCGTAAATTTCGGGTAGATGAAGTCTTCTGCGGATATGATTTCAGTTTGCATCTTGTTCTGTGTTCGGTGGTATTTTTTTTCTTCTTTTAGCGGTTCGGTGTTTTTTTCTGGAATCCTGACTTGAATTTTTGGCTGGTTTGGATCTACCATACATATATTTGGCGATGTCCGTAGTATGTGCTGGATATCTCGTTCGTTGAATGTTCGGTCGATTATCTCGAGTGTCTCTTCTTTTAATTCCTGTGACCAGAGGATCGTGGTGTTCGGATTAAGAATTAACTTTGTTAAAGTAACAATTCGGCCGGCCATTGCTTCCGGCTTCGTATTTACGGTATAAAATCGTATGTTCTCTCAGCTGGTGTACTGCTCGCACAGACGACGCAGTGAGAATGATGATGCCCCGATAGCGGGCGATGCGTTGTATTTATACGAGTTACCTAACATCGAGAACCTACCACATTGTTCTCGGCAAAAACCGACGTGGCTCGCGAATCTTCGAGAAATCTAGTTGGTTCGACAGATTTCTAGTCTCATAACAATATGCTTGGAACGACGAGGAGCATACCTATCCTACGTAGTAAACCTGAACAAGAAAGTAGTAGGTACTTAAAGATACATATTTTACTAACAATTACAAAAGTTAGAATAAAATTAAAAGTTAAGAAATATTGATTTGAATGAATTTTTGCCTACTTTTGTAGTTTTTCGAACAATTTTTAAAATTCGTTGGCGGGCCGCATAAATATCGACAGTGGGCCGCATGCGGCCCGCGGGCCGCGGTATGTGCATCGCTGATCTATCGTATAGCCAAATTTGGTCATAATTCTATTTATTGTTTGCAGTTATCTAGTGTTTTCTCTTAAGAAAAAGTGACCAAAAATTAGCTTAATCGCATGTAATTTTGAGCGCATTTCGATGAAATCATATGCCACCGTTAATGTCATGGACTAGACTTTTAACAAAATAAAAATTTAACCTTGTGTCGTAAAATGTTATTTTTTCAGTTTAAAAATAGGACACACTTATTGAAAAACTTTATATTTGCCTAGACGTAAAGAACACAAAACCTGCATGAATATTTTAATTAAATCGTTAAGATGGACAACCATATTTTTTATCCAAAAAATTATTTTATAATAAACTCAAGGATTTCAGTAATATATTCTAATATATTACATGAAACAACATTCAACGTTGACCTAATATTTTATTAAAGAAAAATTCATCGCGGTGGTAAGCTCTCAAAGCAGGGATATGTACGATATCTATTGCATTTTTAATGAGACCGTGCTTTCACTTGTGAAAAAATTACCGCAAAAACTTTTTAAATGCGCGTCACCTTCGGAGCGTACTCGTTTAATAACGTAGAACCCTTGCTAAATTACTTAAAGATGGTGGAATATTTAACTTGTAAAAGATTTAGATTTATTTTTACTCCTCTCCAAAACACGAAGAAATAGGAAAGAAAAAAAAAGGAGAGATATTAAAGTAGGGAATAAAGTTAGTAATCGACATTGGCAAACTAATTCTGGGGTGGTCCTGTCGAAAATTTGTTTGTGCCTGGAAAATATGTCGCTCGTTTTCTCGCTACGAAGATTTCCCGCAGTAATACTGCTATTATTGACCGTAGCCGTGGCATGTTTAATGCATTTTATGGTTCCGACCGCCGCCGGTTACAAAGGCCCTCTAAATCGGTGCCACTTTAAGTCACACAAGTTCAATATCCAATGTAATATAATTGTAATCCTGTTACAACTTTTCAACTTAATGTGATTCGGATGGTGGAGTTTTAAAAATTATAATTCAGGGATCTACGTGAGGGATATTTTATTCCCATAATATCACTAAACTGAGCAAATCAATAAGATCTCGTACAATTGACTTGAATAAATGTTGGGGATGCTATTATTAGCAACTTATTTAATAATAATAATAATCCATTTAGTTCCTACTATCAACAACATTGAACACGTCAACTATTAGACGTACATCCAGACTTATAAAACAATAATATAAGGCATACACTATAATGGTTAGAACTAGGTTTTGGATAATTATGCATTTGCATAAGTGCATATTGCTGTCTACTTTGATTTTCTAGGTCTTTCACGATAACAGACGAGACACGTGATAAATAATTACAAAACAGGGTTGACAAATCTACATTGCTTTGCAGCTGTTGGTAAATAACCTATGAGGTTAGGTTTATGTCATTTCCAAATATCTGCAACTCCTATTAATATACTTTATTTTATTATACAAAGAATTCAAATAAATTTTACCTCAAAGTAGCCCTTGGAAATTATGATTATGTCTTAGCTTGTTACTAATTTTAATAGGAATGTTATGAGATGAGATATTTGATTGAAATGACAAATGTCAAAATAATAAAACGAAGATTTTTAAGTGAATGAAATATGTTTATTTCCAACAAACAAGCAAAATTTTATAAAAATTGTTCAAAGTGTCCACCACCTTGTTCGAAACATTTCTCACATCTTCTTCTAATGGAGACAAAAGTGTTTGTAGTATCGCATTGTCAATTCCATTAATTCTTTCAGCAATTCTGATTTGAAGGCCTGCAAGATCAGGTATCTGTACTTGATAAATTGAGTTCTTTAAGAATGGTCATAAAAAGAAATCACATGGGTAATGTCACAAGATCTTGGTGGAAATTCATGTTCAGTGTTTAAACTTATCAACCGATTTTGAAAAAATTGCTGCAGAATATTAATTGTTTCACCTGCTGTGTGTGCTCAGCTCCGTCTTGTTGAAAGTTACCCTGTGTTATTTCTTCGTCGTCAAGCTGTTCGATAAATGGCATAATAATTTCTTGTCGATACCTTTCTCCTGTTAAGGTTCCGTTAAAAAAAATAGGGGCAATAATTCTCCTTCGACTAATCGCACACCATACACCAATTTTCTGCGGATGAATTGCGGTTTCAACAAAAAAATTATGTGGTTTCTCATTAGTCCACATCCTCATATTTTGTGAGTTCACATATCCATTCAGATAAAACCATGACTCATCAGAAAAAAAAGGTTTTGTCAAGAAGGTCATTATCAAAATTATTTAACAACCACTGACTAAACGTTATTCTTCTGGGATAATCGATTTCTTTGATTTCTTGATAACAGGTCATGTGATATGGAAATAAATGTAAGTCCTTTTTCAAAATTGTATGACATGTGCTAATTGACACACCCACTTGTTGTGATAATGCTCGTACGGAAGTTCTTGGTGCATTATTTATAATTTCTCTTACATTATTAACTTCTGTACGCTTTTTCGCCCGACCTGCGCCTTCTTTCTGTTTAACACTCCCTGTTTCTCTGAAAACCATAACGGAATGGTCACTGTGTGCCGAAAACTGTCATAATCAAAGATGACGTTAGGGAACTCATTTCTAAATTCTTCTAAACAATCTTGAAGAGTATACTGCCATTATCCGTCAATCTTACGTCCGTTTCGAAAATAAGATTCTAGCATGAATGATTTGTGTTGTATAGTAAAAATCATGTTAAATCAATTTTAAATTACAAAGCAATTTTTGTCAACTATGCATCTGTCTAATTGACAACTAATGCAAATTTAAATTATTAATAATCATACGTTTTTAAAGGAATGGCCTACTAGAGGCAAAGCTTATTTGAACGCTTTTTATATACAAACAAAATCAAAATGTGCATGTCGGTCTAGGCATGATGTAGTTGTGAAAACAACCGATCTTATATATAATATCGATTTATAAATAAAATGAAATAGGCAAATATGAACTCGTTGTAAAAAACTTATTCGAATGAAATTTGACAGAATCCAAGCTGGCAACCATGCCCAGTTCTGGTAACATAATATATTCACTTAATAGAGAGAAATAGTAGGATTATTAGGTATTATTGTAATTTAAATGTTACTTGGTCCGAAGTAACTGTTTATCACGTGTCTCGTCTGTTATCGTGAAACACCTATACACACATATTAAGAGTTTAGACTTTTAAAATTGTTCTCAGGGCTTTTGTTTTCAACAAGCGTTCCATGCAATAGGCCTAGCATCCAATGTAATAAGGAGAGAAATAATACGATAATATCTTAAATTTAATACATTTATTGTTCATAATTTGTAAAAATATACAATAGTTTTCAATGTAATAAATACTATCACTTATAGTTTTCTTTAATAATACAACATGGTATGTAAATGTTTATATCTAGTCAAAATATACGCATATCTATATATCTAAAATATGACTTTGAAGATCTTTGTTTGATCTTAATAAATCTTCCCTTCCAAAATACAGCTGTGTATCACTTTAGACCAGCGATGCGCATAACGCGGCCCGCGGGCCGCATGCGGTCCACTGTCGATATTTATGCGGCCCGCCAATGAATTTTAAAAATTGTTCGAAAAACTACAAAAGTAGGTAAAAATCCATTCAAATCAATATTTCTTAACTTTTTATTTTATTCTAACTTTTGTAATTGTTAGTAAGATATGTATCTTTAAGTACCTACTACGTTCTTGTTGTTGAGGTATGCTCCTCGTCGTTCCAAGCATATTGTTACGAGACTAGAAATCTGTCGAACCAACTAGATTACTCGAAGATTCGCGAAACACGTCGGTATTAGCCCCGAACAATGTGGTAGGTTCTCGATGTTAGATAACTCGTATAAATACAACGCACCGCCCGCTATCGGGGCAGTTAAGTTTTAACTACGGATAAGCGAACGTTATATTATTTGAATTGTAATCTGTGAAGAATAAATATTTCGTCGTTCGAACTTGGCATCTACCTACGAAACAATATAATATCAATTTTGATATGGATAAACCAGGCCCCAGTAAAAAACGTAGTCGTAACGTTGAAGATGAAAATCGACAGTTTCAAGATATTTGGACCCAAAAATACTTTTTTATTTCATCGCATAACAAAGGTGTCTGTTTAATATGCAAGAGTAGTGTTTCCATTCCTAAGGAATATAATGTGAAAAGGCATTATGAAACCCAGCATCATACTTTTACCAAATTAACCGGCGAAAATTGAACGCAAAAAAATTCCATTTTACAAAGGGAACTAATAGGCCAGCAAGCTATGTTTACAAAACCAATTCAAGATGCTGAAACAGCTACTGAAGTTAGCTTTGAAATATCTCGAATAATAGCGAAAACTTGTCGGCCTTTTAAAGATGGTGAGTTTGTTAAGCAGTGTCTAGATATCGCCGCAAAAAAATGTGTCCGAAAGATGCAAAGAGGTTTGAGAAAATGCAACTAAATCGGACGAATGTTCAAAGAAGACTTACCACATTAGCAGGTAATATAGAAGAGCAATTAGCTGCGAAATCGAAAAGTTTTGAATATTTTTCTATAACACTCGACGAATTTACAGATATAAGTTCCACTGCTCAACTCTCAATAGTTTGACGAGGTGTAACGCAAAATTTTGAAGTGATTGAAGAACTGATTGGTATGAGTTCTTTGACAAGTCAAACCAAGGGGAGTGACATGCTCAAAGCTCTTCCGGAAACATGTTCTGTAATGGATTTGGATTTAACGAAATTATCTGGAATTACGATGGAATGGTTGGAAGTAAATCTGGGATAATAACTATGTTCAAAGAGTATTTACAAACTAAAAACATAGATACCAAGGAATTAATACAGTTTCATTGCATTATACATCAAGAGGCCCTCTGTTCAAAATTATTGGGATTTGAAAATGTGATGAAAGTTGTAGTACCTACTATAAATTTTATAAAATCACGAAGTCTCAATCACCGACAATTCACACAGTTTCTCGAGGATATTGAAAGCGAATATGGTGATCTCCTGTTTCACACTGAAGTAAGGTGGCTAAGCCGTGGGTTATCATTAGAGCGGTTTCTTAACTTGATTGAAGAAATCAAAATATTTCTGTCCGAAAAGAAAAAGGACGTCTCTGAACTCGACAACCCTGATTGGCTTTGTGACTTAGCGTTTCTTGTAGACATCAAAAATCCCTTGAATGTCTTAAATACGCGACTCTAAGGCAAAGATCAATTGATTTCGCAGTTATACTCTCATGTTTCGTCCTTTCAATGCAAATTGAGTCTTTTCAGGACACAAATCAATTCAGCCAATTACAGCTGAATTGTGTAACAAGGCCGACTGGACGAGCTTGTTTATTTTTTTTTATATTGTTACGTGGATAAAATAAAACTTCACTTCTATGTAGAACTTACAGTATTTAATTTACACATAACACAATAAAAGGTACAAAATGCGTTTGAATCTCACTTTACTCGGAAGAGATCCGAATTCTTCGACAACTAGCACGAGATTGTCCTTGTATATCTAAAAAAGGTGCGTAATATGTACATATTGCAGTGAATTGTGATCTTAATTGCTTAATTGACTTATGTTCACAATCCACAGTAGTTTTGCCGGACTATCTCAGTTGGGTCGCCTTCTTTGAGCTTCTCAATCTTCAGGGCTTATCCTGATGGATATGTGGAAATATAATTGAAAAGATTAGGTATCAGGCAAATCATACAAACATTTTCCCCCTTTACATGTATATTTAAAAAAGAACTAAAAAAAAACTCAACTTTACAAAGTGTAAAATTGCACTGATACAAATTTCAGCAATGAGGATAAAAAAGCTTTGATACCAACTGATGGTAAAAGTAAAAAAAAACCTCCAATTGATTTACCACGAACAAAGATTTAAATATAAATATATAAACAAAATTTATCAGTTGTCATCAATTACATTACCCCCTCAAATCAAACGTCAAATAGAACTTTCTCTATTTTTCGCACGCATCCAAAATTGACCATGCGCAAAAATCAAGCATGTACCAAATAAGTTTCCCGCTTTCTAATACATTACAATAATTTATATGAACAAAAACTATACTAAAAGAAAACAGTCTGATAAGTTTTCTTAATATTTTCTATGATTACAAAAATATTATAAACTAGAATTGTCGAATTTACTGAGCTCCTTATTGTAACACACTTATTTCTAAATATATAGATATAATATTAAAATATACATACATTCATTTTTGTATACGTCACGTCACAAAAAAAATCAAAATTTTATAGTTATCTCTCTGTAATAAAATGTACATAAATATAATGTTTTTCATATCTTCTTTTAATTCTTTCTTCTGGGAAAAATCCACGACAATATGTAAGAGCCTTTCATTTAAGGCGACAGTTATTTAGTTTAGGGAACAATGAATCCTTTAACAGACACTTGACTTCGACAAAGGGTTTCTGTCCAATCTGGCCCTTTGTATCAAATCGGGGAAATTATATTTGACCGACGAACGAAATCATGATAAAAAAATATATACAAAATATTAACTTCAGAGATATATACGGAATGTTATATTAAATTTATAATCTAAGAATTGTATAATAATTATGTAAGAATTATAAATAATAGTTCTATTCTGAACATGCCCCCCCATCTTGAGAGCATTTGGTCTCAATTGGTAAGACACATAGTTTTGCAACACATGTCTTACACACACCAGTCATGGTTTTCACTGACACAATACGCACTACCCCATCTTTGCCTGGATGTAGTTCAATAATGCGTCCTAATCGCCAATGCTGAGGTGGAAGATTGTCTTCCTTGAGAACCACCATGGTTTCTGGTTTTAGATGCTGAACTGCAGTTGTTTTCCAGCGTACTCGTTGCTGAAGTTCAGAGATATATTCTTTGGACCAGCGTGCCCAGAAATGCTGTTGTAGGCGTTGTCGTGCTTGATATACACTCAGTCTTGATCTCGGAACGTCAATTAAAGCGGGATCTGGTAGAGATACCAAACTCGCTCCTATCAGAAAGTGTGCTGGAGTGAGAGGATTCATGCCGGAAGGATCAGAGGTTAGAGGAGACAGTGGACGAGAATTAAGTCATGCCTCTATTTGCACTAAGGTCGTATAAAACTCATCATATGATAGTTTTGTGTCGTTTAATACTCGTTTCAAATGATGTTTAGAGCAACGAATACCAGCCTCCCATAAGCCTCCCATATGAGGGGATTTGGGTGGTATGAAATGCCAAGTTATATTTTCGTTTGCTAACCTACTTGATAATTTATCGTGTTTACTGTGAAAAAAGTTTGTTAGTTCTTGTAGCTCATTATTAGCCCCGACGAAATTGGTTGCGTTGTCTGAATATATGTCCGAGCAATGCTAACGCCTACTCATGAATCGACGTAAACTGTCTGTGAATGCTTGGGTGGTTAAGTCACAGACCAGTTCTAAGTTCACTGCCTTTGTGGAAAAACACAGAAATAGGCAGACATATGCCTTTATTAATTTTGCGCCACGAGTTTTACGATCTTTTATTAAAAATAGCCCGGTGTAATCTACCCCACTTACAAGAAACGGTCTATTTGGTTTCAGTCTATTGGCAGGAAGATTTCCCATTAGCTGGTTGCTAGTTACCAGGCGTGCGCGGAAGCATGTTACACATTGGCGGACTATCTTTAGTGTCGAATTTCTGCCAGAGATTGGCCAATACCTGTCTCGAATTGATGCTAGAAGAGCCTGTGGGTCAGTGTGAAAAAGACGGATATGTTCGGCACGTATAACTAAATTGGTGATACTGTTGTTTGTCGGTAAAATTATAGGGTGTTTTTTGTCGTAAGGAAACGATGAATGATTTAGTCGTCCACCTACTCTAATTAACCCTGACTTGTCTATAAACGGATGTAGACATAATAATTTACCTTTTGAGTGAAGGGATTTTTGTGTATGTAAGTCCGAAGGTTCATTTGGAAAACATTGAGCTTGTGTCATTTTGATTACGAACGTTTCTGAATTTACTAATTCGCTATTTGCAAGATGGTTTAACTGTCTTAGTTGTCGTATTAATCCTCTTAACCCTTTTGTGGGCGGTGGGAGATATGTTTCCCACCAATTTTAAATGTTCTTGCAAACGTCAGAATTCTAAATTAACCATTTTTTTTGGTGACGTCATCTGGTGGTACAGTTTAAAAACACAAAATCGTAGGAATCTACTTAATTCTTCTTTGTCAACAACCATGAAGTTCATTTGTACGTCGCAGCGGGCGCACTTTCTGCAGTTTTTAGTCGGCAGTTGGTGGTTTTTTGAATTTTACTTGTGATTTTTGGAAAAGTAAGTATATAAGCTTTTTCTTTCGATATTTAGTTTTTCTATTATGTAGTGGTCGCAAACATACAAAAATAACCATAAATTTTGTTTATGGACATACTCAAAATGAACTTTGAATTGGTGGGATATATTTTTCCCACCGCCCAATTTACCACAATCATTGAAAGTTTGTACATCTTTGTAGTTCACCAACAAAAAATGTCCAAGCAATATGTTTGGAATGTGGAAGACCCTCAACAGGCCGAAAAAGCTTTGGAATATTTTTACAGTTTGCCGGAAGACGAATATAATTCTGAAAACGAAGCTGACTCCGATGCCGAGGAGCAATTGAATGCTTTGGATAAGGAATCATTCAGAAATAACAACATTTATACAAGTTCGCCTGTACCCTCAGGGTCAAGTGGTAGTAACAGCATTTACTCAAATTCACCTGTGACAGCAGATTACTATCCAAATGCAATATTGGAAACAAGTCCGCAATTAGATGTTTCTACAAACGTACAGCTTTCGCCAAATATACATCAGGTAGACAATGAACCAGAGGAGACAGGTATGACGAAAATTTTCTAACTGCAGCTTATTTATGTTTCATTTTTATTTTTTTTGAAACTAGTTCTTCTGGCAGTAGAATCTGATAATATTGCCCCAATATCAGCACAAGTAGAAGAAGATTAATTTGATCATTCAGAGTGGAGAGAAGATTCTGAATATTTTGCAAATATGTCGGTCATATTCGATCAACCACCTACGCCTTATACATCTATAGGGATTTCCAAAGAACTGTCATACTTTATGGAATTTTTCGATGATTACCTGTTTTCTCTGATTGTCGAACAAACTAATTTGTATGCATTACAAAAATCAGTAAAAAATTGCAGTCCTTTGAGCGTTCCTGAATTGAAGGTATATATTGGATGTCTAATTCTGATGGGGATACACCAGTTACCTAGACTTGAGAATTATTGGAGCAGCGATCCATTGTTGAACGTTAGTGGTGTTTCTAATGTTATGAGTTCAAAACGGTTCAAAAAAATTACCGAGAGGCTCCACTGTAATGATAATGAGACCTGCCCCCCTCGAGAGTCCCCAGAATATGATAAACTTTATAAACTTAGACCGCTGATTGACTATCTAAATAATAAATGTCGTTCTGTTTATGATTGCTCTGCAGAATTGTCTGTCGATGAGTCAATGATCACCTTCAAAGGACGTTCTAGCTTCAAGCAATATATGCTGATAAAGCCGATAAAACGGGGGTATAAAGTTTGGTGTCTTGCAGATTCTCAGACCGGTTTTGTTTCGAAATTTGATATTTACACGGGCAAAAGTGCCGTCCCAGAAACTGAGAAAGATGTTGGGCTGGGAGAACGAGTGGTGCTCAAACTGACTGAGAATTTGACCAATAGAAATTGTTTAGTAGCTTTCGACAATTTTTTCACTTCTGTTACTTTGTTGAGAAGACTTCATAATAAAGGGATTTATTCTGTTGGCACAGTAAGAAGTAGTCGTAAAGATTTGCCCGAAATGATGAAGAAAAAAGATAAGATGAGTCGCGGTGAATTTCAGTTCAAATGCCGAGGGGTGGTTTCTGCGGTGAAGTGGCAAGATAATAAGCCCGTCACTCTACTTACCACTGCTGTGTCCCCAAGAGAAGTGATCACTGTGAAAAGAACCAATAAAGATGGCTCTAAAAGTACTGTATACTGTCCTAAAGTTGTAGAGGTCTACAACAGAATCGTGGGAGGTGTTGATCGATTCGACCAAAAAAAAGGAAGCATACGCCATCGGAAGAAGGTCAGTGAAGTGGTGGCATAGAATATTTTACTTTCTGGTTGACGTAGCGATTGTCAACACTTTCATTATATACCAAAAATTTCGACGAACCAACATAGATCAGTTGACATACCGAATCGCTTTGATTCGTCAGCTTATATCTGGATACAGCAGTCGAAAAAGAAGAGGTAAACCTGCTCTATTTTTGGTTAATAAAAAAAGAGTCCCTGACGAAGTTAGGCTGTCAGATGTCGGGTCCCACTTACCCGAAAAAGGATCATATAGAAGGTGTAGAATCTGCAGCACTAAAGTGAATGAGAAACGAACACCATATACTCGTACATGCACGCAATGTAAAGTTCCCGTTTGTGTGCCAATTTGTTTTAAAAAATTACATGGAAAATAACAATAAGTTGTAAACATACTCATTTATTTAAGTTTATATAGTTAGAAATTAAATTTAAACAGAAAATTCATAATTGATTTTTATTGTAAACTTTATTTATTTATTATTTCTCATTAAAACATGGTAAATTAAACGGGCGGTGGGAAATATGTTTCCCACCTCTATTTATTTAAACAAAAAAGAAAAATAAGACTTAGTTATGCCGAAATTTTATTAATTAGTGCTGAAGAAAAGTATTTCTGCCAAAAACAATTTCAAAATGCATCAGCTTATTATTTGCCCGCGAAAGGGTTAATATAGCTTATCCGCAACGCACGAGACGTATTATATCAGCAAGGGGCGTGGTGTTCTTCGCTGGTGACGATTCGCTAATAATGTTGCGAGAAAGATCGCACAATGCCCAGCAATAAGTCAAGATAACTTAAAGGTGACGTAATAAATACAGAAGCGCAATACTGAGGGAGTGCAACAATAGTTTATAGATAGTTTCTGTATGCATGGTAATTGTTTAAAAAGAAATAATAGGAGAAATTGATGGAGTTCATATTCATTTCATATTTGCATCTTGGGTCAACCTGTATTTCTAAAAACGGTCTGAATAAAATATATTTAGAAGATATAATTATGCTGTTTATTTACGTTTTTGTAGTAGTGTACCTTGCACGAAGTATCTACACAAATAATTATACTTAATCCGTTAGACTTGAGATAATTTAAAAAAGTACAAGAATTGTATGACTTACGAATATATGAGTGCACTAGAGTACACAAAAATATTTTGAATAAGCAGCGTAAGGAAAAGACTGCTCGGTATTTTAATTTCAATGAGACGCGAGTTGAATAGTTTCGTAGTTGTAATTAACAAGATTTAAATTGCTTACATCAACCTGGAGTTGTGATCAATTACTTCTTAAATTTCACTACGTTTTCGACATTTTAATTCTACGATGTTATCTATAATTACATTTCCTTCTTTTAATTCAATTTATGTTATTTAATCTTGTGTAGCTTGTGTGCTATTGGATAATCTTTGGTTATTGGAAAAGTTTTATGTTTTCAGGCTATTTGTTGGACAGGTTGTTTGTTTTTACAAAGGCTCTATATCAGGACTGAATGTTTTCTATGAAAAAGTTAAATAGTTCTATACGCGACTCTTATTTTTTACAAATAGGCCTTTTGGAAGTTCATTGAAATACAGACTAATTTGTTTCTACCTGATTTGCTTAATTTTGTTTTTTCAGAGTTCAATTTTAGTTTTATTAATAAAACCAATAATAATAATAGAAATAGTTTTTTGTCGTATGCATATCGACCCAATGTACTGTAGGTCTAATAACTAGAGAACGGATGCAATTTCCATAAAACGCAATCGGCAATTGGAATTGTGTATAACGTCGCACAGTACATCCCGGCGTAATTCAATGAAGTATTTGTTTGACTTACTCGGCCACCTGGTCTCGCACGATAACAATGAACAACTCAGCTATTGTTTTCAGAGAATATAGTGTTTTTTTAAGTGTTTTCATGAGCGTAGATAGAAGCGGGGTTTTTATAATGTATTTTATTTATTAGTTTATATTTCGTAAGATAAATAAAGTGCTGTGAGTAAGTTTCTTGTTTTCATAGTTTTAACTGTTAATTACATCGTAATTTTTGTGATAGATCCTGTTTAATATCGTTTGATTGAATCTATTTCTACCAATTATTTCGACGAAAGAGTGTGCATTGAATTTCGTTCAGTTTCAATAACTTACGCACACATTTTTAGTTTTCATTTATTTAGATCTAGAGCATTGTTTAAGTTACTTTTTCAGACATGATATGGAAGAATGTCGAGAACGGCATTGTAAAACAATGGCGAGTTGGATTGACAGTCATACTGATTGTATGTCCATTGTCAGTGATTCCGAAATTTATTACAAAATCCGTAAAATATCGTCAAAAATTCGTCACTTAGGATCGCAAACACATCTGAACTCTGTAAAACTTTTATGGCGACTAATATCCCATTAAATAAACTTAGCAATTCCACTTTAAAATATTTCTTCAAAAATATACTGGCCGAAATGTTCCTGATGAATCAACTTTACGCAAATATTATGTTTCTAGGTGCTATACGAGAACAGTAGAACGCATTAGAAGCCATCTTTTGAATCAATACATATGGATAAGCGCCGACGAAACGGTGGATATGTTAGGACGCTGTGTGGTAAATGTTGTAGCTGGTGTACTACATCCAACTATTCCCTATAACTCATATGTAATAGCAACAAGTGTTATAAATAGAGTTGATGCGGAAACGTTGCTGAAACCATTAAGGAGAATATGCAAAAAATGCTTCATTCGGACGCCACGTACAAAGAAAAAATACTTTTATTTGTCAGTGATAGTGCTGCGTATATGTCAAAAACAGGCAGACTATTGAAGAAAACTTATCCTAATATGCTTCATATTACTTGTGTAGCACATGCTCTCCACAGAATCTGTGAATATATCAGAGACACTTTTCCGGAAGTTGATAGACTTGTATCAGCTTTTAAAAATGTTTTCAGAAAAGCACCATTGAGAGTAGCTCTTTTCAGGGAAAAATTTCCATCTCTGTCACTGCCTCCCACTCCAGTAATAACTAGATGGGGAACATGGCTGGAAGCTACTAGTTATTATGCTGAGAATTTCGATAGTCTCAAACTTTTCGTAACACTGCTAAAGGAGGATGCTAGAAGTATTGGTGAGTGCAAGGAGCTCACACAAATCCCAAATTTAAAAAATCAGTTGTACTTTCTTCACGAACACTTTGGAAAATTGCCAAAACTAATCACTTATTTTGAAAATCGAAATCTCAAATTAAATGACGGATTAACCACATTAGATGTGGCTGTTAATAATTTGAAAAGTATTCCAAGTGACTTCGGATGTGGCCTTCGGCAAAAGTTTGAAGCAATTCTTAATAGAAATCCAGATTTAATTACATTGCAGCAATTATGTATGGAGACAATTCCACAAAATCTAACGGCTAAATATGAAGAAATAAAAGAATATTTCCAGTATGCACCTATAACCAGTTGCGATGTAGAAAGGACGTTTTCTATTTATAAGGATGTGTACTTAATTCAAGGAGAACAAAATTGACAGAAGAAAACCTTGAGAAACTATTGCTAGTCAATATTAATACTCCTTTACTCAACTTGAACGACAAAATGAACAAATAAAAATGTTGCAATTATAGAAATAAAATTAAAAACTTTAAAAATACAACTTTTCAACAAATACATATGTATTTCGTAATTTTATAGATCACCACCCGTTTGTTTTCCAATTATATAAATAAAATTAATTAATAAAAATGTATTTCGTAATTTTAGAGAGATAGATCACCAACCGTATGTTTTCCAATTACATAAATAAAATTAAAAACTTTATAAATACAACTTTTCAACAAATAAATATGTATTTCGTAATTTTATAGATCACCACCCGTTCGTTTTCCAATTAGGTATATAAATAAAATTAAATATTTTAGAAATACAGCCTTTCGCCAGTACTGCACTGGGCTTTGCGTCATGTGGTAAGCGTGTCCGTTCTCTACTAATAACCCATTTTGCTAGCCAAAGTTAATAAAATTCGCAGTGTTACATTATTTAAACAAGCAAATGCAGGTAAACTTAAAACAAGAAGAATTATAACACACACTAAATTCAAATCTAAGTTCTCCGTTAAAAATTCCCATGAATTAATTAAGAAAATTTCAAACTTGGAATTACCAAACAAATGTAAACTCATTTCTTTTGATGTCTCGAATTTGTTCACTAGTATCCCACCCCAGGAGGTAATCGATTTAATCACTTTACAACTAGAACGTAAAAACACGAACATTGTCACACAGACCGAAATTTTACAGCTCTTAGAAACGTGCCTGCAATGTAAGCCAAAAATGTTAACTCTTTTAGAACCTTTAACACTCTTCGAGAAAAAAGATTACAATTAATTTCATTTTTTAATGTTTTCATTTTAAAAATATTTAATTTACATGAAACTGGGTTCATTTATTTCAACTTCGTTTTCTAAGTATAAGTATAAAGTGTTTGTCGCATTTATCGCCAGCATGAAATACAAACTCGGGCTTACCCCAAACTTTAAGTGAAATAGTTTTGCTCGAAATTTCTCAGTCATAGTTCGAAGTAGTATTTCAGTGTAGCACCGCAAATAGGATGTGCTTGATGCGATTTAGTTCCGGTAAAAATATTTAAATCTTTTCAATCAATGACAGTTAAAATCGGGGGCTGTTCTCTTTCCGCTGACCCAAATAGGCGATGATATATTGCGACAAATTTTATTTGACAATTTCAATCTAATTGTTTACAAGTTTAGTTATAGTGACAGTTGTCAAATATATCTGATTGTTAGTAAGTTACATAAGTTTAAAGTAATCCTTTCGCCAATAAGTCATGGAACTAAATAAGGAGCGTTATCGAGCTGTGATTTTTACAATTTCAAGCGTAGCTTGAGACCGTAAACAATGTTTTGAGGAAATCCCTCGAGTGTTTGGTGACAAGTTGTGTTCCTTCGCTACAATTCTAGGAATACAAAAAAAAAGAAACAACAACTAACTGATCAGTAACAAGGTTTAATGTGAACGTAGGTCGTATAACAGAAAAATGCGAACTAGCAAATCGTATCAAAGTATAACGGTGGGTGAAGCCCTATATATATTTATTTAAATTATTGCAACAACAAATGAATACAGCAATTGAATCAATTACAATTTATACATCAAAATTCAAAATTATAAATGTACCAAGACTTTTGAGCGTGCTGCTACCTAATCAGACTATATATTATAAATATACGCATATCAGAGGTCTCAGGTACGCGTTTACAAGCGAAGTGCAACCTTATGTACGAACAGTACTACTACATAAAATGCGACGTTAAATGTTTATACAATTAAGGACAACGAAACACAGATTCAATACACAAAAGCGCCTGTAAGATGGTGTAAATAATAATACATTGTTAAACATTCGAAAAGATTGTAAATAACTGTAAAATTCAATAAATTAATCATTTTTACATTACATTAAATATGATGTTACGAATATCTGTGACACAAATGAAAATTTCAGCAATCTATTAATTAAACAATGTAAATAAACGAAAACTTTACTTTCAGAAGGTAAATGTAGGTCGTCGCCAACTCCACTTCAACAGCGACCTTACCGCTTTCTTTCGATATTACTTTGGTTAATTTATTCCTTTGAAACGGTATTCCTGTTCCCCTGGATGTTAAAGTTATCGTAAACTACTGACTGCAGCTAACGATAGAAACCGATAAACAAAGCTAGTACCAAAAACCAATAATAGGAGGTCTAAGATAATATTGTTGGCCTTCGCAAAAGCAAAATACGTAAATTAATGCACAGAAATGACGAAAAGAAGATTTTGTGAAGCGTTACTCACTTAAGTTGATCAAGTGCACAATAAATTATCAGCGTAGGCCACGGCGCAAATCGAAATACATATTGGTGTTAATTAACAAACGTGTGTAGATCCACCTATTTCGGTGTATAATGAAAACTTACGATAATTCAAACAATAATCAAAATGTAGCTATACACAAGTACGTACGTCCTAGCCGATATGCTAAACGTAAGTGTCCAAAACTAGACGCGGTCTCTCAAAAGGGTCGGAGGAGGGAAGGCCTCGATGATTAGTCGCACGATTGCGTCATACAAACGCTTGCTATTTTTCCCACGCTTCATTCTCATGCAGGGGTAACCAGAATAATATACGTAACAGACTGAATGAGATGGCAACTGGCAAATGTGGAGAACTTCGCCAGACTATTCGCCATATTACAGCTGAGTGCGCCCTTACAACATGTGAAGGTGGGATGAGCGACTTCTTTGAAGCTATTGACTGTGCGTTGGACTGGATTATTGGCCTTGATTTTTAAATTTAACTTTTAGATGTATATTTTTAATCCATATTAGCCATACGCCAAATAAATAAATACATAGTAAAGTCGCTTCGATAGGCCCCCAAGTCTCATTGTGTCTTCCCTACTGCCAAAACTTAATTGTTTTTGTTTATCTTGTTCAGTATTTTTTTAGCACATCACTTGAATTTTGCTTGGTGATATTATGGGCAAATATTCCGAAAGGCTTTAAAAAAATCATTAAACCGTAGGATGCGAGAAATAACACAACAAACAAGGGATATAATTATAATAGAGCTAGTATTAACAATAAGACATTATTATTAATTCTTTTGCTGTTATTGGTAATGAGTTTTCTTTTAATTTTGGTTTCCAAAGAATACTGAATAGAGTTGAGGTTGCACCAGTTACCTTTAGTGGTTAAAATAGATGTTATATGTAAGTACGCGTAATTTTATTTTCCAGATATTCTTTATAATTTTACTCAATTGTGCTATCAAATTTTCGTATTAGAAAATTTGTAATAATTACAAGTCTATACATATTAGCAAGTAGAGAATATATTTATACATTTGACCTTCGACTTTTGTTTGTCCCCAGTTACCTCGTGATTTTTTCAAGTTATCTCTACTATGAAAGCACGAAGGCAGTTACAACAGATAATTATCCACTTCATGCGGGATAAAATGAGCAATTTGCAATGACTGTCAGTATTCGCTTTATGATTTCTCACAAGAAAGGTTAGAGGTTATATGAGAAGGCAATCAATACTCCAAAGCTAGAATTGCTTATTACAAGTAATGTTTTTACTGTACAACATTCTTAGCGGTGTTTGTTCTTTTGAAATGAAATGAGTTATGCATCTATCATTTCATTTAAGCGATGAATTACTGTAGTCTAGTAATATGTAAAACATTTTTGACTTTCCTATGATCAGCTGTTTGATATTTAATTCGTAAATGGGTTTGCATTGAGTGTGAATTAATTTAGAAATTACAGTCGATCTTTGATTTAGCAAAGTAGCTTGGCTCCGACAAAAAGATAGTTTAATTGGAATGGCAACTAAAACATAAAACATTTCTCAAAAAAAGTATAAAATCCCTTATACCACATTTAATAATCGTATCATAAATAAATATTTCGACAACTAAGTTGTCATCATCAGTAGGTAAAACTACTAATCAAAGCGTTGAACACGGGGCTTGAATTAGTGATTTTACTTACTGATTATGACAACTTAGTTGTCGAAATACGTATTTAGAATACCATTATTAATTATAGTAAGAGGTTTTATACCTTTTACTTAACCACAGTCTCCAAAGGAAGACTTTTTTAAGACACTTCGTTTATAATTTCTGTCGTCCACAGTTTGTGTAATATCGCATAATAATTGCCCATCATTTAAAAATTTATTCATGCATTTCAGACTCCTGTAACATTGAATTCCTTCAGGACAACATAAATATAACAACAAGCCTTTTTAATAAAATAAAATATTATTAAAAATCGGGTGTGAAGAACACAATACAAGTTCATATATTTGTAAAGGCATCTCTTCAGAGACGTGTATGCATATTTGATCTTTCTACAGAATAATCGGTACGCCCCTGTTGGAGAAATGCATTTACAAACATAACAACTTCGGTATCTTACAGAAATTACTAAGAGCGTAGAAGAAAATTCAGCGCTGCCTATTGACAAAACGCCGAAGCAACTGAACACTGTCTCAATAAGAAATGCAGAACTAAGGAATGTGTTTCCATAGACGGTAACAACCATATCTACAGAAACTGTATTAACGTGTCTTATAAATAATTTGAAATATAGTTGAGTAGGTAAAATCTTACCAATTTTGTATAAAACAAAATTTTGTTTTATACAAAATTGGTGAAGTTTTCCCACTTAAGTTGGAAAAATTCATGAAAGTGACATCTATCTTGAAAGGTGTGGATGCATTTCACTTTTATTGTAGCTTGTCAACAGACGGTATCCTGGAGACAGGCCTGACTTTCACTTTTTTACTTCGCGTATATACAGGGTGTCCAGAAACTCTCCTGACAACCGAAGACCGGAGATTCCTCTGATAATTTTAAGACAATTAAACCCAAATTCACCTAGTCCGAAAATGCGTCCTAAGGGAGCTAGAGTTCTTTGAAGATGGCGCCTTGTATTTATTTTTTTTTAAATTCCTCCACAACGCTTCTATTTAGAAAAACAAAAACTGGTATGCTTATTTATCCTCCAGAGATGAATCGATTCCATAAATTGCGAATTTCTAGTACCGGTCATAGGCGTCCGTTTTGGGTAGGTCAACGGTTATTTTAAGGCATTTTTTGTCTTTAACTTTTAAGCATTTGTGACACTAGATTATTAAATTTTCAGGTATTCCAGTACTAAAATGTACTCTTACTTTAAGTCGGTAGGATACACCGTTTTCTAGAAAAATCGATTTGTAAATTTTTCGTTTTTTTCTTCATTAAAGTTCAATTTATTATGTACCTACTTATTTTTAGCGACGAAGTTGGCTTGGACTATCAAGGTATGGATGAAAATTAATTTAATAAATTAAAAACAAATTATTTATTACAATGAAACGAAACTAACAAAAAAAGAACAAGTATCAAAGGTAGATTGTTACAAAAGTTGCTCGATGTGATGACCATTAGTCTCTATGCATAAGTTTACCCTTTTGCTTAGAGAAAGCCGAATTCTTGCAAAAATTCCAAAGTTATTTCGTTGCAATTCGTTGCAAGCATCTTGTATCCTTAGCCAGAGTTGTGCGCGATTTTGTATCGGAGCGGAATAAACAAATGCTTTTATGTATCCCCAAACACAATAATCGCAAGGATTCAAATCCGGCGACCTTGCTGGCCAAGCAACTGGACCGCCTCTTCCAATCCAATGGTCTTCGTAGTTATTATCTAGAAAGTCTCGTACATTCCTGCTAAAGTGGGCCGGACAGCCGTCCTGTAGAAACCATAAGTTTTGCCAAATATTTAAACGCACCTCATCTAACAAATCAGGTAAAATATTTTGCAGGAAATGTAAGTAATCAGCACCATTTAAACGAGCAGGTAATTCCACAGGTCCAAGTAGATAATCGTCAACTACTCCTATCCAGACGTTTATGCTAAACCTATGCTGATGCTTAAATTCTTGAACAACGTGGGGATTGTCACCAACGTACGAATAATAATGTGCATTATGTACATTAAAAATTCCATTTTTTGAGAATGTAGCTTCGTCACCAAACAAAATGTTCCTGAAGAAATCTTCATCTTGATTTTTCTGATTTTGTAACCATCTAGCGAATTCTACACGAGCAGGAAAATCTACTTCTAGCAGTGCTTGCACCTTTGTAAAATGAAAAGGATATAAATTTTCTTTGTGTAAGATATTTCCTACGGAAGATTCTGAAATTGTGGGGTACATGGCAGATAGTCTTCGAACGCTAATTTCTGGATTTTCCTCAACTTCCATTAAAATAACATGTTCTGCTGTTACATCATTATGTCTCCCTGTTTCATTATTTTTTGGGACCACTGAACCTGTTTCTCTTAATCGTTGACGAAGAGCTGTAAATGTTGAGTGAGTGGGATGCTGACGATTGGGAAATTTTTCAGCGTATCTACGTTGCGCCGCTCGAGCGTTACACCTCATTTCGCCATAAACTAAATGCATATCGGCGTATTCCTCATTAGTAAAAACCATTTTTTTTTTAATTGAAATCGTTGTGTTTGAATAACACAAAGTAAAAAATGAAAAGATAAACTTCGCGAACTGACAACAATATGACAATGAAAAACGTAGGTTTTACTACTGTTGGCAGTTCAGAGCTAACTATTGCAAAAAATAAAAAATTGAACTTTAATGAAGAAAAAACGAAAAATTTACAAATCTATTTTTCTAGAAAACGGTGTATCCTACCGAATTAAAGTAAGAGTACCTTTTAGTACTGGAATACCTAAAAATTTAATAATCTAGTGTCACAAATGCTTAAAAGTTAAAGACAAAAAAGTTATGCCTTAAGATAACCGTTGACCTACCCAAAACAGACGCCTATGACCGGTACTAGAAATTCGCAATTGATGGAATCGATTCATCTCTGGAGGATAAATTAGCATACCTGTTTTTGTTTTTCTAAATAGAAGCGTTCTGGAGGAATTTAGAAAAAAAATATATACAAGGCGCCATCTTCAAAGAACTCTAGCTCCCTTAGGTAGCATTTTCGGACTAGGTGAATTTGGGTTTAATTGTCTTAAAATTATCTGAGGAAACTCCGGTCTTCGTTTGTCAGGAGAGTTTCTGGACACCTGTATAGTTAATATATTTATCTTACTGCAAATGAAAACTAATGAGCCTTAAATCTCACTTTACATGTAAATGTCGGCTAATGTGTTGCGTTAATATCTACAATTTGATAAACTAAGTTTTTGCTAGTATGCAGAACGTTACACGTCACGACCGTCAAGTTGTTAGGATAATGAGAAATTCGTGAAAAGTGACATCCATCCCTGAATGTGAGAATGCATTACACTCTCATTGGAACTTGTCAACGTACTTATGATTATTCTAACAACCAGGAAGGCGCCGTAACATTCCACCGATCGTACACGTTAAATATTATCATGTTTTTAAACATTTATTTGCATAGGTGCCTTATGGTGTCCGATTATTATTTGATAACAAAACAAAATACACATTACAATGTCGATCAATACCCAAATTCATCCCTAGCTCATTTTCTTTCCATTCACTGCATTATTCATATTTCATCAATATTAAGGTGGCAATATCATTAATACATTTTGGGTTCACTGGTGCATCAGTCGAAGAAGCATATATCCATGATTGGTATTGTTTACACACTGTTACTTTCGCGATTTACCAACCGGGTCCGTTGAAACCATTTGTCCTTTACTGTATAAATGTAGGTAAATTGAGTGTGTTTTACAATGATAGTGGTTCGTTTATAAATTCCGGACTTCCCCGCTACTGATAAACCTTTCTTGGCATTCCCCGATGTATACAGGAAGGGGAAATCCTTTTATCATGCGGATTTTGGTGACTTTGCGTCTTTCAGCATATTTATAGCCGCATGTCGTGAACAATGCATTAATCCTTGCCGAATCTGTGTAGTGTTACTTTGTTACTGTGAATAAGACAAAATTTATATTTTGTTCAGTTGTGATGTGCGATTTGATATTTTAGCATCATTTTTTATCAATTGTCAGGCAGTTACTTCTGAAACTTTTATTGCTGCTATTTTCTACTATGCGTTTTACTCATTACGGAAAGTAGAAATAAGGAATACCTTACACAACAACAGCTAGAGGCGATAGTAGCCGAAATGAGTGACGTTGAATACAATAGCGGATATGAAATTTTAGACGACGATGGAGAGGTAGATGCAGTCGAATGCCTCATCGACGGAGGTGATACAAGCACAGCAGAAGAATTAGATAGCGAAGAATATGCTGAGAGCAGCGATGATGACCACAACAGAAATCCGGCTGGAGCTAATTCTTTTATATCAAAGAACAAACAAGTTGTTTGGTACCAAGATCCTATTTTACCTCATCACGGAAGATAACCACGACACAATATTTTACGAGAACGCTCAAGGCCAACACGTTTTGTAATCCGTGAGATCTATACACTTGCTTCTTCTGTTTTGATTTATTTTCGTAAACCTCTTCTTGAAATTATCCTAAAGTGGACAAATGAAGAAGGAGAGATTGTTTTAGTTAAAAATTGGATAAAAATGGATGTGCAAGAATTGAAGAAATTTATTGTAGTTTTGATACTAATAGGTGTATACAAATCTTATAACGAGGACGTAACATAACTTTGGAGTTAAAACAATTGTCGACAAATCTTTGGTACCATTACCGCTCGAAATTTATTTCAAAATATACTTCGCGTACTTAGATTCGACGATGCAACGGAAAGACGAAGAAAAAGGATTGGCGACAAAATTTAAGTTATGGAATATTTATTTGCGAAATGCGTATTTACCAAATTGATGTACGACTGTTGATGATCAGCTTGTAACTTTCAGATGCAGATGTTCCTTTAGACAATATATTCCATCAAAACCTGGACGATATGGAATAAAATTTTGGACCATTTGTGATAGTGTAACAACCTATTCATGGAAACTGGAAATTTATCCTCGAAGGCAGGGAGAAGAAAGAGCCAAGAATCAAGGCGAAAAGGTTGTTAAAACCTTTAGTAGAAGAAATTGAAAACTCTGGAAGGAATGTCACCTGCGACAATTTCTTTACTTCGTACAATCTTGCAAATAATTTGTTATCAAAAAACCTAACATTAGTTGGTACGATCCGTAAAAATTGAATTGCCATATTCTTTTGTTGATCCAAAAAATCGTCAAGTGTTTTCCACATAGTTTGGTTTTACAGATGATGCGATGATTATTTCGTATTGCCCAAAGAAACGCAAGCTTGTAACGTTGCTTATTACTCTGCACAGTTAGAAAAATATTGATAATTGCCAAAAAAAAATCTCAGGTAATCCTGGACTACAATAAAACGAAAGGTGGCGTAGCCAACATGGACAAAATGAGACGATCATACACCGTGAAAAGGATGACGAAGAGATTGTCTCTTGTAGGTAGTTTTTTATAACATGATAGACATCAGTGCCATGAACGCATGCATGCTATGGAAGCTCTTGAAACTTAATTCAGCTTTTGATTTGAAGAAGAGAAGAAACTTTCTAATTGAGCTATAAAAGGAGATAGCAGAATACAAGGACCACGAAAAACCAGAAGCAGAAGAAGTAGCTGAAGCATCTACTAGTTCTGAGATTCCAAGAAAGAAGAACAGGATTTGATGTTTGTCCATCTTCAAAAGACAGAAAAACAGGAACAAATTGTGCACGTTGTAAAACCAATATATGCGGTGAAGACTCAGTAGTTATATGTAAGAAATGTGTCTACTTTTACTTTTATGTAAGTCATTTACATATTTTGTTTTACAATATCACACATAAATATTGTAAAACAAAATATGTAAAAATATGTCTTGTTTTATGTTGAATAAAATAAAGGTCAAACATAATAATGCTTACGCTCTATTGAATTCAAAATAATCGCCGAATATTAGCTCAAACCCAGCGGGTCCAATGGACCCGTGCGGTAAGTAGCGATAGTACGCTTTCCTGGTAGTCCTAGGGTTAATAAACGTTTTCTAAAGATTTATAAACATATAGTTTTATTTTCATATAAAATATTTATGTATACATGTAGCACGTAAATTTGACATGTCGTTAATAATAACGTATGGGCAACATAGCGTTATTATTCTAGACTTAATCATTATTAATTGTAGAGCTCACCATTTACTTAGAAATATGTTATAGATTATAATCTATAACATATTTCTGCTTTTAGTGTGTTATTATTTTGTATTAATTAAATTAAGTTAAATAATAAATTATTGATTTAGATAAAACAAGACTTATTCTGATCGACATCTTTATATTTGAAAAAGGCACCATGAGGGAAAAGCATTTCCATGTTTGACGTCTTTTTTGAAATTTACATAGATAAAACATTAAAATGAAAGTCAATTAACCTATATCCTCAGGGTAAAGCGCAGCGATTTCAATAAATCTCGGTACAAATATCTATTCATAAACCCGACCGCAACCCTAGTACGGGAGTTCACTTCGCTCTTATGCTATCGACTGACAAGTGAGAAATGTTTGCGGTTCACGTTCTACCTGAGACTGGAGTTGCTTTGAACAAACATCAATCGACGTACAACGTTTAATAAGGAACATTTCTAGTTTGAATTGCTGCGCCAGTGTTTGTGTGGTTGCATATACAACATGTGCATATGGATATGTACATGGCTAAGTATGAAGAGGTGTTTGCATAGTGTTAGAGTAGACGCGGCTAGTTGGATTCTCATTTGTAACAGTTTAATGAATACGTATTAGTTCAGAAGTTAACGTCTACTCAATTTTACTCAATATCGTTGAATAAAACTCATTCATTTTGAATTCGATTGAAACTACGTAAAATATGAATGTTTAACGGAGCTTTTATTTAATTTTGTTTAGTTTTTGGGAAGGTATCATTTGTGATGTATTAGAATAATGGCATAGCAAGCATTATTCAACAACTGCCCATTATAATCTCAATGTTTGTTTGATTGACTTTGATTGAGCTTTTATAATTTTATAGTGATATTGCTTCTGGGGGTTTTGCACTCAAATGCTCAGGATATACAACTGTAAGTGTTATACTTAGCTTAAATTGTTAGAATTTCTTAGCGAGTGGTGTAAATATAATAGTGTGCTCATTTTTTAAAATGGAGAAATGCATTAAGTTATGTAAGGAAAAGAATTATTATAGAAACAGAAAATCGCAATCGTAATTGAGACAATTTAATTTTTACTAACGAAACCCCTTCCATTTTTATTCAACTTCGTTATAGACCAAATCATAGAGGAAGTTAAAAGTATGTAAGGTTATAAATTTGGCCGAAACAATATAAGTATACTATGCTATGCAACTCAATACAGCTTCCAAAGAATGTAACATGAAAATAGCAACGGAAAAAACAAAAGTTTTAGTGGCACCCAAGGAGCCAATCCGCTACAAACTAGAATTGGAAAGGAAAATAATTGAGCAAATGATGGGCTTCAAGTATATAAGTGTGGAGTTATTAAGCGACAATAACTTGCTTAGCACAAATACATTAAATAAAAGCATAACAAATATCGGGTTGTGTCAGAAAAATAAAATCGAGGAATCATTGAAAACTTTAAGATCTATCTTAGATAACCTTTTGCGCAACAGAAGAATATTTCATCATGTATATATATTTGCATCCACATTACAAAATAATTTGATAGTATTTGGAAATATTTCATATAAAAGCCGAAAAACTCCAAGAATTTATCAACTGATATATTTAATGAACGACTAAGAAATTATCTAAACACACATATATCCATGGAGTAACAATTAGCAATTTAAAATGTTCAAAACTAACATCTGCTTTCAAAACTGACATCTGCTTTCAAATACTGATATCTGCTTTCAAAACTGACATTTGCTTTCAAAACAGATATCAGCTTGCCCGGTGCATAGTGACATGAATCATGTCAGCATGTGTACTAAATATTATTTTGGATACTATAATATAAATATGTTTTGCAGGTGCATCTGTTATTGCCAATAATACAAAGAAAGTATTCCTCTTTCAGGAAAAAATTTATGGCTCATTCATTCCTCTCGCGTTGTTTACATATCTGAGCAGAAAAACATATATTTAGTAGTTTCCTAAATATTTACATACATGCATTTATCAAAGAGATAACAGAATTTGAACATATATTTTACAGTTCTAAATCAAAATAAAAAAAAAACATTATTTTGTATTTCTAACAATGAACGAAACATTTATTCTAAAGAAAAAGTGGTATTAAAAATAATATTTAGTACACATGGTGACATGATTCATGTCACCATGCACCGGGCACAGTCTGCCGCCTTTATTTATAATGTATTTCTAAATAGCTTCAACCAAGGTCTATCGTGGCTTAAGTGGTAAAACAACGGTACGCAAATCGTAGACTTGGGCTCAAGTCCCAACGTAGACAAAGTTTTTTAATTAAAAAAAATTTTGTATGATTTTCTTTGTAATTTGTAGACAGCATTATTTATTATTATTTGCTTAAATTTTTTATATCACTTCTGTTGTTACTTGAATTTTTTTCCTGTTTAATTCAATCTGCGATTTACCATCATAATATATGTTGCTGATGTATAATTGTATTAAGTTATTTAAATATCTATACATTTACTTATCATGCTGACAGTTCCGTGTTTTGATTCCTGTCTGGCTGTCCGAGTGGGTTTTCGTGGTTTTCCTTCTCGTTTAAGGCGAATGCCGACAGCTTTACATCTTTAGTCGCTCCACAGGCGCATACATAATAATAATTCATGTCTTGCGTTTCCCTGTTTTTGTTGTCTATCTATTTTTAGAATACTAAGGCATGATTTATTTTTATTCAATTGGAATATATCTTTGAATAATTTTATCCATAGCAACTACAAATCTATGATATTAATATACTGTCATTTATATTTTATATTTCCTGAAAAAGGCATCATTTGCCGAAACATATAGGATTGTTGTAAATATATATATTTTGAAGTAAAACCAGACCTTAAATCTCGCCAACAAATTGAATTTACCATAACATACAAAGGTCACGAAATAATTATATATATATATATATATATATATATATATATATATATATATATAAATATAATAACTTCGTGACCTTGGTATCATATGGTAAACCTAATCAGTAGGCGATTAAAGGTCTGTATATTACTTCAAAATATATGTATTTAAAAAACTCTATATATATATATATATATATATATCGTATATTTAATTAGTCGGCAAATTAAGGTCTGTTTTATTTTGATATGTATATATTTAAAATAATCGGCACATAATACCGTTTCCAAAGAAATTTAAATTATAAATGACAGATATTAATATCTGTCATTTATAATTTACAGTACAGTGCCGAATAAGGGTCAATGTGTGATAAATTCAATATAAATCTCATCCACTTGTCTTTGTCAATCTAACATGAAGACACGTTACGTAAAATAGGTTAAATACTTGTTGAATAGGAAACTGAATAACTTTAATCTGATTGAAAATATTTCTCTATACGAGGGCGGTTCGAAAACTACGTGGCCTAACAAAGAAAACGCAAGTTTTTTGCCAAAAAACATTAAATTTTTCAGTAAAATCTCCTACTCGCTCAACGCACTTATTCCTACGATATTCTAAATTAATAATCCCTTCATTGTACATCGATCAATAGTCTTCGAAATAGCTATTTACAGCAGCAGTTACCTCGGAATTAGACGAAAATCTCTTACCGTCGAACCATTTTTTCAGAAGATTTGGAAGGTGATGATAATAACTGGGAGCCAAGTGTGTGGAATAGGGCGAATAAAGCACTAATTCAAATCCAAATTCATGAATTTTTGCCATTGCAATCGCAGAGTTGGGGACAGGTGCGTTATCCAGATGGAAAAGCACTTTCTTCTTTGCTAAATAAGGCCGTTTCTCTTGGATTATGTCGATTAATTCTTGCAACAAATTGGCATAATATCCCAATTTACTGTTTTTCCCTTTTCTCTAAGTAGTTGACCAAGATAACTCCATGAGTATCCCAAAAATAGTTGCCCTAACCTTCCCTACTGGCAAAACCGTTTTTACCATCTTTGGTGGCAGATTTGTTCATTGTTTGTATTGTTCTTTGGTTTCGGGAATGTAATGGTGGATCCAGGTTTAATTGATCGTAATAAAACAAAATCACACGGGACGTGTGATTTTGTAATAATTTGCATAAGCAGTCTAATTGACAGAACGCTCTGTATTATGTATACGGGCTGATTCATTTTCGGCCCTCACCATGGGGATCTCTCCTATTATTGGAGATAGAGTATAGGTTTAAATTTGGCAAAGTTGTTAAATTTTGTGTTTGTTATAAATCCGTAAAGAAAATAGACCTGTGACAAATGACCTTCGTTATTAAAAAAAAAAAACGGGAAAACCCCATTTTCTTCTTTTACCTGTAGCACCGACATTTGGCCTTGTAGAGAAAAAATAAAAACACATCCTTGTGGCCATTCTAAACCTCTATCCAGTGGTGTACTCTAAATTTTTATACGACGTTTCGTTTCTTTCTGGCCATCATCAACTATCTAATTTCTTATAGGCGCCATATTGGATTTAGACATCTTCAGAAAGAAAGAGTTCTTTTTTCTGATTTCAACCATGTACCACATGCTGACTATAGTTTTTGACATTAGGTTTTATTTGAAAGTATAAATTATAAGATTATATAAGGTAGCCTTTGGAATTTCAATCTGTCATACATTTCATTTATTGCTCATTAATAATACAAAAATGTCATACACTAACGAAGAGAAACGAGATATGATTAGTATTTTTTATTCTTCGAAACGAAATTCAACAGTAGCGAGTACAAGATAACAAAAACATTAATAAAAATACATAGAAAAGTAAACAATAAACAATTACAGTAAATGTTCATTTATCTGGCCATCTTCGGTAATGCACAATTGGGCACGCCTTCTGGCATTTTGTACTGCCCTTTGTATAGTTTTTCTAGGAACTGCATCGAAGGCATTCTGAAGTCTGTCTCGTAATTCTTCAATGTTTTGTGGCGCATCTACTTTATAAATATTATTTTTAACATATCCCCATAAAAAAAAATCCAGCGGACTTAAATCAGGTGATCTCGCAGGCCATTCAACAACTCCCCTATTTCCAATCCAACGGTTTGCAAACTCTTAATTTAAGAAATTTCTGACAACAGCTGCATTGTGTGCTGGTGCGCCATCTTGTTGCCACCATAAATATTGTAATTGATTTAATGGGATATTGTCGTCAAGATAGTCAGATACGTATGTACGTAAAATGTTTAAATATCTTTCTCCATTTAAATGTTCTTCATACATAACTGGTCCTAAGAGACGATTTGCCAAAATACCCATCCAAACGTATATTCCAAAACGATGTTGTGGTCTTCTAGCCCTGTTTTGTCGGGGATTTTGTACTGCCCAATAGTGCTCCGTATTTCTGTTGAACATTCCAGAATTTGTAAATTTTGTTTCATCTGACCGGATGATTTTGCTTAAAAAATTTTCGTCATTTTCTATCCTTCCCATTAACCAATTACAATATTCTAGCCTTCTCAAATTATCTCAAGGCAGTAAAGAGTGACTAACATGGATCCTGTATGGTTTAAACCTACTTTGATGTAAAGTTCTCCAAACTCTGGACTGGCACAAATTTAATTCTGACGCTACTTCGCGTGTAGAAATTTATGGATTATTATTTATCTATAAAATACAAGATTAACATGAAATTTGAAAACACGCTTTTAATTTACCATTTGTAAAATATCTTGTCGATTTTCATTTAAATTCCTGTTGTCTTGACCATTACGCGGCTTAGTAAACGATCCATTCTCGACCAAATTTCTGTTGAGATCTAGAAAAATGGAACGATGAGGCTGTTGTCGTTCTGGAAATAATTGTAGATATCTTGTACTCGCTACTGTTGAATTTCGGTTCGAAGAATAAAAAATACTTATCATATCTCGTTTCTCTTCGTTAGTGTATGACATTTTTGTATTATTAATGAACAATAAATGAAATGTTTGACAAATTGAAATTCCATGGCTACCATATTTAATCTTATAATTTATTCTTTCAAATAAAACCTAATGTCAAAAACTTTAGTCAGCATGTGGTACATGGTTGAAATCAGAAAAAAAAACTCTTTCAGAAGATGTCTAAATCCAATATGGCGCCTATAAGAAATTAGATAGTTGATGATGGCCAGAAAGAAACGAAACGTCGTATAAAAATTTAGAGTACACCACTGGAGAGAGGTTTAGAAATGGCCACAAGGATGTGTTCCTATTTTTCTCTACAGGGCCAAATGTCTGTGCTACAGGTAAGAGAAGAAAATGGGGTTTTCGCGTTTTTTTTTTTTTAATAACGAAGGTCCTTTGTCACAGGTCTATTTTCTTTACGGATTTATAACAAACACAAAATTTAACAACTTTGCCAAATTTAAACCTATACTCTATCTCCAATAATAAGCGAGATCCCCATGGTGAAGGCCGAAAATGAATCAGCCTGTATATTTAACCTATTAAAGCACGATTCTACAGAATGGTAAAGAAGATTCCTGCGAATTCGCGCCATCTATGTGTTAGGCCACGTGGTTACCGAACAATCCTAGTATGGATAATAAATTACTCCTTCGTTATACAACATTCGAAATAAAAAGGCGGCAAACAGAATTAGAAATTTTAATATTTTACTTATTTGAATATTTTAATTGAATCCACACTGATTTGCATCCTAAAAATCAGTTCGCTTGGAAATTTTTGCTATTTAATTCAAAATGTATCTCTTTCATTTGCGCTTCCTGGAATAAGTTCAGTAGAGCACCATGAAATTACATTTCAAGCGCTTCAGTCTAACGCCGGAAGACAAGTTTACAGACAGCTCAATAAAGAAAGTACCATAAAACACACCCGACTCTACGCCAACGAAAATAACGCAATAAATATTCACGAACTATGAATATTGTGTTATCTGTTATATATCATGCGTCTAAAACACAAGCAGGCGATAACAACATGGGGTCATATAGGTAGGTATATCATTCCAAGCTGGAAACACGGAGAGTCCTCGAGACCTCCGACATTCTTCTCATTTGAATAAACACTCGTAAATATTCAGCGCGAAAAATGTTTCTACAGACATGCAGGCAAACGTCGAGATGTCACAGAAGAACAAGAGATCTCCAATATTCCGTTGCAATACCAGAGAATTTATGTTTAACGGTTTCAGTCAAATTTTGCGCGAGTTCTTGTTTGAAATACGAACGGTTTAAAAATTGAGGTGACAAAACAACACGTCGTCTGTTGTCATTCGACCGTGCAGTGCTGCTCTCTTGTTGATCATTCATAATACAACGATCGGCGTCTAACGGAACCCCATGCCGAGCCTGTTTGTACACGGCTTAAGCGTTCACATATTTGTATGGTGACGATTTCGCAGGGAGTTTATTGGTCTTTTTTAAATTGAACTGAACGTGTTTCACTGTTGAACGACAACTCAATTTTCTATTTGTCACATTATTTTGTTCGTTTAATGTGCACTTTTTGCGATGAATTTATGTAAATGAAGTTTCGATTATAAATAACGAGATTTGGGAAATGATCAAACTTGGGTGTTGGCTGAAGCGAGTTGAATTGTAAAATTTTACACTAAATTTTAGACATTCTATTCGCAGAACAACTGAAAGAAAAAAATATTGTTAAAAACATGTTATCCTTTTACTTTGCACTAAGAATGCGTTTTGCTGTTCCGTAAATAATAATATCATTGACGCTAAAGTCTTCTCCTGCCTTGATTACTTCTGGGATTTTTTTACACAAATTCCCACAAGTGTCCAAAATCTGGACGATGTCACTGTTACAATGTTTCCAAAACATACTAAATCCAAAAGTCCTTGACTGTACTCGTAGATTTGTGCCAAAGTAAAAACTTAAAAGAGGTATAACCCCTTACTACATTGCTGTCCGTTTCCTATACTGGTACTTTGACAAATAAGTTGACACCTTCAGCAAGAAGAAGGACTGGGGATATTCTTTTTAAATTTGTGAATGAGAGTGCGTATGCCGAGGAAGAACTGTCCAGAAGACTGTTGACATTACAACCGAATCGAAGATAACTCGGCCAACGTTTTACGAATCACCGTGGTTGATAATCAATGGCAACTAGAGAATGTAATCCCGAGAATGTTTTTCAATTCCGGAATTACTGGATTTTTGAGGTGTAATCCCGGAATCTCTATGTGGTTTCTAATTGGGCTCAAATGAAATGAACTTAAGTAATTTCTTAAAAATTATTTATTAAGATTGTTGCACAACACAATACACAATATACTAAAATAAGGAGCAAAAAAGACAATACAAAAAACTATTTAGAATTTCGAAAATACAATCGCAGAAATATCAAAGCATCCAATGTTTGACTTCCAAGCCTGCTTCGTAGTTTATTGCCAACACAAGCAGCAGCTGAAAACGCTCGCTCAGGTTCTACACTGGTTGGAGGAATAGACAATAGATACTTATATGCTAATTCTAAGTGATATCCACGAACTCCTCCATTTTCGAACAGGCTCATTTCGCGTCTAATACTATTTACAAACTCCGATTTTGTACTTCAGGATCTGGGGATTTCATGCTCTTATTAATTTCCAGCTGTAACTTTTCCTTTAGTGTCAATTGGGGTTTGGAAGTTTGTTGCCTTGGCTCATCATCTGTTTGTGATCCTGACATTTCTTCCTCTTACGTGTCATCTAAACTATTTAGTCTTTTAACAATACTCTTTGTTTGCGCCCTCACTAAAGCCTGTGTAGGAACTGGAAATAAGTCAAGCCATTCCAAGTGCGATAACTGATTTTCATCATCTTTTCGTGTTTTTTTGTAAATAGTTCAACACACCAGCTAAATCATCATTTTGTCGTTGCTTTATACGTTCCACTAAGGATATTTTCATATTATTGGCGAGTGCTGAGTTTTTTCTAGACAATTGTTTTATAAGAAATTTCAAAGCGCCATCAGCTGTGCATAAATTAGCATCTTGTCGACAGATTGCTTATACTGTTAATTTAATTGGGTTCAGCCAACAACTTTATTTACCTAATCAATTTCAGCATATTCTAAACGGATTGGATGATTGAGATCTATAAGAGCTTTTTGAATGCAGGCTTTTAAAAGAGAAAATCGTTCCAGCATTGTTAAAAGACTACTCCACCTGGTTTTACAGTCCAAAGGAAGTCTCTTTTTCATGTTCAATCTTAACATATTTTTGAAGAACTGTTTCATTTTTCAATGGCGATATTTTGAAATACACTACAACTTTGCGGATTATCTTTATCAGCTCATTAATATTTTCATCTTTCGTTAACTCTGGTATGTGCTCTTGAGCAAGTTCATTTTGTGACTTTAAGATTAAACTTGATTCTGGACAGTCTAAATTGTCATCATCGTCGCTATCGTTCATATAATCAGTAGTCACAGATGGTTCACATATAGTATCATCTGACCCTGAGGTAGGGCTGTCTTGCCTGTCTTAAAAATAATTCTTTATTTTATAAAGCACATCACAGACCAGATCACAAAAATTAAACTGTCATAATTAAAACAAGTTGTGACATTTGATTTCCGGCGGCAACTTAGCCAAACGACATTTAGTACAACTAAAAATTATCTAAAATTTTTCCGAAAATTTTGAGACCGTACGTTAATGTAGTATGCCTGATTCTAGGTTTATCTTATGCTTCCTGTCATCGAGCAGTAAGGACTAAACTTTTTTATCATCCTTGTCAGAATTTTATCCTTAATAATACAAGAAACGTGCGGAGTATTACAACTAATTCGATGTTCTTTTGAAAAAACGACAAGTTGCTAAATATATCGTTCTTCTCGAATGAGTGTTGCTTCCATTTAAGTGGCCACGCCAACTTTTAAAATTATAGGATATGGTCTGCTGAAAATCAACATATTTTACATGAGACGCAATTGCATTCAATAAATATTGGTGTTTGGGCGTAGAAGATTGATAGAATCTTTGACGAAACCATCACACCAGCTAGGTGCCTAGAGATTTTAGGTGTATTTATAGAAAAAATTCTTAATAAATGCGAAGAGTAACAAGTAATGCAACATTCTTTTTCCAGAATTAGTCAAGAAATGTACATAAAATAGATGTTGCATATCCACAGTTCTTGACCACACAGGAATTTGCTAGATTCTAGTAGGATTTCAGTTAAAAATATGAAACGATTCTTGAAGCTATTCGTCTATAGCAGAGGCTCCCAAACTTTTTTTTCTCATATACCACTTTGAAAGTTTTGCTGGTTCCGGTGGACCCCCTGCAACTACATTTCTACCATATTCCCAAAACTTGACAAAACATGTGAAGCTTAGATCTAACTATGGAAATTTGCGTTGCGGCTGAGTTATTGGTTAATTAATTAATTAATTTATTGTGCTGTGAGTGGATATCAAAAAAATAAAGTTAGCCAATCAAAAAAGTGATCCATCCAACTTTGCTCCTTTGACATCTACTCACAGCTCAAGAAACAAATCAATTCTCACATATTTTATTTAGAAAACTCCCAATTCGGAGTGGTAAAAATAAAAAGAAAAATAGTATATTTCCTTGTGTTGTATTTATTCAAATATGTAATTATTACACTATTAAATATTATTGTATAATACAAAAGTATTCTTAATAATATAAAAAATATTATTATAAATGGGGTGTGAAGAACACAATACAAGTTCATATATGTATTTTTGAATGTATCTTCTCCAAAGACGAAGATACTTATTTCACATTTCTACATGATCGTCGATACGCCCCTGTTGGAGAAGAGACACATTCAACAAAACATAAGAGAAGATACATTCAAAAATACATATATGAACTTGTATTGTGTTCTTCACACCCCATTTTTAATAATATTTTTTATATTATTAAAAATACTTTTGTATTATACAAAATTGGTAAGGTTTTACCTACTCAAGTATGTTTCAAATTACGTTGTTAATTATTATTGTTATCATATTACATTGTAATATAACAGTTGTAATATAATTAAAATTAAATATTAATAACGTAACGTAACTTCTACAATGACAATCACAAAATAGTCATAATTTTAGTGGGAGTGATGTACTTGATGGATTGACAGCAAATTATCAATATTTGGCTTCAGTTTTGTTAGGAATAACCGCAAATCTTCCCGTTCTGTGATTTTCAATCTGCTCCTTTTTTTGTTAAAAGGTTTGTAACCACACTAAAACTTTTCTCGACAAGATATGACGATCTTCGAGCTTCGATGGTTTCATAGCGTCATTGCTCAAAACTTTGTTGCATAAAAGGCATATGGGCAATCGCTTGTCTGCCTTTGATGGAAGAAAACCAAATTTTAAATAATCAACACTGTACTGTCGACATTTCTTCTTAGATTCAGCCATGTTTCGTATCGGTTACCTACCTGTAAATAAAAAAAAAAACTTTGTTGTAGTAATCTTAAGGCGGTCTTACTTAACAGGATATGGCTATTTTAACAGGATTAATTGATTATTGCAATGAAATAAATAAAGTACCGACGGCAAACTGATTCTAATTATTAAAAGCAATAAATCGCTAAGATCAATAATTGAGTTTTATGAAAACGGCTGAACCGATTTTAATGTATTGTAAAACATTTTTTATTAATTATATTTTGATATATTTCTGTAAATTCGATAGAAAATACTTGTAAATAATATTTTGATATCAAAACTTCGCGATTTTAATTATTTATTTATTACTTTGATGCACGTTACGAGTATGTAGTATTTAAAGACACGTACAATTTATGAAAATATATTTAATTATTAGTGAACCACCACACAGTCGGATAATAAAAAGATTACTAATAAAGTAGGGACAAGAAGTTCAACCTTTCTCGGCTTTCTGTTCTTTTATGAAAGTATCTAATAATGGCTCTGTTCAGTATTTAATTTTTAATACGTACCTAGTACACGCAAACATTACAAATATACTTATTACAACATAAATATATCTCCTATCGCAGGTGGGTTGGAAGAGATTTCTTTTAGTATAAGCCTCACCTTTTGTACCTACGTATTTTTTTGTAATTTGTCCATTTTTGTTTACTTACGTGTACAATAAATTGTAAAATAAATAGATAAATTATAAATAAAATAAAAGTATGTATAACAAATAGGCAGGTAAGTACTTACTTTTCCGGCAGTGGCAAATACTAACATCGATTCACTTTACTTTACTTCTCTTTTCGAAATTCGGGAAACAAATGAGTAACGTTTATCCGTGGCATTCGTATTTATGTTGGTGAAGAATCAAACAAGTTCATGCAAGATTGCAAGCACACACACCACAAGTCCCTTCGTCCCTTTGCACGTCTGAACAATCATTGCGGACGGCGACAGCGGCAGCGCTTTGCAAGTCTCGACACGTTGTACTGAATATGGAATATGCAAGTTTTTACAAGTAACAGTCGCTGAGCTTCTTAAAATATTATCTGCCTACATTGATAGGTGAACTCAAGCCAACATTTTAGTTCTTCACTATCGAAACCAGATAAATTTTCGTGGACCCCCGCTTACGAATTGTGAACCCCCATTTTTTTGTCACGCCAACGTAGACCCCTGTCGTGTCTCCCGTGGACCCCTGGGGGTCCACCTGGACCACTTTGGGAATCAATGGTCTATAGGATAGCACTACATATGTGGTATGTTGATACATAAAATAAACAAAATAAGATTAGAATTGTTTGAATTTATAATCAATGAAACCAATAGTAGTGAGAAATTGTAACGATTATAAACACCATAATGCAATATACAATTTCCAAAACGTGCTTTCTGAAAATTGTAATAATCCATTAGTAATACCGTTTCGTATAATTAAGTGCTTCCGTTGTGCATACATTACGAAGTTAACAATTGTAGATGTACATAAGGTATTAAACAGGAGGTCGTTTACTTGATCATATTGTCTAGACTTTTATACATATTTAAATACACTTTCTTCTAAAGTAATACATTTCTCCTCTATTTCATGATCTGACAGCCTAGAAACCAATTAGTAAGTATAAAACGTTTTCATTTAACGTCTTCTTTCTACAAGATTTTAAGATGCTCATCGTAATATTTTTAATAATTAGCACTGCTGTGTTATATGAATAAGAGCGTTTGTATTAGAAGAAAGCGATTCCTTTTCAACTAAATTTACACGTGTGAGAATGTATTGGTATATTGTGAGCAAGAATGACCTATAATACAAGCAATATGTTTTTAGTATAACAAATATTATTGTCTAATTATTGATAGATTGTGAAATATCTTTTTTTTCCAATTCATTTAAATAAGCGATGTCTATTTCGAATATTGTAATATTTATCAAACTAATTTGTCTAAAATTATATTACTAAACAGTCATATAAAGTGAAATGTTTGCGTAACTAGTTAAGACCATAATGAGAGTGGATTCGTATATCATATTTTCCACACCTCCGCATACAAACAAATGCGATTGAATAAACAAAGCTAATCTTTTCAATTTATGCAGTTACAGTGAACTATATTTTAGGATATACAGGAATCCTTCTAGGTAACGAGACACCTTGTTAACGTACAGACAACATGAATTACAAAGCTATAGTTAAGTTAAGCCCTACGTCTTTCTTTACGATCAAGTGCTTGTTACGTTTCATTATTTAAAATACCGGTTTTAAATATTAAATGAGTGTTTTTGCATCGTATTGTACTTGCATATTAATTAATATTAATATGTCGTACCAAGTGGTGTCACAAGGTCTGGGTTATCGCATTACGTACGATGGACAAGCGGAAATTATTGAGAACTAGTTGACATTCATTTGGAAGTTTAACTAACAGTCTTTTTCTTCGCATTGAAAATATCAAAATTTATCCTCAAAAGCAACACTTGCTTTCCTCATCATTTCATTTCAACGAAAATAGCGACAGAAGCGCATCATTTTCACGTGTGAATATCTACGCTGTGGATTCAATAATGGTAATTTTGATGTGATTGACAAAGAACTCGACGGTACACCAGAAAAATTCGTTAATGCAGAATTCTAAGAATTAGTCAAAGAAGATCCAACAATATTAAACGTTGATCAATTTACTGGTCGAAAACGCCTACATCTAATGGGAATGATTCAAAAAGTAAGGAATTGAGTACTTTTCCCAATTGAAAGAGAAAAAAAGAGATCGAAAGACGTTACGTGCGATATATTGCTTCAGCGACAACAAAGGAAAGATTTTTGCAACGAATACTGACTGATAATGAAAATTGGATTTTCTACGATAACCCTAAACAGCTGGAATCATGGGTAATACCAAGTGAATTACATATATTCATCAGCACCGAATCATGGTTTCATGTTCAAAGGGTATGTTTGTGCATTTGGTGGATTCAAAAGGGTACCGTGTACCGCTTTTATCATTACATAGTAATGATAAAAGCAAACTTATCAAAACGAGGAGTTCTCACAATGACCTATAATACCTTGTTCTCTATGATAATGAGATGAAACAAAAAATGTAATAATAGTATGTTATTTGGCAATTGTAGTACTTACCTCGGTAGTCGTTGAGGTTGCCATGGCACGCAACGACTAACTGACCGTTTTAAAATTTATTTCGCCGATTTAGACGTTCCCACTACCTGAACGGCGGTCTATGCTTATGTGCACTGTAGGATACATCGCCAGTTTCCGTTTAACTTACTCAAGGTCTCGTATAAACGTTTTATAATGTAATATATTTCCTGAGATATATCGACCGTTTAAGGGTTAATTCTCTCCGAAAGTTGTAAAAAATTATTGTGTGAAAATTTTCTCGACTCAATTCTATTTCTAGGCCAACTTATAAACTTTAAAAATTTACTACGATTAAATTACTTGCCGTATCTTGATGAAACTTTAGATTTAAGTTAACAACAAATTTCTGGCGCCCTCTATGAGGCTACATGCAGCACTTAAGAAACATCCCTCGTATACATGCATCATTTATCAAACTAAACAGCGTTGCCCATTTTCCGAAATTTATCAACTGTCCCTCGTAATTTTAGCAAAAGAAAATTATATTTCGAAGACTGTCAATAAGTAGTAATGATACAATATGCCGATCGTTGCGAAAACATTGTAAATTGTTTTAAAGTATAGTTTATTTCAAATTATAAGAATATAACTTTGAACGGCTCTAATGCTTTTATTTCACCACCTGCGGCAATAACTACCTGGCCGCTCAATACGATTATCTTTTACGCAAACAAACTGCTGAGGCCCGTAATGACAAAATTTAAATAAATTGTAATTACTGAAATTTAGATGAAATAAAATTTAATAATAATATAAGTACCAACAGCTGTTAATTTGAATATATAGTTATTATATATATGTAGTTAAATAGTCATTAAATTATAATTTAGATGAAATAACTGCTTATATTTATTAAACAAAATTTAAGTAAATATAGTTAGGAGAGTTGGTATATAGTACATCTAACCAATATCCCATCAAAAAATATGCCGCATCTCCTGAAAGATAAAAAGTCTGAGGAATTACATTACGTTCTATTATTCTCAGGAACAGTGGACTGCTTCTGAAGCCTGTTTCATCGTGCATTCTTCCTGGGCAACCAATGTAGACATCAATAAATCTATCTTTATGGTCGCATGTGCCTGTAAAATGAAAGAGGTTGAATAGGTAATTTATGCACTGTTTATAATAATCCTAATGTCTACCCTGTAATATAATTGAATGGAATCCGTTCCTGTTATAGTAACCAACCTCATTTGTAACCGGTTACTTGCAAAGAATGTGGCAGCCCTCAATTGCACCAGTAATTCCAGGCAATCCACGCCTATTTTGAAAAATCTGTAATAGATGCCATTCTTGCAGGTCTTAAACTGAATAAGTACTTATAATACAGCCATGCTATCAATTCTATAATAATACTCACAGCTGCTGTTGCCTCATACTCATAAGTATTTGCATTAGGCCGGACAACATACCGCGGTAACAAACTTGCATTATATTAGTCAAATTTATTAGATTAATAAACAATAGTTACTTAATTATACCTTATTTATTTTTAATAATAATAAAGTATAATTAAGTAACTATTTTGATACTACACATATGTTTAAAAAACGTTTTGATATTTGAATATATTTTTGTGTATGTCATTTGTTTTTATAATGTAATCTCTTATTCTTATTCTATTTACTTTTATAATAAATTGCGCCATATTTGAATTTTATATAC
This sequence comes from Melolontha melolontha, assembly GCA_935421215.2. Classification (NCBI taxonomy): domain Eukaryota; kingdom Metazoa; phylum Arthropoda; class Insecta; order Coleoptera; family Scarabaeidae; genus Melolontha; species Melolontha melolontha. Next base: position 227,440,380 of record OW285236.1, on the reverse strand, counting down.
TATTATGATGGTTTGTTATTGTCAGTTTTTTAAAATTTTTCAATTTTAAATTTTTTAATAAATGACGGTAAATGTAATATTTTATTAAATAACACTTAATTTAAATAAATTATTATTTTTTTTATAGGTAAATTTTGTGCTTTAACCACACTTTTGACACAAAAAAGAAAGAACATATTTCATGTATATTATTGTAAATAAATATAATAATTAAAGTTTTACATTATTATCACAATCAAGGTTGATTTATTATTTTGGTTCATTAATGTATCCAATTATGGCAATAGTTAAAGAGTTTTTTTTTGGTTGTATTGTGATGGGTTAGCAATATAATTTTAAAACTTTTCAGATTAATTTATTAATATGGTATGAAGTATCAACATGAATGAATAATATACTTACTTTGGTGTATAAGTTTCTGAAATGGGGTCTGTAGTTTATTTCGTTCCTGTAACTTTGTTATTATATTTTCTCGCCAATTAAAATCTTCTATAGCTATTTTATGTTTGGATGCTAAATATGATTCTAGTGCTCAATCATTTTATGGTGTTGGAGCCATTGTTTTTTTTAAATCTTTTTTGAAAAGTGATAATAAATCATAATAATTATCTTAAATATGTTTAAAAATATTGCGCACTTTTTTACTTTCCTTTAAATATCTAATGTACTCAAATAGATGTCATTATTTATTTAGTTTAATTAAAAATGTGTAGATAGTCGAGTAGTTTTGCTTGCAAATATAATACGATTAATTAAAAATGTGTAGATAGTCGAGTAGTATTGCGCGCAAATATAATACGATTTTGTATTACCTTGTAATTATGACAGTTGTCTAATTTTCTAAGTCTAATTTTTTGACTTCTGTCATTTTCCTAAACTTGACAATTTATGTTAGTGTTGGGCACTCGTTAAAAGTGAAATAGCACCATTGTACGTAAAAAAAATCTTATACAATGATATTATATTTATTTTTTTTTAATTAAGGGCACACAAAGTGTTATTGTATTGGTGTTTTCGACATATTTCATCATTAATTAGCTACACTGTGTACTTATCGTGCGGACAAAGTTTTCACGCCTGGTTGCCATGGCAACTTAGCGTTTATTAAGATCTAATAATAAGAACACGATTAATATTTTCTAGGTTTTTATTTTAAATATGCTCAAAGTAATTCACTTCAGCAACGATACATTTGACCATTCTTTCTTTCCACTATATAAAAACTTCCAACTAATCTTCTTTCAGAATACCTTCAAGATAAGTGTAAACTGTGGTATCAATCTCTTCTTTAAAAGTCACACATTGCTAAATTAGGTGGGTACGGGGGATGTTGTGTATCGCTTTTATTTTTTCCAGACAAAAACTGGAGAGTTAAAACAGCCGTATGTGACGATGCATTATCATGGTGAGGTCTCCTTATCTTCGTGAATCCATATACGACTTTTTTGGTGGGTAGGGAGGTCGAAAAATGAAATATAAGTTCCGTCACAATTTTGTGTCCGCCATTATTTAAGAAATTAAAAGTTTCATGGCAAATTCTTACATGTCCTGCTTTTTGGAAATCAGAAAGGTGATGCAGCACAAAACGACTTATCGCTTTTTGTGAATGCAGGCGATCGTGTATGATTGTTTTAACAGCTGAGGATCCAACCTTGAGTTGATGCTCTGTTTTCGCATAAGTGGCTTTACTGTACTCTTCAATTATTTTCTTAACAGCAGCAATCTTTTTGCCGGTAACAGCCGTAGGAGACCTGCTCCTTTTTGTTGCCGAATATAACTCTTTTCGCGTGCAAATTTCTTATACCACCGATAATTTGTAGCCCAGGAAGGTGCTAGTTCACTAAAAACTGATTCTTAATAGTCTTTGCACTCATAAGTGTTTAAACCTCATTTAAGGTCATAATAAATTATGATTCGAAAGTGCTCTCTGGTTAGTTCCATTTTCTTTTACTTTTAAAAAATAAGTAGCTTACTTATAACGAACGTAACTTCAACCAACTTCAACTTCAACAAAAAGAAAAAAAAAAGAACCCACTAGATGTAAACTGGCAGTAGATGACAAACCCATCCGACAATGTATGCGATGCACGTACCTGGGAGTCGAGATAACAAGCTCCAAAAACCTACAACAGGAAGTCAGAACACAAATGAATAAAACCTCAAGAATTTCTGGCTACCTAAGGGACCTCATATGGAGGAATAAATACATGTCCATCGAAAGTAAAGTCCGCATATATAAAACAGCCGTGAGACCAGTGATTACATATGCAGTGGAAACCCGAGCGGACACAACAAAAACGAAGAGCATGATGAGAGCAACGGAGATGAGGACCTTAAGGAATATCAGAGGAGTAAGCTTGAGAGATCATGTAAGAAGCAGGGATATACGAACAGACCTTAAAATTCAAGAAGTGGTGCAATTTACGAGAAAAAGACGAAGATACTGGCGAGACCACGTCGACCGAATGACGGGGGACCGATGGGCAAAATGGGCAAAGAACGAAAAACCGAACTCAAGGAGACCTCCAGGCCGACCTCCCAAGAGATGGTGCGAGAGCTGGACATCTGCTTCCCAAGAGGCTGAACAAAATTGAAATAGTAGAAGAAACAAGACTAAGTCTTAAGCAAAGAGAAAGAAAAAGAAGAAGTAACTTCAACAACAAAAAGCCAAATGACAGAGCGTTTCGGATACTAAGCCCGAACGGTCTAGTTATTATAACGCCGTTTAAGTACACTTGTTGGCGACATTTAGTGTGGCCTTATTATTTAGAGGATTTTTCTTCTTTCCGGTGGCCGTTGAATTTTTCAACCGCAAAATTATAAGAATAACTTGAGGGAGTTAAATTAAACATCGTGGAATCGAAGGTCACCTGGAACCTCGCGCTAAAAGAACAGATGCCATTGCCATTTGGTTTGAGATTAGCCTACGACGACATCAGCGAAGCGTTTAGTTTCAGTATATACCGTTGCATTTAGCTACATTCATTTGTTGAAAATTAAATAATGCATTTAATAATACATTCATTTATGGAAATTTAATAATTCAGTAGTAATTATGAATTAATCAGTTTTGTCTTGGCTATTTATTAAGTAATTTGAGCGTTTAATAACGTATTATTGTTTACACCATCTTACATTCATTATTTTGTATTGAATCTTGGCGTAGATGTCTTTAGTTATATACATGTATAACGTCGCATTTCATTTAGTAGTAACTTTCGTACGTAAGGGTGTAATATGCTTGTGAGGCATAACCGAGATCTCTAGTATATGTGTAGTTCTTTGTTCATATAGTCTGGGTTATATACAGGAGTGTTCACAATTTTTGGTACATTTATTATTTTTATAAACAGAGACCTTCAAAACTTGATTTATTTCATGCTATTGGGTTGTCGCTCGTTTTCTTTCATTTTCTATTGTTTATTGTTTCCGGACTTATTGGGTGTAGTGGGAATGTTATCGCATGTACGTCCACCGCGTAACGTATAATCACTTATACAAGCAGGCTACGAATCGTAGTGGCGCCCTTTTTAAATATGGAACAGTCAAGTTAACAACGTTTCGTCTAGGAACCTATGCGTCTTCACTCGAGCTACGCTGTGGTACTGGTCGACTTAGTTGCAGGTTTAACAGCAACCCGCCCACGAAAGGTAAGTCCGAGGTGGGCTATTGGATTTAGTAAACTTTAGTAAGTAAGTTTTTACGAGTTTTGTTGCTTGCACGAGACAGATGGTGTATCAATTTTTAATAATTTTGTGTCTATATGCAAACAAGGTATTTTATTGATTCATTGGGCTGGTATACACTATGACATAATGGACCAATGGTTATCAAAGGCTGTCTGATACAAAACAAAATGGAAAACAGTTATCTTAGAAAATATTCTGTTCATACTGGTATGATATAGGAAATAAAAGTACGTCTTATGGAAATTTTCTGACAGCATCGAGCGATTGCGATACATCTGTACAAAGGATCTGTTTAACACCACTTCCTCGTACAGAATTTTAACAATGCTAAAATACCAAAGTATTTTTAATAATATAAAAATATTATTTAAAATGGGGTGTGAAGAACACAATACAAGTTCATTTATGTATTTTTGAATGTATCTTCTCCAAAGACGTAGATACGTATTTCACATTTCTACATGTTTCTCAATACGCCCCTGTTGGAGAAGACACATTCAAACAAACAATGCTAAAATGATTGCCACTGGTTTAACGACACCTTAAATAATGCAGATCTAACGATTTTCTCTTATGAAGCGTGGTTGCACTTGTCAGGTTATCGACCAATTGCTGTAGAGGCTCAACTTTTTATGATTACTTTCAAAATTATTGTGACTGTTGTATGTAGAACAATCTGCTACATAATCCATATGAAATAATAGTTTCATTTAATTTTTGTATTATTGGGGAAATCCTTTGTCTTGCTTATCTCGCAACAGAATCGAAGTCATTATAGTAATATAATAAAAATAACAATTACCACTACTAATTGCTAGATAATATATAATTATCACGATAACGTATTCGTGAATAAATTCTATTTGCATGTACACATTATAATTTTCCGCGTTTTTCCTGGAACTAAGGGATGTTTTGAATAAATTATTCCTTCCATTCCATTCGGATAGTTCAAGTAATGTTGTAAAAGAAAATGTATACGAGGGTTGTCTTCTATATTTGCATATATAGCTGGAACAAAACAGTAGATAGCGCCCCATTACCGAACACTTGCGATCAGATCGAAATACTCTAAAAGTCGAGTCAAACAGTTCAGTACTTTGTACACCAGCATCAAGCCAAGTTTCAGTAAAGCAAACCATGTCAGCATCAATGACACCGCGCCTAGAATATGTTTTGTCAACTTTTGTTCGCCCCTGACGTTCTGGTTTCCAATATGAAAAGTATTGTTGTTGTAGTATGTTGGTACAGTCAAAATTTCGTATTTCGAAGGCATCGACTGCAGTCCGTCTTTGATTTTCGGAAAGACAAAGAAATTGCTGTAACTTAATCAGGACTGTACGGAGGATGGTCGAACAATTCAACGTTCTGTTTCGTTAAAAATTCAATTGTCTTGTGCGTTGTGTGCGAACTTGCATTGACTTGGTGAGTTAGTTTCTCGAAGCTCAGCGATAAATTGCGGCAAACAAATGGTTGTGTACCAATCGGCAGTAACAGTTCTTTGATCTTGTAGCGAAATTGTTGCTATAAGACTTGCTTTCGAGATAAATGTCGTGACCATCTTTTTGGAGACACTTCGAGAACGGATGACTTTTGTCGGCTTTTCTTAAACTTCATCACCATTAACGAGATGTTGTACTCATTTTTAGACTTTCCTGCATTGAAGTGGTATAGAGTTTTATGACACCAATTCACCTTAGCTGTTTTCTGTTCCTCGGTCAACATATGTGGTATCCAACGGGAAACTAATTTTTTTACACAAAATTCTTCAAGCAAAATTTTTTTAACCTTTATGTGACTGGGAAAAATAACACCTTCTAATGACGACGTAGGTACCCGGGTACCCCACGTTGTATATACGTTGCAGCTATACATATACGGGAGACAGTGGTGGGGAGACATAAACTGCGCTGTTATGAACAAGATTAGACATGTCTGAAAATCAGTAACCGTCCATTTTTCGAAGTGCTCGTATATAATTTGTTCGCTACAGTACATACTAAATATTTTTAGTGTTTTTGGTACTAATAAGTGCAAATTTTATTATTTTTATCGGAATGTGTGATAATACGCCTGGTCCTAGTTCGGGTTCATTTACAAAACCACGATGGAGGAGAACCAGGTATGATATAGAAGTTAATATAATTACAAATCCTGTAAGACTAAAAGTAATAGTAATAATAAGAACGTAATGTGATATTTTGTGGATTTCAGACTGACATCAGTAGAATTACTAGCAGCAGCGGAAGAAGCATTAGAAGAAGAGCCATTTACTGCTTCGGATGAAGACGAATACATTCCGGAAATCGAATCTGAAGAATCTGATGCAGAAATAGAACCTGTAATCGAACACGAGGAACCTTATTCAGATGAAATTAGTGATGAAGAAGAAACGCCTGCACAGCCTACTGTTTTAGTTGCTAAAGATGGAACTCATTGGACTAATACTCCATTACCACAAGCGCAGACAATTAGCCGAAATATTTTGCGCGAAAAATGTGGCGCACTAAGTTTTAGTGCATTATATACTGCTAAAGAAGCTTTTACATCTATCATGTCCAATGAAATTTGTACCATAATTTTAAGGGAAACTCACAGAAAAGGCACACAAGGAACTGGAGACTATAATGAAAAACAAGCTCAAAGGTACAAAGATTCTAAACGGCAAGCACCACCACGAAAGGTTTTCAAGGCATTTACTGAAGAGGAATTCGATGCATTTTTAGGAATCCTAATTGCAGCTGGTGTACATAACTCTAATAAGGAACATATATCTGAAATGTGGAAATTTGAATCCTTACCTCTTATTCGTGCGGCTATGTCTCGTAATCGCTTCAAAATGTTTTCGCGATTTATTCGTTTTGATAATCAGAATACACGTGCTGAACGATCTAAAAGTGACGAAGCTGCTCCAATTCGTGATATATGGATAATGCTAAATAGTAATTTAGAAAACAACTGTAAGCCGTCTGAATGCATAACGGTCGATGAGCAATTATTTCCCTATAGAGGACATACAAAATTTACCCAATACATTCCTTCAAAACCGGCAAAGTATGGGATAAAGATTTTTTGGGCTTGTGATGCGGCAAATGCTTATCCTTTACAAGGTAAAATTTATACTGGAAAACCACCAGACGGTGGACGGCAAGTGAATATTGGAGAGCGTACAGTTCTAGATTTAGATACTAAATATAAAGGTTCTGGAAGAAATATAACGACAGACAACTTTTTTATAAGTTTACAGTTGGCTCATAACCTAAATTCTTGGAACTTATCTTTAGTAGGAACCGTTCGAAAAAATAAAACTTTTATTCCTACCAATATGCAATCCAATAAAAAGAGAGTTATAAATTCCACTAATCTTGCATTTACTAAAAGAGCAACTATATGTTCGTATATTCCCAAAAAGATCAAATCTGTCATCCTATTATCATCAATGCATACAACAGGCAAAGTAGAACATACTGGTACTGCAAAACCCCAAATTATTAAATATTATAATAAAACCAAAGGCGGCGTCGACACAATGGATAAAATGTTATCAGAGTATACAGTAAACCGTAGAATAAATCGTTGGCCCCTAGCATTTTTTTACAATATGGTCGACCTTGCTGCACTGAGTGCATACATAATTTAAACGGAGCACAATCCTAGGCTTACATCAACCGACCGACGACGGAGATTTTTGAAAGATCTTGAAAACGAGTTATGCATGTCTGCTGTACTAACTTGAAACAGTATTCCAAGAGTTTTGGGCAATCATTTTACACGTACATCACTAGAAATGGTTCTAGGACGCCAAATTACACAACCAGTCGTTACAGCAGTCAGAGATCAATCATCTCGAGATACTTCTGGGCGTATTTTGGTAGTTGGTAGTATAAGACAAGTTTAGAGATGTCACAGAATTTCCAAGCTCAGCAAGTTCAAACACAAAAAATATTAATATTTAAATCTGAAAAAGGCACCCGGGCACCCTTCCGGTCACATAAAGGTTAATTGAGGTCTATGAAATCCCCAATGACGCCTCAATTTCGCGATATGTCACATGTCGATCTTCGCTAATGAGCATGTGCACAGGATTGACGTTTCCTGAGTGACTGCTCCTTTTGGTGCACCAGCTCTTGGATCGTCGCTAGGACTAATCCGTCCACGTTTGAATTCTCCATTCCCATGAGAAATTGTTAACTGATGCGGTGCTTCATTTCCGGAAACAGAATCCAACTCGGCGAGACATTCCTGTTAAGATAATTGTCTTTGAAAATTATAAGAAATTAGTGCTTGAAAATTTTCACGGTTTAATTCCATTTTTCGACTAACTTATTAACTTTGACAGTTCGTTGTAGCTACAACACTATACGTATCGCACTGAAACTTTGAATTTAGGCTAACTAAAGATGGAGGTTAATTTTTATTATTGATTAGTTTCGCCCTCTATGTCCCAGTATGCAAAACATAAGAGACATCTTTCGTATGCTATTTATTTATTTTAATTTATACTTTTTTTACTTTCATTTTTTTATTTTTATCTAATTACATCGATTACACAGGCCTGCATTTTTCAACACTTTGTAAGCTGATTTAAAAATTTTAACTGTTTTCTAGTAATTGGGTAGCGCTGATTTCAAATCTGCTTTTATTTTTTTTTGTAAAACGTAAGGTTATTTTTCAAACCAGTAAAATCAAAAAATATAGAAAAAACACGTTTTATTTCATTTATAAGCTAGTTTTATATTATATTAAAAAAATACAAAAAAAAAACACATAGAAACTATTAGAAATAGTTATTTATTCTTTATGCTTCTTAAAAAAACGTTTTCGTTTTTCAGAAAAGCTTCGTTTGGTTGTTTTTCTGTCATATTCAGATAAAGAAAGATCTCTTCTCAATGTCCAACAGTAATCGGTCATCATTTTTGTGTCCCAGCGCCCTTGGTATCTTTTTTCCATCTCTTTAATATCCTGGTGAAATCTTTCTCCTTCCTCTTCACTCACGTCCCCAAGGTTTTCTGGGAAATAGGCCAAATGGGAATGTAAAAAGTGAATTTTTATGCTCAAATAGCAACCAAGAATCCTGAATTTTTCCAGCATATTTTCAACGATCTCAACATAGTTTGTGTCTTTATAATTCCCTAGAAATCCATGTACAACTTCGTTAAAAGCATGCCATGCATGTTTTTCCTTATCTTCATCACATTTTCAAATACTTGATCTTTCACCAAGCTCCTAATCTGCGGGCCTACAAAGATTCCCTCCTTTAATTTTGCCTCTGACAGAGTCGGAAATGTTTTACACAAATATTTAAAACAATTTCCTTCTTTGTTTAATGCCCTGACAAATTGTTTCATAAGTCCAAGTTTTATGTGAAGCGGTGGAAGTAACACTTTTTGAGGGTCAATAAGACTTTCGCGAATTACATTTTTGGTTCCAGGTGTTAAACTCACCCTTTGTGGCCAGTCTCTTTTTATCCAATGCTGTTCTCGATTTCTGCTATCCCACTCGCACAGGAAACATGAAAATTTAGTATATCCAGACTGCTCACCCAAGAGAAGGCCTAAAATTTTTAAATCTCTACACACTTCCCAGTTGTGATTTTCATATTGTATTCTTAAAAGTAATTCCTGTAAATTTTCATAGTTTTCCTTTAAATGAACAGAATGGCTGACCGGAACAGAAGCAAAAACATTGCAATTATGTAAAAGAACAGCTTTAAGGCTCCTTTTTGGAGAGTCGATGAAAAGTCTCCAGTCAGAAGGTGTGTACTCAGGAGCTCCGAGTAAAGTAAGTAGATCAGCAATTGCTTGGCAGTACACGAGTGGTCCGTTTTGTGCAAAATATTTTACAAATCCAGCCTCACGATTTCTATACCAAGAGAAGGTAGTTTCTGGGGCAAGCAAATTTGTTTGTTTCAACCTAGACCCCAGTACTTCAGAAAGATCTTTTCAAAGTCCCAAATCTCTTACTAAATCATTCAGTTCGGCTTGTGAAAATAGCTGAGGTTGGTTTTGACCTGAGGTTGATGGTTCAAAATCACTATCCATCTGTACGGAGCCGGAAGTTGAAGAGGTTTCAATATCTTCTTGTAGTACTTTGGGGGATATAGGTATAGGTACATGATCACTGTGAGGAACTGGTCTGATAGCTGATTTAATATTGTTTGGGTACAAAATATGTTTCAAAGTTTTTCTATTATGCACCTTAATATCACAAAGACAAAAGTAGCAATCTTCATGATGATTTTGCGGTTATCTCTAAACCATGGATATTCCAAAAGGAAGGCTTTTTCTATTCCCTTTGGTCCAATGTTTTAAACCTTCTTCACATACCTTACAAACAACGTGCGGTGCCGAATCTTTATCTTGATCTCCTAATTCGATTTTGAAATAAGCATAATAAGCATTTTTCACAAATTCACCAATTGATCTCTTAAACTTTTTCAAGGCGAAATATCCACAAATATAACAGAAATCATCTGGTTTGTTTTTGCAGCACCGGCTAGACTAAACTTGAAATCCTTCTTCGCAGTACTAATAAAGTGAAAGCATAATAAATAGGATTTAGCAAGTAAAAATTCCCGGAAATCTTGTCCAAAATTAATATGTACATGTAATAAAAGATTTACATCAGGTAATGAGAGCCTATTTAACAAATTTCTTTAAATCCACAACAGAAAATTATTTTTGGGTTAATATCTAGAATTTGAAGTAGTACATTCATTTTAAAATGTATTAAAACGCCTATTATAAGTTTTTTTTTATAATTTTTTCTTTTTCTTTTGTGCAAAAAAAAAATCTGTGGGTGGTAGAGACCAACTGTATTTTAATTAGTTATTGCTATATAAAAACTGAGCTTAACAAACAAAAATCACGTCATCACAAATTTTATGCAGGCCTGTGTTATTAGGTAGTGTATACAAAAGGACGACAAAGATTGAAAGTTACTACTTTCATTCTAATAGAAGTATTTTATCTTCTTAGCAGATATTTCATACAAGAAGTGGATGATGCTCACACATAGTAAAAAAAAAACTATAATGAATTAATCAGGGAATTTATTGAAGATATTACGCCAATGCATTCTAGTTTCTTTTTGCTTTTGTGGGGTTATAAATTGCTAGCTTACACCACTTTAGAAAAAAATGCGGAATTCTTAATTCTACTTATGGCAAGAATTAACCGTTGTGTACCACAAATAATTTCTTTAGTTAACAGTATAGCCATGCAACGCGACTCCATGGAATTTGCGAGATTACGCGAAATCTAATATGACGCCGACAGTCTCCTAATTTGAAACTTTCCAGACCTGTCTGTCATCCGTGTAACAGTGAAATTGCGACTAAAAGTAAACCGTACAATATTCCTAAATGTACAACATGCATATGTCAACTACACCATACTATGTCTACAACTACCACTGAACAATTAATGCTGAGTGCTAGAGCCTTGAGATTTTCGTCTTTAATAGAACGTTATCACCGCGTAGCAATCATATAAACATCTTCAAATTGTCCAAGTTTAATTACGGCATGGGATTATGAAAATACCTATTATATTAAATAATTCTAGCTAATAAAATAATCTTAAGATAAATTTTAGGGTTAATATCAATTCTTTTAAAAATCTAAATGTATTTCCATAATAACACAGGCCTGCATTTTTCAACTCTTTGAATGTTGATTTAAAAATTTTAACTGTTTTCTAGTAATTGGGTAGCGCTGGTTTCAAATCTGATTTTATTTTTTTTTGTATCACATAAGGTTATTTTAGAAACCAGTAAAATCAAAAAATATAGAAAAAACACGATTTATTTCATTTATAACCTAGTTTTATATTATATTTAAAAAAATACAAAAATATACACATAGAAACTATTAGAAATAGTTACTTATTCTTTATGCTTCTTAAAAAAACGTTTTCGTTTTTCAGAAAAGCTTCGATGGTTGTTTTTCTGTCATATTCTGCTAAAGGAAGATCTTAAGGTAGTTTCTGGGGCAAGCAAATTTTTTTGTTTCAACCTAGACCCCAGTACTTCAGAAAGATCTTTTGAAAGTCCCAAATCTCTTACTAAATCATTCAGTTCGGCTTGTGAAAGTAGCTGAGGTTGGTTTTGATGGTTGATGGTTGGTTGATGGTTCAAAATCACTATCCATCTGTACGGAGCCGGAAGTTGAAAAGGTTTCAATATCTTCTTGTAGTACTTTGGGGGGTATAGGTATAGGTACATGATCACTGTGAGGAACTGGTCTGATAGCTGATTTAATATTGTTTGGGTACAAAATATGTCTCAAAGTTTTTCTATTATGCCCTTTAATATCACAAAGACAAAAGTAGCAATCTTCATGATGATTTTGCGGTTCTCTCCAAACCATCGGTATTCCAAAAGGAAGACTTTTTCTATTCCCTTTGGTCCAATGTCTTAAACCTTCTTCACATACCTTACAAACAACGTGCGGTGCCCAATCTTTATCTTGATCTTGTAAATTGATTTTGAAATAAGCACAATATGCATTTTTCACAAATTCACCAATTGGTCTCTTAAACTTTGTCAAGACGAAATATCCTCAAATATATTAGAAATCATCTGGTTTGTTTTTGCAACACCGGCTAGACATATTTTTAAGCAATGTTTATTTATCAAATACCACGCACAACACTAAAGACAAATTAATTTTACTTGTTTACTGATCGACACTCAGAGCTATAATGAAGTAAATGACATTAAAATATACATCTTGTTTGGAGTGATAAACTTGAAATCCTTCTTCGCAGTACTAATAAAGTGAAAGCATAATAAATAGGATTTAGCAGGTAAAAATTCCCGGAAATCTTGTCCAAAATTAATACATGTAAAAAAATATTTAGATCAGGTAATGAGAGCCTATTTAACAAATTTCTTTAAAACCACAACAGAAAATCATTTTTGGGTTGATACCTAGAATTTGAAGTAGTACATTCATTTTTAAATGTATTAAAACGCCTATTATAAGACTTTTTTTTATATTTTTTCTTTTTCTTTTGTGCAAAAAAAAAAATCTGTGGGTGGTAGAGACCAACTGTATTTTAATTAGTTATTGCTATATAAAAACTGAGCTTAACAAACAAAAATCACATCATCACAAATTTTATGCAGGCCTGTGTAATTTTTCTTTATATATGTACTAATATTACATTGTTAGCCCTAGGGTACATACCTGGTATAATATCTTCTTTTACATATACCGGGCCTCACAACTCAACCTATTAAAGCTCATTATAAAATTCGACAACACAGATTCATTGAAATAAAGCTACATCCAAGAGATTTGTATACACCCATACAAATTCAATCAGATCGGTTCCAATTAAAAAATAATAATATTTAAAGGGTTCAGTTCTTCAGGCATTTTATTTTTTTCATTTTCTATAAAAATACATGCTTAAAAATAAAATAACACAACAAATAAGAATACATACATAAAATGAACACATTACATAGTTCAAAAAAGAAAAACAAAAGAGATCATATTCACATACAAAAATTATAAAATATTTGGAAGCTTTTTTAATCTGATAAAATGCTGCCGTCGTTAATTTCCGTTGTTGAATGACTTAACTTAAAATATTCGTCCAACTTTGTCTGAGTCGCCCTCCTTTCTGCCTCTTTTTGCAACATTTTGTAACATCTAATGGCTGAGTATACTTCTCGAGATACTTTATCGCAGAGTTTCTTCGTCGGGGTCATTTTGAAGAAGGATGTTTATCCTTTTCGAAATAAAAAAGCGCATTCGTCAAGATTTTTTTTTGCTGTTAACTGTCCGGATCCAGCAGGCTCTGGCTCCTCATTAAGAGTTTGATCGGTTATTAACTGGATCAGCTCCTCGTTTGAAAGAGGTTCTCTGCAAGCATCGAGCAGTTAATCAAATCACCTTGTACTAAATCTTCAAAACCAAGATCTTTACTAAGCTCAATATGTTTTGTCGAGCTTCAGGAAGATAATTAAATTGAGACTCATCAGATTTTATGCATTCTGGCCATATTTCTTTCCAAACATGGTTCATTGTGGTAGATTTTAAGTCTTTCCATTATTCGCTAATGTTGTACATGGCATCTTCGATGTTGTAGTTTTTCCAATATTGCTTTATCGAAGATTCACCATCGTTTTGCTGAATAAGATTACGGAAAGTTCTGCGTAAATAATAAGCCTCAAATTTTGCAATAGTACTCTGATCCAATGGTTGGATCGGAGATGTTGTATTTTTGGGAAGGTAGTCAATCTCTACATCTTCTAATAATTCTGGTAAATTAACCGCGTGCCCCGGAGCATTATCTAAAATGAGCAATGCCTTGTTGCTAAAGTTCTTTTCTTTTAAATATTTTTTTACTTCTGGCCAAAAGATATTTTAAAACTATCTTTGTCATCCAATCTTTCTTATTGGATTTCCAAATTACAGGCAATTGTTTCTTGTTCAGTCCTTTAAAACACCTTAGATTTTCTGAATGATATACTAACAGTGGTTTTAGCTTAAAATCTCATGCAGCGGTTGCACCAAGAAGCGAAGTTACTCGTTCTTTAGAGACCTTATATACAGATGCAGACTTTTCAGATTTTGAAATGAAAGTTCTTTCAGGCATTCGCTTCCAATAGAGTCCCGTTTCGACTCCATTAAAAACTTGTTCTGGTTGGGATCCACTTCTTTTTATAACTTTTTTCAAGGCGTTGGGATATTCTTTGTCTGCGTTATCATCGGCACTAGTATTTTCGCTTTTCATTTTGAAATTATGCAAGTTGTGGCGATTTTTGGATTTTTCAAACCAACCTCGCCTTGCTTCGAATTTTTCATCTTTCGCAGATTCAGCATTATCCTCTCTCTTTAAATTTTCGAAAATACTTTTGGCGTTTTCTTTAATAGTTATCTGGCTCATTGGCATCCTTCGTTCATTATTGTCTTCAATCCACATAACTAATAATGTTTCCATTTTTTCCATAACACTGCTTCTTTGGCGAGTTAATTTTGAAACACTTGAAGGTGTAGCGGACAGCGAATGTATTTCAATTTTTTTTTTTTCTATAACGAATAGTTTGAATGGCAAACTTCGCCAATCCAATTGCATTACTAATTTGAAGAATTTTCTCACCAGCTTCAATACGACGTAAAACTTCTAATTTGGTCTCTAGCGTGACAGATTTTCGGCTTCTCATTTTATTATTAGCAGCATAAATCTCCAAATTGAATGAACGATTCGGTGGCATTTTTAATAAAAAAAGGAACGATTTATATTTAAAAGAATTATTGAATTAGTTACAAAACATACGAACTGTATTTTTAATTCAGTAATTAATAACTATGTTGGTCACTACTATGCCAAATTTCCATCAAATGCGTTCGTTTTTGTGTGCTTTTGCTTTTTTTTATCAAAACGTTATTTTGAGGTTCACCGTTTCATTAACGTGTACAAACGATTAGTCTCTTTCTTCGTGCACGCTACGTTTTGCTCAGTTACGAATAATATTTACATACATACAAAAATAAAGCAAATACAAGTAAGCTATTGGCCGTATAATGAAACATTTTAGGCCGTAAATCGAAAAAGTGTCAGCGATATGCCGTATAAAGACGAGGTATTGGTGTACTTCATATGACAAGCGAAATCGAAATTTAGATATTAGTGTATAGGAGATATTTATAGATTAGTTGCCTATTCGTTTTTGTTTACATAACATTTTGCATATTCCTTAATATTTTAAATATTCTAATATTAACATTGACACACATTACAATATCACATTGTTTTTCAATTTTTGAATTAAATGTAAATAAATGAAGATACACATCAGGATTGTATATTATAATTAGGTAAACTGCACATTTATCTTTGTATTTTGTATGCGGTTAACCGATTGAATAGTGCTATTCAATAACTGCGTGATGTACTTACAGATGTTGTAGACTACTTATAACAAGTGTTCATTTGAAAAGTCAATCCAGGTTACTTTGAAATTTTGATAGAATAAGACGCAAATATATTAATATGTGTTTGTTGTTCCGTAAATGTAAATCCAAATGACATTTGATAATGTCAATCACAAATATCAGTTAGTACATAAAATAATCGTGCTTCTCAGTTATAAAATGGCTCTCACTTTAGAACATAAAATTTTTGGTGGTGGTAATAAAATTGATGGTTTATGGGTTTATTTAGTTCAAGATTGCATGGTAGAATTTCAAGTTGAGTTTCCACATTTTGTAATAGATTATATACAATTTAAGAATACTTTGGATAGAACTTTAAAACTTTTTTCTGAAACTGGTAGTCTTTTAAGAAAATCAGGCAGCGGAGCAGTTAAGAAACGTGCAACTCAAGTTGTCAATCGTGTTGAAGAAATAATGGCAAATGAACCACAAACATCTGTTCTACATTTGAGTCAACAAATAAACTTTTCTGTTGGTACATCTCACAAGTTATTAAAAAAAGATATGCAACTTTATCCATACCGTGTCACAGCAGTACAAGAATTGTTAGAAATTGATTACCAACGTAGACTACAGTTTTGTAATTGGTTTGTAAATATGAACAATAATGGAGAACTTTCGCAAAGAGTCATCTTTACTGATTAAGCATGGTTTTATAAAACAGGATACCTAGATTCACAAAATACAAGAATTTGGAATAGTGAAAATCCACATGTAATTAATGAAGAATCGCTACATCCAGAGAAAATTGGTGTTTGGGCAGCGATAAGCCAAAGGCGAATTATTGGACCAATATTTCTTCAGGGAACGTTAACTGCTCAAAGGTACCGTACGGAAATTTTACAACCATTTGTCAATCAGTTGCATGATGATGAACTACAAAATGCATATTTCCAACAAGACGGAGCACCTTGTCACTGTACTGCAGAATCTTTGGATTATTTAAGAGAATTTTTTGATGAGCGTATAATTAGTCGAAATACTGAAATTGCCTGGCCTGCGCGTTCATGCGATTTAACACCTTGCGACTTCTTTTTGTGACCTTATCTAAAAAATAACATATTTCGAACACCTATATTGAATTTGAATGATATGCTACAGAGAATCGAACAGAAATGCATGGAAATTAATAACAATCCAGTAAGGTTGCAGAATATCATCAGAAATTTTGAACAGGGGATTTTAAAGTGCATTGATCTTGAAGGACAACATTTTCAACATTTGTTATAGTTTTCAATAAGTACCTATTATTTGTTATTTATTTGTATATATGAAACTGTCAAAATATACGACTTCGTGGGTTAAGTAGTAAATTTTAATTTAGGACATATTTCAAATATTCTCAGTAAATCACATGCTACTAGATTGACTTTTCAAATGAACACTTGTTATTGTTCGTCGTAATGACGTCATTTCAGCCCGATGTGCCCGGTCTCTAACTATTATATGTAATGTACTCAGTGAAATGTACTATCGTGAGCAAAAAAAAGTGGTACAGTAGTGAAGTTATATGTAAAGTCAATTTTTAAACATTTTAGTATTGTGACGTTGCTGAGGTACTTAAAATCGTAGTAACGTGCAAAAGTCATTTTTGACACTTACACCTATCTGTATATCAAGGTATATGTTATTTGATACTTATAGGTTTTTTGAATATTTAAATTTGACGCGTACATCTAATTTATATCTACATTCACGCAGCCTAATTTAATCCGATTAAAATATGACTGTACCACTTTTTTTTTTGCTCACGATAGTACATCAGATATAAAAAAAATATTCAAAGCATTAATGCAAATTGATAAAATAAATAATATAGGTATCTCTTCCATGTTTTATACACTAGGTGGCGCAAAAAGTATCACCCTATTTGAATACACTAAAACTTTTTCATTTGGTGGTTAATATAATTTTTTTTTTACATTTGATAGTGACAGTTGACGAAATTTATTGTGCTTCAAAATGGAGAGGTATACGCTACCAGAACGCGGAAAAATTGTTTCAATGTTTTTACGGAATAATTCGTCAGTGGTTTTAATTCAACGTGAATTTCGGAACAAATATCCGAATCGTTTCGCGCCTACTGCTCAAACAATTCGACGTCTGGTGGCTCGACTTATAGAGACTGGGTCAATTCGAGATAGGAAATCAACTAGACGGCCTCGAATAAGCCGGTCACTTGAGAATATCTAAGCTGTGAGGGATAATGTTGAAGAGGAGCCATTAACATCGACGTGAAAACGGGCAACGCAATTGACCATTTTTCGGCGGTCCCTACAAAGAATTTTGGCCAAAAATTTGAAGATGTTTCGGTACAAAATTCAGATAGTTCAACAACTGATGCCAGCCGGCCACCGAACCCATGTGGCGTACATTTAGAGGTTGTTGCTGAATAACGGAATACCTGATTTTTCGAGAAATTAATGATGAGCGACGAATCATATTTTCACCACTCTGGACATGTAAAAACACAAAATACCCGGTTTTGGGCAACCAACAAACCCCCGTGTTCTCCATAATACAACACTCCATCCACAAAAAGTAACCGTATGGTGCGTTGTTTACTCAGAACATGTGATTGGGCAATACTTTCTTGAAGGCGGCAATGGAAACGCGGTAACCATCACTGGCGAACGGTACCGGACCATGTTGAACGAGTTCTTATTACTGAAACTGGATGAGTTACAGTTGGAGGATATGTGGTTCCAGCAAGACGGTGCCGCCGCCCAGACAGCGCGCGACACCATTGAGATTTTGAGGAACATAGATTTCTCCATTAGGGGATTTTGGTTGGCCAGCGAGATCGCCCGCTCTGACGGCCCCAGCCCCAGCAGTTTCGGCTCTTTTTGTGGCATTTTGCATGACGTTCGTCAAGATTACCGGCGTTAGATTGTCGATATCTTGGAGAAAGTTGTTCTTGAGGACCTGAACGGTCTGCAGCTTGTGTACGTAGATCAGCCCCTTTAAGTAACCCCTGATCGGGCGACCTCGCTGGCCAACCAAAATCCCCTAATGGAGAAATCTATCTTCCTCAAAATCTCAATGGTGTCGCGCGCTGTGTGGGCGGCGGTTCACAATAAAAAAAGAAAATAATTCAAAAATTAACTTCTTAGACATAAACTAAATACGCACCGAAAAGCAGATTTTAACAAAATTATACCACAAACCAACTGCATTTGATCGTTTTTTGAATTTCGATTCATGCCAATCATAGTCAGACAAGAAGAATGTAGCAACGGGAATACTCAATAGAGTGATTAAACTAACAAACCCAGACTTCAGACCAGACATTTATGACAAACAAAAGATTCTCTACAAAAAAGTAACTATCCCCTCCCATTCGTTAACAAATACCATATATAAACAACCTATCAGAACAAGTAAACAAGTTCTTAACACCATATAACATAAAATTAGCTCATAAAAATTCCAATAATTTCAACAACCTGCACTCAAAATTAAAAGGCAAAATACCTACGTTAAAGAAAACACCCGTTATTTATGAAATTCCATGCAACGACTGCGAAAGTGTATATATCGGCCAAACAACACAATATCTACAAGAACGCTTAAATGGACACAAATCTTCAAACAATAGTACAGCCCTTAAAAAACATATTAAACAAACAAAACACACTTTCAATTTTGATAAAATTGTAATATTTACTTCTGAAAAAAAAAAACAACGAACAAGAATATATTAGAAAGCATCCGCATACAAGAAAACACAAATTCACTAGATGACGGAACAGATTTAAATATACCTGCTCATTATATAATATAAACAATGACAATATAAACATTAAAAAAAATAAAATAAAATAGAAAGAACAGTTAACTACCCCCCTCCCCGTTTTTACAAAACCGGGGAGGGGGAGGGGGGCTAAATATTAATTGCCCGTCTGCTACTCCCAAAAAATATTACTTTTTTCTCGTATAAATATGTACATTTATAATTGATTAACACTTTTTGCATGCTACCAAGCGCATCGTTCAAATTGCAGCATTAGACAAACTTTCCAGGAAAACATTCAGAATGCACTTTTTCGTAATTACTAGCATTACGTTACATGAAAATTATTGCAGCATATTATCATAATAACTTGAAATTCATTCCAACACAGATATAATTACAACATTTCTGAGAAGTTAATTAGTATATTCCAAACTATAATCGGATTTAATGAAGATTTCGTAGTTTAGAAATTGTGGCAAAAACAATGTGACAGATAAGACGGAGCAGAGCAGATTCGAAATAATATAATTTTCTAATTATAAGAGCAGTTCGTGAGACCAAGTAAAGAGCCAGATAAACAAGTTTTCTCTATGTTAGCGCCATCTCTCCTAAAATTCCCTGTTAATTCCCTTAAAGTTAAATTCTTGGAATTAAAATTAATAGAATTTGTGATCTTGTATTATTTTATCTGTATTCCCAGACAATTTATATGAGAAATCCTTAGTAGAGTAATTCCAAACCGACAAAATAGATTGACGAATAATAAGTTTGTTTACTATACAGTGTGATTACAACGTAATTAACAAAATACATTATCGCCTTGACATGAAATTATAATATAATAGTGTTTACTACTTCCAAATCACAATTAACGTCTAATAATGTATGTTTCGCGTGTGTTTTGTTTATTACCTGTCAGTTCGAACAACGAAATACTTATTTGGCAGAATTACGCGTGAACGCCACTGAAGTTTTTTTTTTATCAAGGCGTGATAGTCTACTGATTTTCGGCTCTTTATTTCCACCGATTTAGTGGATTTAAGTCCTAGGATTGATATTTACTACAGGTTTCTTGATTTCCATTATTCGATATTTCTAACTCTCTGCTGTCATTCTGTTATCTATTAAGTACTTGAGGTTGTCACAAATCTTTTGTCGTCGTAGACTACATTCTCTATCCATATTAATTTAGCTCCAACGGTTTCGACAGAAAAATCAACTTTTGCTTTCTTTTTCTGAAGATTCCTGAAGATTTCTTTCTATATGAAATAAAAATCAGTTTCGACTACTCCTATTTTAATCTATAGGTGCCTGTTTCTCCAGCCTCTAGTCTTGGAAATTCCAGGTAGCGTAATTGATTCGTCCCTCGCGCCGGACATTAAATCCCTTTCCTCAATGGTGTTGATTCTTACAGCTTTATTATTTATTTTCGTCGGTAACCCTAGTTCATCTTTTTCTTTCTAGTTTGCTTTACTTATGGGGGCTTTCTGACTTGCAGTTATAGAAGTTCTTGCTTCGCACTTTATTCATTCTGGTCCCATGAGTAACAAGAGAAATAACAGTCTGCTCGATCAGAGGTACAACTTGGTCGGTAATGTTAAATACAAATTCGCCTAATGCCCTCAAAAAAATGTTGAAAGTCGCTCTACCCCAAGGCCATTTAACTCTCGACGCGTTACCAGTTACCTTCCTCTTTAGTCTTGATTTAGTTTGGGTTCCTAGTGAACGTTATTTGCTGTATTGACAAGTAAAGTGTATTTGCAGGTTCTAGGCCACTCCGTCCACCTCAGATCACGTAGCCTGAGAAGCGAGCAATTGCCCCCTCAATTTTTATATTTCTTGACGCAGGCACCGAGATTTAGCAGCTGATTCTAGTGGCGACACGCAAATTTTAAAATAATAAAAGAATACCAAGAGGGACCCAAAATTTTAAAAACAAAGACACAGGACACTACAAAATTTTTGACTAAAATGGCGGATTAAAAATTGTGGCATGTAATAAGACGGAACCTATACACATTATTTTAAGTTTTCATATAAGACAATGCATTCAAGATAAAATCAAAGTTATTTTCCTTTTTATTATTAAGGTTTCATAACAATATGTTAGCGTAAATAGAGTATATGATTAGCAAATGTCAATTTGTAGTTAAGAAGCACTACCAAATCAAGTATTTGAGAAATTTTTACGCTACTTGTATCGAAGGGCACCGCAGATTCCACCGGCGCGAGAGATGTTCGGAATCACAATAATTTTTGGTCGACCTTTACGTGACTCATCACTCAGTGGCACGACCATGACGAAATTCTGCAAACCAATTGTAAACTGTCTTGTCAGATGGTGCTTCATTACCAAAAGTTGACCGAAGCAATATAATGCATTCTCGTGGAATCTCTATTATTTTACAAACTCGCTGTCTTAAAACTGTCACTGTTAAACTACTGTCTCAATTTCAAAGCTATTGCGGATTTCTCATTAACGAATGTCAAACTTTAAGAATATAGGGACTACATATTGCAGTGAATTGTGCTTTTTAATTGTTTGCTTATTAACTTATTTTCACAATCCACAGTATTCTCGCCGAACTAGACTCAATCTGGAGGGCACCTTCCTTGAGCTTCTTAATCGTCAGGGTTTTTTCTTACGAAAATCGTGTTTTAAAAAAGGAAATAATACAAATTAAACTCAAGAAATAAAACTACCATTAACAACACAAACATTTAATTAATATAAAAAAAAAAACTACTTTATCAAATATGAAGCAGAGCCTTGACTAAATTACGTCTTAAAGAGAAAAAACTCTTGCAAATAATGACTGTACAAAAGTGAAAAAAAACTTGAATTCCGAACAAAATCTAAATAAATATAAACAAACTTTATTAGCTGTCATAAATTACGTTATCCCCTTAAAATTCAAACGTCAAAAATAGAACTTTCACTATTTTTCGCACGCAACTAGAATTAAACAAGCGCATGTCCAGCTTGTGACAAAATATAAACTCCCGCCTTCCTAATATACTACGATAACTGAAATGAACAAAAACTATATTAAAAAAAAACAGACTAATACGTTTTGTTAATATTTCCAATGATTACAAGAATATTACAAATTAAATTTATGAATTTAAGAAGTTTCAATTTCAATAAAAATGTTATTACAAATATATCTAAATAAATATTATACTAGAATACATACATTTTAGTTTTGTACACGTACGCCACAAAAACTGTTATACGAGAGATTCAGATAGGTTATTTAAATCAATTTATAAGTTTAAATACTCATAAAAATTTTACGTAATGAATTTTAAATACATCAGCACACTACCAAAAACACACACCGTAATTATCTAAATTAAAATAAAATAAAATTACGTTTCATTTAATTTAACAAAAATTACAACCTATCTGTAAAAGGACTATTCTATCTCTCCAGCATGATGAAGCAGCAAACGCCAAGGCCTCCCCACCTAACATAAATAAATCAACATAATAATAATATAAATATCTGTATTATTATGACTTCCAGCTTGGCGCCGACTTCAAATATCATAATAGGCTCGAGGTACCTACAGTCATGGATCAAAATACACATTATAATCAATTATTATAAAAATCTTTGATTTTAAAGTCATTTCCCTGGAATAAAATTTTACAAATATATATAATAATTTTCCTATCTTCTTTAGTTTTCTTCTGCAGGGAAAAATCTACTGCAATATGTCAAAAGCACCATCTAGTGGTCGATTGTAAAAATATAAAAGGTGTCCCTCGATTATTATTATATTTTATATAAAAAGGCGAAATTGGAATGGCGTTGGTCGGATTTTTCTCGTCGTAGAATAAACTTGAAAGATTAGAGTGAGAAAATTTTTGGATTTTAAGGACAGTTTACTAATTCACTTTCAAGATCGCAGTAAAAATATCAACAGCATATGTCATGTTTGTTTGATGCACCTTCATGAGGATATTGAGTTGCAAATAATAATGGAACATTTTAAAGGGAAAAGATGATTTTTTTAGGAGTATTCAATTATTAATTAATGGTAATAAAAGCATTGAAATGTGTTGAAATTATATTGAAAATATTCTATATCAGGTGAAGAATATATGGTCCTTACTTCGTATATTACTTCGTATATACAACTAATATAATTTTCTATTACACATCTTCATCTCCGTGTAATTTATAATAAAAGACATCTAATCCCATTTAGTACTAATGCTAACTAAATATCCTGGTATCTTTCCTGATTATCTCACGCATAATACCGGAGGAAATCTTCTAAAGTCGATTTGCGGTCAGATTTATCTGCTTCCGTGATGCACGTCGTCATATAAATAACTGATCCACCGAAAGTCCCGGATAGTACAATTTCTTTGTTGCACTTAACTAACCATCACAATCGCCCCGTAATGGACACTAAAGCTTAACTGGGCGAGATAAGATGGTCAGAGAAGATTGAATAGAGGCATCACCCCTGACAATGACGAGGGGCGGACGACAGTTTAGATTTGCGGACGGGATTGTTTCAGATATCTCGATATCGATTGGCTGTGGGACCGTAGAAGGCTTCACAGGCACGACAATTAGTAATAAAGCCTTGCACTATTTATCTCCGACCAGATGTGATCGTCCTTTTCGTATATTTACGGCAGGATAGATATACGTAAACGAATATATCCCCAGTGATTACATGTAATTACGGGTCCTGAAATGTGAAAATGTTGAAATAATACCTTTGCTCAAAAATTAATTGAAAGTCATCTACAGAGGATAATTAAAAAATTTTGAAAATAATTTTAGTTTATTTATACAATAGAATCAGTGAATACAGTAGGGACTCCTTCAATTTCTAAGAAAGAATCATACCACTAAATCAAGAGATAAAACTCGTTAAGACTTGGAGGTATAGTAGAATATAATTCCGCCCCTTTCTTATTTAATTGGCTACTACTTGGTAGAGGTGGTTTATTTCACAAGTGCATGATCTCTTTGGATTATTAGTAGGAATTGGACAAGGGAAGCTGATGACTAAAGGCCGGATTATATGCAGTTTGCATAAATTTGCATATTTACATAATATATGCATTTTGTATATTATTTGCAAATTTTGTAGTAATTCAGCATTTATTTGCATATTTTAAGAATCCGAGTTTTATTTATTTACTAAATCAAATTTATTACAGGCATTACTAAAAATATGTCGCGAAGGTAACAAGCAAACAAAAATTAAACAACACTCTTTAAATTAAAAATAACATTTTATTAAGCCTCTTCCCGTTACTTTTCCGATAAGCGTCTCCAAGAATTTATTAATGCTCTTCCCATATATCCAGGCCGAGACAAAATTCCAGGAAAAGCTAATACCTTAAAACTTCTAAATAAATACAAAAATACATTTTACCAGAGTACCAGGAGTATATGTGTTTCTTTGCTATTTGGTGAAATTTATTCCCATATTCGAAAGTAATTTTATTTTAAACGTCATTTTACGTTGACTTTTCGAAGTGTAAACTTGTGAGTTGTGATATATAATAGCAAAAACGCTGAAAATAGCGACTGTGCCTGGATGGATTGCACCTTATTAAGAATTGTGTATGGATGGAGAAAAAGTGTTTTGCGTAGCATGTGCAAGATTGTGAGTAAAACTTTAAGTTTATTTCCTCTTATTAATTAATTAATTAAGTTTCTAATTTTTCCTTTATCTTTTACTAACATTTATTTTATAAGAAAACCACCGATGATGTGCTTTTTTTTTGCAGATTACAAGTGATAGAAAGTTCCAAGTCGATCAACATTAGAAAAATCCATCTTATGCTGTAAAACAAACAAAGATTAAATTGGTGCAGAAGAGTCGGGAAACGTTACAGCAATGTTTGCCATCAACTTCCAAAAAATCGGGACAAGAACAATTTAATGAAGATTTTTGTCAAATGTTTGTATCGACAGATATTCCACTACATAAATCAAACAATCTAAATGCCAAGTTGTTTCGCAAAAGTACATCAGCAAATATAACATTCCTGATGAGAGCACATTAAGAAAAAATTATATTCGCTGTATATATGCAGAAACATTAAATAGAATTAAGAAGGTTGTTACAAGCAATTACACAGGTCTACAGTGATTTTGATGTTTGAAAGCTGTTTGCTAATTTGTATATGTTTGGGAGCCCTTATTCCAAAAAACGCCATATTTTTGCTCTATCACGTAAATTTTTTTATAGCGCTCTATATCTTAAAAATGTTAATTTATTAATATACATACCTATGACAAAAATATGTTTGTTCCATGTTAGGCATGATTTTTAAATGAATTGATTTTTATGAAATTAAATGTGATTTGGCAACACTGGTTAATATTAGATTTCTCAGCAAAGCAACAGAGTCGGTGCAGAAGCGTCAATACAACGTTTAAACCTGCTTATGTGCAGTTTGGTTGTGTTAGTCGTCGTGCTACTCTGTCCGCGCGCTTGTTGTCTTCGTTGTTGCGTATTTTAAGTGTTCTAGAACGTATAAATATGGAAAGAAGATATTGTGTGAACAATCCGAATAACTTTTGTTATATCTGTGGTAGTTATGTCGTAGTAAAAAGCAGAGGCAAACTATAACTTCGTTTGTGAAAAATGTATACCACGCTTATTTTGGTGTAAAAATTGGCGACCAAGACAAGTCCTGGGCTCCTCATACTGTTTGTTCCGTTTGCGTTGAAGCATTAAGAAACTGGCAAAAAAGGTAGGAAGAAATGTTTAAGCTTTGGTGTTCCTATGGTATGGCGAGAGCTTAGAAATCACAGTGATGATTGTTATTTTATCAGAGGAATCTAATTGCGACCCAGATGACTCAGATTTCACACCAGATTTCAGAGAGCCCGAAGTGTTTAACCAGAGCGAACTAAATGATTTAATTAGAGATTTGCACCTTCCAAAGGATGCATCCGAATAATTGTTAGCCTCCCGACTCCGTGAGAAACATTTACTGGCACCTGGCGTCACATCAAGCTTTTACCGGGATCGCGAAAAAGAGTTATGTCAATATTTTACTCAAGACGGACCGCTAGTGTATTGCAACAATATTCCTGACTTAATTTCAAAATTAGGAAATGTGCCGTATGTAAAAGAAGAATGGCGCCTATTTATTGACTCAAGTAAACCTAGTTTAAAAGGCGGTTTATTGCACAATGGTAACGAGCTGGCCTCGGTTCCCGTTGCCCATTCGGTACATTTAATGGAAACGTATGAACTTCTTTTAAAGAAAATAAACTACCAAGAACATCAGTGGATGCTTTGTGTCGACCTTAAAGTGCTGTGCATGCTATTAGGACAACAAGGAGGTTATACAAAATTTCCATGCTTTATTTGTGAGTGGGATAGTCGAGCAAGGGATAGACATTGGACTCAAATAGAATGGCCCTCTAGAACAAGCCTTACACCTGGTAGCAAAAATTTGCAGCCTTATCCGATGTCAAGTTAAAAGAAGGTATTTTTGTTGGGCCGCAGATAAGAACATTATGCAAAGACAAGGATTTTCAAAACATAATGACCAATGTCGAGAAAAACCTGGGTTTCATTTAAAGAAGTAATTGATAAGTTTCTTGGGATCTCTAAGGACGAAAATATTGTTCAAAATATGTTACAACACTTTCATCGTCTAGGTTGTAATATGAGTTTGAAAGTGCATTTCCTGTTTTATACTTGAACTATTTTCCTGAAAATGTTGGAGCAGTTAGCGAAGAACAGGGAGAGAGGTTTCACCAAGACATTAAGGAAATGGAACGGCGATACCAAGGCAGATGGAGCATAACGATGATGGCGGACTACTGCTGGATGTTAAAACGGGATATGCCCTTGAAAACATACAACCGAATGTCCGGACAACGCAGTTTTCTGGCAAAAAGACAAAGATTTCACTTAAAAAAGACTGAGTAAAGTATTTTTTTCCACTTTTTTAAGTTGTATTCCACTTTTTTACTCAATAAACAAATAATTTTTGTTAGAAATAGCGTTTTTTTTCATTTAATATTTGCAAAAAAACCTTACGTGATACAAATAAACGCATAGAATTTTTGAAATCAGCCTACCAAAATTATATAAAATCAGTTTTCAAAATAAAAACATTTGTCAAACAGTTTAATTTTGTAAACCTGTGTTATCTTTAAATATGCGTACATGAAACTACTGATAGTCTGGGTCGATATATAGTTCATTTAATGATTGTTATATTTAATTTCATCCAAACATTTGGAAAAGGCAAATTATTTGACAATAACAAGGTTTATGCAGGGAGAACTGTTAACTTAGCTCTTACGGGAATCGATTCCTACAGAGAATATTCTATTGTTTTTGAAGGATGCTGCACCATATATTATGGCGAAGGCAGCTTTCAACTTGAAAATCTTTCACCCAAATTTAATTCACACAACTTACTTGGCGCACGGACAAAATCGTGTTGCAGAAGAAGTCAGAAACCATTTTCCCTTAGTAAATACTTTAATTAGTAGTGTTAAGAAAGTATTTTTAAAGGCCCCATTACGAGTTCAGTTTTACAAACAACATCTTCATCGGTGTTCCGCTTCCTCCTCAATCAGTAATCACACGATGGGAAACGTGGTTGGAGGCTGTTATTTTTCATGCAAATCATTATAAAAGAATAAAGACAATTATTATGGATCTTGATAGGGATGCATAATCTGCTATAGACGCCCAAAATGTGTATTCGAGTAAAGAAATACCTCAACAGTTGGCGTTTACTAAAGCCAATTAGTTTTATTTCAACTTCTATATTCCAGTTGGGAAAACAATTTATATCGCTTATCGAGTGCTTTGAAATAGTAAACAATTTTGAGAAGTCATGTTTTGATGTTAGAGGAGGAGTGGGACAGTTCGTGTATGAAAATTTTTTAATTGTAATTGGAAAAAATGAGGTTTTTAAAAAGCTAAAGGACATTGCTAAGATCTTGTGTGGTAATTCACTAGAAAATATTGAGTTGACAGTAGATGATATTTCTAATTTGGAATATGCTCCTATAACAAGCGTCGACGTAGAACGAACCTTTTCAATATATAGATATATGTTTTCAGACAAGCGTTACAATTTTTCTGTTGAAAACTTTGAGAAATATGTGATGAACTGTTTTCATAGTTAATTGTGTTGTAAAATATTCTAAATAAACTTGTAGTAAACAGAATAGAATATTTTTTTCTAAAGTATTCCATTTTCTAACATTCCTCGTATTTTTTACCTGTATATTTTTCATAGGGAAGTGCATATTTAGGCTAAAACATCTGCATATTTATGCGCATATCTTCAGTTTTTTTTTGCATATAATCCGGTCTTTATTGATGACTCATCGCCCACGGGCGTACTGCTTAGAATATGTATTTTCAAAAAGTTTTTAATTTTATTGATATCATTGAAAAACAAGTGGGTGGTGATCTATAAAATACGAAATACATTTTTATTTGTTCATTTTATAGTTCAAGTTGAGTAGAGGAGTATTAATATTAACTAGCAATACTTTCTCAAGGTTGTCTTCTGTAAAATTTGTTCTGAAATACATCCTAGTAGATAGAAGACATCCTTTCTACATCGCAAGTGGTTGTACTGGGTGGTCCAACCATAATGCACGATGTTAATTGTCACACCTTAACGTCAAGTTTTTTGCCAAACTTAATTTGACATTTCTTTGTTTCGGTGTTTGACAAATTCAATCATGGAGAGTTACATAATTGAGCAGCGCGTTAAGATTGTTGAAGCCTTTTACGGAAATGGGCGTTCAAATCAAAATGCATTTCGTGCACTTCGTGATTTTTTTGGTCAGCATAATCGACCAAATGTGTACACAATCGGGAGAATTGTGCGCAAATTTCAGCAAACCGGGTCTGTAGGAAATGTGAAAACACCTGTGCATGCTCGCCCAGTTGGTTCTGCGGAAAACATTGCTTTTGTTCGCGATAGTGTGGCAGAAGAGCCGTCAACCTCGACTCGTCGTCGTGCCCAACATTTGAACATCTCACGAACGTCACTGATGCGAATTTTGAATAAAGATTTGAATTTACACGCTTACAAGGTTCAATTGACTCAATAGCTGAAGCCTACTGACTATTTCAAACGTCGTCAATACGCCGAATGGTTGGTTGAACAGACAGAAGTTAATGGTGACTTTACAAAGAAAATTATCTTCAGCGACGAGGCACACTTTCACCTCAGTGGATTCGTTAACAAGCAGAATTGCCGCATTTGGGGAAATGAGAATCCACGAGTGATTGTTGAAAAGCCGATGCATCCACAAAGAGTGACTGTTTGGTGCGGTTTATGGGCTGGCGGCGTCATCGGGCCGTACTTCTTCGAAAATGAGGTCGGCCAAGCAGTTATCGTGAATGGTGTTCGCTATCGCGAGATAATAACGGACTTCTTGTGGCCAGAAATGGAGGATATGGACCTGGACGATATGTGGTTCCAACAGGATGGTTGCCACACAGCCAACGAAACAATGGCTCTTTTGCGCGAGAAATTCAATGGCCGTGTTATCTAACGTCGTGGCGATTTTAATTGGCCGTCACGATCATGTGATTTGACACCGTTGGACTTCTTTCTTTGGGGATATTTAGAAGAAAAAGTGTACGTCAATAAGCCAAGAACAATTCAAGAGCTAAAGGACGAGACAATTCGCCACATTAACGACATTGAACCTCAATTATGTCTCAGAGTCATTGAAAATATCGACCATCGGATAGAGGTATGCCACCGAAGCCGTGGCGAGCATTTGGCCGATATTTTGTTTCATACATAATTGTCATAGATCCTTCTATCATATTAAAAAATATTAAGATAATTCGCCGAAAACTTTTTGTTTTATTTACAATTAACATCGTGCTTTTGGTTGGACCACCTTTTAGGTACATGTCGGAAATATTCTTTTTTTTAGCGTATTTAGCAGTTAGATTTTGAGGCATTGTCCCCATACACAATTGCCCAAATGTTATTAAATCTGCATTTCTATTAAAAACTGGGACTAACTTTTGCCGAAGGCCACGTCCGAAGTCACACTTTTCAGATTATTAATAGCCACATCTAATGTGGTTAAAGAATCATTTAATTTGAGAATTTTATTGTCAAAATAAGTGATTAGTTTTGGCAAATTTCCTGAACAAAGTACATCTGATTTTTTAAATTTGGAATTTGTATTAGTTCCTTGCACTCAAAATTACTTCGAGCATCGTCATTTAAACATATAACAAAATTTTGTAAACTATCAAGATTCTCTGCATAAAAACTAGTAGCTTCCAACCACGTTTCCCATCTAGTTATTACTCGAGCGGAAGGTAGTCAGAAAGATGGAACTTTTGCCTTGTAAACAGCTACTTTCAATGGTGCTTTTTTGAAAACTTTTTTAAAAGCGGATATAAGTCTATCAACATCCAGAAAAGTGTCTGTTCGGGAAACTCGTGGTTTTTTGTCGCTCCTGTGTTGACTCACCTCGCACGGGTTGTAAGGCCGTATACGCACTAATTTTTTACTCTTCGGTGACAGTTTTTAATGAAATGCGGCACATCCAATATAACACCTTTATTTACATATTTACATTACTTCATACATAAAATTTGTTGTATAATGAAAGACGGTTGTCTTTTGATAACATATGAGACTGGTGTCTCTTGATATTAAATGTCGATTGCTGTCTTGAACGTTGTTCTTACGACTATTGTCTAGAACGTTGTTACGTTAAGACTCGCGACTGTTAATAATTAATATAGACTGTTGTCTTGAACATTGTTCTTACGACTGTTGTAAGAACGTTGTTCTGTGGCGATTTTCTATTTTTCTCTTTAATATTATCGCGCGCTGGGCTATTTAAAAACTTTTTTAAGCATTGTAGGCAAAATTTACCCTTCCCTCTAGTAACCTTGGAACAATTAACAAAATAGGCCACATGCGGCCAGATGAGGAACAAAAGGTCGGCAAAGTTACAAAGAACCGCCTTGATTGTAAATTGTGCCTACTAAACTAACAAACTTTGCAGATGGTTTTTGATTCTAACTGTATACATGGTACAGCACGTTCACTGATACAGTAATATAATTTGAAACGTATCTACAGAATGCGGCAATAAATAAGTACTGACATGAATAAAGGTTGACAAATATGTAATACGCGGTATCATAAATTTAGTGAAACGTTTGCATCTTAATACAATAAGAAAATATAATTATACAAAGGTTTTAATTTTGTTTCTGACTCTTAGATTTAAATACTATAATCTATGATTTCTTATAATTAATGTGTAATATTAAAATGAATAATACTTATTTTTAATATATAATACAAAATGAATAATATTTATATTTACTATATAATATACAAATTGGTTTCGTTTATAAGACGAAACAGTGTCTTTGATATATTCACAGATTTTGTGGAGAGCATGTGCTACAGAAGTAATATGCAGCATATTAGGATATGTTTCCTTCAATAGTCTGCCTGTTTTTAACATTATATGCAGCACTGTCACTGACAAATAAAAGTATTTTTTCTTTGTACCTGTCGTCCGAATGAAGCATTTGGTGCATATTCTCGTAAATTGTTTTAGCTACTGTTTCCGCATCAACTGTATTTATAACTTTTGTTACTACTATTACATATGCATTATATGGAATAGTTGGATGTAGTACACCTGCTTACAACATTTACTACACAGCGTCCTAATTTGCTTCGTCGGCATTTATTTATAAGCACGAATTTGAAAGATGGCTTCTAATGCGTTCTACTGCTTTCTTGTGGTACTTAGAAACATAATATTTGCGTAAGGTGGATTCATTAGGAACATTACGACCAGTATATTTTTTGAGAAATGTTTTGAAGGTGGGTTGTTACGTTTATTTAATGGAATATTTGCCGCCATTAAAGTTTTACAGAGGTCTCCGTTAAAATTGTCAGATTTCAACGGGTCTAATTTCTGTGTAAGTGTTTGCTATGTTAATTGACGTTTTACGTGCAATTTATTGGAATTTTTTAACGATATTTCACAGATTTTTAATAAATTTCGGAATCACTGGAGAAATCGCATCTGCAGACACTACGCTCTCATTATTAGACAAAACTTATACATTATCTTCACGTTAGCTGACATTATCTTCCTCATCAGTTTCACATTCATCCAACCAACGTAGCGCTGTCTCATCGAAATCAGGATCTGTGCTTTTTACAGATTTTCTCTGCGACATTCTCTAAACAAGAAAGCGATTTCGACAAAATATAACAATAATAAATGGATAAAGGGATACTGGAAAATCCCAACCAATCTTTTATTCACCTGCACAAACCGAAAAATGTCAAATGCTTGTTGTAAGATGTAGAACATAACGTCACATATGAATACCAAGATGCGAAATTCAGACAACCGCAAAGTAACAAAAATAATGAAAAACTTAATTTACATTGTGTGTAATTGTATACCCCAGTATCCTGTCCAGGGTTACGTGATGTGAGACATAAGCTATTCTGCAACTGTCAGTTAATCGGCAATAATGTGGAAGGGAAGCGACGTTAAAACAATCAGAACTTACAGTGAACGGAGTAAATACAGGTATCCCGTATCGTTATGTTCAAATTTTAGGAGTGTAAAGTAGACTTCATTGCAAGTAACAAATACCCAAAACTTGTATATCCATTTTTATTTGTTTCAAAGTTACAGATCTATGAATGTGGTTGTCAGATCATAAAAAAAAATGTAATCCTAAAGTCAATACAAACTGATTTTATTTAAAAAAAGTTAAACGATTCTATAACAGGCCTGTGATTGTTAACGTCGCATAATAAAATGCTATCCTAAAATAAATAAACACCTGCCGTAGTGCATACAGTAATTTCTTGAAGATTTACAAAAAAGATTACTGGAAATTGATTTATGATAAAGAAGGTTCTTACTTATTTCGTAAGTGCTGAACCATGAATATTATACAATAAACAAATGTTCAGATGTCTGTTAACATTGCATTTTATAATAAAGGATTACATTACGTTTCAGTTCATACAACAGCTTATTAGTGAGTGGACACGTCTTCTTTATTTAAAATGCCTTACCGATTTTCTTCTCAAGAGTATGCGGATATGCATTTTGTGTATGGCTACTATAACGGCAGTGCACGTCAAGCAGTTATTGAATACCGACATCGGCTTCCCGATAGGCACATTTCTCATTACAGAACGTTTCTAGAAGTAGACAGACAATTTTGGGAATGT
Source organism: Melolontha melolontha (assembly GCA_935421215.2). NCBI lineage: Eukaryota > Metazoa > Arthropoda > Insecta > Coleoptera > Scarabaeidae > Melolontha > Melolontha melolontha. The sequence continues at coordinate 227,406,760 of OW285236.1, read as the reverse complement.
GGACAGCGTGATTATTGTATTTTCCAGCAGACTTAGAGGAAGAAGCAGTAGCTATTGTTACAAGGGATCCAACTATCAGCGTACGTCGAATCGCCAGACAACTAGGAGTGCCACGAACGACAGTTTGGCGAATTTTAAAACGTGAGGGCTTATATCCATATCACTATCGCAGGGGACACGGTTTGCTTGAGGCAGACCACTATGCTCGTCTAGTTTATTCTACCTGGATATTAAGACGGTCACGGCTTCATTTTAATTTCTGCAGAACAGTCCTTTGGACAGATGAATCTACGTTCACGAGAAATGGTGTTACAAATCTGAGAAACCTGCACAGGTGGTCATCAGAAAATCCCAAAGCTATACGCCCATCTAAATTTCAAAATGAATTTTCTATTAACGTTTGGCGGCCATAATCGATGACTTGTTGATTGGTCCTGTCGGTCTTCCTGGGATGTTAAATGCGGACAATTAAATTCAATTTCTTATTAACTAACTGCCAGGTCTCTTAGAGGATGTCCCACTGAATGTTCAACGAGACATGTGGTTTCACATGGATTGGGCACCACCATATTTCGAAATTGCTGTCCGAAATTGGCTTAACGTCAATTATCCAAGATGGATTTGTAGAGGTGGTCCTGTTGCATGGCCACCCAGATCACCCGATCTTAATTCCCTTGACTTTTATATATGGGGGACATGGAAAATTTTGTCTACGCGCAAGTTTCTAACACAAGAGAAGAGTTGATGGTTCGTATTCACCTGGCTGCCGTGCAAATCCGACAAAACCAGTATGAAATTCGGATAAGTACTTCTTCTGTTGGCTTACGGGCACAAGCCTGCATTCAACAAGGAGGTGGACATTTCGAAAATATAATTAATTGAACTTTTTTAAATAAAATCAGTTTTTATTGACTTTAGGATTACATTTTTTTTCATTGTCTGACAATCACATTCATAGATCTGTAACTTTGAAACAAATAAAAATGGATATACAAGTTTTGCGTTCTTGTTACTTGAAATGAAGTCTACTTTACACTCCTAAAATTTGAACATAATGATACGGGACAGCTTGTATACACTTATAATTTACCGCTTTTTAATCTCATAAAACATTGGACTTTTCAAAATTATGTCGGAAGTTTGCCAGAAAAATTGTTAAACATATTTGGTTTAATATGTACCTTGTGATGTGTTGTTTCAGATCAAATTAACCGTGATGTAAATTTCGAAGAACAAAAAGAATGTTTGGAACGAAATTTCCAAACAAAATATTTGTTAATTTAGTAAAAATCTTGTTGTAAATTCAGCAATACAGCACTTATTCGGTTTTATATCGTAAAATCTGAGTGTTTTGTTAAACATTAACAAATATGCTTGTAAAACTGTGTCTGCAGAATACCCCTATGTACACGTTCGTAATGCAAGCCGTATATTTATACGTGTCTTGATTAATCAAGCTCGTAACAGTGCGAAAATTCAAAGCGCTAATAAAACTCGATACACAAAGGATCGCGAACAGAACGGTCCCTTGAATGGTACGCGCTCCACATCTGTATAAGTGTGTAAGTATAATCAAGTCTGCCCTAGCATCGCCCGGCTCTACTCAATCAATCATTCTTCCGCATCAAGATGTGCGACGAGATAATTATGATGTTCCGGTAATTAAGCACTCGCGAATAATTAACTGGAACGTCATCGATATATCAACTACTTAATGTCGGTTAGTAGTGGTAGTAGTACCAGTACCAGTTTCGACAGCGCTGGAATGACGTACAAGGGGCACCTAAAGAAGGAGGAGAAGTTGTGTAATTTAGATTTATAAACTCTCACCCCATGTTCTCGATGAGAAGAGCAGATGCGAATGGAGAGTGTTGGTAAACTCCTCATGGAAATCTACAGATGAAGAGAAAGTGCCTATCCTACCCAAGAGAGCGAGAAGGAGGGCTTGTGTGCGGTTCCTAACTCCCGAATCGTCTTATGTCGGATTATGATCCTTTAACCGGCAATCCATAATTCCCGTCAACTAGAAACTTTCAATTCATTCACGTAACCAGACATGCGATGCTTCTTATCCTCGAAACTTCGACGAGTTACGCCCATCCTGCATTATTTCCCCGAATTATTCATATAATTTTCTGAACGAAGATTAGTATTTGCATTGTAAAGAGCATTAAGAATTCGAGGTACTTAGGGATGTGGAAATGTTGAATCAGTATTTTTATAAAATGCAGTTAGTGCATTATTCAAAGTTTCAGAAATTTCTTTTGTTTTAAGAACAATAGAACGTACAATAATATTAAATAGGTGACTGGATTTAATAATAATCTCGTCGGGAGCTTTCACTGATAATTAGGGACCAGAGACGGGAGGCTGGTGACTCATCGCCCACTGGCGTATCATTGAAAATTTGTATTTTTAAAGAGTTTTTAATTTTATTTATATAATTGGAGAACAAACGGATGGTGATCTATAAAATACGAAATACATTTTTATTTGTTCATTTTGTAGTTCAAGTTGAGTAAAGGAGTATTAACATTAAATAGCAATTTCCCAAGGTTCTCTTCTGTAAGATTTGTTCTCTTTCAAAGAAATACATCTTTCAAAACTAATTAGCATGTCGATGCGAGAGTTCACATCAAGCTTTGCTACAAAATAATACAAATCTGTATCTGTATTAATGGACGCACAGCACGTATTTACCAGCGTTTGCTTCAACCACCAGACGCATGAGTTTCTTTCTAACGACTTCATCAATGGAGGATTTACGAAGACAAACGACTGTAGTACACCTCGCGGTCATGTAGCAAATGTTGTTCTAGCAGATGGCACCAGATAACCTCGTGACATCTGATCGACAAAACCGACTACGCCGATGAAAGTGATTTCTTCTCGAATAGCTACGCTAATACTTACAGGAAAAGAAAAAATACGCATATTACTGTGAGTCCATCAATTAGTCGCCAGGTGGCATAATATACCAAAAACAAATTAGTATATCGATGCGAGAGCTCACATCAAGCTTTGCTACAAAATAATACAAATCTGTATAAAAACAAATCTCTATCTGTATACATGGACACACAGTACGTATTTACCAGCGTTTGCTGGCGACGAGTTAATGGACTAACAGTAATATGCTTATTTTTTCTTTACCTGTAATAGCCTAGCTATTCCAGACGAAATTACTTTCATCGGCGTAGTCGGTTTTGCCCATCAGATGTCACGAGGTTATCTGGTGTCATATGATAGAACAAAATTTAAATACATTACAATTTCGTAAATAGAAAATGTCATTTCGCAACTGATTATAGGTGCATAATAGATTTATTCTTTTATTTCAGCGTATCTAGCAGTTAGATTTTGAAGCATTGTTCCCATACACATTGCCGCAATGTTACTAAATCTGGATTTCTATTAAAAACTGCGTCCAACTTTTGCCGAAGGCCACATCCGAAGTCACTTGGAGTATTTTAAAATTATTAAAACCTATATCTAATGTGGTTATCCATCAATTAATATGAGATTTTGATTTCCAAAATAAGTGATTAGTTTTGGCAAATTTCCAAAATGTTCCTTAAGAAATTTTTTTTTTAATTTGGAATTTGTATTGGTTCCTTGCTCTCAGAAATACTTCGAGCATTGTCATTTAAACATGTAACGAAATTTTGAAAACTATCGAAATTTTCTGCATAAAAACTAGTAGCTTCCAACCATATTCCCCATCTAGTTATTACTGGAGAGGAAGGCATTGACAAAGATGGAAGTCATTCACTGTAGAGAGCTACTCTCGATGGTATTTTCTGAAAACTTTTTTAAAAGCGGATACAAGTCTATCAACTTTCAGAAAAGTGTCTCTGATATATTCATAGGTTTTGTGAAGAGCATGCTGCTACACAAGTAATGTGAAGCATATTAGGACATGTTTCCTCCAATAGTCTGCCTGTTTTTAATATATATGCAGCACAGTCACTGACAAATAAAAGTATTTTTTCTTTGTACCGTACGAATGAAGCATTTGGTGCATATTCTCTCATTTGGAATCTAATATTTATCCAGATCACCCAAGTTGTCGCCAAAATGTACCATATAACTCATTTTCACATCGTACGCCGTACGATAAAAGAACTCACAGGTGCAGCCCAAATAATATGTAACTTAGAAGGAACTTCGCCGCCCGGCATACTTCAATACAATAATGTTAAAGTAATTCCCCAAAGGGCCAACAGGGAAATCACCCGATCACCTCATATGGTATATCATAATATTGTTGCGAGGGATTCCCTGTCGGAGATTTCCTGTCCTAAAGTATAAATACGCTTATTAGGATTTACTCTTTTCATATATTATTCTACCAGCGACAAGGTTACGCAGGTTAGGTCAACTTAGGTCATTTAAATTTAAAAGTAAATTATCCGAGAAAGTTATTTTAAATGGCGGGAGATTTTGTTCAACATAAAAAAAACAGTGGTACGTAGTCAGCGTGGAGTTATTTCTTAGTTGCGAAAGACGGGAATAGTGCTAAATGTAAGCGATGCCCTGCCATTCTCAAGACTTTGGGTGGATCGACTAAGGGATTACATACACATTTGTCATCAAAACATAACATTAAGATTTTAGGTGACGTTAATCGTTTAACAGCTTCAAGAAGTCAAAATTCTGAAAATCTGAACACAGCAGTGCCGCTAGCTCAACGAAAGTTAGTAAATTATTTTACTAAAAGTGCCGACGATAGCCTGGATGATGTTTTGGAAAGAATGATTGCATTAGATGGATTTCCATTCAATGAATTCATAACTTCAGACGATTTGAGAAAATTGCTCTCAGCGAAATACACAGATTTACCAAAATCAGCCGTCACAATGCGAAAACGTGTTATGAATTACAGTGAAAAAATCAGAAAGCAAGTAACTGCAAAATTAAAACATTTATAAAGTGCATGTGAAAGATTCTGTCTCTATATTTCGATGAGTGGACATTAACGTCCAATAAACGATACATGGCTGTCAACGTTCAATCATACAAAAAAATTTGGCTATTCATTGTCTTCGTGTATTGAAAGAGCGTCTAAGTAAATTTGATATTTCCCTGGAAACTGATATCGTGGCTGCTGTAACCGATGGACCGAACGTTATGATAAAGGTGGGACAGCTTGTTTACACTGAACAACAACTGTGTCTCGCACATGGTATCAATTTGGCCGTCTGTGATGTGCTTTATAAAATAAAGAATTATTTTCAAGACAGGCAAGACAGCCTTACCTCAGACTCAGATGATACTATAAATGAACCAGCTGTGACTGCTGATTATATGAACGACAGCGATGATGATAACAATTTAGAAGACTTAGACTGTCCAGAATCAGGTTTAATCTTAATGTCACAAAATGAACTTGCGCGAGAACACATACCAGAGTTAACAAAAGATGAAAACATTAATGAGCTGATAAAGAAAATTCCCAAAGTTATAGTGTATTTCAAAAGATCACCATTGAAAAATGAAACAGTACTTCAAATATATGTGGAGATTGAACATTAAAAAACTGTCACTTCTTTTGGACTTTAAAACCAGGTGTAATAGTCTTTTAACCACGCTGGAACGATTTTCTCTTTTAAAAAACTGCATTCAAAAAGTTCTTATAGATCTCAATCATCCAATCCGTTTGGAAGATGCTGATTCTGACTTGGTAAAAGTAATCTGTCGACGAGATGCTAATTTATGCACAGCTGATGCCGCTTTGAAATTTCTTATAAAACAATTGTCTAGCAAAAGCTCAGCACTCACCAATAAAATGAAAACATCCTTAGTGGAACGTGTAAAGCAAAGACGAAATAATGATTTAACTGATGTGTTGAATTATTTACAAAATCCACGAAAAGATGATGAAAATCAGTTATTATCAGATTTGGAATGGCTTGACTAATTTCCAGTTCCTACACAGGCTTTAGTGAGGGCGCAAATAAAGAGTATTGTTAAAAGAGCAAATAGTCAAGATGACACGGAAGGGGAAGAAAGGTCAGGATCACAAACAGATGATGAGCCAAGGTAACAAACGTACCAACCCCAATTGACACTAAAGGAAAAGTTACAACTATAAATTAATAAGAGCATGGAATCCCCAGATACTGAAGAACAAAATGAATCGGGGTTGGTAAATAGTATTAGACGCGAAATGAGCCTGTTCGAAAATGGAGGAGTTCGTGGATATCACTTAGAATTCGCATATAAATATCTATTGTCTATTCCTCAAACTAGTGTAGAACCTGAGCGAGCGTTTTCATCTGCTGCTTATGTTGGCAATAAACTACGAAGCAGGCTTGGGAGGCAAACATTGGATGCTTTGATGTTTCTGCGATTGTATTTTCGAAATTCTAAATAGTTTTTTGTTTTGTCTTTTTTGTTCCTTATTTTATTATATTGTGTATTGTGTTGTGCAACAATATTAATAAATAATTTTTAAGAGATTACTTAAGTTTTTTTTTTTCATTTGAGCTCAATTAGAAACTACATAGTCTAATTCCGGGATTACGCTTCAAAAATCCAGTAATCCCGGGATTGAAAAACATGCTCGGGATTGTATTCTCTATTTATAATTCTTTGATAAAGGTAATACTTATCGAAACATGTAAGAGCTTATTTTAAGTATATATATATATATTAATGTAAAACGGACATTCAATCGCCGAATATATAAATCAACTATATATATATATATAAAACTATATACATATATAGTGGGGCTCCTATAGCCTGCGCCGTATCTAACACTTCGACCGCCATGCGTCTCTATTTTCCCAGCCGTAACCTTCCATGGCTCTCTCTCTAATGTTTTAGTCTATCCTTTCATTACAAGTTATTACAGTTCTTCTTTCGTTTTGTGGTGTATACTGGAATGCCTTCTATGGCCATCAATTCTCCTCCATTATAATTACTAGAGAACGGATGCAATTTCCATAAAACGCAATCGGCAATTGGAATGGTGTATAACGTCGCACAGTACATCCCGGCGTAATTCAATGAAGTATTTGTTTGACTTACTCTGCCACCTCGTCTCGCACGATAACAATGGACATCTCATCTATTGTATTCGGAGAATATAGTGTTTTTTAAAGTGTTTTCATGAGCGTAGATAGAAGCGGGGTTTTTATAATGTATTTTATTTATTAGTTTATATTTCGTAAGATAAATAAAGTGCTGTGAGTTAGTTTCTTGTTTTCATAGTTTGAACTGTTAATTACATTGTCATTTTTGTGATAGATCCTGTTTAATATCGTTTGATTGAATCTATTTCTACAAATTATTTCGACGTAAGTGTGCATTGAATTTGGTTCAGTTTCAATAACTTACGCACACATTTTTAGTTTTTATTTATTTAGATCTAGAGCATTGTTTAAGTTACTTTTTCAGACATGATATGAAAGAATGTCGAGAACGGCACTGTAAAACAATGGCGAGTTGGATTGACGGTCATACTGATTGTATGTCCATTGTCAGTGATTCCGAAATTTATTACAAAATCCGTAAAATATCGTCAAAAATTCGTAACTTAGGATCGCAAACACATCTGAACTCTGTAAAACTTTTATGGCGGCTAATATTCCATTAAATAAACTTAGCAATCCCACTTTAAAAATATTTCTGAAAAAATATACTGGTCGAAATGTTCCTGATGAATCAACTTTACCCAAATATTATGTTTCTAGGTGCTATACGAGAACAGTAGAACGCATTAGAAGCCATCTTTTAAATCAATACATATGGATAAGCGCCGACGAAACGGTGGATATGTTAGGACGCTGTGTGGTAAATGTTGTAGCTGGTGTACTACATCCAACTATTCCCTATAACTCATATGTAATAGCAACAAGTGTTATAAATAGAGTTGACGTGGAAACAGTTGCTGAAACCATTAAGGAGAATATGCAAAAATGCTTCATTCGGACGCCACGTACAAAAAAAAAATATTTTTATTTGTCAGTGATAGTGCTGCGTATATGTTAAAAACAGGCAGACTATTGAAGAAAACATATCCTAATATGCTGCATATTACTTGTGTAGCACATGCTCTCCACAGAATCTGTGAATATATCAGAGACACTTTTCCGGAAGTTGATAGACTTGTATCAGCTTTTAAAAAAGTTTTCAGAAAAGCACCATTGAGAGTAGCTCTTTTCAGGGAAAAATTTCCATCTCTGTCACTGCCTCCCACTCCAGTAATAACTAGATGGGGAACATGGCTGTAAGCTACTAGTTATTATGCTGAGAATTTCGATAGTCTAAAACATTTCGTAACACTGCTAAAGGAGGTTGCTAGAAGTATTGGTGAGTGCAAGGAGCTCACACAAATCCCAAATTTAAAAAATCAGTTGTACTTTCTTCACGAACACTTTGGAAAATTGCCAAAACTAATCACTTATTTTGAAAATCGAAATCTCAAATTAAATGAGGGATTAACCACATTAGATGTGGCTGTTAATAATTTGAACAGTATTCCAAGTGACTTCGGATGTGGCCTTCGGCAAAAGTTTGAAGCAATTCTTAATAGAAATCCAGATTTAATTACATTGCAGCAATTATGTATGGAGACAATTCCACAAAATATAACGGCTAAATATGAAGAAATTTCCAGTATGCACCTATAACCAGTTGCGATGTAGTAAGGACGTTTTCTATTTATAAGGATGTACTTAATCAAAGAGAACAACATTGACAGAAGAAAACCTTGAGAAACTATTGCTAGTCAATATTAATACTCCTTTACTCAACTTGAACGACAAAATGAACAAATAAAAATGTTCCAATTATAGAAATAAAATTAAAAACTTTAAAAATACAACTTTTCAACAAATACATATGTATTTCGTAATTTTATAGATCACCACCCGTTTGTTTTCCAATTATATAAATAAAATTAATTAGTAAATATGTATTTCGTAATTTTAGATAGATAGATCACCACCCGTATGTTTTCCAATTATATAAATACAATTAAAAACTTTATAAATACAACTTTTCAACAAATAAATATGTATTTCGTAATTTTATAGATCACCACCCGTTCGTTTTCCAATTATATAAATAAATTTAAATATTTTAGAAATACAGGCTTTCGCCAGTACTGCACTGGGCTTTGCGTCATGTGGTAAGCGTGTCCGTTCTCTAATAATTACATATCCGTACCTGAGTAATTTTCTACTTTCCATTCCGTCGGTGATTGAATATATTCTTCTTGTTTGTCTTCTTATTTCTTTATTTGGTATTCGTTTGTTTTTTGATATTCGACACGATCTCCTTAGAAAGTCAATTTCCACAGTTTCTATCGCCTTTTAATATTTTTTCTTTTTTGGACGGTTACTAACATTCTGAGCCATTAGATAAAACTAGTTCAACAATAACTCAGTATATCATTATTTTAATTGTTAACTTAATCTTATTTCACCTTAATAAAGAATTCAGAATACGGGTACATTTCTTGGCTTGTTGTATGCAGTCTTGCATCACCTTTTTTGAAGTTCCTTCCTCCGACAAAATACTTTCTAAATACTTATGTTCCATACATTTCTCTTCGCTTCCGCAGTTTTGGATCTTCTTGCGTTTTCTTTACTTTTATTGACTTAGTTTTTTTCATATCTATATAAAAATCCCCACTTCTTGTATTCTCCTTGAAGTTTTCTAAACATCTTTTCCGTCACAAACTTGATCGTCAGCAAATAAAAGGATTGTTAAGGATTGGTCTTCTATCTGAATTCCTGCAGTTTTTCTTCTCGAATTATCTAGCACTTGTTTAATTTATATTTTTAACAGGGTTCGATTTTAATTCAGAACTGGAATTCCAGTATTCTCGTAGCCGCGGAGATTCACCATTTCCTACATTATTTATTCAATATTACTTTCATATCAAGACGTAATCTACATTTAACTTATATAAAGAAAAGAAAAAAATAATTTTGAATTAAATAATACCCCTCAAATCTATGAAATATAGATTTTTTATCTTACCTGAATACATCTTAAAATAATATTTTCCCTTACTATCGAGTTGTCAAATCAGTGACGTGTTAGGACGTTAATTAATTTTCGCAATGTATTATAGTGCGAGGGGAATCCTCAAATTAGCGCGAATCAAATTATTTGAAAAGCTCGGTTGCAACCGTCGAGCGAACCCAATAAGTACAATTAAGTTTTACTTCGCTACGAGGTGCATTAAAAGTAACGATTCACCGAACTTCGCCTAGGAGTTCGTCGAAGTCAATAATGAAGTTATTCCTTCCTGATTAGAGAAAGGAAATGTTGGGTCTTTAATTATTTTTGCTGCCGTCACTGCTGCTGTGGTCTTCAATTAGGTATACCTGGTCTTTGCATTGACTTGCTTAACTTCCCTTTTAGTAGAAAGTGCAGACGGATTTTTATATTTTATTATATTTGAAGACGTTAAATGTATGTAAAATACAAATGTTCTATTTACAGACAGTTCTCACAATTTTGAATTATCTTTATTTAAGAAAAATTCACATTAATATGAAGTTTGCCTTCGGAAATTGACGAAATATCTATTTTTCCTATACAGCAAAAGTATGAATAAAGTTTAAAAGCAAAAAAAAATAACAAATTTTTTTTTTTTTTAAATTAATTATATTATATACAGGGTGCTGTTAAATTAGAAACTAGTATCTACATACAGGGTGAGATTCACTCCCTAAACCTTGCATATATGTTTTATAATTAAAAATAAGACAAAAATGAAGAATACTAAAATCCCAAATGCCGAGCCGTTTTCTGGTAAAATTGAAATAAAAAATTATCGAACGATTCGATAATGGCAGTATAGATAAAACCACGCGCAAGCGGAATTCGTATTTATAGAAAGTAAATTTGTCCCCAGGGACTGTAAGTACTATCTTCGAGCCCCCCCCCCCCCCGCCCCCACCACTCTACTCAACGACGAACCAACGCTGCACGAGCTAGTGTCGATCTCGTTGATCCGAGTCGCCATGGATTTACTTGACTTTGACGTTATTATGTGTAATTTAACTTGTATCATTTATTGAATACTGAAAGCTTCGAAAATATTTTTAAATTCAAAATGGCAGGGTATACTAGCACAGAATGCGTTGATATGAAAAAGTTTCAGGTGCTTATTATGATAACCTCCATGCTCCCGAACGTTTGTATAGAGAACGATTTCCGAACCGCCGTAATCTCGATCATAAAACAATCTAAAATGTCGAGATACGAATGTGGAAACAGGGCAAATTGCTCCAAAACGTTCTTTGTATGTACCTCGAAAACTTACGTGGCAGCAGGAAAAGCAGTTATAGCAGAATAGTGAGAAAAATCCTATCACCACTACACGTTCGTTGTTAAGAAATATTTGGTACACCCGATCCTGTTCATAGATGGCTTCGAAAATACAACATGTATCTATACCTGCTACAGCCTGCTCAAATGCTGCATCCCGGAGCAGTTTACTCTCAATAGGTCATCAGAGTAAATTTTTGCAAATGGTCGTTACACCAAATTCAGAGCAATCCGGACTTTCTCCATATTATTTTGTTTTCCGATAAAGCCATTGCAACCAACGAAGAGTTTGTCCTTCATTATTGGCACTATGAGAGTTGATGCTGTGCGTCAGTAGAGTATCTCAGCCGATTCTAACACCTCCTCATTGACCTTGATCGCATGTATATCGGCGATCAAGGTCAATGAGGAGGTATTAGAATCGTCTGAGGATCACCGACCTTATACAGGCTGAGGTGGAATATGAGGCGAAGGTTAAATAGAAGGTTCCAGAATCAAATTGGTGATCTAGATCGATAAAAATAACATTTTGCCTGCTCGCGAACGTCCGCGACTGGGCAATCGCTGCACAATGCCTGTATCGCCGATTGTATCATTGTATCCGTCACCTGGCAAGCAATGGTTTCCATGTCGGTGGCAAACGTTCTGCATCGTCTTGTTTGTTCATGCTTTCAGATCTTTTGTTGATTTCTATCACAGTACTGGGCCGATCAGTGGAAGCCGCTTAACATTAAGTGCCTACACGAACCGTCACCGAAATATCGTGCCTGCTCGGAACGACGAACCGTCGAATGTCCCACTATGAAACAGAGAAGGGAGGGAGCGATTGTACATAATAGGGCATGCACTCGATCGCAGCACACCTGCGCCAACCTGCTCCAGATGAAGACGAATTTGATTTCGTTGAAATGCCGAGATAGTAGTTCTTCCCAGAGCAAAATCGACACGCGGAATTATACTCGAGAAACCACTTCGACATTATACAACCACGAGAACATTAGAAGACATATATATATATATATATATGTATATATATATATATATATATATATATGTATATATATATATATATATATATATATATATATATATATATATATATATCGGGTTACAACATTTTACGTCTTCCGATTCCTAATCGCCATTCCCCTCTGTTCATCCATAGGCCCTCCTCCAGATCCGTCTCTCGAATTTCTTTATCCACTCCGTCTCTCCAGCTTCTGCGCGGTCTTCCTCGTTTTCGGTTTCCTTAGGGGTTCCAGTTTAGCACTTTCTTTGGGATTCTGTGTTCTGGCATTCTTTGGACGTGCCCATACCATATTAGCTGTTTGGTTATAATGTCATCTATAATGTCATGTTGTATTCCCATTTCTTGTCTAATGGTTTCATTTGGGACTCTATCTCTCCGGGATTTACCTGCCGCTCTTCTCCAGAAGTCCATTTCTGTGGCTTTTATCATTCTTTTTGTTTTTTCTTTTATCGGCCACACCTCCGAGCTATATGTTAATATACTTTTCACGATGGAGTTGTAAATCCTTTTTTTCTTTTCTTTTGTAATGGTCTTGTCCCACAGAATATTGTTCAGCATGGAAGTAGCTCTTCTTCCCTGTATATTTCTGTCTGATATTGCCTCATCTAGTGTCCCATCCTTGGGGATATATATGTCTTCTATGATATATATATATATATATATATATATATATATAAATATAATAACTTCGTGACCTTGGTATGATATGGTAAACCTAGGTTTACTATATATATATATATATATATCATTTGATAAATCTTGTAATTTCGGCTTATATTAAATATTTAAATTAGAATGTTATTTCGCCAAGTAATGTGAATTGTAAACATTGCTGTCTAGAGATACAGCGGTAATTATTCGAAATTTTCACTGAAAAAATTTCGTCCTTAAGTGGGACTCGAACACACGTCCACTGGTTCTCCGGACCACGGCTCTAATTTCTTAGCTACGAAGGATATGGTTTCGAGTTTGTTAGAAATGCCTTAAGTTACTTTTTAAGGAACAGATAGTAATATTCTGTCGTACGTTGGAATTTGCTCAATTTTCATCCTTAGCAATTTAATAATATAAAGAAATCTATTTCTTAGCAATTCATTTGAAAATATCATTTGATAAATCTTGAAATTTCGGCTTATATTAGATATTTAAATTAGAATGTTATTACGTGAATGAGAATTGTAAATATTGCTATCTATAATTACGACGCTAATTATGCGAAATTTAGTAAATATGTTACAAATGAGACAGACATGCAATATACATATCTGTAACTGTACACATGGACAATACACTTCGTATTTTCATCATTTACTTCTGCTTAAGACACGTGCTTCTGCCATCTATAGGCGTCATCAGTCAAGCTAGTGAAGCAATGTAATATAAATGATACAAATCTTTTTAAGAACAGATTTGTATCTGTATATACATTTACGCTGAAATCGCCTACAAGATATAGCAAATTTCGTCCTATAAGGTGGCACTATTTAATAAGTGGCACCTGACGGATGAAAGAGAGTATGCCGAAAAAGGCGACCTTTCGCTTGACCAGCTATGCTGGTACATAAACGAAAAAATACGTATAAGTGTAGTCCATTAACACGAGCCAGATGGCGGTAGATATACAAAAAGGTTTAAGTATATCAATACGTTATGCACGTATTACGCATTTGTTACAAATGAAACAGACATGCAATATACATATCTGTAACTGTACACATGGACAATACACCTCGTATTTTCAGCATTTACTTCTGCTTAAAACACGTGTTTCCGCCATCTATAGGCGTCATCAGTCAAGCTAGTGAAGAAATGTAATACAAATGATACAAATCTTTTTAAGAACAGATTTGTATCTGTATATACATTTACGCTGAAATCGCCTACAAGATATAGCAAATTTCGTTCAAGCTGGTCAAGTGAAAGGTCGCCTTTTTCGGCATAGTCTCCTTCGTCCGTCAGATGTCACTTATTAAATAGTGCCACCTTATAGGACGAAATTTGCTATATCTTGTAGGCGATTTCAGCGTAAATGTATATACAGGTACAAATCTGTTCTTAAAAAGATTTGTATGATTTGTATTACATTGCTTCACTAGCTTGACTGATGACGCCTATAGATGACAGAAACGCGTGTCTTAAGCAGAAGTAAATGCTGAAAATACGAGGTGTATTGTCCATGTGTACAGTTACAGATATGTATATTGCATGTCTGTTTCATTTGTAACAAATGCGTAATACGTGCATAACGTATTGATATACTTAAACCTTTTTGTATAGTAAATATGGTTAATTCTCTTGTGTTCTATTGTTGTTAACTCGTTGGATATTATTATTTATTACCTATTTACTCCGCTTGATGTTTGTTTCAGCGACAACTCTTCCCTACTACAATACTACAAGGTGTGTATAAATTTGTGCACCCACTACACGTGGCGACATTCTTGGTCAAATTTTGAGTCCAAAATCCTAATACGAAAATGTTGTACCATGCTCCATATCTTTGCACGAGGTTCCTAAAGTTCGAACTTTCAGTCTTGAAATAAGCATTATTACTCGATATTTGTTGACAGAAAGAGCTACAATTTAGAAGAAAGAAGAATTGTTGTTATTATCCTTTCGTTAAAGTTTTCTTTTTGATTTTAAAGTTTGTTTTTAATATTTATTTATTAACTTATTTTGACGAAAAACACATCTGACAACGTTGTAAAACAATAAGTAGGCAGCCTAATGTCGTTCTAGTCAAATATTACTACTGTCAAATTTTGACACTTATGTAATCTACCTATTTCATTCGACTTGCTTATTTTTCGTGTTTATTTGTATAATTTTGTTTAGTTTTCTGATGGATTTCAATTCGAACAATTATGTAGGTAATAATTACATTGATTTCTATCAAGAAGATGTACAAAAATTAGTCAATATTATCAAAAATTTTTAAAACTTTGTAATATTTTCGTAATAAATATGTAATCTAAGAAACCAATTTTATTTCGTTTGTTTCTTTTTTAAATTTAAAGTGTATGGTTCATATGACGACATGTAAATAAGTTCCGAAGATTATAACTAGCACATGCGTGTTCAATGTTGCCAAATGTATGTTTCTTTCAAATTCATTCTGAAGACAAAGGAAGCCTGATACATCGTTTTAGGATTAGCACTTTTAACTCAAAATTTGACCAAGAATGTCGCCACGTGTAGTGGGTCCGCCAATTTATACACACCTTGTATATATATATATATATATATAGTAAACCTAATCAGTAGGCGATTATTATTATATATATATATATATATATACATATATGCTATGAAAAATGTGTGAAACCCACATCCACCTGGAATGTGCAGATACCGATACTTCATAGTTTTTACTAATCTTCAGTACACATTATTCGGGAATAGATATGACTTTCATTTCTATACTGCATGTATATATACAAATGATGAAAAACGCGATGTTAATGAGAATTAATAACTATTAAATTCCCACATTACAAGCAATTTCCGCTATAATTTGTTGTATTAATAATGACAAAATCACATTTGCCTAAGAATGCAGTAATATAAAATATAAATGACAGTATATTAATATACTGTCATTTATATTTTATATTCCTTGAAAAAGGCATCATTTGCCGAAACATGTAGGACTGTTTTAAATATATATATTTTGAAGTAAAACCTGACCTTAAATTGCCAACAAATTGAATTTACTATATATATATATATATATATACATATACATATATATATATATATATATATATATATATATATAGATATATATTGCTACCTCTCAGATACCGCGTAGGCAGCAAACCCCAGTGGGAATTAGGACGGATCCTAATTCCGCCCCTGGTTTCAAAAGGCCCCTCGAAAAGTCTCACCGACTAGCTCAGACAGTACAAAGTACGCGGATGCGTCGTGGGTCTCACAACGTATCGATGTAAGGGCGGGCACCACTACGTTATGTCTGGCAAGACTTGGCCAACATAGAACACCCACGGCCTGAAGGGCGCTAAACAATGAGGTGTTCGGCAACTCTACGAAACTAAATAAAACACAAACACTTCTGCCTGACAGGGTCCTAAGGTAATCAAACAACAAGAATTTCTAATAACAAACCCAACGATTTATTGCACAGCAAGAATTTCTATAAATCAGTACAGAAAAAAAAAACATTGACTAGTTCCCAACGACAGACTTACATAGGTTAGAGAATGAACATAGTAATCAAGATTATAAAATAAGTCGAAACAGGTTTAAAGAAAAAGTTACATTAGCACTAAATAAAAAAAAAACTGTTCACAGCGGCAATGACGTCACCCTGCGAAAGGTATCAAACAAGATTGACAAAAACCAAATCGATACAAGTGACAAAACTATCTAGTTCCAATACCCCTCAGTGGATAGGCCACCGGGTATATCAATACAGTAAATTAATAGAAATTTTACAATTACCTAAGCGGTAACAGATTGGAAGAGCAGCAAATGCTCCAAAGGTAAAGTTACTAAATGCAACCATAACACAAGTACAAAAGTTAATAATGATTGCTCCCCGTATACAACATTGAGTTTAAAAACAAAGGTGCAAAATTACAAAATTACGTCAAATTACAATATGCTAGCAAAATAGAACGCCTGTTCAGAATTCTAACTTGGCTCTGTACAAGAACTGTTATAAAAATTAATTGACTCTATAATAAATTCGTGACGTAACCTCAGAGTTTTGATTTACAAGTTTCTGTGCTGAGGGCGCAGAAACCGGTAATTTTGAATTAAAATAGGGGTTTACTGGTGAAGCCAGATAACCACAAAAAGTACACAAAATAATATGATCTAAATTACAGAACAGAATAAATAGTGACAGACCTCTCGGAATCTAAGGTAAGGTGAAGCCCTTACTATTTCGGAAGTCTCTAAATTTATGTAGTCCCACACGGGAGTACTTGAAAGTTTGTAAAGCATAAAATAAAACAAAATCTAAACTAGAAAAGTAATATCACTTAAACGTACGGGTTCCTCAATGTAGGCCCCAAATTAGAGAAACTTATTATGAGTATAAAACTTAGCTGCCTATCCCCAGGGGGATGCAAAGTCCTCCACAGGATCTTCTTCGTAAGAAACGGTAGCACGTTCTCCCTGGTTACAGCCCTGACAGTAAGAACTTAACAGCATCAGTATGGCCTCGCCAGAAATGACTCAGGACGTAGAGTTCGGGTTACCAAAAATTCGAAGAATATAAATCAAAGATTCATCTTCACACCATAGCCATCTTTCCTTCTCGGATAATTATATTAAAAAAATTATCGGCAAGACAAAAGCAGGAAATTGGAATTTTCCCCTTTTAATCGCAGAAATCCTAAGACGGAAAATCGCAATAAGTAAAGTTTCAGTAAATTCAAATAAAACTGACCGCAAATATAGTTCCGTTTCAGAGAAACACAAAAGCAAGCGCTAAGAAGACTTAAGATGGAATGATCGAGTCGCACGTGCTTAATGCAAAATGGCCGGCAAAAGTGAAACTACAAAATTCGGAATAACAAAAGAAGCGATATAATTTCCAAAACCCAGCTCAAAATTTAGAGGGGTGCTTACTGAGGTTATCACACTAAAAATACTGAAGATAAAAGCAATAAAACAGGGAAAATAAAATGTTTAGAAATTAAAAGAAAAGAAACCTGTTAATCGGAAAATTAACGTAAGAGACGAATAGAGGGCGCCTCCCACATAAGGATTAATTAGACACAAAACGCACTTAAACAACGTAAAATCTAATTAATAGAAACCCAAAATTAGAGTACAAATTACGAGAGGTTTTAAGACGGTCAGCACACCATTTTAAGCACCAAAACAAAGTACGTAAAGCATGCCTTCCTCGGAGCTTCGCGATAGTAATAATAGATGGCGTAGACTAAATATAGTTAATAATAATTTGGATGAAGGACGGACTCAATCAAGATAGATGAACATGAAATATTTAACTGGAGGGCTTAATGTTTCGAAGAGCTTAAACGATGTGATAATTAACTAGCTAATAAGGTAAAATAGAGTGAGTCGAACATAATGCAAAATAATGTTCCAAGCAGTCTAGAAGGTCTTAGAAATGAGGTAAATGGATAAATTAAATGCCAACAACATGCAGAATGATTTTCTACATGTAACAATATATATATATATATATATATATATATATATATATATATATATATATAGATATATAGATATATATATATATAGATATATATATATATATATATATATATATATATATATATATATATATATATATATAATATTTTCGTGACCTTGGTATGATATGGTAAATTCAATCAGTTGGCGATTTAAGGTCTGGCTTTACTTTAAAGTATATATATTTAAAACAACCCTACATGTTTCGACAATGATGCCTTTATCAAGGATATAAAATGTAAATATTTATATTTTATATCCTTGATAAAAGCATTGATGGATTTCAATTCGAACAATTATGTAGGTAATAATTACATTGATTTCTATCAAGAAGATGTACAAAAATTAGTCAATATTACCAAAAATTTTTAAAACTTTGTAATATTTTCGAAATAAATATGTAATCTAAGAAACCAATTTTATTTCGTTTGTTTCTTTTTTAAATTTAAAATGTAAGGTTCATATGACGACGTGTAAAAAAGTTCCGAAGATTATAACTAGCACATGCGTGTTCAATGTTGCCAAATGTATGTTTCTTTCAAATTCATTCTGAAGACAAAGGAAGCCTGATACATCGTTTTAGGATTAGGACTTTTAACTCAAAATTTGACCAAGAATGTCGCCAAGTGTAGTGGGTCCGCCAATTTATACACACCTTGTATATATATATGTATATATATATATATATATATAAATATATGCTATGAAAAATGTGTGAAACCCACATTCACCTGGAATGTGCAGATACCGATACTTCATAGTTTTTACTAATCTTCAGTACACATTATTCGGGAATAGATATGACTTTCATTTCTATACTGCATATATATATATATATACGAATGATGAAAAACGCGATGTTAATGAGAATTAATAACTATTAAATTCCCTCATTACATGCAATTGCCGCTATAATTTGTTGTATTAATAATGACAGAATCACATTTGCCTAAGAATGCAGGAATATAAAATATAAATGACAGTATATTAATATACTGTCACTTATATTTTATATTCCTTGAAAAAGGCATCATTTGCCGAAACATGTAGGACTGTTTTAAATATATATATTTTGAAGTAAAACCTGACCTTAAATTGCCAACAAATTGAATTTACTATATATATATATATATATAATATTTTCGTGACCTTGGTATGATATGGTAAATTCAATCAGTTGGCGATTTAAGGTCTGGCTTTACTTTAAAATATATATATTTAAAACAACCCTACATGTTTCGGCAATGATGCCTTTATCAAGGATATAAAATATAAATATTTATATTTAATATCCTTGATAAAGGCATCATTGCCGAAACATGTAGGGTTGTTTTAAATATATATACTTTAAAGTAAAGCTTGACCTTAGATCGCCAACTGATTGAATTTACCATATATATATATATATATATATATATATATATATATATATATATATATATATATATAGGTATATATATATATATATATATGAAAAATTTTGTGAAAAACTTATCTGCGCGGAATGTGCATATATCGATATTTCACTGTTTTTTACAGATCATCAGTGCACCTTACCGAAGACAGACATGATATTCACTTCTATACTACGTGTATATATACGAACTGTAATGAACTTCATGTGTATGAGAATTAATAATTATTAAATCTCATTTTACATGCGATTGTCGCTATAATTTGTTGCATTTAATTCTACAATTCGGCAAATCATTTTGCCCTAGATTGTAGACGCAACAAGCCGCGACATCAACTGTACAAGTTGTCAGCACAAATGAAAAATTTTGTGAAAAACTTATCTGCGCGGAATGTGCATATATCGATATTTCACTGTTTTTTACAGATCATCAGTGCACCTTACCGAAGACAGACATGATATTCACTTCTATACTACGTGTATATATACGAACTGTAATGAACTTCATGTGTATGAGAATTAATAATTATTAAATCTCATTTTACATGCGATTGTCGCTATAATTTGTTGCATTTAATTCTACAATTCGGCAAATCATTTGTGCTGACAACTTGTACAGTTGATGTCGCGGCTTGTTGCGTCTACAATCTAGGGCAAAATGATTTGCCGAATTGTAGAATTAAATGCAACAAATTATAGCGACAATCGCATGTAAAATGAGATTTAATAATTATTAATTCTCATACACATGAAGTTCATTACAGTTCGTATATATACACGTAGTATAGAAGTGAATATCATGTCTGTCTTCGGGAAGGTGCACTGATGATCTGTAAAAAACAGTGAAATATCGATATATGCACATTCCGCGCAGATAAGTTTTTCACAAAATTTTTCATTTGTGCTGACAACTTGTACAGTTGATGTCGCGGCTTGTTGCGTCTACAATCTAGGGCAAAATGATTTGCCGAATTGTAGAATTAAATGCAACAAATTATAGCGACAATCGCATGTAAAATGAGATTTAATAATTATTAATTCTCATACACATGAAGTTCATTACAGTTCGTATATATACACGTAGTATAGAAGTGAATATCATGTCTGTCTTCGGTAAGGTGCACTGATGATCTGTAAAAAACAGTGAAATATCGATATATGCACATTCCGCGCAGATAAGTTTTCCACAAAATTTTTCATTTGTGCTGACAACTTGTACAGTTGATGTCGCGGCTTGTTGCGTCTACAATCTAGGGCAAAATGATTTGCCGAATTGTAGAATTAAACATCGATAAATGCACATTCCGCGCAGATAAGTTTTTCACAAAATTTTTCTTTCATTTGTGCTGACAACTTGTACAGTTGATGTCGCGGCTTGTTGCGTCTACAATCTAGGGCAAAATGATTTGCCGAATTGTAGAATTAAATGCAAAAAATTATAGCGACAATCGCATGTAAAATGAGATTTAATAATTATTAATTCTCATACACATGAAGTTCATATATATATATCTAAATATATACATATAGGTATATATATATATATATATATATATATATATATATATATATATATATGTATATAACATGTAGGATTGTTTTAAATATATATACTTTAAAGTAAAGCCTGACCTTAGATCGCCAACTGATTGAATTTACCATATATATATATATATATACATATATATATATATATATATATATATATATATATATATATATATATATATATAGGTATATATAAATGTTTGTGCAAAATACTGCAAACTCATTCGTTTGAAATGTTTACTTAATTAGTTTCTCATGTAGTTTCAATCGACGATCGCTACTTGCAAGGTTTTGTCAAGCCTTTCGGGAGTAGTTACAGTAAGTCACGTTTCGGGACGTTTTGCATCATCCGTACTCATATGGCGACTTTTATAATCAGAAAACAAATTACAAATCATTCTACGGGACGGAATACATTCACGATCACGTTTACGTACCTTTTCCTCGGTTACTTTATTTGTTTTTCCACGTAAACAATAATGTTCAATTAACACTTTAAATTCTTTTCTTCTCCTTATTTACACAACAACGATACCATTTTTCTTTAAATGAATATAAAACGTAATCCACCTTTAAGATTTGTTTGAAATTTTGACAGTAGACCTCTAAAACCTAGCGGGAGCACCTCAAAGAAAAGTGCACCCTCGTATTTTCAAAAGTTTTTATTTTCATGAAAACGACAATAAAGGAAATATATTTTGTTAGAATGTGAAATTATCTAAAAATGCGTACAGTCGAGTTAAATGATATGACCTAGAAGCCAACGAGGAAGAAGGATTGTCTACCCATTAAGAGTGAATTAAATGTCACGGGATTCTCATATTTTCCTCTGATGTTATGTAATTCCATTTGTCGTGGAACGATAGCAATTTCACACTCAAGCAAATCTATTAATCACAAAAGAGTAAACCCGCTCTCTTCATAATAAAACACATAACGCTTTACTGGACGTCTTCGCAATAAATAAGCTGGTATCAAGGAAGAGACAAACCATCCGTGTGTATATCTGCACACTACATTGTACACACAATGGCAATAAATCAAGTTATACTTAAGGGGACGGTTGCGTTGCGTGAAGAGGGTGAAACGTTTGTACACAATGAATTGCCTGGTACTCTCGGAAAATTGAAGAAGCCACTTTTAATGTATTGAAGTTGATCGTGCCAGACGAAAAACTCAAACTTTAGCGCTGACAAGCCGCCGACCAGATCGCCTGATTTATACGTCCAGCATGCCAGAGAACTTCTGCAGTAAATATTGTTTCTTAAGAACTCCGACCGACCATGAAAAGCCGGGTGTTCGGTTTTGAACTGCAAAAGAAGTGGAAAAATCATCCGCACCGTGATTTATAAAGTTTAATTTCTTTGACTTTGATTAGTGTGTGGAGGAAAAGAACAGGTTTTCTGCGAAAATAGATAACTGGAAAACTTCGATTATATTATTACTTATAATTTGATAATAAATAACCGTGAAATAAAGTATATTTTAACACATTTATATGTTAATGAAGCACTTTAGATCCAAAGTGCTTTCGCTAACATGTAAATGAGTTAAAATATCAATTCTACTTACTCAATTACCTGAAAATGTGTACTCACAATAAACAAACCTAAAACTCTAAAAATAGCAATCCCTTCATTTTGTCTTGGGAATGTGGAATTAGATATTTATGTATTAAGGGAATAAACGACAGTTTTAATCCCGAGACAGTAAGTAATTTTCTGCATTTTCTGTTGAGGGATTATAGACGTTTATTCCCGAATTACATACAAAACTTTTCTCCAGACCTTAAATGTAATAATTTATTTCATTATTAGTTTATTATTATTAGTAGAAAGGTGATTGGTAGATTGATCTGATGTCATTCAATTAAGTTGGTTTGTCATGAAAATGTGCATAGTTTCTGGTTACTAAGGTAAAACGAGTTTGTTTGTCTTATTTTTTTTCAAAAAAAAACGCAGTCCGTTTAAGTTATTGTGCAAAAATGAATATTAATGGCAGTGAAGGAGATAATTTTCAAGTGCCTGCAAATATTTCCATGGCTGCACGAGAAATAACGACTAATTTATTACCGGTAAAGTCGAAGAAATTGTATGAAAAGGCATATGAAGATTTCATAAAATGGTGCGATCGTAGAAGTGTCAAGGGGGAGAACATGGAAGATATTTTGCTGGTCTATTTTTCTGAGCTTTTTGGAAAGTACAAGGCTTCTTCTTTGTGGACCTGCTACTCCAAATTAAGATCAACTCTATTAATCCATCAAAATTTGGACATTAGTAAATTTTCAAGATTAATAACTCTGAATTGCTGAAAAAAACAAGTCAATCAACGGGAAACGTACAGACGCGTTTTGTTCTAGTTGGAACTTTTCAATGCACGGCATTCCTCGAAGACGGACATTGCTTTTCATTTCTATACTTTCTGTATATATATAGTTAACATTTGGAACTTACTGTAAGTGAGAATTAATGAATATTAAACCTCATTCTTACATGTAAATGTCGACTTATGTGATGCGTTCATAACTACAATCCGACAAACTAAGTTTGTACCAGTATGCAGAACACACCCTTTCGCGACAACGAACTTCCTGGTAATTAGGTTAATTAAGAATTGCTGAAAGAAACAAGTCAATCAACGGGAAACGTACAGACGCGTTTCGTTCTAGTTGGAACTTTTTAATGCACGGCATTCCTCGAAGACGGACATTGCTTTTCATTTCTATACTTTCTGTATATATAGTTAACATTTGGAACTTACTGCAAGTGAGAATTAATGAATATTAAACCTCATTCTTACATGTAAATGTCGACTTATGTGATGCGTTCATAACTACAATCCGACAAACTAAGTTTGTACCAGTATGCAGAACACACCCTTTCGCGACAACGAACTTCCTGGTAATTAGGTTAATTAAGAATTGCTGAAAGAAACAAGTCAATCAACGGGAAACGTACAGACGCGTTTCGTTCTAGTTGGAACTTTTTAATGCACGGCATTCCTCGAAGACGGACATTGCTTTTCATTTCTATACTTTCTGTATATATAGTTAACATTTGGAACTTACTGCAAGTGAGAATTAATGAATATTAAACCTCATTCTTACATGTAAATGTCGACTTATGTGATGCGTTCATAACTACAATCCGACAAACTAAGTTTGTACCAGTATGCAGAACACACCCTTTCGCGACAACGAACTTTCTGGTAATTAGGTTAATTAAGAATTGCTGAAAAAAACAAGTCAATCAACGGGAAACGTACAGACGCGTTTCGTTCTAGTTGGAACTTTTCAATGCACGGCATTCCTCGAAGACGGACATTGCTTTTCATTTCTATACTTTCTGTATATATAGTTAACATTTGGAACTTACTGCAAGTGAGAATTAATGAATATTAAATCTCATTCTTACATGTAAATGTCGACTTATGTGATGGGTTCATAACTACAATCCGACAAACTAAGTTTGTACCAGTATGCAGAACACACCCTTTTGCGACAACGAACTTTCTGGTAATTAGGTTAATTAAGAATTGCTGAAAAAAACAAGTCAATCAACGGGAAACGTACAGACGCGTTTCGTTCTAGTTGGAACTTTTCAATGCACGGCATTCCTCGAAGACGGACATTGCTTTTCATTTCTATACTTTCTGTATATACAGTTAACATTTGGAACTTACTGCAAGTGAGAATTAATGAATATTAAATCTCATTCTTACATGTAAATGTCGACTTATGTGATGGGTTCATAACTACAATCCGACAAACTAAGTTTGTACCAGTATGCAGAATACACCCTTTTGCGACAACGAACTTCCTGGTAATTAGGTTAATTAAGAATTGCTGAAAAAAACAAGTCAATCAACGGGAAACGTACAGACGCGTTTCGTTCTAGTTGGAACTTTTCAATGCACGGCATTCCTCGAAGACGGACATTGCTTTTCATTTCTATACTTTCTGTATATATAGTTAACATTTGGAACTTACTGCAAGTGAGAATTAATGAATATTAAATCTCATTCTTACATGTAAATGTCGACTTATGTGATGCGTTCATAACTACAATCCGACAAACTAAGTTTGTACCAGTATGCAGAACACACCTTTTCGCGACAACGAACTTCCTGGTAATTAGGTTAATTAAGTTTTTTTCAGCAATTCTTAATTAACCTAATTACCAGGAAGTTCGTTGTCGCGAAAGGGTGTGTTCTGCATACTGGTACAAACTTAGTTTGTCGGATTGTAGTTATGAACGCATCACATAAGTCGACATTTACATGTAAGAATGAGATTTAATATTCATTAATTCTCACTTGCATTAAGTTCCAAATGTTAATTAATAACTCTATTAAAACGAAAGTCTGCTGGTTTTAAACCAAAAAAAACTAAGATCCTCAGTAGAGCCCAAATATTACAGTTTGTAGGACAAGCGCCCGATGATAGTTATTTGATGACCAAGGTTAGTTTCATCTAATATTTTATCAATATAAAATATTTGAGTAAAATCAATAGGTTGCAGTAATTATGGGAATATGTGGAGCAATGAGATGGCAGGAGCTTCTTTATCTTTCTACAGAAGATATTGAAGAGAAAGAAGATGTTTTAATTGTTAATGTAAAAGATACTAAAACTAAAATTGACCGATCGTTCCACATTTTGAATACTGAGAAAAATTCGTTAAATTTTATTGAACTATATAGAAGATATGTATTTCTTCGACCAGTTCATACTAATCACCAACGCTTCTTCATATACTATAAAAATGGAAAATGCACGAGTCAACCAGTGGGAAAGAACACTCTAGGAAAAATACCATCGGTAATTGCAGCGTATTTGGAATTGCCTGATCCCGACCTATATACAGGCCACTGTTTGAGACGCACTTCTGCAAGTCTTTTAGCAAATAGTGGGACTGATATTCTTACTGTTAAAAGACATGGTGGCTGGATGTCAAGTAGTTATCATGTTTGCATTCGTTGGGCTACTAATATAAAAGAAACTGTTCACAGATACTGTCGCGGAGGGCTACATAGAAACGTCCGAGGAGAATAAACTTCATATCGCAAGAAAAATTTTACAAGTAAATGAGAACGAACCTTGCACAAGCACTACTGTAAGCAACCGCCAAGTTAAGATATCAGATAATTGTCCATATATAAATATTGTAAACTCATCTAATGTTACTATTACGATTACAAAATAAAATTGATTGATATATTTGAATGCTTCGTCAATCTGACAGTTAAATTAATTTTGACTTGTCATTCACTACAGTATTCACTTTATTCCCTAGGGAAAATCGAATATTTTATTCCCTAGAGAATAAAGTAGTCTAATATATGTCAATTGTCAGATGTATAAGATGACACTTTATTCTCGGTCGGGAGAAATAGATATTTATGTATTAAGGGAATAAACGACAGATTTAATCCCGAGACAGTAAGTAATGCCTGAGCGACCGAAGGGAGCGAGGGCATTTTCTGTTGAGGGATTATAGACGTTTATTCCCGAATTACATACAAAACTTTTCTCCCGACGTTAAATGTAATAATTTATTTCATTATTAGTTTGACAGTTGATTGATAGATTGATCTGATGTCATTCAATTAAGTTGGTTTGTCATGAAAATGTGCATAGTTTCTGGTTACTAAGGTATAACGAGTTTGTTTGTGTCTTATTTTTTTCCAAAAAAACGCAGTCCGTTTAAGTTATTGTGCAAAAATGAATATTAATGGCAGTGAAGGAGATAATTTTTGCACAAGCACTACTGTAAGCAACCGCCAAGTTAAGATATCAGATGATTGTCCATATATAAATATTGTAAACTCATCTAATGTTACTATTACGATTACAAAATAAAATTGATTGATATATTTAAATGCTTCGTCAATCTGACAGTTAAATTAATTTTGACTTAAATAAATGAACCAAAAGTCATTCACTACAGTATTCACTTTATTCCCTAGGGAAAATCGAATATTTTATTCCCTAGAGAATAAAGTAGTCTAATATATGTCAATTGTCAGATGTATAAGATGACACTTTATTCTCGGTCGGGAGAAATAGTTATTTACGTACCTAAATGTGTCGAAACTTTTATCTAACGTCACGAGGGCCAGTGTTAACCTTCCTTGTCTACGCAGCTTTAAATTTTAATGCAATTTCTAATTATGCTTATTTAATTGATTAACATCACATTCGTAAGGTTATTAATTGTATTATCTGTCAGCTTAGTTATCAATAGAGACCGGACGCATCGGGCCGAAATTATGATGGACCATATAAATAGTCTATAACATCGCTAAGTACAACACGCAGTTATTGAATAACACTATTCATTCAGTTAACCGCACATCTGTTTTTTGTCGTTGAATTGTGACGCAATTACTTCGATATAACAGTTAAATTCCCTTTCTTCATGGAGGTAGATAGCGTAAGAAGTAAAAATTGTTTTATTTATTAGTTTATATTTCACTTCAATCAGAACTAGACAAAATAAACAAAAATGATTACATAATAATGGGTGGAGACTTGAATGCAAGAATCGGGAACAGACCGGTGGAGAATGTAATGGGGACCAACGGAGAAATAACGCTAAACATCAACGGCAAACAATTGATAGATTTTGCCAGCCACAATAATATGAGGATTATGAACACATACTATAAACACAAAAATATCCATAAGATTACCTGATCAGCCAGAGGGCAAAGCTCTATAATAGATTACTTCCTTTCGAACCAAAAAACAGCATCACTCTTTGAAGATAAAAGAATATTCAGAGGAGCAGACATTAACAGTGACCACTACATGCTAGTAGCAAAAATAAAACTACTAACTAGATGGTACAAACAAAAAATAAATGTAGATAACCAAAAACTGAAGGTCTACCTTTTGAAGGAAGATTCGTTAAAAACACTCTACCAACAGAGGTCACAAAAATACAGTAAAGAAATAAAAAAAAACAAGAAAATCAATGACGAATGGAAAAATATCCAAGAGATAATAATGACAACGGCTACTGAAACCCTTGGATATCGAAAACAAAAAATTAAAAGCAAGAAACTGAAATACTGGAACCAAGAAATCAAAGAAATGATCACCAAAAAGAAACAAGCATATTTGACATGGACACAGCACAAAACAGAAGAAAATAGAATAGCATATAAGAACATATCAGCTGAAGTGAAGAGAATATGTAGAAAAAATAATCAAGATAGTTGGGACCGATTTATTTCAAATGTAGAAGACGATATGCACGGGAGACAGGACTTCGCTTATAAAATAATGAATCACCTGAATAAAACCGAAAAAGATGATGCGAAGATCAACATCATAAATAAAGACGAATGGCTGGCATATTATACAAAGCTCTGGACAAAGGAAGAGAAAATGTAAAATCCAGGAAATAGAAACGAAAAAGATGAAAAAGATGATGAAGAGGATAGAAGTGTAGACCAGATAGAAATGGGAGAACTAGAAGAAGCACTACAAAAAACAAAAAACCCAAAAGCCTCAGGACAAGATAATATAAACCCGGAACTTCTCAAATTTGCCCACATAGAGGTGAAATCAAGATTCTTACAACTACTAAATAAATGCTGGAGAACAAAAACAATACCTGACAGTTGGAAGATCGCGAAGATAACACCAATATTTAAAAAAGGAGACAGATCCAACTGCGAAAACTATAGAGGCATATCCCTGCTAAACACCGCATATAAAATATATTCAAAAATAGTGACAGCCAGATTAAATAAAATAGCGGAAAATATACTTATGGAGCAACAGACGGGTTTTAGAAGAGGAAGATCTTGGACCGACAATACTTTTACAATTAAGCAAATAATAGAAAAACATCGAGAACATAACAAACAAACACATATGTTGTTTATAGACTACAAAAAAGATTTTGACAGAGTAGTAAGAGAAAAACTATGGGACATACTGGAAAGACGAGGAATACCTTTACATTTGATTAAAGTTATTAAGAGTATGTACAAAAACTCAAAGATTACCATAACCGATGCGAAACGGTAGTGGCAACCGTCAACTTAGGACTACAACAGGGTTGCATCCTGTCACCTATACTTTTTAATATATATATTGATGACGTGCTACGGGAATGGCTGAAAAATACTAAGCACTACACGCATGACCTAAACAGACAAAAATACCTAATGACCATACTCTTCGCCGACGATCAAGCTCTAACAGCCAGTGACGAGTACACACTTCAAAGAGCTGTCTACGACTTAAATAGAATAACCGAGAAATACAATCTAATGATATCAACAGAAAAAACTAAAGTAATGGCCTTCAGCGGAAACGAAACAGTACGATCAAAAATAATAATTAATAATAAGCCAATAGAACAAGTAAAAACATTTAACTTCCTCGGATCCACTATATCGTATTTATACGATGACACGGATATACACACGAAACTAACAAAATTCAACAGAATAAATGGCACCATAGCCAGAACACTAAAAAATAAAGTGAGGAAGGACACGCTGTTAAAATTCTATAAAACAATGGCAATCCCATGTGGTATATATGGGAGTGAAAGCTGGACCATTACCAAAGCGAATGAAAGAAGAATCCAAACATCGGAGATGAGGTTCCTAAGAAGAGCAGCAGGCTACACAAGAATGGATAGGAAGAGGAACACAGAAATAAGACAAGAACTTGGAGTTGAATATGTGAACGAGATGATAAGAGAATACAGACGTAAATGGAGAGAATACGTAGAAAGGATGGAAGATGATAGGATACCCAAAAGAATATGGAAATAAAAGGCGAAAGGAAGAAGAGCGACGGGACGCCCACGGAAAAGATGGGCAGACCAAAAATATAGGTCGTAACAGGCTCAAAGCCTAATACGTGAAGTAAGAAGAAGAAGATATTTCGTAAAATAAATAAAGTTCGGTGAGTTAGTTTCTTTTTTAATTGTTTTAACTGATAATTACATAGGTACTTCGTAATTTTTGTAATAGACCCTGTTTAATATCTTTTCATCGAATCTACTTCTCCCAATTATTTCGACGTAAGTGTCCGGTGAATTTCGTTAAGTTTCAATAACTTATTAATGTGGTAAAGTAAATACTTAAAAAAAGATATATAACCCCTTACCACAATTACTAATCGTATCCTGAATACGTATATCGACAAGTAACTTGTCATCATCAGTAGGTAAAACCACTAATCGAAGTGTCGCCCATGGTGCTAACACATATAAAACGCAGCAACTTTACAAGGCGTCCTGTAAGCGCGAGTCATAAGCTCGCGTTGATTAGGTCCCTGCCCTTTGTACACACCGACCGTCGCTACTACCGACTGAATGATTTAGTGAGGTCTTCAGACCGGTGCGCGGTTGCGTTTCGCACGTCGCCGATGTCGCTAGGAAGATGACCAAACTTGATCATTTAGAGGAAGCAAAAGTCGTAACAATAAAAGTATATTTGACTAAAAATTACGACAAATTTGCCTCTCTTAAGGAAACGGTAACCACATGTGTTTATTCTCTCTTCTTACGCCTTCAACCTTTCTACCTCTTTTCTAAGAATGAAAAGAGACAACTATAGGGAATCGGACCGTTGTCTATATTAATCGCGTTCTCTTTATTTTTAACGATATGAATGCCTTCATATGCGTCAAGATCTCGGGGATTATTGTTGGCTTTGACAAGTTTTAACCTTTTAATCGATATATTGTGTTCTGTATTTAAAGAATGATTGGCAACGTTAGATTTTTCTGGCCTATTTATTACAAACGGCGGCTTGTGCTGGATATCGGGATGTGGATGTGCCGTGCTAATAATAATGAAATTATTCTAAGATAAATAAAATAATTAGTGGTGCTGGGGAAGTTTCTTCAAAGATCCAGGACGTGCGTGATGATTGTTAATTAAAATATATATATAACTTAGTTACTAAATAAATAAAACACATAAGCGTTGTCCTTAAAGTTTGTATTTATATTTACATAAGAAAGAAATTGAAATTGTTATATTTAAAAGTAATTAAAACAAAAGTAATATATACACAAGGAGCGGTATTAAATATGTAATTGAAAATTAACACACAATACTCTGAAACGAACGACGAAGGAACATCCTGTATAAAACAAAATATTTTTAAAAACGTGCGCTTGATGGTACGGAAGGATATCCAATGACTAAATATTTGACTAACTTTCAAATACGCGTGTAATCTTCCGTCCCCGCTTCGTTGCCGGACCCTGTATATGTAATATCTGATGAATGAAAATTTACAAAATAATCTCTATCCATAAATCCGACGATGTGACGAATCCTAATAACTGTGGATCTATCGCTATATAACCGACCATTTCAAAACCCTTAGAAGCAGCCACATTAACAATAATAAATATCCTTTGCACCAATCAGTTTGGTTTCTGCCATGAAAAAAACAACAATGGACGCAATAATCTGTTTTAAACTTTGTATGGGATGCTATGGAAGATGAACAAGAGTGTATGGTATGGTAGGGTATGTATGGTAAGGCCTTAGAGTGTGTACAACTCAACATTCTACTCGAGAAAATGGAGCGCCTAGATATTAGGAGACAAGCACTAAAATTATTAACATCATATTTCAACAGGAAGCAATCGGTGTATACAAATGGAATGACAAGGGAAGTATTTAAGCATTAGCTATGGAGTGGCACAGGGATCGCCTGTGGGACTGCTTTTTTTCTGCATATATGTAAATGACCTTCAGGATATCTCTGCCCGCACAGTGCTGTACGCAGATGACTCCACTTTTATTTGTACAGATATCAATAAAAAGCAAGAAGAAATATGTGAAAATGCAAGGAGATTTACGAGATGGCACACCACGTTGGATATATGTCCTGTTGACGGACGTTATCTCGACGTCTCCTATCCTATTCTTGAGTTTCTCGTGACGATAGGTGAACAAGTAATGCGCTGATTTTTGTGCATTTCGCTAGTGGTCGTATTATTAAAGTACATATTGTTGTGGTCTTTCATTTTAAGTCATACATTGTAGAAATTTAAACTTACGGTTTCCACAAATATTTAGAATTATGTAATAATCGTCTTGAGAAACTTTATTACACCAAACGAGTACTACATACAAAGTAACTAGCAGTATTTCGTTATATGTATCCTCTATTCTCATCAAAAACCCGCGCGTCGAAAGCATTTATGCGGTCGTAAAGTGAAATCTGTAACAGAATTTTCTCGAAGTTAGGACAGTTCTAGATATTTTAAGGCGAAGAAACACCGAGAACCCATCTTGATATATACACACTCGGCTGCATAATTCCCTCAGAAGAACTAGTTACTAGAATATTAAGTGTTATCTCGCCATTCCGCCCATTGCACCTACTGATTATCTTCTACGTCTACTCCGACGACTGACTAGCGTTCTTTATATTTGTCTCCGGATAAGGCAGCCCCAAGTCCGGGTTTTATTACGTCTGATTATCGTTCGGGGACATTAACTTACTTAATTGATTAATTTACGAAGATAGTTTAAGCATTTACCGTCAACAGAAATTATCGTTAAAAATACGTCTATATAAGGACTGCAGAGCATAAATTTTATGAATAAAGTTGAAATGTGTTTTCTACTGGATGTAAAAAGTTTTGGGATTAGTGAAGGTTGCACTTGCATAATTAAGAATATTGGCTAAACTATAAAACATGTTAAAATTACATT
Source organism: Melolontha melolontha (assembly GCA_935421215.2). Lineage (NCBI taxonomy): Eukaryota > Metazoa > Arthropoda > Insecta > Coleoptera > Scarabaeidae > Melolontha > Melolontha melolontha. The sequence goes on along the minus strand of OW285236.1, from coordinate 227,373,570 downwards.
CTCTTTTTCTAATTTAATTCGCCATGCGATAAATCTCCTTCTATAACCCGATTACTCTTATCTTAAATTTTATCATGCATTAATATACGAGTATTATTATAATGATCTATATTCGAGGGGAGTTTTTTATGTTATCTACCAGCTACGAAAGAAAAGAGTTAGAAAAAAACAATATTTCTCAAGGTAAGAACCATTAACACAAACGCACCTATTACAACGTTCCTTTAACAATACTATGCCTTCGAAAAAAAAACTTCTTTTGGTAATTCCACAAAATACGAGCCATCAGCGTTGTCTAGGTCGTCATTCGATAAAAATCAACGCCTTTTCTAGTGTTTTTTGAGTTTTGGAAAGAGATAATTAGTCACAGGCGTCGGGACTGTAGAGTAGATATCGTTGTGAACTCTGTTACAATATTTTGGCGTTTTGTTGGTCGGTCCCAGTACGTTCCTGCTGTAATATAACGTGTTGCTACGTCACTCGCTTTGGGGTAATAAATATAACATGGGCCATGTGTTCTTTGTATCGTGTTTGAACATTTCTTCTGGTCTTCTTCTTCTGTTTTTGGTTAGACGCCAGAACGTCCAGGCACTTGAGCACACTGCCCTTTGTACTATCCCCAATAGATTTCTCAGTTTCACCCTGTCCGTCTTGTGGCCTAAATGAAAACCACTATCCTCCTCAGGTGAAGTTTGAGTACACTCGAAGGATCCAATAGATCTTTCCCGCAATATTTCTGTCTGAGTTCTTTCAGTTCCTCACACGTGCATATTACATGAAGGCTAGTTGAAGGCCCACTATCCTCCTCAGGGGAAGTTTGAGTACACTCGAAGAATCCAATAGATCTTTCCCGAAATATTTCTGTCTGAGTTCTTTCAGTTTCTCACACGTGCATATTACATGAAGGCTAGTTTTCTCCTGTTTATCACATCTCCTACACCAGGGCTAGCTAATCAAGCCCATGCTGTACAGATGCTTCCTTAAAGGACAATGTCCGGTTATTAACCCGGTAATTATTTTAATTTCTTTTTTGTTACTAAGAATTAGGTTGGCTAAAAACTTCCTGTGTAGCTCTCTTAGTAGTATTTTGGTATGGAGTTGACCTTCCGTTAACCTCCATTTATTTTTACGTTCTTTTTCTAGCCATAACCAGATCTCCCTTTTAGCGGAATGCTTAGCGATTCCACACACAGGTTCTGGTCCTATTAGTTCCTATTAGTACCTTCTTTGGCCAGTTCGTCGGCTATCTCATTGCCTTTAATTCCCTCATGTTTTGGCACCCATATCAGCGACACAGTATTGTCTTGTGCCAGTTTATTGAGAACCTGTTTACAATATTTCACAGCTTACACCTGGTAGATGGGTTCATAATGGCTTTAATAGCTGCCTGACTCTCAGTCATTATGTATTATATATTTTTGTTTGCGCAGCCGGCTTCCCGAATTTCCTCAGCGCAGCCTGCGACTGCAAACAATTTGGCTTGGAAAACCGTTGCATGTTACCCCGGATATATCGATATCTTCCTTCTAGGGCACATTCCGCATATACCTGCACCTGCCCCCTGACTAGATTGTGATCTATCAGTGTACCAAGTGCCGGCACCACCATCGCTCGAGCGACTTTTGCCTGTTACCTGGTCGGTATAAATATGTTCAGCTTAGCTGTAAACATAATTTCAGGTGCCATACTGTCCGCCGGCATTAGAAATATCGGCTCTTTCAGTATAGTTCCTGTGATATATGTATGGCTCCCTATATCCTTATTAGGACACCGTACGTCATTAGCCATCAGCCTCACGATCGCAGCTATTGGCTCCGCCTGGTTTGCCCGATGTATAATTTTGGACAAGAATTACAACTTATTTTGTAAATGCCCGACTCGTTAAACGCATCTCTGTTAACAATTTTTAGACACTGTTGTAACTTATTCTTTACACAGTTTCCACGTATACACTCCGCGTATATACGTGGACGCCGTGTAATGTTGTTGCGTTACTTTATGAGTTAGCTTTACTGTGCCCCATGTGCGACACTTTAATTAGTGGTTTTACCTATTGATGATGACAACTTAGTTATCGAAATACGTATTTAGGATAGTAAGTATGGTATGGAGTTATATACCTTTTTTAACTTCTTTTATCTCTAATTTTCTTCCTAAAAACTTTATCCTAAGCATACACTAACTCTTATTATATGATTGTTCGTAATCTCCCATTTAATGGGTTTAATCACGGAGCTCATTTTGAACACGTGTATTCACATTGATGTATCGTTTACAAGTCGCAAAAAATAGATAAAAACAATAAATCGGGAGTTTTCAAACTTTCATGTAGTCCACCCCCTAAATTTTATATGGCCAGACAGGTAGACCCTTTTCTAAAGGAATCGAGTAACACTAACGAAGGTATATTAATAACAAGAATGCCTCACATTATGCAATGCATCTGAGAGAAGGAGTTTTAAAGTTATAATTTGAATTATAACTTTACAACTTTACATACATAAAACAAATCTCAAAAATTAAATTTACTTGAAATTGTGGAAATTTCTAAATATAAAAATACCGACCTTTTACACAATAATCATATAGATTTCGTAAATTCTCCTTTATTAGGCGAATGGCCATATCTCATCTCCAACCGCTTAATTAGTTGAGAATAATCTTTACGTTCCTCAGGAGGTAATGTCTGCAAGATATCACTAGCATATCACCCCTCAATGCTATGATTAAAGCAGTCGCCTTCTCGACAGAAGACCATGCGTTTGCTTTTGTGGCCGCTTCGAATTGTGTCAGGTAAGTCGTCCATGACGTCTTTCCGTCAAAGGTTGGTGGCTTGATTCTTGTCTTCGAAATAGTCACAAGTTCTTCTTTTATTTCGATGGGCCGTGGTTTAACTTCTTTGTTGACCTGTTTGGGATTAAAATGGCTTGTGGTAGCGGATAATTTCATCTGAGTCATTATTGCCTCTAAAAGTCTACAATGTTCTTCAATTTTCTCTTCTACAGCTATGAAAACCTCTTCCTTCAACGCTTCTGATTTTTCCGCTAATCGCTGTTCCACTTGTTCCAGACTTTTTTCGAAGTTTCTAGAATTTTCTAGTAATTTCTTTTCCAAATTTTTCTCGATGATTCTAGCTGTTTCTAGGTTTCTTTGTTCCATTTGTTGCATTTGAGTTAGAGAATCTATTAGACGCTGTTCCAAGGTTTGCGAATTGTCTATTAATCGTTGTTCCAAATTTTTCACACTGTCCAGATTCTTCTGCTCCATTTGTTATAGAGTTTTTTTCCAGAAGTTCTTTTTCCAGAAGTTTCCAGGTTCTTCTGCTCCATTTTAGTTTGTGAATCTATTATTCGTTGTTCCATTTGAATTAAAAGCAAATCTACATCAGCGTTGTCGCCTGAAACTTGGAAGAAGTAATTCTCTGGGTCTTCACCTTCTTGGATCAACACATTTAGAAGCCGTTGCTGGAGAATTGCCTTTTTGCCGGTTGTATCCTCATCCCTCTCCTCTAATTCTCGTTTTAAATCAGTCACTTTTAATTCCGTCAGTTTCATTCTATTGTTATTTCGTTATTTATTAATTAGCTCACATCGGACACCATTGTAAAGTTTGTCTTTTCGGGTTCTTAAATAAAACTAACGATAACTTTAGACACACACTATATTAATAATAAAACGAATAACAATATAAAAACTAACTACTAACAATAGGCATATTTATGTATTTATGTTTATGTAACTTTAATCCGCGATGCTTCAGTATGGAATGGTTCAATCCCTTCTTCGACGGCTTTTATATCGTCGCTTATATTTTCTCGAAGCATGCAGAACACTCGAGAAAATACCAGAGGTATGACGCGCTACGCGTCGTTGGATGAGTCATCACAGTATTAATGATCGTCTTACAATCTCATGGAAATTTTTATAAATAAATAAATAAATTAAATGTTTGTTTCGACTAATTTTGCGATTTTATTTTAAAAAAAAACATACTTAGAAAGTGATTCCAATGAAATTAGATTCAATTTTAGGCAAAATGCATATTTTCGTTTAAGATTTGACTCTTAATAAGTAGCGTGAGTTGTAGAATGTATGCCAATATGAAACCCTATTTTATTTAATCTCCATCAAATCACATACGTAGACCAGGATATTACTAATATATATGCGCACACATGCTTATGTATTCCTTCATTTTTCTGTTTTACAATTCAAAATGAAACATATCTGATGTTTAGATGTGCGCCGAGTGAAAAGCGGAATTTCCAATTCTACATCTCCCTTCTCGTATAATTCCTGTAAAATTAAATGTAAACTCAAGTGAAACTTTCAAGTTTCTCTCTCCTCTACTCGGGTACCATAAACTTCTCAAAATGTTATTCTTATTATTCACGATACTGTACCCCGGAGGATTATTCACAGGGAATTATTAACTGACGGCGCTTATCGACGATGAGTGCCTCTCGGCGCAATATTCAACATCAAAAATCGTAAAAATCCAGGCGACTAGTAACAAAGACAGACAGAGAGAGCTAAAGAGAGAAAGAGGGAGAGACAGATATGAATGAAACAAGAACGACAAGAGGAGAATTGTGTAGGAATAAAGATATGGAGAAAACAAAGGTACATGTATGGAACATGCATCATTCGTTCTAAATATAATGTGACGTTGTGTTCATGAGAACCTTTGTTTTATGGGCAGAACAATCGTGGATTTCATTAGACTAGTAGGACGTAACTTGAATCCGGAAAATGCGGAACGGGATCAAAATTCGTAGCACGGTTCCCTTCCAGGACATCGATTTTATATGACCACCGTTAAACAAAATTACGTACTTAAATGCTAAGCATTGCGAGTAAAAATACGAAGCTATGGAGAGAATACAATTGAAAAAAACAAGGAATAGAATGCTTGAAAAAAGAAACGAAAACTGACAATGTATTTTATTCGCTTTAATTTATCAAATAGTATGTCAGGTTAAGTTAGCATCCCAGTAAAGCTTTCAGCAACTAATAGTTAGGCAAATTAACTTTACGTTCATGAAAGGTAAGTAACTCTTTGTGTATGTTTCGTAATATGCAAAAGGATTTTGTACACGATCATTATAGATCACTCAAAACAGGAGATCGCATATTCCTGTGTATAGATAGTAGTTATAACGGTTGTATATTTTAACTTGAATCTTTCAAATATTTCGAAAAATAAGCAGTTCACAAGAAAATGTCCAGATTTAAAATTTAATAATTCAATAGAGGAAATACATTAGTAATTGAATTGATTCGGCATTTAGTTGATGAAGATCCATAATTTAAAATAGAAATAAAACTACGGTTCTAATCTTCACTTTTAATCTTTAATCGTAACACGACAATTGTTTCGCCAGCACAGTGGCTTTTTCAGGTGCTTACATCTAAAGAGTACGCTACAAACTAAATTTAAAAATATATATATATATATATATATATATATATATATATATATATATATATATTTATTGTAACGAATCGGAAGAGCTATAAAATATTCAACAGTTTGTAAATACAAAGATTCTAAGTTAAAAATAATTAACTTGGTAATTTTTATATTAAATTATGTGAATTATCAATTTCAAAATTAACTAGGTTACTTCAAATAACATATAGATGGAGTTGCACAATGCTTAATTATATGCGCATGATACAAAGTTACATGCTAGTAAACAACTCCATAACATTAACCTTAAAAAGTTGTTCGGATGTATAGATTTCTTATAAGCATTAATTAGTGGGCTAAGTTGTGATTAAGATCCGGCTAAACTCAAGAACAATGTTGACTCTTGTGATAGGGCATTGAGATATGTCCAAGTTTAATAGTGCAAGTTCGGTATCACCAATCAAACACTCATAAAGTTCACTGATTTTAAAGTGATAAAGACTGTTTGTTTCGTTTATATTCTATACTACAAAATAAAAAGGTCGAGATCGGATTAATGAATAACAACTTTAATGAACTGATTATCCAAAAATAACAGGTAAGTGAAAAATATTCTAATGTAAAGAATTTTTGATATCAAACATGTCACGTGATTAAACAAATATGGTGAAGCTTTTAGATTAATTTAAAGAAACACTACATGTGACATAAATAAATTAATGAATAATAAATTTACTGAATAATAATAAAATAAAATAAAATAAAAAGAAACTGTATTCTTCCTTATCTTAGAAATAGAATACCTAGATCTTATATTATGACATTAATAATTATTATCTTAACAGATGTAGAAAATATGATGTATTCTTTATTAATATGTTGATTAATTTGTCGTTTTCAATGTTTATAGGAGATTATAAGAATACTTAAGTAATCTGGACAGGAAAATTGGTGTACAGGATCACTTATAGGTCTGTAAAGGCAAGGTTCTTTCAGCGGCAATTGAACGGCGTCACCCCAGTTAGATGTCCGGTCCAACGAACCTCTTCCCGGCAAACTGCACTCGGCGATATCTTCAACACTGGTGTTCGTATGGTTTTGAAAAAAATGTTAAACGGGAGCTGGAAATATTGGTAAGTTTTTTTCTAAAACGGACATATGGTTTTATTCAAATTATTTGTATTTTTCTTATTGCTTTCAGAGGGACACTCCAGTATTTCGAGGTGTTTTTTAATCGCCATATTTCTAGTAACGCTAACTTTCTTTTTTTTTCGTATCCCAATTTTGATTCGTCCATCGGTATGTATTCAATTAATCTCGACATGTTTTTATTATGAAAATGACAATTTAATAATTTTAAATATATTTATAAGTAGTAATAAATATTTAATCTATTTTGATGATAAAATGTTTGTTGTTTGAATGTCAAATATAGTACATAATGCTGTTTTTATTGTAGGAAACTTTCCCGCGGTAAACAATTCAAATAATATACAGTTATGCCTAAATAAATGGCGTCATTAATAATTAATCAATTAAGTTGATATTTTTGTAATACAAATTATCGAAATGAAAATACTGATACAAAATGAAATGATATAAATTATAAATGTGAGAATGACTTTTAAAAATAATTAAATACGCGAAATCAACTTTATTGATTTAGCACGTGAAGAATTCAGTTTTTGATATATTTTAAATAACTCTAGAACTTATATATTTATACATTCTAAAATTCTGTCTTTTGCTTACTGAGGCATTCCCGAGTATTAGATTGACCTACCTCAATATATATATATTTGGTAAACCTAATCAGTAGGCGATTAAAGGTCTGTATATTACTTCAAAATATATGTGCGCCTTTATCAAGATTCTCTTGATAAAGGCGTACACAGCCGAAACATGTAGAGTTTTTTAAATACATATATTTTGAAGTAATATACAGACCTTTAATCGCCTACTGATTAGGTTTACCATATCATACCAAGGTCACGAAGTTATTATATATATATATATATATATATATATATATATATATATATATATATATATATATATATATATAAAATCAAGAAGGTTGGTATTATTTTACAATGTTTTTAAAGAAATCTATGAATTTACACAAGTATTGTCGGTAGTGAGAAAATGTGGCACATCTGGTCGGCCCTGTTATATTATAGGGTACTAAACATGTTTACGCATAAAATTTCTTTAATAAACTACATATACATTTATATTATCGTCTAAACAGATTTGAAGTAAATAAATTTAATAAAGGCGAGTTATTTAAATCTAATTGGTCATTTAATAAAATTTGTGAGTGTTTTAATTTATTGATTTCGAAACTTTCCAGTAAATTTAATTTGTTGCCTTTATTTTCTAAATGCAGAATTTGAAAATCTTTATTGAAAGTGTGGTTTTCTTCTAATAGATGATTCGCAAAAGTGGAATCTTGTTTTTTATTTCTAAACAAAGAACAATGCTCGGCAATGCGTTTTTCAAACGATCTTCCTGTTTGACCGACATATATTTTACCGCATCCACACATTAACTTATAGACACCTGACTTCTTATTTTTTATGTTTTATCTTTATCGTTTTTAATATGTTTGGATAACGAAAAAGAGAAATGAAGTTTAGTAATTATGAACCCTCAACCTCCTAAATTATACTCTTTAATTAAATTACATAAACAAAACGATTCCATCAGACCAGTTGTTTCTTATGTTACTGCACCTTCTGTTAAAATATCTAAAATATTTATTGATATCATTACTAAATACACTAACTTTAAGCCACAGTACAGCATAAAAAATTCGTACTAATTAATTAATAAAGTCAAAAATTTTCGTTACCTCATAATGCAAAATTGGTATATTTTGACGTCAAAAACTTATTCCTGAGTGTCCTTCCAGCCGAAACCGTTAATTTAATTGAAAATTTACTTAAACTAAGAACACTAACCCGGTAATTAAAGCTGAAATTTTAGACTTGTTAAATATAGTTCTGAAACAAAATTACTTCCAGTTTAATAATTCAATATACACTTGTAAGGAAGGACTAATTATGGGTAACCCCTTAAGTCCATTACTTTTAGAAATTTTCCTGAACCACTTAGAATCCATCATTTTTAATAATCCCCTAAGACAGCATATTTTCTTTTGGTATAGATATGTAGACGATATTGTACTTTGTTTCACTGGAACACAAAGACAATTAAACTTGCTACTAGAATTCGTCAATTCTATTTATAAAGGTATGGAATTTACCATGGAACAAGAAGTAAACAATAGCATTAATTTTTTGGATCTAACTATTAAAAAAACCAACAATAAATTAGAGTTTGATATTTACCATAAAGAATCTCATACTGACATAACTATACATAATTCGTCAACACATCCTATACAAAACAAATTAGGGAGTTACCACAGTTTTTTACATAGATTAATAACACAGCCCTGCATAAAATTTGTGATGATGTGATTTTTGTTTGTTAAGCTCAGTTTTTATATAGCAATAATTAATTAAAATACAGTTGGTCTCTACCACCCACAGATTTTTTTTTGCACAAAAGAAAAAGAAGAAAATATAAAAAAATCTTATAATAGGCATTTTACATTTTAAAATGAATGTACTACTTAAAATTCTAGGTATTAACCCAAAAATGATTTTGTGTTGTGGTTTTAAAGAAATTTGTTAAATAGGCTCTCATTACCTGATGTAAATCTTTTATTACATGTATTAATTTTGGGCAAGATTTCCGGGAATTTTTACCTGCTAAATCCTATTTATTATGCTTTCACTTTATTAGTACTGCGAAGAAGGATTTCAAGTTTATCACTGCAGACAAAATGAATATTTTAATGTCATTTACTTCATTATAGCTCTGGGTGTTGATCAGTAAACAAGTAAAATTAATTTGTCTTTAGTGTTGTGCGTGGTATTTGATAAATAAACATTGCTTAAAAAGTCTAGCCGGTGCTGGAAAAACAAACCAGATGTTTTCTGTTATATTTGTGGATATTTCGTCTTGAAAAAGTTAAAGAGACCAATTGGTGAATTTGTGAAAAATGCATATTATGCTTATTTCAAAATCAAATTAGGAGATGAAGATAAAGATTGGGCACCGCACGTTGTTTGTAAGGTATGTGAAGAAGGTTTAAGACATTGGACCAAAGGGAATAGAAAAAGCCTTCCTTTTGGAATACCGATGGTTTGGAGAGAACCGCAAAATCATCATGAAGATTGATACTTTTGTCTTTGTGATATTAAGGGGCATAATAGAAAAACTTTGAAACATATTTCGTACCCAAACAATATTAAAGCAGCTATCAGACCAGTTCCTCACAGTGATCATGTACCTATACCTATACCCCCCAAAGTACTACAAGAAGATATTGAAACCTCTTCAACTTCCGGCTCCGTACAGATGGATAGTGATTTTGAACCATCAACCTCAGGTCAAAACCAACCTCAGCTATTTTCACAAGCCGAACTGAATGATTTAGTAAGAGATTTGGGACTTTCAAAAGATCTTTCTGAAGTACTGGGGTCTAGGTTAAAACAAAAAAATTTGCTTGCCCTAGAAACTACCTTCTCTTGGTATAGAAATCGTGAGGCTGGATTTGTAAAATATTTTGCACAAAACGGACCACTCGTCTACCGCCAAGCAATTGCTGATCTTCTTACTTTCGTCGGAGCTCCTGAGTACACACCTTCTGACTGGAGACTTTTAATCGACTCTTCAAAAAGGAGCCTTAAAGCTGTTCTTTTACACAATGGCAATATTTTTGCTTCTGTTCCGGTCGGCCATTCTGCTCATATAAAGGAAAACTATGAAAATTTATAGGAATTACTTTTAAGAATACAATATGAAAATCACAACTGGGAAGTGTGTGGAGATTTAAAAATTTTAGGCCTTCTCTTGGGTCAGCAGTCTGGATATACAAAATTTCCATGTTTCCTGTGCGAGTGGGATAGCAGAAATCGAGAACAGCATTGGATAAGAAGAGACTGGCCACAAGGGGTGACTCTAACACCTGGAACCAAAAATGTAATTCGCGAAAGTCTTATTGACCCTCAAAAAGTGTTATTTCCACCGCTTCACATAAAACTTGGGCTTATGAAACAATTTGTTAAGGCATTAAACAAAGAAGGAAATTGTTTTAAATATTTGTGTAAAACATTTGCGACTCTGTCAGAGGCAAAATTAAAGGAGGGAATCTTTGTAGGCCCGTAGATTAGGAGCTTGGTGAAAGATCAAGAATTTGAAAATGTGATGGAAAATAAGGAAAAACATGCATGGCATGCTTTTAACGAAGTTGTACATAAATTTCTAGGGAATTATAAAGACACAAACTATGTTGAGATCGTCGAAAATATGCTGGAAAAGTTCAGGATTCTTGGTTGCAATATGAGCATAAAAATTCACTTTTTACATTCCCATTTGGACTATTTCCCAGAAAACCTTTTGGACGTGAGTGAAGAGCAAGGAGAAAGATTTCACCAGGATATTAAAGAGATGGAAAAAGGATACCAAGGGCACTGGGACACAAAAATGATGGCCGATTACTGTTGGACATTGAGAAGAGATCTTCCTTTAGCTGAATATGACAGAAAAACAACCTAACGAAACTTTTCTGAAAAACGAAAACGTTTTGTTAATAAGCATAAAGAATAAATAACTATTTCTAATAGTTTCTATGTGCATATTTTTGTATTTTTTTTAATATAATATAAAACTAGCTTATAAATGAAATAAATCGTGTTTTTTCTATATTTTTTGATTTTACTGGTTTGAAAAATAACCTTACGTGATACAAAAAAAATAAAAGCAGATTTGAAATCAGCGCTACCCAATTACTAGAAAACAGTTAAAATTTTTAAATCAACTTTCAAAGTGTTGAAAAATGCAGGTCTGTGTAATTATCCACTATCCAAAGAAAATTATGAAAAAGAATTAAATTTAGTCAAACAAATAGATATCAAAACGGCTACATAGATACTTTAATTGAAAATATGCTGCCAAAAAAACTCTTGAAAAAAACAATCTCTATGGTATATCCTGCAATAAAGGATAAGGAAAATTCAAAATTTAGATTACAAACGTACATTGGGATGCCTAATAAGCATATTTCAAGTTATTTAAAAAAACTTAATATTTACTCGGCTTTCAAAATTAGTAATAATTTTGTGTAAATTCATAGATTTCTTTAAAAACATTGTAAAATAATACCAACCTCCTTTATTTTATTTTATATATATATATATATATATTTGAATTTAGTTTGTAACGTACTCTTTAAATGTAAGCACCTGAGGAAGCCACTGTGCTGGCGAAACAATTGTCGTGTTACGATTAAAGATTAAAATTGAATATTAGGACCGTAGTTTTATTTCTATTTTAAATATTAGTGCTAGAATTAGTTCCCTCCATATAGATGGCGCTGGGGTAACTTTGAAATCTTAAATGGGAATTCGTATATTTTATTATAGATTCGGATTCTTCTGGAAAAAATAAATAGGATTTGTCTGAAATACTTTTTCGGGCGTGCATGAATTGGGCTCTATCCTAATCTCTAATTACGGATACCATATCCCTACCTGGGGTAACACATGAATTGGGCACTACAATTAAATCGGTCATTAGAGGATTATAAAATTAGAGGATTATAAAACCATTAGCGCACTATCCCTTATAAATACCGTCCTGTTATTAATTTTAGTTCAATACGATATTTCATGCTGTTAACGTCATATAACATGGAATCTAGAATAATAGAGAGTGAACGTGGAAAACAACTGTTGGTGGTTGATAACTTCAAATTTACTTTTGCAAAAATTTTAAAAAGTACGAATGAAAAGTTTTGGCGGTGCAGTGTTAGAACATGTAAAGCGAAAGTGTGGACACTTGGTTATGAAAATATTATATCAAAAAGTGAGGTAAATCACACTCACGAAGCCGATTTGAAGAAAGTAAACCGACAAATAGGTAAGGTAATTTATTGGACTGAATTGTAATTGTTGCTAAGTTTTGCTGTTCTATTCCAGTTAGTACTACATCCAAAAGAAAGGCTGTGGAAGAATTGACTGAGAAACCAGTAAAAGTTATACACAGTGCTATAAAGAAGAATGTTGCTGTTATGAACACTTTAACAGTAAATGATATAACATATTGCTATGAATTGTGATGTTGTACTTTGCTAATTCACAACCAATCTGTCCAGCTAGTATACTCAGACGGTTTATCTTCAAAATGAAACTGCTTTTCCTTCAGGGTTCCAATTGGAAAACGTGGTTTTTCTCTTCTACAAATTTATCAAGCGCCAGTAAAAGAGTCTTTATAAATATTTTAATTATATTGCTTTAAGTTACTTGTAAACTTCTTGAAGTAATGTTAAATAAAAAACACAATAAACTTTAAATGAAACTTTAATACAACAATAAAAAAAAATTAAAAAAAAATCTTTATGAAGTATAAAGATTAATATTGCGTCATTAAACAATATTATTAAGGTAAAAATATTATATGAAAATGACCGTAGCATATAATAAAAAACTTCCTTAGTGACAACCGAGCAAAATTACAACTAATAAATTCCAAAGATACTTTTCAATTTCTCCCTCAATAAACAAAGTAAACAACCCGATGTGACAGCCCGAAACAATCTCTAACGCGTGTACAAGCCACATGAAAAAAATATGCCCTTGAATCCAAGCGAACAAAATTTTAAAGTTACAGATTTTTTTTAACTAGAAACTTTAAAAAACAATCTTTGTCATTTAATTCAAATAACATATTAAAATATATATCAAATTTAACACAATAGAAAAATACGCAATTCAATACATTCAAGATAATAATAATAATGATAATAAGAATAATATAATCTACTTACGTATAATTAAAAAAAAAAAATATTTTTTTTAATGAGTTAGAGTTAGAAAGCCACTAATTAAACAATTACGAGTTCTACACACTCGTAAAAAAAATCTGTATTGAAATCAAACACCATCCACAATTAAATCAAATCACGAAGTTAATTAAATACATACAAAGATAAAGATTTATCTTCTTAACACACGACCTTCTAAACTCAGCGTACAATAGTGTCTGAATACGGATACAGCAAAGCCAAACGGCGTGCTTCAACTACACAAGTCAAAAATATATAAATCAGTTCAAGATAAATGTACATTCATAAATAATAAAAATTTTCAAAATATTTGCCGAGAAAAGTCTATAGCAATATGTAAGAAACAACATATATAGAGAAAGGTCAAAGGTGCAGTCAGCTCTACCAAAGAATGCTGCAGAAACTATAGAAATCTTGAAAACAAGAGAGTGCAACACTATAAGAGGAGAAAATTTTGTGACAGCAACCAGTGAACAACACAAAATAATTGTGTTTTCGTGTAAAACAAACCTCCGTGCTTTGTGTGATTCTCAAACTGTTTATGTGGACGGGACTTTCGACTATTGTTTAAATTATCTTATTCAATTATTTACTATACATGTAATGGTAAATGGCCACTACGTTCCCCTTGTATTCTGCGTTTTACCAGACAAACAAGCCAAAACATACAAACAGGCATTTGAAATAATTAAATTAAAATGTTTGGAAGAAAATTTAAATTTCAGTCCTCAGCATTTTGTTGTCGACTTTGAACAAAGCATTCACAACGCTATTCAAACAGTTTGGCCGAAAACACATTTCGTAGGATGTCGCTTTCATTTAGCACAAAGCTGGTTCCGGAAAATCCAGGAAATTGGTTTAGCTGCCGAATATAAGAAAAGCAGCAGTGAAATTGGAAAATGGCTGAATTATATTTTCGGACTATCATTTTTGAATCCTTGCAAAGTTTCCGATTGTTTTGTTTTTGACCTTATGTCTATTCCACCTGACGATCATAGAATTGTTTGTTTTTCCGATTATATGATTTCCACGTACATTAGAGAAAATGCTGTGTTTCCATCCGATATATGGGCCAGTTTTACACCAAGCATGGAGAGAACAACAAACCGATGTGAATCATTCCGTTCTAAATTTAGTGAATGCTTTTATAAGTCGCAGCCTTCTGCGAATAATTTCTTAAGGGTTCTGTATAACGTTCAAACGGAAACTTACATTAAATTACAGAGCCTTAATGAAATGAACAGAATTAAGGATCCTGAAACAAGGCGTAGCCATGATTTTTTACAAAATAAAAATTTCTCAGTATTCCCTGGGGGAAATTGATAGGCTGCAATATGTAAAATGCGTAGGATATTTTTATAAGAGATAAAATTTATATTTTCTATTATTTTTTAATACCTGTATGTACAGGCTGGCCCAAAATGACCGAAGGGGTTTGAGTTCATTATAACTTCTTATTTAAGACATAATTATTAAATCTTTTTTATTTTAAATACAGTATATTAATGGAGAATATTTTTAATTTAATTATGAAAAATTATATCTCGCTAGTGGTGGCCATTTTATGCTTCGCATATTCGTGCTCTTTCCAAAAAACATTTTCCATAACCTTTCGCAAAACTTCAGGTGTTATGTTGTTGATTTCGTCGCGTATATTATTTTTTAATTGCTGTATGGTTCGAGGCTTATTAATAAAGACTTTTCCTTTCAAATAACCCCAAAGGAAACAGTCTGAAGTGGGTAAATCCGGTGAACGCGGAGGCCAATTAAAATCGCTTGTACGGGAAATAATTCGTTCACAAAAGATGTCGCCTAAAAGAGCCATTGTGTCCCTCGCAGTGTGCGCTGTGGCTCCATCCTGTTGGAACCATACTTGCGGATGGTTTTCTACGGCTGGCCTTAAAAAATTTTCCAACATTGTCCGATATCTAATACCAGTGATGGAAACGGTGACACCGTGTTCATTTTCAAAAAAATATAAGCCATTTATCCTTTCCGACGAAACACCGCACTAAACGGTACACTTAAGTGGGTGTAATTCTCGCTGTTGAACTACTCTTGGATTTTCCGTAGCCCATATCCTGCAGTTTTGCCTATTAACGAACCCATTTAATTGGAAAAGGTCTCCGTCGCTCATAATTAAATTATGAATAAAATCATGATTTTCTTCTGCTTTTTGACGAAAATAAATTGCATAATCAAGTCGTTGCTGGTAATCTGTCGGTTTCAATTGTTGGACAAGCTGAATTTTGTATGGAAACATTCTTATTGTATGCAAAATTCCCTGCAGCGACCCTCTTGAGAGGCCAAGTTGTGTCGAACGTCTCCTGGTTGATGTTTCTCCACCTTCCCGAGTACTCTCCTGTACCAGTTCAATATTGTCATCCGTGTGCACCGTTCGTCGTCTGCCAGCACCAGGAAGGTTCCTTACTGCCCCTTGTTCTCGAAAATTTGCAACCAGACGGTTTATTGTTGACGATGAGGGTCCAACCCGCACATTAAAATAACGACGATATGCACGTTGAGTCAAAACAATGGATCGTTGATTTGAGAAATAAAGTTCAACGATTTTGGCACGTTGTTCAATTGTGTACTGTTCCATTTTAAATTCCCCAAGTCTTCTTTACAAAACACTGAAAACAAAAAAAAAATTATAATAAAAAAGTTATAAGGAATTAAAACCCCTTCGGTCATTTTGGGCCACACTGTATATATGCATTTATAAACTTTTTCCATATATTTTTGTATT
Source organism: Melolontha melolontha (assembly GCA_935421215.2). NCBI lineage: Eukaryota > Metazoa > Arthropoda > Insecta > Coleoptera > Scarabaeidae > Melolontha > Melolontha melolontha. The sequence continues at coordinate 227,357,491 of OW285236.1, read as the reverse complement.
TGACTTATTTTTTTAAAATGTGTACCTAGTTGACTAAATAAAATTTGTTTTATGTGTAATCGGGTACATATTTATTTAACCCCGAAAATCTACTAAAAGAATATTACAGATTAATTAATAAGCAAAGTAAACAATAATTAGTGCCCAATTCATGTATTTTAAAATTACCTTTTCGGAGCTCGGTGCCCAATTCATGTGTAGAAATTATACAGCAGGTGGTTGGTGCCCAATCCATGCCCGCCCCATTTTTCAATCCATTTTTTTAAAATCCTCGAGTACCTATGCATACGATTCTGCAATTCTTTTTGAATACAAGGAATATCACGGAAAATGATTTATCAAAAAAGTACTAGCATTATAACCCAGGAAAAGGCGCCCTTCTTGACATACCCGGTCAACACGATTTCTTTCGCTCATGATTTTTCCTAGTGTTTTTTCCTATAATACAATTTCTTATGTTGAAAATAATTTTTATTAAAGTGTTTTGGTATATAAAATGAATGTGTTTAACGTTTTGTGTTAATTCTTCCATTTGTATTTTTCTAATTCAAAAAACACAAAATACAAAAGAAAGAAGTCACTTTAAGAAACAATTTATTTTACTCAGTATGAAGAATATTTCCAAAAGAACTAGACCTGTTTCTATAGTACCTACTATAGAATGGAGTATTTAACCCTTGACCATAGTGCGGTCACACAGACCGTGTGTGTGTGTGTGTGTGTGTGTGTGTGTGTGTGTGTGTGTGTGTGTGTGTGTGTGTGTGTGTGTGTGTGTGTGTGTGTGTGTGTGTGTGTGTGTGTGTGTGTGTGTGTGTGTGTGTGTGTGTGTGTGTGTGTGTGTGTGTGTGTGTGTGTGTGTGTGTGTGTGTGTGTGTGTGTGTGTGTGTGTGTGTGTGTGTGTGTGTGTGTGTGTGTGTGTGTGTGTGTGTGTGTGTGTGTGTGTGTGTGTGTGTGTGTGTGTGTGTGTGTGTGTGTGTGTGTGTGTGTGTGTGTGTGTGTGTGTGTGTGTGTGTGTGTGTGTGTGTGTGTGTGTGTGTGTGTGTGTGTGTGTGTGTGTGTGTGTGTGTGTGTGTGTGTGTGTGTGTGTGTGTGTGTGTGTGTGTGTGTGTGTGTGTGTGTGTGTGTGTGTGTGTGTGTGTGTGTGTGTGTGTGTGTGTGTGTGTGTGTGTGTGTGTGTGTGTGTGTGTGTGTGTGTGTGTGTGTTTAGATAATTTCCTAGCCGTTCATTTAATAAATCATGGAGATTTTCGGCTCTAATATGAAATATTTACAAATATCAAATTAGTATGTAATTGCGAAGTAAATGTGAATGTAAACATTGCTGTCTACAAATTACAAAGCAAATCATACGAAATTTTGAATTGAAAAATTTGTCTACGTTGGGACTTGAACCCTAATCTACGGTTTTCCGGATCGTTGCTTTACTAATTAAACCAACGATAGAACTTGGTTATATATATTAAATTTTTTTCTTGTGAAAGACATATCCGCCCGGAATATGCAAATATCGACATTTCACCATTTTCACGGATCATCAGTGCACATTATCCGGGGACAGACATGTCTTTCACTTCTATACTACGTGTATATATAAGGATTATAATGGACTTCATGTGTGTGAGAATTAATAATTATTAATTCTTATACACATGAAGTCCATTATGTATATATATGTATATATATGTATATATATGTATATATATATATATATATATATATATATATATATATATATATATATAATATCTTAGCCGTTCATTAAATATAACATTTGATAAATTATTGGAGTTTTTAGGCTTCTGCTTTCTAATCTGACGTTTGCTTTCATAACTGACATCTGCTTTCAATAACTGACATTTGCTTTCACCAACTGACATCTGCTATCAAAACTGACATGACCTTTCAAAACTGACTTCTGCTTTCAGCTTGACATCTACATTCAATAACTGACATCTGATTCATTAACACTGTTACTTTATAATGCATTTCTATGTGGCTTGAACCTGGGTCTATTGTGGCCTAGTGGTAAAGGCGACAGCCCGGATAGCTGTAGACTTGGGTTCGAGTCCCAACGTAGACCATATTTTTCAAATAAAAAATTTCGTATGATTTGCTTTGTAATTTGTACACAGCAATGTTTACATCCCCACTTACTCTGCAATTACATACATTCTAATTTAATATTTGTAAATATTTCATATAAAAAAGCCGAAAAACTCCAATAATTTATCAAATGTTATATATATATATATATATATAGACATCTGTTTTCAAAACTGACAACTGCTTTCAAAAACTGGCATCTGAATCTAACATCTAATAAACTTGAACCAAGGTCAATCATAGCTCAGTTGGTTAGAGTGACAGTCCGGCAAATCGTAGATTTTGGTCCAAGTCCCAACGAGGACAAAATTTTTCAGATAAAATTTCGTATCATTTGCGTTTTAGTTTGTAGACAGCAATGTTTACATTCACATTTACTTTGCAAAATAACATACTAATTTTATAATATTTAAAATATTTAATATAAAAGCCGAAAACTCTAAGAATTTGTCAAATGATATATTAAATGGACGGCTAAGATATTATCTAAATATATATATATAGCTATGGAGTAAAAATTAGCAGTTTCAACTTTCAAAACTGACATCTGCTTTCAAAACTGACACCTGTTTTCAAGAACTCTCATCTGAATTATTAACATCGTAGCCTTATAAAACGTTTCTAATAAACCTGAACCAAGTTCTATCGTAGCTCAATTGGTTAGAGCGACGGTCCGGCAAACCGTTGACTTGAGTTCAAGTCCCAATGTGGGCAAAATTTTTCAAATAAAATTTCGTATGATTTGCGTTGTAATTTGTAGGCAGCAATGTTTACATTCACATTTACTTCGCAAAATAACATACTAATTTGAAAATATTTAATATAAAAGCCGAAAACCCCAAGAATTTATCAAATGATATATTTAATGAACGGCTAAGAAGTTATCTAAATATGTATATGTGTGTGTGTGTGTGTGTAAATCAAATTGAACGCGTTTGACGCCAGTTTTGAAAGTATCTAAGTTACAGATTAGACGGGAATTAAATAGAACTAATGATAGACTACGGAGATATGATAGTGTAGTTTCGATTGGAAATCTAACAATAAGTAGCAGCATTGGCTCAACGTCGTTATTCGCATGAATAAATTTATTGGTATCACGTTTTGCGTTTTCAACCCCAAGAACGAGTCTGTTGTGCAAGGCTCAATTGGTGCTTTCATGTAGAAAATTAATTTTCCTTTTGTTTATGATATTAATTGGTTGATTTATTTGTGTATTGATGCATAGATTCAAAATTAGTTGTACAATTTGTTGTTTGTCCTATTTGAATTGTATCTGTTGGGGGTAAAATAAATAATTATTATTATTAAAATATAGAGAGACCGAGCTGCCATATACAGTGTAGACTTATACAGGTCGCAACCTACGTGAAATTTATCACAGCATGCAAAAATCAACTACCTCCTTTGTGTTATGTTATTAGAATAATGCGACATAAATATTGCTTTTTGAAACACATTTAATTCAAAAGGTGTTCAACATTATATTCTTTTCGTTCATTGCATAAATAACAACGCATATTTTAGGATATAACAATGGAGAAAGAATATTCCACATCGACTCTCCGAGAACATCCATTGCAATTTTACAAGACAAGAAGCTGATTTTTTATATCTCATACGTACCGGCGTATATCAATTACTTTATTTTATGTACGCTCGCTCGCGCGACAATGCCAGTTTTTTATTCTATTGTGTATTTGCCATTGTAAAAGTTCCACATAAAGCAAAAGATTAATGATGTTATTTCTTTATGGCTAACAATGTTTCGTTATTGCTTCCCGTGGAACATAAATGAGAAAATATTGGACCACCTTTTTCTGGTTTGAAAATAAACACTAAAAATATCTTGGGCCGTATGAGATGTACGGTGCTATATGGGTTTCATCGACATATACGCAACTAAACTTAATAATTTTTAAGTAAAATGACTCATAAGACCAGTAGCGGGCATCTGTTCTTGCATTCAAGTACTAAAGAACTATATTTTAGTGAAAATATTTTAGGCATAAATATTATTTTCTAGAATTGATTAGTGGATTGCCAATTTGCATTCCGTAATCCGTTATGCCTTGACAATGAACTTACCTAGATTAGATTAAGGGCACTTTTTACATAAAGACAAAAATCAACCTTAGCTACGCCGTACGATAAAGGAACTACACAGGTACAGCCCAAATAATATGTAACTTAGAAGGGACTTCCCCGCTCGGCATACTTATCAATACAATACTGTTAAAGTAAATTCACAACAAGCCAACAGGGAAACCACCCGATCACCTCATATGATATATCATAATATTATTGCGAGGGATCCACCGTCGGGGATTGCCTGTATAAAAGTATAAATACGCTTATTAGGATTTACTTTTATCATTTATTATTCTACCAGCGACAAGGTTACGCAGGTTACGTCATTTAAATTTAAAAGTAAATTATCTAAAAAAGTTATTTTAAATGGCAGGAGACTTTGTTCAACATAAAAAAAACAGTGATACGTCGTCAGCGTGGAGTTATTTTTTAGTTGCGAAAGATGGAAATAGTGCTAACTGTAAGCGATGCCCTGCCACTCTCAAGACTTTGAGTGGATCGACTAAGGGATTACATAGACATTTGTCATCAAAACATAACATTAAGATTTTAGCTGACATTAATCCTTTAACAGCTTCAACAAGTCAAGATTCTGAAAATCTGAACACAGCACCGCCGCCAGCTAAACGAAAGTTGGAAAATTATTTTACTAAAGCTGCCGACGATAGCCTGGATGATGTTTTGGCAATAATGATTGCATTAGATGGATTTCCATTCAGTGTATTCATAACTTCAGACGATTTGAGAAAGTTGCTCTTAGCGAAATACACTGATTTACCAAAATCAGCCGTCACAATTCAAAAGCATGTTATGGATTACAGTGAAAAAATCAGAAAGCAAGTAACTGCAGAATTAAAACATTTGCAAAGTGCAGGTCAAAGATTCAGTCTATCTTTCTTCAAGTGGACATCAACGTCCAATAAACGATACATGGCTGTCAACGTTCATTCATATAAAAAAATAGGAGCTTAGGACTAGTTCCTATTCATGGAAGTATGACGGCTGAAAATTGTCTTCGTATATTGAAAGAGCGTCCAAGTTAATTTGATATATCCCTGGAAACTGATATCGCAGCTACTGTAACCGTAGGACCGAACGTTATGATAAAGGTGGGACAGCTTGTTTGCACTGAAAGACAACAAAACTAGCTCGCACATTGTACCAATTTGGCCGTCTGTGATGAGCTTTATAAAATAAAGAATTATTTTCAAGAGAGGCAAGACAGCCCTACCTCAGACTCAGATGATACTATAAATGAACCAGCTGTGACTGCTGATTATATGACCGACAACGATGATGGTGACAATTTAGAAGACTTGGACTGTCCAGAATCAGGTTTAATTTTAATGTCACAAAATGAACTTGCGCGAGAACACATACCAGAGTTAACGAAAGATAAAAACATTAATGAGCTGATAAAGAAAATCCGCAAAGTTGTAGTGTCTTTCAAAGGATCACCATTGAAAAATGAAACTGTGTTTCAAAAATATGGGTAGATTGAATATGAAAAAGAGCTGTCACTTCTTTTGGACAGTAAAACCAGGTGGAACAGTCTTTTAACAATGCTGGAACGATTTTCTCTTTTAAAAACCTGCATTCAAAAAGCTCTTATAGATCTCAATCATCCAGTTCGTTTAGAAGATGCTGATTTTTACTTGGTAAATAAAATTGTTGATGTGCTGACCCCACAATTAAGTTAACAGTAGAAGCAATCTGTAGACGAGATGCTAATTTATACACATCTGATGCCGCTTTGAAATTTCTTATAAAACAATTGTCTAGCAGAAACTCAGCACTCGCCAATAAAATTTAAACATCTTTAGTGGAACGTATAAAGCAACGATGAAATGATAATTTAACTGGTGTGTTGAATTATTTACAAAATCTACGAAAAATGATGAAAATCTGTTATTATCGGATTTGGAATGGCTTGACTTATTTCCAGTTCCTACACAGGCTTTAGTGAGGGCGCAAATAAAGAGTATTGTTCAAAGTATAAATAGTTGAGATGACACGGAAGAGGAAGAAAGGTCAGGATCACAAACAGATGATGAGCCAAGGCAACAAACCTCCCAACCCCAATTGACACTAAAGGAAAAGTTACAGCTGGTAATTAATAAGAGCATGGAATCTCTATATCCTGAAGTACAAAATGAATCGGGTTTGGTAAATACTATTAGACGCGAAATGAGCTGTTCGAAAATGGAGGAGTGGATATCACTTAGAAATAGCATATAAATATCTATTGTCTATTCCTCCAACCAGTGTAGAACTTCAGCTGCTGCTTAAGTTGGCAATAAACTACGAAGCAAGCTTGAAAGTCAAACATTGGATACTTTGATATTTCTGCGATTGTATTTTCGATATTCTAAATAGTTCTTTGTATTGTCTTTTTTGTTCCTTATTTTAGAATATTGTGTTGTGCGACAATATTAATAAATAATTTTTAAGAAATTACTTAAGTTTTTTTTTTTCATTTGGACCCAATTAGTAACCACATAGTCTAATCCCAGGATTAATCCCGGGATCCCAGGATTACGCTTCAAAAATCCAGTAATCCCGGGATTGAGAAAACTTGCTCAGGATTGTATTCTCTAGTCCTGGTGTCCCTATTATCAAATCGGAGACAATTTTCTTTTTAAATGAATCGAGTTTAACTCATGATAACACGAAAAAAGGGGATTCCTGTATTTTTTTAATAAAGTTCTTTTGTAGTAACAGAGTTCATATTCATTATACCAGCGTAGTTGAACAGACCACACAGTTCTCTAATTTCGATTAAATTAGTACATCTGGTCCAGGTTGGACGCACGTTTTTATCTGCCTCATCTTTATCATGATTAGGGCGATCACTTGCATATTTCTTTCACACAATTTCATTATTTGTGCACGTAACTATCGAGTTCAAAATATCTTCCGTGAAACACAAAGACCATGCTTCAAGTCCACTATACACATCCTTTATTTCCAGGAAGATATAAAATTAAATTTCGGTTCGAAATGACTTTTGTTAAACTTTTTTCCTTGTTTGAATCCGTTTCGGTTAGTCAGGACATCTTCAATTTGCAAATAATTGTCGTCTTTCTGTGCGTTATTATCATTTTCAGTTCATTATTTTGTGCTGATATTTTTATTCCATATTTTCACATTCTACCAAACTGCTGCTTGTTCCAGCTGTATCATTTCGACATTTTGCTTCTAATTTTTGTTAAAGACAGGATATGGGCAAACTAAAAACTTTTTCGTCGTCAGAATCGCTTTCAAAATCATTTTTAAAGTCTTACTATATCTTCATCTGAATTATCTGATTTATCCTCTGCTTCTAAATCACACAAATTTTCAATGATCTCCTCAATTCCTATTTGAGTAAGTGGTCTGGAAGAGCTATATGATATGCTGAACGCTAAAAAACATGTTAATTATATAAAATGTAATATAATAATAAATAAGGATAACCCTGCCTGATTAGATGAAATTATAAACTTGTCACACTACCCAGGAGCACACCTGTACCCCAGACAGAGTTTTTACATTGAACAAAACCAGGTGTCACTGAAACGACTGTAGCAAATCAACTAACGTGTGCATATAAGAGGTTAGCAGGCACCACAAATTGTGTGCTGCCATCTGTCGAAAAATAACAGAAGTCTCGAGCAAGGCTGGGGTACACTTGTACCCCGGGTAATGTTCCAGGGTTAAATAAAAGTTAAGGAACTGGAATTGGTTGAAGTGGTAGAATTAGTAAAACAAATGTTTTTATTCTAAGAGATCCTTTATTCGATTTACATCTACACCTGAGTACTACATCCTTAATTTACTTACATGTTCTGTGAAATATGGCCTTAAATAAATATAATACAAAATTCCTATTTACTAAAAAATATAATTACTTACATGAACCCTACATTTAAAATGTTCTAATGCATCTTAAATAGCTATTCGAAAATAAAACACTTGGCTTAGTTTCACGACTTCTTTAATTAGATATACTAACAATTGTTTCGGCTAATAGGCCATTATCAAAGAGCTATCTAAAACTAAACTTACTCTACTTAAGGTTAACTTATATACCTGTGTTCATTATGGGTGGGAGAATGAGGGTAATTGATATTTAAAATTGCATCGATATAGGGGGTATTTATGAATTCTAATTGCGTGTTTGTGATAACTCGATTTTGTTTTTGGGCTTTTGTAATTTCAAAAATCTCTAATATATTTAACTTTTTACTTTTTACTACATTATGAATGAGGTTACAGCTCTTTATATTGGGTAAGTGGTTCTGGTCTATACAATATTCTGCGAACCCTGTGTGTTTAACACTATATTTTATATCTCTAATATGTTCTGTTAACCGTTTATTAATACATCTGCCACTCTGTCCGATATAAACTTATATATATATACTTATACTTATAGATATATACTTTATTTATCCACACTATGTTAATGTTGAGTTTCTTTAGTAATTTGTTTATTTTTTGTTTCATAACACAGAAAATAAACAAATTACTAAAGAAACTCAACATTAACATAGTGTGGATAAGTAAATTTAGGTACATTGTTGAATAATACTAAAGATAAAATAGATAACTTAGATAAATCAGGAGTATATTCCATAAAATGCCAGAATTGTGAAGCTATTTATATCGGACAGATTGGTATATGTATTAATAAACGGTTAACAGAACATATTAGAGATATAAAATATAGTGTTAAACACACAGGGTTCGCAGAACATTGTATAGACCAGAACCACTTACCCGATATAAAGAGCTGTAACCTCATTCATAATGTAGTAAAAAGTAAAAAGTTAAATATATTAGAGATTTTTGAAATTAAAAAAGCCCAAAAACAAAATCGAGTTATCACAAACACGCAATTAGAATTCATAAATACCCCCTATATCGATGCAATTTTAAATATCAATTACCCTCATTCTCCCACCCATAATGAACACAGGTATATAAGTTAACCTTAAGTAGAGTAAGTTTAGTTTTAGATAGCTCTTTGATAATGGCCTAATAGCCGAAACAATTGTTAGTATATCTAATTAAAGAAGTCGTGAAACTAAGCCAAGTGTTTTATTTTCGAATAATTAATCAAGTTATTACAAGAATGTTTCACCAAGAAATATCTGCGAAGTCAACCAATGAAATTAAATAGCTAGTAGAAACTTTCTAAGTGTAGAGACTGCATACACGGATATATACTCAAACATATATGTGTACCTATATAGAGAAAGTTTTTATTTATTCATGGCATGCCGACAATAAAAAATACATTAAAATAAAATAATAAAAAAAAGGGAAACTCGCATGTAAAAGCCACATTGTTATCTCTATTTTTTTTAATCTGTTGAATCTAGTTGAAGACTTTTCTTCCGGTTTCGTGCATGGCCGGAGCACGTGAAATCTCTAGAGACCCGAAGTACATAAACTACGAACAATGTAGTCAGAAGTCACGATGGAAAAAAGCTGCAAACAATCGGTTGAAAATATGTCGCAGAACAACCAGAGGGCCTAAACTTCATATAACTGCCGAGATTGTAGCCCGGGGATTCATACAAAAGTTACTCCATACCACTAATATTCGGCAAGCAGTAGTATAAAAGGTTAGACAAAGCGATAAATAAAGATTGGATACACGTGCGCTGGTTGTTATTATATGGCAATTTCTAGGATTTTCCGCAACATTAAAACCCAATTCTACGTTCCATTTATATAAATAAGTATTACTCTTTTTTATTTTTCCCAATGGCATTCGCTGAAACCATTTAATAGATTGATACAGGAAGTTAAATAATAAGGAGTGGGCCGTCTGCTGGTTTTTTTCTAAATCACATATAATTTTGACACTGATAGCTATTTCGCACTCAAAGAAGTGACAAAAACTTAGTATCATGTCTCTGGGATACGAAAGGGATCGTTTTGCGCTTGATCAACGTTTCGAAATATTAAAAACTTACTTCCAAGGTGGATGTTGTGTTGCCGAAACACTGCGAATTTTAAAAAGAAATTTCGGTCGAGATAATGCGCACGTATTCAAGACAACCGTGTCATGTATACGTAAATTTGTGAAGAAAGTTTGAGAAATTGGCAATGTTAATAGACAACACAAGCTATAATCGTGTTCGTCCGAGCCGCTCAACCGAGAATATTGCTGGTGTTGCCATAGTGTGAGCATGAACCCGCGAATATCAACTCGCCGCAGAACTCAACAAGTCAAAATTAGCCGGCCTAACATAAGGAGAATTCTGCAGACCTTGGCTTATTCGCTTATAAGGTTGAATTAACTGAGAAATTGAAGGCAATGACTATTAGTTTCAATATCCCATCTCTGTATGGGATTTGGAGCAGCGATTTTTCTCAAAAAATCATCTTTTCAGAACATGCGCTTTTTTTTTTTATCTCGGCGGCTACGTTAACAAGCAAAATAGCCGTATTTGGGGCTCGGAAACGCGTAGTCAGAGAAGCTAATGTATCCTGAGCATGTGACTTTTTGATGTGGATTTTGGAGCTGTGGCATTATTGACCTATTTCTCTTCGAAAATGAAGACAGCAGATAAAAAAGATCCCTACAGAGACTTGCTGAACAATTTATTTGATAGTATATAGTAGAATTGAATGTGGCCGAGCTCTGCTTTCAGTAAGATGGCGCTAAGTGCCACACAAGTCTTCCAACCGTAGATCTTTTGTACAATAAGTTCGTCAGCTGTTTTGATGGTGTCAGTTAGCCTCCACGGAACTGCGATTTGACACAGTTAGACTTTTTTATAGGGTGCTGCCGTTAAAGATCGATGTTATGCCGACAATCCAGAAAGCATTCGGGTACTTAAACACAATTATTTGTGTTGCAATATTGCTGAAATAGGGGCCGACAGCATCTGAAATATGCTGCAAAATTGGGTTGACATGATGGGCTACTATAGGGCCAGCCAAGACAGTCACTTGAATGTCGTTATATTCCGCAATTAATTGAAAGGTTTACTCTTTCCAATATAAAAAAGAAACCAACTGATAGCCCGCCCTTTACTACTTTGTGATTTTCCTAAAAGTTACAGTGAATAACGGTGTTAAACAAAGCTAAAGTAATTCGCACCTTTATAAGTTGAAAAAAGAATCAACTGTGCCTGATTAGCACTTTAGAAATTTTCATCTTTGGTAATTACTAAAAACAAATTTTATTCTTTGTGCCACGTACGATAATGAAGCAGATTTTTACAATAAAATACGCTGTAGGTGCTAAAAAATTGAAAGAAAGACCACGAAGTGAAAGTCGAGAGGAAATAGACAAAAATGAACACCTGCTAAAGAAGCGAAATACTATGGTGTCCTAAGCAGATTGTAGAAGGCCACACAGATACCACAGGAACTATACTGGAACAGCCGATTCTACAAATGCCGGTGGAGAGTATGGCACCTAAATCTAAGCAGAACAAATTGTAATGTGAGTCACCCGCCATACGCGTCAATACAATTGAGGGCCTCCTCAAATAACACCAGACAGAGACTAGAATATTCTAGACGCGCAAGCAGGACTATATATACCTCTCGGAATGGATTCAGAACTCATTCAAGAAGTGAGCGCGGCGAAGTTGGTAGCAGTTATAAATAACTATTGTTATATAAATATGAAATAAATACTGTTATTATTGTTATTAATTTTGAAGTATTATTGAGTGTGTTTTATTATTAATATAGTGTTTTTTAACTAGGGCTAATTTTATTTAAATGAACCCAAAAAGCAAGTTCTGCACAATATCTATACCGGCCAGGGAACAGGGAGAAAGTCGCTCAAGTAATTGTGGTGTCGGCACCTAGTACACAGACGGATCACAGTCCAACTGGGGCACAGGTGCAGGTATATGCGGAATGTGCCCCAGAAAGAAGATATAAGTCTGGGTAAAGATACAACAGTCTTCCAGGCTGAACTGTTTGCATTCGCAGCTTGCGCTGTGGAAATTCGGGAAGCCGGCAGCGCGAATATAAAAATAAACATAATGACAGACAGTCAGGCAGATATTAAAGCCATTATGAATCTATTTACCAAGCCTAAACTAGTGAAACATTGGAAACATTGGAAACAGTTCCTCAATAAACTAACCCAAGACAATACTGTGTCACTAATATAGGTGCCAAGGCATGAGGAAAGCGAATGTGTTAGCCGACGAACTGGCCAAGGAAAGTACTAAAAGGAACTTCTTAGGACCAGAACCTGTATGTGATATCGCTAATAATTCCGCTAGAAGAGAGATTTGGTTATGGCTGGAAAGAGAACGTAACTAGAAATGGAGGCTAACGGAAGGTTAACTCTATACTAAAACACAACTAAGGAAGCTGGACGCTAGGTTTTTAGCCATCTTCTTTCGTAACAACAAAAAATAAATTAAAATTATTAGCCTGGTTAGTAACTGGACATTGTCCTTCAAGAAAGCATCTGTACAACATGGGGTTGGTTAGCGAGCCCTGGTGTAGAAGATGCGAAAGACAGGAGGAAACTAGCCTTTATGTAATATCAGCTTGTGAGGAACTGAAAGAACTCAGACATAAACATTTCGAATATTGGATCTAACGAGGGTACTCAAACTTCTCCTGAGACGGCTACCAGCTTTTATAGAGGATACAAATCTAACAGAGTGGAGCTGAGAGATCTATTGGGGGTGCTACAAAGAGTACTGTGCTTAAGAGCCTGGACGTGCTGGCTACCAACCCAAAACTAGAAGAAGAAGAAGAAGAAGAAGAAGAAGAAACGAAATACTGTTATAATTATTATTATATTGAAGCATCTAGATAGATTAAGGGTAAAGATAAAAATGTGGTAGGTGACGAAAGCAGAATGAGAGAAAGATGGAAAACCATTCTAAATTTAAATTTCTTATTAAAACACCGAATTGAACAAAAGAATAGCAAAATATGAAGCAGAAAAATAAGAGGAAAGGCCACGAAAGATAACAACAAATATGTTGGAAAACTAACACTCAAAATTTACGATTTAAAATAGAAATAAAACGACAATTTAAGTATTCATTTTATTAATATTTGTTCGTAAAACGACAATTGTTTCGCCAACACAGTCGCTTCATAAAGTATCAGATATACTGTAGAAATAATTGTCATTTTACTAACAAATATTAATAAAGTGTAGATTTTACCTATTAGTTTCATTTCTATTTTAATTATGGATCTTGATTAAGCAAAAGACAAACCAATTCAATTATGTATTATTTAGTTGAACCATTCTGGAAAGAAGTTAAAACTTCATCAAGTTATAGAAACACGACAAAAACAGACATCGTGAAAAGTGGAGACGTCTTAGGTTCAGTACAACGTGTGCAGTGACAGCCGCACAATGTCAGTTCCAATCGAAACATACTCCAAGTTTGAAGTGTTCGTTTGCATGCAAATAATGAAATACCGATTGAAATTCATAAAAAAGCTGAAGAGTTATGGAGAAGACGTTAATAACTTGCCGAAAACAGGTTAGTGTTTGATGTTCAAAAGTGGACGCACAGCTCTGAAGGATAATCCCGAAGGTGTGTGAAAAAACCATCAACAACGAAAACAGATGAGAATCAATTAAAGGTCTATACGCTGATTCGAGAAGATCGTTAGTTGAAAATACGGGAAATTGCTCTGAATTTAAATTGTCCGCGAGATGGGTACCAAAACTGTTGACCGATTGCGGCGGCAATGGAGCTTTCACGCGCTATCGTCAGGAAAACGGATTTCTAGAGTCTATAGTTACAGAAGGCAAAACGTGGGTATACGACCATACCCCCCGAATAAAAAAAAGACTCGATGACGTGGAAGCATCCGAGTTCACCAATACCGAAAGAATTCAAAGTTCAGCAGTCTGCAAAAAGACAATGGCAACTGTGTTCTGGAATATGCAATGCTCATAGAGTTTTTACCATCGAAAACGAAAATCAGCAGCGATATTCATTGTCAAACTCTTTAAAAGCTATACCAAGCCATTCGACAGAAACGTAGAGGGAGGTTGACGGATGGAATCAGGTTGTTGCATGACAATGCAAGACCGCACACCTCAAATCAGACGGCCTGGCTTCGGAAACACAATTGGGAAGTTATTGTCCATCCGCCGCATAGTCCAGACCTGGCTCCTTCTGATTTTCATTTGTTTGGGACGTTGAAAGCTCATTTGTTGGGTATAATATTGGAAGACGACGACGAACTTCAAGACGAATTACGGCAGTATTTTAGAAATTTTGATCGCACTGTTTACGAAGAGGGTATACAGAAGCTTGTGCCTCGCTGGGATAAGTGCCTAATTGGTAGCGATTATGTTGAAAATTATCTAACAGGTCACGCTTTTACTTAGTGTATGTTTGATTTCTATAAATAAAGTAGTCTGTCCGTAATTCACAAATGTACCTTAGCCACCGGACATTCGTCTACCATACCTTCAAAATTGTGGGAGTAGCAAACATAGACAAGAAAACTGCAAATATCGTAAAAATTGGCGAAAAAATTTAAGTAGACTTTATGTCGAAACAGAGCTTAGTCAAGGAGATCCTTTAACACTCACATTATTTAATATTGTATTGAAAATACGACAAAGAAGAATACATAATGTATAAAGGCGATCTAGATGCTAGAAAGAAGTGAATGATGAAAAAAAATTTGGGAGAATGGAAATCAGGCAAGGGATACATAAGAACAACAAAGGGAAAAACCAAATGTCACATGACTAATATCTGTAAGACTTCAGTGAATAGGTCATATAGAAGAAAATGCGAAAGATAGAGCAACAACAGAAGAAAGCCTAGTGCGTAACAAATCATAAGAAAAACAAAGGATAATTAAGAAAAAGTGACCAAAAGTAGGATAATTTAAGAAATTTAAGAGACGTACAGGAATTGAGAACCAAAGCCAATGAATTCGAGTTCTAGTAAAAAAACAATAAAGCTACGGATGTAAAAGATCGTTAGCAAGAATTATAGATCATGCCTGAATATGTGCCGGACAACAATAGATTAACCACTAGTAATGCTTGGATTTGTAGACTTAAACTACTTATCCGAAAATGTCCCTAAGCTCACGAATTTTCGGAACTGAAGTTTGTTATTTGTCGTACTTAGAACTAATAGAATTATTTATTTTAGTAGACTTTACATTAATTTTTATTTTTCTATTAGAAAGAAGTAATTGACATGCAGTTAGGCGGAGGAAAGTAATAGCTGTCATTTATCAAAATAAATACGCGTAAACCTTCGCTTTTGAATAATCTCACTGATTTAATGGGTAACAATAACTCTAAGCAAAACCGTATTTTTTTAGCAATATTTGGCTCACAAGAACTTATACCGCATGTGTCAAATATCAATAGGCATAGGGAATACGTATGAGTACATACGATTTATATGTATATGGAAAAGCCGATCCAATGCCGGCACAGACCGCGACGGCCGGCAACGATTGTCTCCGATTGTTTCGCAAATGCAAGTGAGCAGTAATCATTTGACCATCGACATAGGTACTTGTAATGCGTTCTAAAATAACATTTACGAATTGCAAGGGATTTGTTTTTCTTATTTCTTTCAGTAGATCCAGGAAATTTTTAAGCTGCGGTGCGTCCCATAAACAAAAGCGTAATTCTAATAAAATTAAAGAATAATCCTAATAAAATAAATAAAAAAGGATTCTAAAAATTATAATAAATTATGCAAGAGGTTTAAAAATTCCTCCTTGCACAGCAAAACCTAGGCGGTCGTAGAAATTAGCTCTTACATTTGCTAACATGTCGACAGTTAATGAATTCGCAGCCTCAGTTATTTTTTCTCTCAAGGCAACTAGATTTTCTGCTCTACCAGCTTCATGAGTATAAACAATATTTTTTAGATATCACCACAAAAAGAAATCATTTGGAGATAGATCAGGAGATCGCGGGGGCCATTTAATGTTTCCTGTTCCAGTAATAAGACGGTCAGGAAAAGTAATTCCTAGAAATTCCTTTACCCTCACTGCATTATGGGCTGGATAGCCATCATGTTGAAACCAAACGATTTCCTGATTTATTCCAATGTTTTTAATGGCGGGAAGTATTTTATTTGTCAGTAATTCGAGATACTTGTCGGCATTTAATATACCGTCAATAAAATAGGGGCCTATAGAATGGTCACCTAAAATACCTGCCCAAACGTTTAGTTTTTGAGGATACTGAGTGCGATTTGGAAAATGCCGGTGTTGATTTTTCGAAGCCCAATATCGAAGAACAAAGGGATTGTGCTTTCCGTGTAATGGAAAAGTTGATTCATCGGTGAAGAGAATATTTTTAACGAAATTTTCATCTCGATGTATCTTTTCCATAACGTCTTCATAAAACTCCATTCTCCGGAAATTGTCCTCGGGAAATATTTCTTGAGTTTTCGCATAATTGAAGCATTTTAAACCATTACGTTTCCAAATACGTGAAACATTTGTGTTACTTGTACCCAATTCCTCGGCAGCACTTCTTGTAGATCTCGTGTTATCAATTTCCACAATACTACAAATTAATACATCCCGCCGTTCTCTTTCCTCAATTTTTTGTGGTGATACCACTCTTGGTTTGCATTTCGTACAGTTATTGAGACAGAAACAAGTTTCAAATTTATTTATAATATTATAAATTGTTTGTCTGCAAGGTACAGAACGGTCTGCAAAAGTCAGCGCAAACAAATTCATGCACTCCATAGCAGACTTGCCAGCATAAAACCATTTTACTAACTGAAGCTTTTCAGTGGGTGTATAAAGAGCCATTATACATTAATTTTATTGTACGCTTTCAAACTGTAACGGCCGCAGCTAGACTGAATGCAAAATTTCCAGTTAATCGGTATCGGAGACAATCCTCAGTCGTCGCGGTCTTCGCTGGCATTGGACTTTCTCATGTACGCATACATTATATGTACTCATACGTTGATTCTCTATTCCAAATGATATTTAACACATACGGTATATCCAAACATAATATAATAAGATAGGACGGTTATCAAAACTCTAGCAAATCTATCAGAAACATTTTTCATTTGGAAGGAATATATATATTTTAATAAAAAAGTGAGAGCATATAAAATCATTTCTTATACTAACATAAGAATGGATTATAAGCAGAACGCTAACTTTTAGATTAAAACAAAGTATACATTTTACAAAACAGGATTATTGTGAAAAAGGAATATATTTAACACATATTATTTGTGGCTCGTTAAATGAACGAGAGTTAATATCTGTTCTTTATTCAGCTACCAATTCTTAATAGATCTTCTCATGGAAAGATACCAAGAAGTACATTTGATTCGGTCATGTAAAGACATGAATCAATATCAAATGTGAACTGTGGAAAACTTTAAAGAATAGAAGAATCAATAAGAACTATAGTAAAATTATAAACGAATAGAGGATTAATATGTTTTGAAGTTGGTAAAGTAAAAATTAGAAAATAAATCGAGAAAAACGAAAATGATGGATGGTGCCTAAAACCATTTCCCAAACCCATTTCATTTGCGATTTTGAGTTGGAACCCGAAATTGCTCAAATAGTATGAAGGTCAGAGTTCGAGTTATGGAAGTGGTGAAAAGTAATTAAAGAAATAAAAAAATAATGGCGTATTAGGAAGATAAAGTTATTTTAAAATGAATGGAAAAAAAATATGATGAACTGAATATTTACAAAAATTAATCAAAGATAGAAATGGTCAGAGAGTACAGAAAGCTATAATATTGTAAAATATGCAGAGGCAGATCTAGAGAGACATAGGACAATTTCCTGCAAAATATTGGATGAAAGGAAAGGCGATTACTAATTTGTTGGTACAGGGGTAATAATGGAATATTGAATAAGAAAACAAGATAATGGGGATTTGGATTAGAATTAATAGAAGAAAACAATTAGGATAGAGGCTTTTTACCAAAATTAGATAACAATAATCACGTTAAGACTACACAAGGGCTAGAACACTGAATTAAAAGATGGAGAGACGAACTTAGAAAGAGATGAAATAATACCATTGTACAAATATTTTGAAATAAATCAAAGGGCATTAAATGACAAGAAGAGTGGTAGCAATGAAAGGCAAAATCAGAATCAGAAAAAACGAAAAGAATTTAGAAGTAAAAGTGGCTTTAGAATTGGTAGAAACGGGATGGCTAAGCCAATGGAGATATTTACAAATACTAGACTACGATGGACAAATTAAAAGATAGTAGGAGGCTATGCTTTTGGATGTACAGTCTGATCTAACGAGCTATTAAAAAATAAACCAAAAGAATACTAATAGATAGGTCGAGGAGCAGCGACGAAACATCTAATCAGAAATAAGAAAAATGGTATTTTGAAGTAAAAGTGGCTTTAAAATTAATAGAATGAACACCTAGGCCAGTAAGAAATTTAAAAAGATTAGGCTAGGTAAGTTATGAAAATATAGAAAGCTAAAAGAGCAGTTAGAATGGATGGTCAAATTAGAAATCAGAAGAAGAAAAATAACGCAGGCCTGCGATGGTAAAATTGTCTGGATTTTATACAGTGATTTCAATAGATTTTTTGGTGCTGAAAATGGGAAATTATTTAAAAAATTCCATCACGTAAGGTTTTTTACAATCTGGAGTTTTTTGACCTATCGGCATGTATTAGTCTTTTTGTAAAGGACAATTTTGTTAAACCGTTGTTTAAATAAACTATTATAATTTTTTTACTTATGATGATGCAAGAAGTTGATATTCTGAATAAACATACACTAGATTTATGATAAAGAAATTACAAATAGAAATAATTGAGCATGTCGCAAGACATGACTCATCATCTTCCTGTTATTGCATGTCTACCTCCCCACCTCCACTACAAACATATTGCTATTCTAGACAAAACAGTTAGTTCATTCAATATCTTCTTTACAACTGTGGTGTGAATTTGTGTAATTAGTTGACATTTGTGATTAGTTGCTGAGTTAATTTAATTTTTATTTTACGAGTTTTTTAAAATTAAATTCCAATGGCATCAAGAGGCTGTGTCAATGTACCCAACTCCTGCTATATTTGTGGAAAGTTTACAGTAAAAAACAACAAAGAAACATTACAGATTTTGTAAAAAAAGTATATTTTGCATATTTTGGTGTGAGATTAGGAGACCAAGACAAACCTTGGGCTCCTCATAAGGTTTGTTCAGTGTCTGTTGAAGAGCTTCGCCAGTGGTCACAAGGAAAAAAACAGTCTTTTCGCTTTGGAGTGCCTATGGTTTGGAGAGAACCGATCAATCATAGCGATGATTGTTATTTTTGTTCGTGTGTAGTACACGGATTCAATTTAAAAAACAAAAAGGACATCGTTCACCCAAACCTTCGATCCGCAACACGTCCTATACCTCATGGACCAGAAGTACCTGTTCCTTCACTACCAGATACATTAGATGATGTATCTGATCGAAATGGTTTCACGTACATGCGCAAGTGAACTGGATGAGGGAAGTCATTACTATGATACTGGAAGTGATGAGCCAAAACTGTTTGACCAATCTGAATTAAATGATTTGGTGAGGGACCTAAACCTTCCTAAGGACTCAGCTGAGCTTTTGGGCTCAAGGTTGAAAGAAAAAAATTTGTTAGCACCTAGCACAACATTTTACTGGTTTAGGAACAGAGAAAAAGAGTTTTCTCGATATTATTCCGAAGAAGATGCACTAGTTTTTTGTAATGATGTACCCGGGCTCATGGAACAATTCCACGTAGAATATAATGCTTTTGAATAGAGACTCTTTATTGACTCTTCAAAAAGGAGCCTTAAGGCCGTTATTCTACACAATGAAAGTAAATATGCTTCTGTACCAGTGGGACATTCAGTTCATTTAAAAGAGTGTTATGAAAATCTTGAGCTACTTTTAATTAAAATTCGTTACAAGGATCAAGGCTGGACAATTTGTGGTGATTTGAAAGTTCTTTGTTTGTTACTTGGACAACAAAGCGGTTATACTAAATATCCTTGTTTTTTGTGTGAGTGGGCTAGTCGTGAGTCGTGAGCACTATTGTAAAATGATGTGGCCACCAAGACAAACCTTACAACCTGGAATGAAAAACATTGAAAGAAAAAGTTTAGTAGACCCGAGCAAAGTTTTGCTTCCTCCATTACATATAAAACTAGAGTTAATGAAACAATTTGTGAAGACATTAAAATAAGATGGAGAGTGCTTAAAGTATCTTTGCAGCCAGTTTCCTCGCTTGTCAGAAGCAAAGATAAAGGAGGGTGTTTTTGTTGGGCCGGATATAAGAAAGCTTAAGAAAGATGAAAATTTTGAATCTAAAATGGAGGAAGCAGAAAAACAAGCATGGATAGCCTTCAAAAATGTGGTTACAAATTTTCTTGGCAACAAAAAACATGAAGATTATAAAAATATTGTGCAAAATATGTTAGAAAAATTTAAAACTTTAGGCTGTAACATGAGTTTGAAGGTGCATTTTCTAGATTCGCATCTCGACTACTTCCCTGAAAATCTTGGTGCAGTAAGTGAGGAGCAGGGGGAAAGGTTCCACCAAGACCTAAAAGAGATGGAGAGAAGATACCAAGGAAGATGGAATATAAGCATGATAGCTGATTATTGTTGGATGTTAAAAAGGGATGGTCCACTACGAGATTACAGAAGAAAAAAGGAGTATGGAAAGACAAAGAAAAAGATATTATAAGGACTTGTAAAGACATAAATAGTATTTTACTGTTTCTTTTCATTAGATTTAATGATATTTGTAAGTAATTTTGTTTTTTATATCCTTTGTAAATAAATTCAAAATGTAACTAAAAATTATTTTTAATTTTTAAAAAATATAATTTGAAGCCATTTTGTGAAAAATCCTTAAGTGATGGAGAAAAATAGAGTTCATATTTGGATTCAGCGCCCAAAAACACATAAGAATCAGCTATCAAATTTAAAACAATTTTTAGAAAGTTAAAAAACGCCGGCCTGTGTAATTTTCAAGTCGTGAAAATAAGAAGAAAAACATGTAAGACAGTGGGGATATTTACAAAACTTAGATAACGATAGGTAAGAAACTATACGAGGATTGTTCGGAAATTACGTGTCTTGACACAGAGATGACGCGAATTCACAGGAATCTTATTTACCATTCTGTAGAATTATCATTTAACAGCTTAAATTTGATAGAACAGAGCAATCTGTAAATTAGTCTATTTTTTTGGCAGTACGCCAAAATTAACGTCTCCTGTGATTTTGTAATAATGGAAAAAACTGAGTTGAGAGCAGTGATAAAGTACTTTTATTTGAAAGGCTTAACACCAACCGAAATCAAAATATAGCTGGATTCAACACTATTAGAATCTACTCCTTCGTTTTCAATGGTTCAAACCTGGGTTTCCGAATTTAAACGTGGTCGTATGAGATGAACCCCTCTAGTGGACTTCCAAAAATGTTATTGTTCGGGATATGATTGTCATCTTGGATGACCGTCAAGTGAAAGTGCGCGAGATAGCAGACGTTGTAGGTACCTCAAATGATAGTGGGCACAGAATTTTAACTGAAAAATTGGAAATGAAAAAATATTTGATTCGTTTGAGTGTTTCTCGTGACTTTTGGCACATTCTTGCCGAAATCAGACGGTCTTTGTACGCCGTTTCATTACCGTGGATGAAACCTGAGTCTACCATTAGACTCGCGAAACCAAAGAACAATCCAAACAATCGACAAAAAGGTTCTTCGCCACCAAACAAGGCGAAACTGGTTTTGTCATCAGGAAAGGCTATGGCAACAGCGTTTTTTTGGGGTTTTTATGGAACTATCTGGGTCGACTACTTAGAAAAGGAAAAACAATAAATGGGGAGTATTATGCCAATTTGTTGCAACATTTAAGCGATAAAATCAAAGAGAAACAGGCCTCATTTGGCAAAGGAGAAGGTCCTTGTCTGTCAGGATAACGCACCTGCACACGCAATGGCAAAAATTCATGAATTGGGATTTGAATGCATTTCCTCTATTCTCCAGATTCGGCTCCCAGCAATTATCATCTCTTTCCAAACGTGAATGAGTGGCTCGGCGATAAGAGATTTTCGTCTAATTCAGAGGTAAATAGCTATTTCGAGTACGTGGATTCATCCACCTACAATGAAGGCATTACTAATTTGTGTGTCGAGCGAGCAGGAGAGGAACATACGTTTTCTTTGGTTTCCCAACTACCCTCGCAGAAGGCTTGACTAAAAAATAAAGCATAAATGTGTAGCCGGTTTAGGAGAGTAACAGTGTATACTAAATGGCCAAAAGAGATGAAAAATGGAAATAATAAAATAAAATAAAGCAATAACTTTGTTATATATACCACTTTATTCACATATAATCGTGACCGCGGTTTCGACATACAATGTCATTATCAAACTGCAAAAGTTACAGGCCTACATAGAACTTATAAATGGCACAAAATATATGGGGGTGGTTTACGATGTTATTTAAAATTACTACTATATACTTAACTATTATATACAACATTGGAAAAGAGGTGTATATATAAGATCCAACTGGTCATTTAAAACGATATCTATTGTGTTGTTTCGGCTTTTAAAAATTGTTTCTAGGGCCTCTAAAAGATTTAATTTACGACCTTTCTCGGCCAAATGCAATATTTTACGGTGACCAAATGTATGCCTTTCTGTAATAAGATGGTTTGCGAATGTTGAATCTGTCTTCTTTAGTTTATATGACCTCATGTGTTCTTTTGCCCGCATAATAAAACTTCGACCAGTCTGACCTATATATACACTTTTACAATCATTACAATATAATTTGTACACTCCTGATTTATTATTGATATCTGTTTTAGGTTTTGCGTTAAAAATGAAATTACTTGTTTTTACATATGGTTTGTAAGCTATACTAACATTACTATTATTTTTTGAAATTATATTTCCAATTTGCTCGCTTATTTTACCGAAGTAAGGTAACGAAACAAATTGTTTCAAATTAGCACTATCTTTAGGATATACTAAACTAAGGGCCACTTGTAACTGTTTTTTCTTTAGTATACTGTCAATTACGCTACTTTTATAACTATTGTTTACCGCTATTTGTTTTATAGTATTGATTTCGCGAACAAAAGATTCATTAGACAAAGGAATATTTAATGCTCTATGTATCATAGAATTAAAAAATGAATGTTTGTGTGTCTTAGGGTGTAATGAATCTTTGGGAATAATGCAAACAGTGAAAGTAGGTTTACGATATATATCAAATTTTAAGCTCTGATCTAATTTGTTTAATTTTAAATCCAGGAAGTTAATACTGTTATTCTCTTCTATTTCTACTGTAAAATTGATATTAGAATGGATTGAATTTATGTAGTTCAGAAATGTTTGTAGTTGTCTATGAGTACCCTTAAAGCAAGCTAGCATGTCGTCTACATACCGATACCAAAAGTTAATATGTTTTTTTAGCTAGTTGTGATGAAAGAATTTTTTCTGTAATGTGCTTCATGAAAATTTTAGCTAATAGAGGACTTAGAGGTGAGCCCATTGCCAGACCTTCTGTTTGTTTGTAGAATTTGTTGTTAAATGTAAAGTAACTTAGTCACCAACCAAAGTTACTTTACATTTAACAACAAATTCTACCAACAAACTGAAGGGCTGGCAATGGGCTCACCTCTAA
This sequence comes from Melolontha melolontha, assembly GCA_935421215.2. Classification (NCBI taxonomy): domain Eukaryota; kingdom Metazoa; phylum Arthropoda; class Insecta; order Coleoptera; family Scarabaeidae; genus Melolontha; species Melolontha melolontha. The sequence goes on along the minus strand of OW285236.1, from coordinate 227,333,668 downwards.
GTCCTCTATTAGTTGAAATTTTCATGAAGCATATTACAGAAAAAATTCTTTCTCGTTAACCTACTTCGGTAAAATAAGCGAGCAAATTGGAAATATAATTTCAAAAAATAATAGTAATGTTAGTATAGCTTACAAACCATATGTAAAAACAAGTAATTTCATTTTTAACGCAAAACCTAAAACAGATATCAATAATAAATCAGGAGTGTATAAATTATATTTTAATGATTGTAAAAGTGTATATATAGGTCAGACTGGTCGAAGTTTTATTATACGGGTAAAAGAACACATGAGGTCATATAAACTAAAGAAGACAGATTCAACATTCGCAAACCATCTTATTACAGAAAGGCATACATTTGGTCATCGTAAAATATTGCATTTGGCCGAGAAAGGTCGTAAATTAAATCTTCTAGAGGCCCTAGAAAAAATTTTTAAAAGCCGAAACAACACAACAGATATCGTTTTAAATGACCAGTTGGATCTTATATATACACCTCTTTTCCAATGTTGTATATAATAGTTAAGTATATAGTAGTAATTTTAAATAACATCATAAACCACCCCCATATATTTCGTGTCATTTATAAGTTTTATGTAGGCCTGTAACTTTTGCAGTTTGATAATGACATTGTATGTCGAAACCGTATATATAACAAAGTTATTGTTTTATTTTATTTTATTATTTTCAAAATGAATTACCACAAAGTTACGGCTACCAGTATAAATTTTCTTGAAAAAGGAATATTAATCAACAAGTAAAAAAACTAGAACTTAACGTATCAAACTAAAGACTAAAAAGCATATACAACAACAAATCGCCTCTTAAAATTAGAGAGCGACCTCTGCACTTTAAGTATCATAAGCGAATATTCTAGGTTAAGATAGCTATAATTTGAAATTCACTATTAGTAGGTAAAACATAAAATACGTAGTAATATTATTGGACAAAGCTAAGGCATGGTACACAACGGTTTTGCAATGAGCGTAAAAATTACGTATTTTTAGGGTACTCGAAGTCTCTAGTTTAGGAAATTAAAGCCTTTTTGACATAGCTGTAATACGAGGGCTGTTTGACGGAAGAGTGACTTTTCAAGGGTTGGCAACACTAAGATGATTATGTTGCTATCTTCCGCCATGTTTTCGATGTTTACTGTCAAAATTTCAAACAACTCTGATAGATAGGTGATCGTCAATTGAATGTATGTGAGATAGCTGATAAAGTAAGCATTTCGACCGAACGGTTATACAATATTTTGCATGAACATTTACGCATTCGTATATCAAGAGAATGTTTGGCAAAGTAATCCAAAAGAATTTTTCCGTCGATATGTCACAGTAGATGAAACTTGGATACATCATTATACTCCAGAAACTAAAGTACAGACCACACAATGGATTTCCTTGGGAAGCATGCCCCCAAACAGAAAGTGATAAGTTTTTTAGAATTTCAAAGGTGTTATCTTTATTGATTTACATAACTGGCCAATATTATACTGATTTGCTGAAACCTATTGATTCAAAACTGAAGAAAAAACGACCGTATTTGTTAAAAAAAGAGCGTTGTTCCAGCACGATAATGCGCCTTCTTATTCATCGGCTATAGCTGCAGCGAAATTGATCAAATTGCGTTACAAATTGCTGCCTCATACGCCATATTCGCCAGATCTGGGTCCCAGTGATTTCTTATAATTTGCGAATTTAAGGAAATGGCTCGGCGGATAGAGATTTTGGACAAATGAAGAAGTGGTATCCCAGAGAAATGCAGGGTTCCCGAAAGATTTCTTTTTGGATGTGTTGAAAAAATTGTAAACTAGCTGGGCTTAGCGTTTACACTTGCAAGTGGATTGTATTGAAAAATTAAATATACCTACATTTTACCCTAAAATAACTATTTCATTGCAAAGGGAAGGGAAGATTAACGGGAGAGTTCCCGTTAATCTTCCCTCGTAAAATACAAACAAATAACATCACAATATATTAAAAAACTATTTCATATAATCCTAATTTTATTTTTCTTTAATATACAGTGTGTTGCCGGATAGCTGTCTCAATAGGAAAAACATTTTTATTGTAGATTGATGAAAAAAAAACATTCTTTATTAAAGTTTTTGCTTGATTGAAGATATACAAATAACACTAGACTTTTAAAATAAATTTCATAGTAATGCGTAAAATATTTATGAAAAAGATTATTAATACAAAGGTATTTTTAATAATATAAAATATCATTAAAAATCTGGTGTGAAGAACACAAATACAGGTTCACCATTAATATTTTTGTGAACGTGTCCGAACATATCCCTCCCCAGAGACGTAGATACGTATTTCGCCTTTCTACAGGCTCATCGGTACGCCCCTACAAAACTGGTGGGGTTTACCTACTCATGTACGTTTCAATTATTCTGATAAAAAAGATTATTCTTTATTAAAGTTTTTCTTAATACACAAATAAGTACAAAAAGTTCCTATTTGTAATTTTTTAAGAATAATCCTTTTTAATTAATTCCATATAATGTTTAAATTATGTTGAAAATATAATTGTCTGTAGATATTAAGTGGATGTTCGAATAAGTACGTTGGTTGCCAGTAGTTGCAAAAAAATACGAGGCAATAATTCTGTGGTATAGTACCTTACACCACATATTTACCTTTTTATAATATTGCCAATTACGGTTAATAACAAAATTTGAACTTGTCACTCCAATACCGAGAATTTTGAGACGACACATGTCCATTTGTACTAAATATACACTCATCGAGACACAATGTTTTTATGAAAATTTTGATAACTTGCAATTTCCCAGCCTATCCATAGACAAAAGTCTAGCCGCTTAGTATCATCGCCAGGTTCGCCGAAAATGTGTTTTATACGTCTTTATCGTGTTTGCATATGTAGATCGACCGCTCGTTTTCTTAAAGATTGTCTAGGATTTTATCTAACCGAATTCAAAGCTAAAAGAGTACCTTCATCTTCATTATCATAGTTCTTTTTCGATTTATTTTTACGAATGCCACTTTTTTTCGAATCATCTCACCAGTCTGAGAAGAGTTTTATAGTGAATAACATCAGGATATTTTTGTAAATTTTTTCAATTGCGTACCTTGCTGGTGCTTCGCCTGTACCGCATAAACTTTTTATGTAAGTGTCAGCATTTTGACAATTAAATACTGCAAGACAGTAGTTCACCTAACCACATGCTTAACAAGTGAAATGCATTACGTTTAATGTAACTAGATATTAACACAACTAAGGACTAAAGTTACTCAAAAATTTGCGGAAAACAACTATTTTACGCATTACTATGAAATTTATTTTGAAAGTCTAGTGTTATTTGTGTATTTTCAATGAAGCAAAAACTTTAATAAAGAATGTTTTTTTGTCATAAATCTACAATAAAAATGTTTTTCCTGTTGGGACACCTATCCAGCAATACACTGTATAGATTCGAAAGTCCAGCTAGTATAAAATTTATGGTGATTTAATATTTGCAGTAATTACGGTATACAAATACATAAATTAATACTGATATCTATAAATTAAAGTAACTATTGCAGAGGAGAGCAAATTTATTGCACATAAGTCCGCCTGTTCTTAAAATTAAAATAATATTGTAACATAATCAGTTCACATTAAACTCTCAATTATATATTTTATTGTGATGGAAAATTCTATATTAAATACTATTATTCTTTTGCTAAAAGATTGCCATTACTTATGTGTAAAACATGCACTTTATAATACAAAGCAAGTTAGTAGAAATTCACTTTAAACTCCTCCCCTATCGCGAAATCGTGACAAAATTCCATTTTAACATAACGTCTTCAGATCCACAAGGTGGTTAATATGTAATGACTTTTTTTTATTTCCTTCGCAAGGAGTTTCGCTCTAAAGTGAACTCGTAACTTCGTATACGATTTTGCTAAGTACTGCCAACTGGTTAGTAAATGATCGATAATAATTATCCCAGTGTTTTCAAAACCGGTTCTGTAGCTTAAATGTATATTAAATTGTAATTAAATTCGTATGTTTTATGTTAATTATTTAATATTACCTAAGTGAAAAAGGGATATAACAAGTTGCAGTCAACTAGAAATTAAGGAATTAATAATTTTACATCTACAACATCTAAAAAGGACATTAAAAATGTCCTAGCTTAGAAAAAAAAAAAACCTACTTTGAAACAGAGATGGGATAAAAACGAAATTAAAGTTTTAATGAATTTTTATGAATTATTAATTATCCTAAAAGTAATTATTCTTTATATTTTGTAACACGATTTTCTAAAAATTCTGAATTTTGTGAGAGAATATTACGAATCTTAACTTGAAAGACTCGTGACGCAACAAGGTGACGCACAGCCGACTGATCTGTCAAAGTGACAGTGCAAACAAAACTTTGATATTCGCAACAGTTAGTGTAAGTTTTCAAGCTAATATTTAGTAATTATAATGGAGTAATGGACATTAGTTCATCGTACAGTGGCAGTTTGGTTTTATTATAAGACTAAATCTATTACACAGACAAGACGCAATTTTCAACGGTATTTCAGTATTCAACCGCTGCAGCATTGCCTTCACGGAATACAATATTGTCATGGGTTAGTAAATTGGAAAATACCGGTAGCTTATTTATATATTTAATGTAAAACATGATGCTATACGAAGAATTTGCACTATTGCGAATATTGGAAGGGTTAGAGCATCAGTTCAGTAAAGTCCTCAGCCTTCAACACGGTGCAGGTCAGAGGCTTTTGGGATCTCGAGAAGAAGCTTGCAATGAATTCTTCATGAAGAACAGTTTCATCCTTATAAGCTTCAGATAGTTCAGAAACTTTTTCCGCAGAATAGAATAAACCGCATAACATTTTGCAACAAAATGTTGTAAATTCCAAACGAAAATCCGGACTGCCTGAATTTGTTATTTATGACTAGAGCTGAGGATGTTTGCGGTATAACCATGGTTATATCATGTAACCATAGTAAATTACTATGGTTATATGATATAACCATGGTTATACCGCAAACATCCTCAGCTCTATTTATGACTGATGAAGCCCATTTTCATTTCGAACTGTCGTTATTTTGTTTATTGGCCCAGTCGAACTGGGCCAATAAACAAAATATGCGTTTTTGGTCCCAAAACAATCCCCGACAAATACACAAAATACCTTTATATTCGCCAAAAGTTACGGTTTGGTGTGGCATTGGAACGTTTGGAGAGGTGGGCCCATATTTTTATGAAAACGAAAACCAACAAGTTGACTCAGTCAACTCTCAATGTTACATCGACATGTTACAAAATTTTGTGCAGGTGGAGCTAAGAAGAATGGGTATAAATCGATCAGAAATTTATTACCAACAAGACGGTGCTACTGCCGATACATCTCGTGCAAGCATACAAGCTGTTAGACAGATGTTCGGCCATGTCATACCTAGTAATGCGGAAATGGTGTACCCACCAAGATCACAAGACATATCTGCTTTGGATTTCTTCTTGTGGGGCTTTTTAACGCAACTTGTGTATAAAAGTCGCTCTAGAACAGTTGCTGAATTAAATAATGCAATATGTGAAGCAATTAACACTATTGATCAAGAGTTATTACCAGACAGCGGACTCGAACGATTGATGATTTATAGCCCATCGGCTGCCTTGTATTTGCCATAGGTTTGATTCTGTAAGGGATCCGTGAGTTTCGAACAATTTGATACGTGTGGCCATAAGTGACTCATACCTACATATGCAGTTAATATGTATATATCAATGCACAACAGAGCAAATGTAATAAACGGTTTGGTAATCGGCAGCGGCTACTGTTGAAACAACAGTAACGCTGACAAGGGAATTGCGTATCAAATTTTAAATAAAAATAATTTACAAAGAACAAAACTCAAAACTATGTATTTTCTGTGAAAAATTGAAAGTATAAAATATTACTTTGAAGAGATTAGAAAATATACTGTTTCAGGAATAATAAATTCATATATATATGCATGTATAAGAGCATGTAAAGACGAGTATACACTTTGGAAATTAGCAGACACAACGAAATAATATATTAATGTATATTCCGTCTTACACACTACTGTAATATAGAACTTATGAATGAATAGGCACAATAACGACGGAAATAACATCATCTGCTCGACGAATCCAATCGAGCAGGCAAATAGTGGGGCTGTTATAACATGCATACCTACTATACCTGAGACCGTCGACATTTTATCGGAGCAACTGATCATTCAATCGTTTCTGTCCGCTCTCTGGTTATTACATAAGATATTTAGCGGTTTTGTGAATCGCTTGCATCAATGTATCGACAATGATGGCGGCTACCGGCCTGATGTAATATTTAAAAAATTAAATTTGATGTTTTTGTTATTATAAAATCCATGTAAGACAGTTTCAAGTGGAGAATAATCTCAATGCAAAAGCTATACTGTTAGTCGACAATACTCCAAGCGACGCATCGGAGACGCAACTAACCAGTGATGATGGACAAATCATAACCATGTTGCTGCAACCGAACTGTATCCCTCTTATACAACCGATGGATCAAAACGCCATACATTTGACCAAGATGCATTTATCGAACCCTTTCGGTATAGGTTTTATCTTCGGAGGAGGAAGACATTTCAAGAGCCCTTAAGATGATAAATTTGAAAGATACGTGTTTTTGCTTGGCAGGGCTAGGAACAAATTGTCAGCTGACGCAATAGAGAAGTGTCGGAGAAAAATCTTTTGCCATTCTGATGATAATGATTCGATAAAGGTTTCTGAAAATTCAGAATTTGAATTTGATATGATTGATATGAATTTCAGTACCTGTATACAATGAGCGGAGGAAAACTAAGTCGACTTAAATATTCTGACCATGTTGAGAATGCTGCGCAATGGAAGCGAGGCAGGGAAGTATTCGTCAGACGAAAATATCAGATGTTTTAAAATAAATTTTTACTTAAAGTGCGATTTCTTGAACTTTGTTTATTAAACCTGTATTCAAAGCTTTAGAAACAGAATCTAATCATTCTTTTTTACTTATTTCCCCTATTATTTAATAATTTCAATAATGCTCCAGTAATCCGGCTGTTTCACTAATCCGTATCAAGACAACTTTAATTGATTAGGATTTGCGGGCCTTCACTGTAGTTATAAATGTGAAATATTTATTATAATGATTGTTATTAGTTATTAAGTGTTTTTGTGTAATTTTATTGTTAATATAGTTTGCTTTTAATTACCGTTAGTTTTATTTAAACGAACCCAAAAAAGAAAAGTTCTTCACATTATTAAAAATGTTTCTGTTTTATACAAAATTTGGTGCGGTTTTACCTACGCAAGTATGTCTCATTATGAAACAGACATGTAAATAATTTACATATCTGTAACTGTATACTTGGACAATACCTCGTATTTTCAGCATTTACTTCTGCTTAAGACATATGCTTCTGCCATCTATAGGCGTCGTCAGTTAAGCTAGTGAAGCAATGTATACAAATGATACAAATCTTTATAAATAGATCTGTATCTGTATTAGACATCAAGCCGAAATCACTTACTAGATAAAGCAAATTTCATCCTATAAGGTGGCACTTATTTAATAAGTGACATCTGACGGACGAAGGAGACTTTGCCGAAAAAAGCGATCTTTCGTTTGACCAGCTATGCTGATACGGAAAACGAAACAATACGGGTAGTCCATCAAAAACGAGCCAGATGGCGGTAAATATACAAAAAAGGTTTTAAATATATCTATAAGTTAATGCACGTATAACGCTTTTGTTTCATTATGAAACAGACATGTAAATAATTTACAAATCTGTAACTGTATACTTGGACAATACCTCGTATTTTCAGCATTTACTTCTGCTTAAGACATCGGGCTCGTTTTTGATGGACTACCCGTATTGTTTCGTTTTCCGTATCAGCATAGCTGGTCAAACGAAATATCGCTTTTTTCGGCAAAGTCTCTTTCGTCCGTCAGATGTCACTTATTAAATAAATGCCACCTTATAGGATGAAATTTGCTTTATCTAGTAAGTGATTTCGGCTTAATGTCATATACAGATACAGATCTATTTATAAAGATTTGTGTCATTTGTATACATTGCTTCACTAGCTTAACTGACGACGCCTATAGATGGCAGAAACATATGTCTTAAGCAGAAGTAAATGCAGAAAATACGAGGTATTGTCCAAGTATACAGTTACAGATGTGTAAATTATTTACATGTCTGTTTCATAATGAAACAAAAGCGTTATACGTGCATTAACGTATAGATATATTTAAAACCTTTTTTGTATATTTACCGCCATCTGGCTCGTTTTTGATGGACTACCCGTATTGTTTCGTTTTCCGTATCAGCATAGCTGGTCAAACGAAATATCGCTTTTTTCGGCAAAGTCTCTTTCGTCCGTCAGATGTCACTTATGAAATAAGTGCCACCTTGTAGGATGAAATTTGCTATATCTAGTAAGTGATTTCGGCTTAATGTCATATACAGATACAGATCTATTTATAAAGATTTGTATCATTTGTATACATTGCTTCACTAGCTTAACTGACGACGCCTATAGATGGCAGAAACATATGTCTTAAGCAGAAGTAAATGCAGAAAATACGAGGTATTGTCCAAGTATACAGTTACAGATATGTAAATTATTTACATGTCTGTTTCATAATGAAACAAAAGCGTTATACGTGCATTAACGTATAGATATATTTAAAACCTTTTTTGTATACTACGCAAGTATGTTTCAAATTGTTTAATCTTTAATTTCTACTATTAAAAAAAAATGTTTAAAACGTAATCTGTTGATTATCTTCTCGTATACGTTTAAGCTCTAACAAGTTTTTACCCAATCAATGTATATTGACTTAATGATAATAATTTTTTGACTTCTTATGTCATTTTATATTACTAAGGTTTCAATTTGGTGATTTTATTATGCCGACTGCTTTGTTCGCCGAGAGATTATGCATTTCCTGAAAATTCCTGTTTCAGAAGCGCGGACAAGGAATACATATATTTCTCTTCTGTGAACGGGATAATTATTTTCAATCATTTTCTTTTGAAATGGTACAGACACAAAAGAAAATAATACCTAAAAGTAAATCTACTTAAAGTAAGCATATAATATGGAGAAAAAAAATGTACAATATATGCAAGTAAGTCAACATTATATGAAAATTAAGAGGATTACTTTTGTTTATTCTAAAAAAAATAAGCAATTTTAATTTAGTCGAAGGACTTCTAGATCATCAAAATAAATTCTATGGAGATTTTTAATACTGGAAAAATCTTTCCTGTATGGCATTTTGCCAGTCTTCGGAAATGAAAAATGCAAAAGTACATTTTATTTAATACTTCCTAGTAACCATTTCTTGAACAAGAGTTTATGCTTTAAAATTAATGTTTTTTATTATTTGCTTTGTCTAGTAAAGCTTAAATTTTTCTTAATCATCTAAGAAATTACTTTTAAGAAAATAATTTAATCTCCGTAGACACTCTTTATGAAGAAATTCTGGGTCAATAATATGTTCTAGGAATTAATTTCGCATTCTATATACAAATTAATTTTAGCAAACCACTTTGAATACACCACTGTTAAATTGTCTTTAGTTAGACAATTTAACAGTGGTGTATTCAAAGTGGTTTGCGTTATATACTTTATACGTTCAAAAATAAATTCAAACACAAATAGATAATTTGAATTAAACCAAGTTCTTATGTAGTTTCGTTTATTCTTGTAAAATTCCTCATAATTACTTCGGTATTTTCCAGTCATACCTGCACAACCGTCACTTCCTAGTTCGGTATCTTAACGCGTATACTTGTATTTACCCTATGAAATCTGGACTTCCACAAGGTAGCGTGCTCGGACCCGTTCTGTATTTACTATATACTGCCGACCTGCCAACGACTCGTGACGTCACTGTTGCTACATACGCAGACGATACAGAGATATTTGCCTCACACATCGATTCTGTTATTGCTTCGAAATTATTGCAGATAAGTCAATAAAATTCAAGACTTGTTAACGAAATTGCGAATCAAAGTTAACGAAAATAAATCTGTTCAAGAACCATTTACCACTAGAAAATGTTATTGTCCTGCAGTATATCTAAATAACTACGCTATACCACAAAAGGAAGACACTAAATACATATGATTGCACCTTGATCGGAGACTGACCTAGATAAAGCACATAATGGGTGTCCCAACAAGAGCGCCGGATTTAATTTGAAAGAAAAACACATTTATTTTTGGAATTAAACAAACATTTTTATTTCAACATAAAGAAAAATAGTTCCGATTACACGTGAAATACAACATCAGGCAAATGGCCACCACGAAACCTCTGGCGCAGGGTTTTTCTTTTGTTGAAATTTTGAATAACGTTTTCGCATAAATGTGGCTGTATTTCACCAATAACGCGCCGTATTTCCTCTTGAAGATGTTCAACTGTTTCAGGCTTATTCGCATACACCTGTTTCTTCACATTGCCCCAAAGAAAAAAGTCCATCGGCGTGGCCAATGTTGATCGCCAAATCGAGATATGACACGGCCTGGAAACTTGGGCTACAGTAACAGCATTGTTTCACGTGCTATGTGTGAGGTCGCATCGTCTTGTTGGAAAAACATGTCCTCCACATCAATTACATCCAATTCAGGCCACAAAAACTCCGTTAACATTTCGCGGTACCGCACACCATTAACAGTTAGCGCATTTCCAGCCGCATTTTCAAAGAAATGCGGCCCAATTACTCCGCTAGCCCAAAATGCACACCAAACAGTTACTCGCGGTAGATGCATTGGTTGTTTGAGTATCACACGAGGATTTTCAGCACCCCAAATCTGACAGTTTTGCTTATTTACGTATCTGTCGAGTTGAAAATGTGCCTCATCTGAAAAAATTATTTTATTTGAAAAATCCGCATTAATTTGAAGATGTTCCAACACCTAATCAGCAAATCCACGGCGCTGCTCATGGTCCCTTGGCTTGATTTATTGCACCAATTGAACCTTGTTCGCGCGCAAATGCAGATCATTTACCAAAATTCGTTGCATAATGCTTCTGGAAATGTTTAAGTCTTGACCACGATGCCGAATGGAAGTTCCTGGATTCTCGGCCACAGATTCCCTTACTGTGGCTATATTTTCGAGTGACCGACAAGGACCACAACGAACAATAATCTTCTGATCCATCAGCGTAAATTTGGTCTAATATTTTGTAATTAAACGCCTCAGTGTCGATTCATTTGGCGCATTATTGCGACCGAAAACTTGACGTAATTGGCTAACTGTTTTCGCAAAACTTGCACCTTTTTTGTAATGTGTTTTTACAATAATTAAATGTTGTTCGTTTGAATACTTCTCCATATTCTTAAATCGCGGGATCTATACGTGACAACTGTCAAAAAAAAATCACCGTACAACTCGTATTAACAAAATGGCGGCAAATTTAAATCCAGCGCTCTTGTTGGGACACCCATTATTCTCAAAGAGGAAGCAGCTAGGCTTTAAACTTAGTAGAGTTTAGTGGTTAATTGCTGAAAAATCCAACCTGTCCCTGGAAAACAAATTCCTTGTTTACTAAGTAACATTAAAACCCATTTGGGCTTATGGAATACAGTTCCGGGGAACTGCTTCCATCTCTAACATTAAGTTACTAGAAAGATCTCAATTCAAAATACTCCGTATGATTACCAAGGCTACTTGGTATGTCCAAAATAGCATCATAGCCCATGACTTGAAAATAAAAATAGTGGAGGACAAAATTAAAACTTTCTCTGAAAAATACGCTTAAAGACTAAGTAATTATCCCAACCAACTCTTTGGCAAATACTCTAATGACTCGACCAATCAGAAGGCGTGGACTCAAGCGGTTCAATCCTACTGACATGTTCTAGAAGCACCATAAATAATTTTCTTATTATGCTGTACAGGAACCTGTCAATGGACGGTTTCCTACATGTTAAATATTTCAAACACACAATTTACTTATTGTAGGATCTTTGTACAGATTCTAAATAAATTTCGATGTTAAATAATAATAAAAAATTTCTCATAAGAGATTTACAGTTGCTTTATCGACTAGATAGACTAGTGAAATCCTTCAAACAGTTAATGTTAATAAATGACAAAATTTATTAGACCCTAAACCTAAATGATAAATAATTATTTATTTATTTTTATTTGTTTTTACCCAACAGAAGTATAATTCCATTTACAGGATAAAATAAAAATAAACTGCGAACCATATATATATATATATATATATATATATATATATATATATGGTATATATATATATATATATATATTTATATATATATATATATATATATATATATATATATAAATACTACTAGTAACAAAAAAACAACGTGATCTGACTAATGAGTTAAATAAGGAAGTCAATATGTTCACGTTAGAAAATGCGCTACAGTTACGGATAATAAATCCAAGAATTTGTGTGGCCTGCTTAGACACATTGCTGATATGCCCATTGAAGATCAGTTTCATATCGAAGGTAACGCCCAGGTCTTTAATTGATTCAACACGTGATATACACATGTTCACAAGTTGGTAATTAAAGTGTATAAAACTAAGTCTTTTGGTGAAAGACAAAATCTTATACTTAACGACGTTCAAAGATAAATTATTATTTTTGCACCAAGTCTGTATGTTAAGCGGAACGGCATGTAGTCGAAGACAGTTCTTCGATTCGGCGACTCGAGAAAACATCAAGTCATCGGCAAAGAAAATATTATTAGACTCAATCTGGTCTGAGAGATCGTTAATGAAAATAATAAAAAGCAGTGGACCTATGTTAGAGCCTTGCGGAACTCCAAAAGTAGCAATGTAAGGTGTTGAGGCCTATTATGTAAGTACGAAGCTAAAAAGTCAACCAGCGGTTTACTAATTCCAAAACTCGCCAATTTAGCTGACAAGATAGCGTGATCAACTCGATCGAACGCCTTGGCGAAGTCAGTATGTACAACATCAACCTGTTTCCCGCAATCCAACGCGTCAGCAACGTATTGAGAAAATACCGCAAGGTTGGAGATAGTGGATCGCTTTTTCATGAAGCCATGTTGATTCGGTGATATTGCAGTCTTAATAAGAGGCTATACTTTTTGGTATAGTGCAATTTCAAAAGCTTTCGTGAAGTTAGATATAATGGCAATAGAACGATGGTTGGTAATGTCCGAAGTATCACCAGTTTTTAAGACGGGAATATAAGATAACCTAGTAAGTCGAAAAATATATTTTTACTTTACTTATTTCTGCTTTACCAAACTATAGCATTGTCAACTTTATAGGAGGTGTTAGAGGAATTATATTTGATAAACGTAAGATATCGCTATATAGGTTCTGTGAGCTATGAATACTGCTACTACTCAGTAGAAACTATTCTTTAATAGTTAACGCAATTTTGCAAGAACTCTGAGTGGCGCGTTCTTTGATCTCATTCATATTCTAATTACTAGCTATGAATATATCTTGATATAAATAGGACGAAAGAAACTCAACGAAAAGAACTTTCAAATAAGTAAACAGAAATATTTCAGAAGATAAGATAAATGAAAGGATTTAGAAAAAATAACTTTAGAATTAAGGCTTCTTTGAAAAAATATTTAGGCGACTTTTACGAACTTTTCTGCGTACAATTTCTTAAATATGGTATTAATTTGGCTAATCGCAGAAATATGATTTTCTGGTGCAAAGAAAAATTTTGGGAATGCCAATGAGTTACTGGCAATAGTATTTCTTAGTACCTAATAAGCGAGTGGTTTAAGGATTGGAAAAACCTTTTATACAGGGTGTAAATGAAATACGCCGACATACTTTGGTATGTAATAGCTGTAATAATATTAAGCATAAAATGCTAAAGCACGAAAATTATATCTCGAACGAGATCAAAGAAAAAAAAATTTTGATAAATATCCGACTCTGGTAAATTTAGTATTTCTTCATAACTGCAGCGCTACCCCAACTGAAACATAATGGTGGGAGTTGGAGATGTGATGTTACATACTGTAAGTCAGAAGTCGGTCTGTTATCAACTCGCGTGAAGTATGGCTTATTCAAATTACGAACTAACGGATATCGTTTTGCTATACGGTGAAACAGGTGGAAATGTTAGATTTACTGGACGTATTTATGAAAGGGGGTTTTCGAACCGAAGACGTCCATCAAATGATTTAATTTTACAAACTGTGTACAGATTGAGAGATCGCGATACATTGCATCCAAGTTATGAAGCCGTGGCCGTGAAAGCGATCTTCGGCAACGTATTTTTCAAGCTGTGGCCCGTATCCGTGAAGACCGAGCCGCGTTAAATCGTGTACCTCGAAAGTTTACGAATCAGTTAGAAGCTTATAACGGATGGGGCAAAAGTCCCGCTACCAATTTGATTGCGCGCCATCTTTGTTATGTGAAGTTTAGTTAAGTTTAGCTTTAACCATTGTGTTGTGTAGTCGTCCAAATTTTATTATGGATAAATATACGCCACAAGAACGAGCAGAAATAGTGACAATATTTATTGAAAATAATCGTTCCATTATTGCCACACAGCGGAAATTGCGTCAAAACTATCCTAATCGTTCAGTGCCTCACAAAACCACAATTTATCTTTTACATGCGAATTTTCGACAGTACGGTACGACAGCAGACAGGCCTCGTTCTTGAAGACAACGGACGTCTCGTAACGCTGAAAATGTGGCTCTGGTGCGTGATAGTGTTGCAGAGTCTCCAGAAACATCAATTCGGAGACATGGTTCCCAGTTACACATGCCTGCACGCAGTTTAAGGCGAATTTTGAAAACTGATTTGAAAATGTTCCCGTACAAAATTCAATTAGTCCATAAATTGCCACCGAGAGATCATGATCAACGAGTTGAGTATAGTAATGCAATCCTAAGGCTGTCTGATGAAATTGAAGATTTTTCGTCTAAATTGATAATGAGCGATGAAGCCCATTTTCTTCTCAGTGGCCACGTCAATAAACAGAACAGTCGGTTTTGGGGGAAACAGAATCCTCAATTAATTCATGAAACGTCATTGCATCCACAAAAAACAACTGTATGGTGTGGTATTCATGCTGGAAACATCATTGGTCCTTATTTTTTTGAAATTGACGAAGATGTTGGAGTTACTGTTACTGCTGAACGGTACCAAGAAATGATTCGAAATTTTCGTGTGCCTGAAATGGAAGAGCAAGGACTAGAGGAAATGTGGTTTCAGCAGGATGGGGCCACAGCACACACAACTCGTTCAACAATTCAATTATTGAATGACGTTTTTCCACGAATTTTTCCATTTCCACTAATTTCGCGAAATGGCGATTTAGCATGGCCAGCCAGATCTCCGGATTTAGCTGCACCTGACTTTTTCTTATGGGGTTTTTTAAAATCAAAAGTTTATGTGAATAAGCCCCACACGATTCAACATCTTAAAGAGAATATTCGTCAAGAAATTGAAGAAATTCAGCCTGAGATGTTGCACGATGCATGATGTCATGAAAAATGCCTTAAAAAGAGCAGAAAGTTGCATAGCGAATCGCGGTCACCATTTAGCCGATATAATTTTCCAATCATAACGAAAAAAAATGTAAAGAGCAAATAAACTTTTTATGAAAACCAAACCACATTGATCCACCAAACCACAATGATCATCAAGCTTTCTATCTGTTTCACACAAATTTGTCCTTTTTAGTGTAAAGAATTTGTCAATAAAAAAAGAGCTAATAAAACACAGAAAAAATATGAACATTGGATTAAAAATTACAAATGTAATTTATTATTTCTCGGCGTGAATTTAATATTAACATTTAAGGAAACTCCATATTGCATTTGCTTGGGGATATTGCAAACGTCAGGCAATTGATCTTATTATAAATAATAACAGAACAGTTGGTACATAAGAAAATTTATATCTAGGAAATGAATGAATATATGTTAGAAACTTTTCACACAAATACGTATTGCAGTATTGAAATGTGAAAGGAGATTTTTTTGTGAATATGAACAAATAAATGCCTATTTGTTTGCTGAATCGACAACGTATAAACATATAATTTCTATTTATATATTCAGGACCGTATTTGAAAAGCTTGTGCTCCTAAATTTCCGCAAAAAATAAAGTTTCGATAGAATATCTTGTTTGCAGATTTGAATGGTTGTCTTATGTATCTATTATATATTAGCGAACGTCGGCGTATTTAATTTACACCATGTATAATTTGGAGTTAAATTTTTTACCCAATTCTTCAATAATTGTAATCAATTCGAATAACTTTGTTATTATGGCCTGTCATGTAACCACCAGGCAAGTATCTCTACTATTGCAAAAATATTCATATGGAATCAAAAAATAATATTATGGCGATTAAAAATTAATACTTCGAAATTGTCCGCATTTGTCCGTAGTGTAACTTGGCGCATTATGTAATAACTTTTTGAGAAATGACAAATGAGAAAGCCATTAACCTTCGCTAAATCTGTTGGTGTAATACAGGGTGCGGCAAAATAACCTCCTAGCAGCAGTCGACGCAGGAGAGTGGGAACTTTATGTTGCATTCGGCACGTAGGCACCAGTCGCCATCATGGCGTAGATGAACGAGCACAGAGCTTATGCGGTAGAAGCGTTCATTCGCAACAATGAGTCGGTTGTCACGGCACAGCGTGCTTTTCGAACGTGATTTCAAATTCCTCCGCGTGAGTCGGTACCGGACAGAAAGTCTATTTTGTTGTGGGTAAAAAACTTTCGAGAGACTGGTTCTGTTGTTAAAAAACGGGGTGGAAGACCTCGTAGTGCCCGTACACCTGAAAACATCAATGCGGTTAGACAATTAGTTTTGCAGTCTCCTAAAAGATCAGCTCGTAAACATGCAGCCGCCCTTCGAATGTCTGACCGTAGTGTTCGTCGAATCCTACACAAGGATCTTCATTTCCATCCTTACAAGGTGGTTATTGTGCAAGAACTATCACAACGTGATTGCCAGAGTCGCACGGAAGCATGTCAACTCATCTTGGAAAGTCTTCCACCAGACAGCATTGTTTTTTTTTAGTGACGAGGCACATTTTTATTTGTCTGGCAATGTTAGTAAGCAGAATTTTCGTTACTGGAGTGAAAATAATCCCCATGTCATTCACAAAAGACCTCTTCATAGTGAGCGTGTAACTGTGTGGTGCGCTATCTCACGACTTGGAATCATCGGTCCATATTTTTTTGAAGTTGATGGCGTTACGGTTACTGTGAACTCCAACAGTTATGCCGACATGATTCAGAATTATTTTCAACCAGCATTGCAAGAGAGGGCTTTCGAGCATGTATGGTTCCAGCGAGATGGTGCCACATCCCATATTGCTCGGGTGACAATGAATGTTTTGAGGGAAATGTTTCCAGGCAAATTGATTTCTCGGGGCGACCTGACCTAATGCCTTGTGACTTTTTTTATGGGGTTACTTGAAGGCTGAGGTGTTCAAACATCGTCCCGGAAACCTGCTAGACCTGAATGAAGCAATTCGCGAGGAAATTCATCGCATACCTCAAGCGATGCTTGAGAGATTCCACGAGTGCTTCAATGTTCCAATGCACCATTTGTCAGATATTATTTTCAAAACCAACTAAAAAAAATTCCCGTGTTAAAGGATAAGTTGGTAAAAATAAAATTGTTTTATCTGGAAAAATGCTTTTTTTATTTACGTCAAAAAATAGGGAGGTTATTTTGCCGCACGCTGTATAAATAGAAAAAATTTAATAACCCCATATCAACTATTTCTTCACAATTTGAACATATTAGTGTCTAAGTAAAATTTTTATTGCCCATTTTAGAAATACCATCCTCTTAAAGTTTTGTTAGGCTAGTTACTTTTAGTTTACTTCAAACTTCTGAAGAAGCCACTGTAAGATGGAACAATTGTCATGTAATGTACAATAATTAAAGGATATGATAGTTGTTTCCTCTTCAAATCAATAGCAAACTTAAAATCCATTCAATGTTGACTTATCTACCAGCACTGTATATGAAAGTTTACATAAATAAATAAATATAAACCTACACTACAAAAAGATTTATAATACAATATATACATAAATGAAGTTAACCCTATTAAATATATTGGAATGAAACTATACCTATTATTTCGAATTAAAACAGTCTAGACTAGTGTGTTGTTTATTTTTTCATCGCTAAGTATCAGCACTAAAATAAATTAAAGTATTTACAGTTATGTCCGCGTTGCGGGTTGGTTCCACCTCCGGTACTATCCTCTGATCAGGTCAATATTCCGAGCTTTGCTGAGGGAAATTCGCTGGAGCCAGTATCAGGTCCGGGCCTGCAAAATAAAAGGCCAAATAATCCACTTTCTTAAATCCCTTTGAATATGTAGAAAATAGCTTCCTTAATCCAAGCGCTTAAAGCAATTTACATGATCGTGAAAACGTTCATAAAAGTTTTACATTAGAGTTTATGAAAGGGAAAAGGCAAACATTATTATTCCTTTCTTGAATTAAATGAATTTATCGGCGGCACTTGTGAACGTCTGGCGGGAATAAATTTGAAATTATTTCGCTTACGCACATCACATAACTTAAAATAAATGGTCAAAAAAAAATGGAACGACGCGAGGAAGCGTCTTTTCGACTTTCAAATAAAGCTGCTAAAAGATTTAGGTCAACGTGCGTGCATAACTTGCACATTATGCTGATTTCTTACCAAATAGTAATTCTTAGAATAAATTTTAAAGAAAATTTGTAACTGAGGTATTTTTTTGTGGTACGTGACATTGTATCATGTATATTTACACATGCTTATCTTAACCTTACTGATCTAATCCTATTGACTATAAAGTAGCAGTATTCGGATCAATACTATACAAAATATTCTGCATTAGGCCTTATAATAACGGATTCTCACACCTAATACCAGTGGGATTTCTATTGGGTCCAAATATATTTTGTTAATATATTGAAAGTAATGCACATGAGAACCAATAAGTATTAAATTTTACTTTTACATGTAAATGTCGTTTAATGTGTTGCGTTAGTTTCTACATTTCGACAAACTAAGTTTATACAAGTACGCAGAACGCTACACGTCGCGACGCCATCTTCCTGATTGTTAAAATAATGAAAAATAAGTCACATCCATCGCGGAATGTGTGGATGCATTTCGCTTTTATTGGAGCTTGTCAAGACACAGTATCCTGGAGACAGACATGACTTCCACTTCAATAGAGACTCCTACTTCAATAGAGAAGCGGAAGTCATGTCAGTCTCCAGGATACTGTATGTTGATAAGATCCAATAAGAGCGAAATAGATCCACACATTCCGGGATAGATGTGACTTTTCACGAATTTTTTATTATCTTAACAACCTGGAAATAATATAATTGTATTTAAAAGGCTAGCGTGAAACAAACATCTGGGTAGTTTAAAGTTTTAATGTAAACAATTGATTTTAACATGTTTGGTGGTATCTTTGCTAAATTTTAACTCTGTAATTGAACTCCTGATGAAGTAACGAATGGTCATGAAATATAGAGAGTGACCTAAATGAGTTTTTTTAATTGACAGACCGCTTATCCGTTTAATTAATTTTTACTATCAATTTAAATACTTATTGTTTCTATATATATATATATATACATATATATGGTAAATTCAATCAGTTGTCGATTAAAGGTCTGGCTTTACTTTAAAGTATATATATATTTAAAACAACCCTACATGTTTCGGCAATGATGCCTTTATCAAGGATATAAAATATAAATTTTATATCCTTGATAAAGGCATCATTGCCGAAACATGTAGGGTTGTTTTAAATATATTATTATTTGAAATATTATTAATTTAACTGTTTTAAATAAAATCAGTATGTATTGACTTTAGGATTTTTTTCATGATCTGACAATCACATTCAGCGATCTGTAGCTTTGAAACAAATAAAAATGGATATATAAGTTTTGCGTTTTGTTACTTGAAATGAAGTCCACTTTACACTCCTAAAATTTGAACATAACGATACAGTAGTGCGGTATTAAATACAATTATAACCTTATTCGGTTATCTTTTACATCCATTTTAATAATAAATATGAGGCAATATGTTTTTATAAAGCTGTTTGCATTAGGTAAGTCGATACCATTCTATTTGAGAAGCTGTTTAACAATATTTAATACAAGATATTGAAATCATTTAGATACATATGACGGTTTACTATAAATATGAGGGTTGGCCTTGAGACGAAAATACCTTGAACATGGTAATCTGTTAAAAAGGTGTGTGTCCGTTCGAAAAGGGAAGATCAGGTTAGATTCGTCCTTCTGTAGATGATTTTAAGGACAGGAATGGGAATTCTTTGTAAATCGTTGGCTGGAGCGAGTGTTTTTGTCTTGGAATTTGGAATATTTTGTTTTCCAACCTCTCTTGAATATCAGAATATGAAAAAATGCTCGTTCAGGTAAAGATTTGTTTGGAAGCGCGTCGAAAAGCGGTGATGGCTAGAGTGGACCAATCCGGAGCGATATTGGTAAATATTTCATATAAAAGCCGAAAAACTCCAATAATTTATCAATTTATATATATACAGACTGCCCCGTAAAAAACGCCAACATTCATAATTCCGTTATTTATTGTCCGGTTTTATTTAAACAAAAAGTAAATTTAATAGCATCAAAACCACTATAAGATAGCAGTGTTTTATTTGTTTTCAATTGTTTTCATTAATGTCAAACGACAGTCAAGTTTTTTATTTTAAATGGCAACATAAATATTTTTGGCTATATTCGGATTGTATTTTTTTTTCTGAATTCAACGATGTATAACATGTTTATTTTTGATAAACGTTTATTGCAAAAAAAAAACTTTATAAATTTCATCTTTGTCTTCCATTATTTAGAAATATTCGAATGTGTCATGAAACATTTGAAATGTAAGTATTATAAATATTATTATAAGAAACAAAACACTTTACAATAAATGTTGAAATTGCCCGCCACCTTGTTTAACACATATCGCACATCTCCTAATAATAAAAAATAAAAAATAAACTTTATAAATTTCATCTTTCATTATAGTAGGCTTGGCCCAGTCCACTAGCAGTATGTCAATGTGCCTTAAGTGTCAGTTTGACTTTATTAAGTTTTATGTATTATCCTGTTTGAACGTTTTGCCGCAACAAAAAGCGTATTTTCGTTAAAAATGAATAACAATGAATTAACGGACATGTTACAAGTGTTCTTTGAATGTAATAAAAATCGCCTTCAAGCAGTTCGTCGGTACAGTGCTCGTTTTCCGGACAGAGAAGTTCCCAGGTTCGAAAATATTTCAGAGAATTGACAAGAATTTAAGAAATTATTGATCATTTACCAAACCAAAACACAAAAACGGAAATTCTCCGAAGATAAGGAATTAGATGTTCTTCTTGCAGTACAGCAAAATTCACGAACTTCGATTCGCGAAATTGCACATAATATTGGGGTATCAAAAACTACAGTTCATGGTATTTTAAGAAAACACAAACTTAAACCGTACATAGCTCGAAAAGTTCATGCATTAGAACAAAATGATCCTGGCCGAAGAATCCAGTTTTGTCGTTTTTATTTAAATGCATTAGAACAAGACCCGAATTTTTACAGAAGGATAATTTGGTCTGATGAATGCACTTTTAGCAATTAGCAATTTTTAATAGAAACATACATCGACAGTGGAGTGCAGACAATCCGAGATTTGTAATTGAAAATAATTTTCAAAGACGTTTCAACGTAAATGTTTGGTGTGGCATTTTAGGTGATCAATTAATTGGGCTATTTTTCATAGATGGTTGCTTAAATCAAGAAAAATACTAGACTTTATTACACGAAAATCTCCAAAACTTTTTAGATGAATTACCTTTGGCAAATTTAAATAGAATATTTTTTCAACAAGATGGGGCTACCGCGCACAACGCCAGAGTAAATACTGATTTGTTGAACACCCAATTTGGAAATAGGTGGATAGGAACGTCCGGTCCTATCTAGTGGCCTGCGCGTTCACCGAATCTTACGCCCCTCGATTTTTGGTTGTGGGTTTATCTACAAGATCGAGTTTATTTAACAAATCCAGAAAATGTTGACATTTTAAGACAAAGAATTAATAACACTTGTCAAGAAGTAGCTGCCGCTTGTCTTTTAAATGCGACCTTTGGAGTAATTAGGAGATGTTCGATATGTGTTGAACAAGGTGGCGGGCAATTTCAACATTTATTGTAAAGTGTTTTGTTTCTTATAATAATATTTATAATACTTACATTTCCAATGTTTCATGACATATTCGAATATTTATAAATAATGGAAGACAAAGATGAAATTTATAAAGTTTTTTTTTTTCAATAAACGTTTATCAAAAATAAACATGTTATACATCGTTGAATTCAGAAAAAAAAAACCAATCCGAATATAGCCAAAAATATATATGTTGCCATTTAAAATAAAAATCTTGACTGTCGTTTGACATTAATGAAAACAATTGAAAACAAATAAAACACTGCTATCTTATAGTGTTTTTGATGCTATTAAATTTACTTTTTGTTTAAATAAAACCGGACAATAAATAACGGAATTATGAATGTTGGCGTTTTTCACGGGACAGCCTGTATACCGATAGGACCAGCTCTGAACGGGCCATAACCAGCAATAAGTGGCAACAGCGAATCCCCTCCACGCGCAGCAGCTTAAATTGCCATACATTGCAGTTATGACTTTAGTAAGACTTAAACCGCGCAAGGATATAGTCGTTTGCATATTCGTTCTGTATACGTAATTTGCCCATTTATTTCAGACATAATAAGGTCGTTATATCTCCAAGTTATTATTATTATTGTATTCTTAGCTGCTACGGAAAAGTAATTTGAAGTAATAAAAAAACAATAACGTTTTCTAAAAGATAAAAGTAAAAAAATCAATAATTCTGCAAAATAAATTTAAATTTTAAGAAAGTCATATTTCATAAACGCATTTACGATCCTTTCAATCGTCGAATGCGAAGGAATAGGCCGATTTACGTACTCTACAGCAAATAAATCAGCGGTTGTTCGAAAGGAATTGCCGGCAAGATACCACGATACTATTTGTACCTTCTCTGCGGTTGTATACACTGACATGATAACCACCTTTACGTTTGCACAGCTAAATCCGAATGACGGGCTATCTGTTGCTCTCGATCATCGGACTTATGTATGCGCACGCGGAGTGGCATCGTACACACGTGGCAAATGAAGAAGTACTATGTTAGCTGATTTAATTAACTAAGCATACTGTGAGCGTTAAAACTATAAAATGAATGATGTAAGAAAAACTTAAAAGATTTGAATTTGAAAATTGGGCGCCAAGTTTTAACGTACTTAGTTGATCCAACGTTATCTGTTAAATACCCCACTAGTTTCGGAAGAGCTTGAGTACTTATGCTTTATTTTCTATCTCAGGGCTCAAAAGTCGGTTGTTTGTATATCCCGTAAGTACAATGTAAATGGTATATTAATTAAACACAAACTCAACATTCAAACAATTCAAATAAAAGATCGAATCTAAATCAAAGTATAGAAAATTTATTAGAATAAAAATAGATAACTCTAACAATTATTACGTGCGAATAAGAAATCTGTACATATGCTCGTATTATCTGAACTATACGGCAAAAAACGGTATTATGCAATTTTGCACATGTGTTTAATAACTATAGTTAAGGTTATGTATAATACAACAGTGCAAATAGATATTGAAAGTTACTTAAAAATAAACACATAAAGGTAAGTTACATATACAAGTTTTATAAAAGATTAAGAATGAATGAATAATTATAGATATTTAAATAGATGTTTCGAAATGTTGAAATTCATGTATTATATTTTGATGCAAACAATGTTTGATATTGTGTTGTGATGTAAATTTAATATTAACTTTTAAATGATGTTCTAGGTTTTATGGGAAATAACTGGAAAGGAACCTGGTATTTTTCCTGTGTCTAGGCTTGGATATATTTTCTGGGCTCGCAATTGTAGGAATAGATCAGAGTTCGTCTGCTCCTATGGAAGTCCCTGCGTCGGAAGCGGTTCAATGTTGGCGTTGTCGGTACGATGTAGTTCCAGTTCCGAAAAGATGCTTCGTTCGATATTTATTATATTCGACGTGATGCGGGTCCAATTCTTCTCTCAAAAGTTCGGCCTGATTTCAAGGTATTAAATGTATACGGTTTTCGTAGGATTTACTTGATTTTTAAATAGTAATTTTAATTAAACTTTTTGTGATAGAGAAAATGCGGCCATTCGTTGTAAAATTTTAGTATCAGACGCTTTCTTCGGCTTTTGTTTTCCAAAGCCTGTGTTAAATATCGGCAAAAGCCTCTAAGTTTATGCTTTATTTGCATCTAATATAATATGAACTTTCATAATGTTATAATTTTAAAATAATAGAAAAATTAATTAAAGAATTTACAAAAGTTTATAATGTGGTTTTCAATGTTAGATTAGTTCAAAAATGCACCGCAAAAAACGCATTCGCGGGGTTCGAGACAATTTTAAATTAGTGGTCGTGGTTAACTCGCTTCGATATAAATCTTGATGTGGATAAATTAAATACCTGTAATATGGCGCGTATGATTTGAATTTGAAATGGAAAAATATAAATATAAAAAGTAAGTTTAGAAATCAAAATAAGTTAATTATCAATTTTAAAGTTATCGTCGTATTAATTTATACACATCTCGAAACTAATTTCACAAATTACGTCCACTAATTCAATATTTATGCATGGGTTTATTGTATGTTGTTATCTGTGTTTCTTATTGCAGTGCTGGAATAAGTGTGCTGGTTGAACCATAACAATATATATATATATATATATATATATATATATATATATATATATATATATATCTATATATTAATTGATAAATTATTGGAGTTTTTCGGATTTTATATGAAATATTTACCAATATCGCTCCGGATTGGTCCACTCTAGTGATGGCTTTTATAGCAAACGATACAAGCTTTTCGCAGCTGCAATTGCGAAAAATGCAAAATATGTTAATAGGAATTAAAAAAAAATGTTGCACTTGTCACAATAGTGGGTTTGTCAAATGTAAATACAACTAAGGTATGAATTTTAATTGGTATCTTCATTCTATAAAATCACTTAAGAATTGTTAATTGCAAATGCAAGCATATTTTTATATTTTACTTTGTATGGCTCTTCTGTAAATATTTTATTAAGTCTGATGAAGAAACAAATACAGTTTCGAAACGTTGGGTAGGAATAAATCGTTTTATTTGGTACATTGACCCAAATTAACAGCGAAATCATATACATATCCAGTATTATTATATATTATATATTATTATTATAAATCCAGTATTTTACACTTTAAGGAGTTTTACCTGTAATATATATGCTATTATTTTACTATGCAACATATACATATGTTGCATTTTAAAATAATCGAGTCAAAGCATTATACGATAGGCAACCCATTACGTCAAATATTCTTTCGCGTTTCAAACTAATATGCAGTACTTTTTGAATACTCTTCGGTGTTGTGTTCTAAGGGAAAAAATTCAAATGTGTTTAAACTCTAAAAACAGACAAAGAGTAGGTCATTTATTGATATACATAAGGAATTAAATGTTTAAATATTTTTATTATAAGTATTTTTCAAAATGACCGCCTTCTTGTTCTAAACAATAACCTAAACGATAATAAAAATTTCCTATAGAAAAGGTTATTTTATTTGGTGATGCTATGAGATTATTGCATTCTTCTGTAATCGTGGTTTTAAATTCCTGTGTTGTTAATATTGGTATATGCGTATATACTTTGGATTTGAGGTAACCCCAAATGAAAAAAATCATTTGGGGCTAAATCTGGGGATCTTGCTGGCCATCCTATCGGCCCGTATCTTCCATTCGAGCGATCAGGAAAATTTTCATTGAGGAAGTTCCTTACTTCAACTGTTGAATGTGGCGGAGCTCCGTCGTGTTGATACCAACAATTTTGTATTGCAATTTGCCGAATTTCAGGAAGTATTGAGTTTCGCAAAAGGTTCAAATAAACGTTAGAATTTAAAATACCATTTATAAAAAAGGGACATATCAATGTATTATTTACTAAGCCCAACCAGATATTAACCTTTTCTTTATATTGTACGTGTGTACAATTTTGTATATGAAGATTCCTGTACGCCCAATATCTGTAAGGATAATTTTCAATGACTTTGTAAAAACATAAAATCAGCCATCATACCTATAATTTTGAGAGTTAACTTTCCCGTTTAAATAAAAGGTAGCTTCATCGGTAAAACAAATTTTGTGTAACAAATCTTCATTTTGGTTTAGTAAATCAAACATTACTTCGCAAAACTCAGTTCGAGAGA
Source organism: Melolontha melolontha (assembly GCA_935421215.2). Lineage (NCBI taxonomy): Eukaryota > Metazoa > Arthropoda > Insecta > Coleoptera > Scarabaeidae > Melolontha > Melolontha melolontha. Next base: position 227,307,249 of record OW285236.1, on the reverse strand, counting down.
TTTTGTTAATTTCAAATAGCTGTTGATGGTTTTGCAATTTGTAACTCGGAAATTTTTCAATTTTTAGTACATTGCGCCCACTTGAGGGTGATATATTAAACTCTGACGCGATAAAATTCAACGATTTTAAAGGATTCTCTTCTACGAAAAACAAAATGTTTAATTTCATTTCTTCCGTTAACACTGTTTTCGTTCTATTCCTTTTTTTATGGTCAGCGACACATCCTTCTGTTTTAAATCTATTATACACTCTTAAAATTGTCGAACGTGTAGGTATCGGTCTATGGGGAAATTCTACAGAAAATAAGTTGCTCACCATTTGTAGACTTTGATGGTTTTGATACCATAAGCACATTTGAATTTTTTCCTCCTTGGAATACATTTGTGAAAGTTTTGTAATTTAGATAATGGCACAATAGGGAAAATAATAATAATAATATTTGACGTATTTCAATTCACACTAAACAATAGTTATTCTTGACGCTAGGGTAGTATGTATAATGGTTTGCCTATCGTATAATGCTTTGACTCGATTATTTTAAAATGCAACATATGGATATGTAGCATAGTAAAATAATAGCATGGTATATATATATATATATATATATATATATATATATATATACAGGCTGATTCAAATTAAGTGCACACTATTGCTATCTCTGTTATTATTGATTCTAGAAAGTAGGTTAAATTAGCAAAGTATTAGTGTTTTTAACATTGATGCAGTTCATGAAAAAAAAATTGAATAACGCATTTTCGAGAAATTTTGAAATTTATAATTTTTTTAAATGAAACACCTGTATATTTTTTAAAATTCTGAAAGCTAATGTTCTTTGTAATATAAAAGTTTCAATACACTATTGTCCTAAAACGAATAATAAAGGTATTTTTAATAATATAAAATATTATTAAAAATCTTGTGTGAAGAACACAAATGCAGGTTTACTATTAATATTTTCTGTGAACGTGTCCGAATATATCCCATCCCCAGAGACGTAGATACGTATTTCACCTTTCTACAGGCTCATAGGTACGCCCCTGCTGGAGAAAGGATATTCCCAGACACATTCACAGAAAAGAACCACATCGCCCTATCATCGTAATTATTCAGACCGAGCGCAGAAGTAAATTCGGCGCTGCCTGTTGTCACATAATTAATGTGAAGTAACGACGTCCTTCCAAAGGTTGGCACAGCCAAACTCTCTAGAAAACTGCATTTTATTTGTGTCTTCAATCATACTACGGCTTAACCGCATGTGTAATGTATCAGAATAATTGAAACATACATGAGTAGGTAAACCCCACCAGTTTTGTATAATACAAAGGTATTTTTAATAATATAAAATATTATTAAAAATCTGGTGTGAAGAACACAAATGCAGGTTCACTATTAATATATTTATATTATTAAAAATACCTTTGTATTATACAAAACTGGTGGGGTTTACCTACTCATGTATGTTTCAATTATTCTGATACATTACACATGCGGTTAAGCCGTAGTATGAGTGAAGACACAAATAAAATGCAGTTTTCTAGAGAGTTTGGCTGTGCCAACCTTTGGAAGGACGTCGTTACTTCACATTAATTATGTGGACGGTATGCGAGGTACTTCGGCTGTCTGACAACAGGCAGCGCCGAATTTACTTCTGCGCTCGGTCTGAATAATTACGGTGATAGGGCGATGTGGTTCTTTTCTGTGAATGTGTCTGGGAATATCCTTTCTCCAGCAGGGGCGTACCGATGAGCCTGTAGAAGCGTGAAATACGTTTCTACGTCTCTGGGGATAGGATATTTTCGGACACGTTCACAGAAAATATTAATAGTGAACCTGCATTTGTGTTCTTCACACCAGATTTTTAATAATATTTTATATTATTAAAAATACCTTTTTATTATACAAAACTGGTGGGGTTTACCTACTCATGTATGTTTCAATTATTCTGATGAATAATAAAGTATTTACGGTGGAATTTAGTTGATGTCAAAGATATTTTTTCATTCTGTAAAATCAGTAGTAGGCTTCTTTCACTTTAATCAGAACAAATAGTATGCCCTTTGTAAATGTCAATAATGTACTGAATATAAATCTTTCGCACGTTTAGTTACTAAAAATATATTTTTTTTAATTTTGTGTTGTGTTCATTAGTTCTCTATTTATTTTTCTAAACATTTTGGTTTTACTTTCGTTGCTTAGTGTTTGACAATATTTCACTATGGTATTTCCTCATTTGGAGAAATTCGATATGTTGGAAGCATACATTTTATGTCGTAAAAATTCAATAAGGACTAGCGAATATTATGCTGAACACTATCCTTTACGACAGCAGCCAGATCGACGTTACTTTCGAAAACTTTACAATCAGTTTAGACTGCATGATTGCTTATTTAGAAAGAAAAGAGCAAAGAAAAATATCGTCGTCAACAAAGAAGTAGAAATTACAGTGTTAGCATATTTTGAAGCCCATCGCGAATTTTGCATTAGGGATGCTACTAAGGAATTGGCATTAAGTTATTCATCAGTTCAAAGAATTTTGAAAAGCTTAAGTATATCCCCATTAAGTTCAGAATCTCTCAAACATTACAGCCAGGAGATTCCGCCAGGAGATTAGTTTTCTGTCACTGGTTTGTTAGTTTTTGTGATGAAAATTAATGGAGAACAGTGAATTTTATGGAGTGATGAAACAAATTTTTTATATAGAGGCATGTTTATTAAGAAAAATAGTCACTACTGGTCTCAAGAAAATTTATTAATAGTTCGTCCACATGCTGCACAAGTTCGATTTAGTTTTAACGTTTGGTGCGGATTAATTGGGTCGGTAGTCGTTGGTCCACTGTTCTACAATGGTACGTTGACAGGAAACAGATATCCGGAATTTATTCGTAACGTTCTAGAGGATTTCCTTGATAACGCCATTACCTGATGCGCCAAAATTTATACTTTCAGCAGGACGGTGCTCCCGCACACAACTATCACCTAGTGCAAACCTACCTCGCCGAGAAGTGGATTGGTACAAATGGTCCAATTCAATGGCCAGCACGCTCCCCTGACATCTCACCTTTAGACGCTTTTCTTTGGGGATACTTAAAAAATGAGGTGTACAAAACGCGATACGACAATGTGGGCGAATTTCAAAACAAGGTCAGAGAAGTTTTTCGCCAATTAGATAGAAGGACAATCTTAAGAGCAACCCAGAGTGTACTGAAGCGGGCACGAAAATGTATTGAGCAGGAAGGTCACACTTTTGAGCAGTATTTATAAATTATACATGTACTTTCTTCTTTTTAATTAATTTAATTTTGTAAGCTGTAATATGTTAAAATGAACATTAAACACAAAATATGTTTCTGTTTTGTCAAAAGTTAGCGGAGCAATGACAAGATTTAGAAGGAAATAGAAACTGCTATAACTACTTTATTATTCGTTTTAGGAGAATAGTGTATTGAAACTTTTATATTACAAAGAACATTATCATTCAGAATTTTAAAAAATATACAGGCAGTTCCATTTAAGAAAATTATAAATTTCAAAATTTCTCGAAAATGCGTTATTAAATTTTTTTTTCATGAACTGCATGCTAATCAATGTTATAAACACTAATACTTTGCTAATTTAAACCACTTTCTAGAATCAATAATAACAGAGATAGCAATAGTGCGCACTTAATTTGAATCAGCCTGTATATATATACGTATGTGCGAACCCTGTAATTGAATTGTGCTACCAATTTACTGATCCGATATAAAAAAAAGGAAAACGTTTTCACCATTTCTATGTTTCAAATCGGATACGAGAGGACAGTTTTACAGCTTATGATGTGCGATTTTGCCGTGAATTACGTTTTCCACGTGTGTGTATGTGTGCGACCTTCTCGTCAATCCCTACCATTTTGTTCGTTTTTGGATCACGTACTCGATAGTTCGTTTCGAAAAAGATAAGATTGACCCCGGAATTAGTTCCTACAAAGCCTCAAAAGCCGACGCAATTCAGGCGGACATCTGTTAAAGATTTACCCCGCATTCATTTGTCATGTACGTGTCCCTTCATTTCCCATTTTCCGCAACAAAACGGCGATGTTATGGAGTGGCTTTGGTGGGGATGCCGGGGATCGCCTAGAGAGGGAGGTAAATTTAATGCGCAAATACGCAAATGGAAAACGCGTTATGTTGGGAGATAAATTCCCAGAAATGCTAATCTCCTGACGTATTACCGCGTTTTCCTTTTTTTCCTCCTAAGCCTGATCTTCAATTCGGGCGTTAACCGTTATAAATCAAGCTCCTTTTGAATTTATTAAAACAACTTATTCGAACCAAAAGCTAACCCAGAAACAACATGTATAACATCGATATAACCAATTTAGATTTACAAATTTTATGAGTACTTATTCATAACAATAAAAAGAAAAATACCCGTACATAAAAAGCATTGTCTGTATATCTAAATAGATGATCGGCTCCATCACCTATATAAAAATACCATTATTAGTTTACTGATCTAATTATTAACTTTTAGTCATTTTTAGAATTACAATCTTGTCTATAAGCATCCAGATGAGGGCATAAATTAGTCTTTACGGCACGAATTAATTACAAATTGCATTGCAACAATTGGATTGATAATTCAAATAAAAATCAGTGTGGAACAGCAATTTGAACATAACTTTCTTCCCTAAAATTTAATTTAATGCGACTAGGTAGCAATAACCAAACCTGAACAAACGATCGGATTTATAGTGATGGCAATTTTATCCGAAAGCATATATACATAGAAGAGATAAGTGGAGAGTTTTTTATGTAATCTATCTAGCTATGAAAACAATATGCTATCGTGACAATTTTCATACGTCAAGTTTTTGAGATATTTTATAATGTCACCTCCAAGTTTGCTTCGAATCGCTTAAAATTTGTTACTTTTGCATTCGCTTAAGGAAGAGAAAATGAGTGATTTGAAATTTGAACACAACCGTCATTAAATTTTTATTAAAAGAAGCTAGTCACCCGAAATATATTAAACGGGTTGGCCATTTAATGTTGCGGTTTTAAAAATCGCGCTATTCCCTTATATATATAGAAATTAATATAATATATATTTTTTACACTAGGCCAAGCGCGGTTTACAATAAATATATGAAAAATTTGCTTTGTCAGTTTTCAAGATGGCGTCGTATCCAACGGAAGTGCGTGTGGAATTAATAAAATATTATTATAAAAATGGGGAATCTTTTGCAGCTACGGCAAGACACTTGCGTACTCTATTCGGGAGAAATAACGCACCAACGGAAAACACTATAAAATGGTAAGGAAAGAAAGATAAATTTAGAAAAGTAACAAAGTATTCGTTATCGTGTTTCCATGTCTACTAATCCGACAATATCTTAGGATTGTAGTGAAATTTGAAGCAACAGCATCTGCGACAGACGAAAGATCAGCTGTTAGAGAACGTCAAAAGACAATCCGGGTACCGGAAACCATAGAACGAGTACGGGAGCACTTTACAGCTCAACCTTCAACATCGACCTCAAGAGCATCTCAAGAACTTGAAATACCCCGTACAACACTAAGGCGGATCCTAAAGCAAGATCTGAAGATGAAAGCATACAAAATCCAGATCGATCAGCCGTTGAGACCGTTTGATATGGAGCGACGCTACAATTTTGCGAACGAAATCATCGAACGCATTGAAAATGGCAGCATGTCATTGGAACGAGTGTGGTGGTCGGATGAGTCACATTTCGATGTATCCGGTTATGTGAATAAGCAAAATTGGAGACATTAGGGTACAGAAAATCCACATCTAGCAATTGTTCGTCCTCTTCACCCTCGACGGTTGACTGTATGGTGTGCTATCTCGTCGGCAGGAATTATCGGTCCCGTGATTGTCAATGGAACCGTTACTTCGCAAAATATTGTGAAATGCTTAATGAGTCTTTTATTCCCGTGGCGCATGGATTAAATATGGTGGAGAATGCATGGTTTATGAAAGAGGGGGCTCATCCGCATCGCACGGAAGAAGTTTTCAACATTCTTGAAGAACATTTCGGTAACAGAATCATTGGTCTTGACGCTCAACAGTTTACAGGCGGAGGGATAACATGGCCACCATATAGTCCAGACCTCAATCCTTGCGATTTCTACCTGTGGGGATCATTAAAAGATACGGTATATCGCGATGGTATAGACACCCTGGATGACCTTGATGACCTTGAAATGGCAATACGGCAGCGAATAGAAGCGATACCGTACGCCACACTTCAGGCAGTTTGTGGAGAATTTGAGAACCTGATTTATTAAACCGCAGATCTTGTTGTTTAATTGCACAAATAAATAATTTTTTTAAATTAATGTTTTGTATGTTTAATATGACTTCAAAAACCGCAACCTTAAATGGCCAACCCTGTATGAGGGAATGGTGGCAGAGAATCCATTGACGATGACCCAACGTGTAGAAAACACGAAGCACGAACTGAAGAAATCATCAATAAAGTTGAAAATTTGGTGTTGACTGACCACCGAGTAAAAGTTTCAGTTATTGCTAGAGAAACCAGAGGTCAACAAAGAAGTGGCAATGAACCAAACTGCATGGCTACTAGATATAATGAATCAACTCTTAAAAACACCGAAGTTCTCAAATAAGTGGTAAATTACAAAAACTGTGTTAGTCCTATAAATCTTCGTCATACAGACCCATATGTCTGCTCAATTCAGTGAGCAAATTGTATGAGAACTTAATGAGGATTAGATAAATACAATAATGAAGTCATAGAGAGCAAAAGAAAGGCCTGGAGAAGATTCTGTGAGGATATCGAAGGTGTTCCTGACATGGCAAGAATTAACAGAATTCTCAAAAAGATCCTTCCAACGTAATTAGATCTATACAAAAATCGGACGGGAGGTGTACCAGTACCGCAGAAGAGACTTTAGAGTATCTTCTTGGGGTAAACTTTCCAGGTTCGGCGCTTATAGATGATTGTGATACCAATCATGTTGTCACCTCTTGGAGGGCAACTAGGAATGATTGGGAGATATCAAACGAGATATTCAAGCCCCATTTAATTAGGGAGATAGGATCGTTTGATCCATATAAATCCACAGGACCAGCCGGAGTGTTTTCCAAGCTCCTTCAAGAGGGAATTGGGGAAATCATGGGTCATCTATTGGATATATTCAGGGTAGTGTTTATTCCGAAGCCCGGAGAAGGAACATACACCCACCCTAAATCATTTAGACCAATTAGTCTTACCTCTTTCATGTTGAAGACTATGGAAAAAAATTATATATTTAAATATTAATGCCATATGGGAAAACCAGGTGAGGGTACTCTGCATAGCCTGGTGAGAGGGCTCAAAAGGAGCCTACACTACAAGGAATTGCACTTTCGATAACACTGCGACGTCTTCCATTATTCGATCTTTAAGAGATCCAAAAATAAAAAGCACCACATGCAACTGGCTTCGTAACATCTTGCGTAGCAGAGTAGTTCATGCCCAAATGCAAAACAAAACGATCTCCATGAGGACAACAAAAGGGTGTCCTCAAGGAGGCGTATTGCCACCGCTACTATGGAGTATAGTAGTGGATAATCTCGTCAGAACATTAACTGACCAGGGAATATGGACGCAGATGTTCGCCAATGACATTGCCATAGTGTCCCAGGGGAAATTTCCGGGGACAGTGGCGAGCATAATGCGAAATGCTCTGCGAATTGTGGAAAGATGGTGGGGAGGGATTAACTGTCAATCCTCAAAAAACCAAGTTGGTAGCCTTTACCAACATGAGAAAACTAAATGATCTGGACAGCGTAAAGCTGTTTGGACAAGAGTTAGAATTAACCAATGAGTGAAGTATCTAGGCATAAGACTTGATGCGAAACTGAATTGGAGCAGACACTTAGTCAAAGTGGCAGACAGGGCGACGCAACCCTTCTGGGGATGCAGAAGAGCTGTTGGCAAGACCTGGTGACTAAAACCAAATGTTGTGCACTGGTTGTACACAGAAGTAGTAAGACCAACGATTACCTATGGAGCCGTTGTCTGGTGGAGGACGGAACGGACATCGTCGGTGGGGCTCCTCATACTCTCCAGCGACAGGCTCTGTTGGGAATCACGGGAGCTACGAAAAGCACGGAAACCGCCTCCATGTAGGCCATCGTGGGTCTCCCTCCGGTGGAACTATTTGTAAAGGCGGAGGCAATGGCTGCGATTCTGAGGCCGAAGACCAATGACGTATGTCGTCCAAATAAGGTTATAGGGAGCCATACACAGGAACTATACTGGAAGAGCCGATATTTCAAATGCCGGCAGACAGTATAGCGCCTGAGATTATGTTTACAGCTAAGCTGAAGATATTTATTCCGACCAGAGAACAGGCAAAAAGTCGATCGAGCGATTGTGGTGCTGGCACCTGGTACACTGATGGATCACAATCTAGTGAGGGGACAGGTGCAGACATATGCGGAATGTGCCCTGGAAGGAAGATCGAAATGTCTGGGGAAACATACAACGATTTTCCATGCCGAACTGTTTGCAGTCGCAGCCTGCGCCGAGGAAATTCGGGCAGTCGGCTGCGCAAGCAAAAAATTCAACATAATGACTGATAGTCAGGCAGCTATTAAAGCCATTATGAACCGATCTACCAGGTCTGAGTTGGTGAAATATTGTAAACAGAACCTCATAAGACAATACTGTGTCGCTCATATGGGTGCCAGGACATGAGAGAATTAAAGGCAATGATATAACCGACGAATTGGCCAAATAAGGTACTAATAGGAACTTCATAGGACCAGAACCTGTATGTGGAATCGCTAAGGGTTCCGCTAAGGGAGATCTGGTCAGGCTAGAAAAATAATATAAAAATAAATGGAGGTTAACGGAAGATCAACTGCATACCAAAAACCTACTAAGGGACCTGGACGGAATGTTTTCAGCCAACCTAATTTATAGTAACAAAAAAGGAATTAAAATAATTACCAGGTTAATAACCGGACATTGTCCTTTAAGAAAGCATTTGTATAGCATGGGCTTGGTTAGCGAGCCCTGGTGTAGGATATGTGAAAAACAGGAGGAAACTAGCCTTCATGTAATATGCACGTTTGAGGAACTGAAGGAACTCAGACAGAAATATTTCGGGAGAGATCTATTGGATCCTTCGAGTGTACTCAAACTTCCCCTGAGGAAGATAGTGGCTTTTATCGAGGACACAAGACTAACAGAGTGGAACTGAGAGATCTATTTAAGATAGTACAAAGGGCACTGTGCTCAAGTGCCTGGATGTGCTGGCGTTCAACCCAGCAAGAAGAAGAGGATGAGATTGGCTAATAAAATAGACAATGAAAGAGGCACGAGCATCACTACGGCTTCCGAAGGGGTAATTTCGCGATATAGGGGTTGGAAGTAGTAAGAAACAAAAAAAAGTGGTGTGTTCTAATTACCCTTGATGTTAGCAATGCATTTAACACGGCTTACTATCATTTGATAGTAGAGGAACTAAAAATGAGAAAAATAACGCAGTACCTAATAACATTAGCAACCAGTTACTTGACGAATAGATAAATAAGGATAGACCGGAAAGTACCGACCGTCGAGTCGTGTGTCGGAGTACCCCAGGGATGCTTTACAACGCGGTTCTGAGACTGAGTCTGTCACGGGGGTTACTACCATTGCTTTTGCCGACGATCTGGCATTGCTGGTGTGGTGGAGGCAAAAGACAAGGACCGTCCGGATACAATAACGAATAAGTGCCTGGGTTACATAGGCAATCTGGAACATCAGTTTCATGGTTTAATTGATGGTTTATGGATTTATTCAGTTCAAGATTGCATGGTAGAATTTCAAGTTGAGTTTCCACATTTTGTAATAGATTATATACAATTTAAGAATACTTTGGATAGAACTTTAAAACTTTTTTCTGAAACTGGTAGTCTCTTAAGAAAATCAGGCAGCGGAGCAGTTAAGAAACGTACACCTCCAGTTGTCAATCGTGTTGAAGAAATAATGGAAAATGAACCACAAACATATGTTCGACATTTGAGTCAACAAATAAACCTTTCTGTTGGTACAACTCACAAGTTATTAAAAAAAGATATGCAACTTTATCCATACCGTGTCACAGCAGTACAAGAATTTTTAGAAATTGATTCCCCACGTAGACTACAGTTTTGTAATTGGTTTGTAAATATGAACAATAATGGAGAACTTCCGCAAAGAGTCATCTTTACTGATGAAGCATGGTTTTATAAAACGGGATACCTAAATTCACAGAATACAAGAATTTGAAGTAGTGAAAATCCACATGTAATTAATGAAGAATCGCTACATCCAGAGAAAATTGGTGTTTGGACAGCGATAAGCCAAAGGCGAATCATTGGACCAATATTTTTTCAGGGAACGTTAACTGCTCAAAGGTACCGTACGGAAATTTTACAACCATTTGTCAATCAGTTGCATGATGATGAACTTCAAAATGCATATTTCCAACAAGACGGAGCACCTTGTCACTGTACTACAGAATCTTTGGATTATTTAAGAGAATTTTTTGATGAGCGTATAATTAGTCGAAATACTGAAATTGCCTGGCCTGCACGTTCATGCGATTTAACACCTTGCGACTTCTTTTTGTGGCCTTATCTAAAAAATAACATATTTCGAACACCTATATTGAATTTGAATGATATGCTACAGAGAATCGAACAGAAATGCATGGAAATTAATAACAATCCAGTAATGTTGCAGAATATCATCAGAAATTTTCAACGAAGGATTTTAAAGTGCATTGATCTTGAAGAACAACATTTTAAACATTTGTTATAGTTTTAAATAAATACCTATTATTTGTTATTTATTTGTATGTATGAAACTGTCAAAATATACGACTTCGTAGGTTAAGTAGTAAATTTTAATTTACTACTTCAAAATGTTCTCAGTAAATCACATGCTACTAGATTGACTTTTCAAATGAACACTTGTTAAGTTTATTCCTTTTTTTAATATGACTCTCTTCAAGACTTAATATTTTTCTAATAAAAATGATTATGTTTTAATAAATTCACGCTAATTTTTGACTTGATTTTTTTCTTTCAATTTATCTAATGGACTGCGATATTAAAATCGCTTTTGGGTTGTGAAAAGTGAATTTACACCGTAGCATATCAAAAGACCACAAATCTTTTGTCGGACCGCATTTGAGACACGTTCTGAATGTGAGGAATTCGTATCCGATACGTGACACACGCCTTTTGCGGAGGATTTCACGCTCCACGACAGCCAACGTCAAGATTCTTTAATCGACTTTCGAATGAGAAAAAAATCTTTGTCATTCTGTCTATACTTTTTCTTATAAACTCCAAACGATTGAAACGAATGTGCAGACGTATATTTAAACACGGTCATATTTTAAATTTATAATACTGTTCATGTTGAGATTTTCAAAATTAAAGATTGTCACGATCTGTCCCTACAAATATGTAACGATTGTTATCATTCACTCTCCAATCTTTGTCGCTTCTGTTTTGATTCTTAACCTCTTACCATTATATCGTGCTATTCTTATCATTTTGCTCCTTTTATTCTGGTATTTGGATATTGTAAAAACGTCAATAATGGCCTTTATGTGTTTTACTTTCTCCTTCACTGTTGGTGCCTTGTTTATTTCAGAAATATCAGTTTCTGGTAATCTTTCATGCATCCAAAGCATCATGTCTTCTGAGACGTTAATTTGTAATAATTCACTATAAACCAGTATACTATATCACTTAAATTTTTATCACTATGCCAAATATACAGGCTCATTCCTGAACACTTAAATATTTTTGAAACCATAGAAGTTTTCAAACAACGTTTTTTGGTTTTAAGCAAGCTATTGTAAGAACATATTTCTAATGTACATGTTGCTCGTGTTGTCATGGAAACTGTATTCAATTTGCTTTTTTAAATGAAATACCCTGTATATTTTTACATAGCTGAAATCCTCGTGAGTCTTTAAATTGCTATCTCAGGGAGTTCTTTTAGAATATTACCAGTTATAAGGTCATATCGGGATCTTTTCTTTAAATTAACGTTCCTCAAAATTAATTCCTTGGTTTCTCTTATTTTTATAGGTTTTATTGGTGGCGACATTTTATAAGGTGCGTCAAGAAAGACTTTTATTTCTTCATTTTCTTGCGGAGACAAACCTCACTGGTGTGGTTGGAAGACTTTTGTAAGGTGTTCGGCAAAGATGCGAGCTTTTTGCTTTTCATTCCTAGCCCAGCTTCCACCAGGTTTCCTGATTGGTCGTATTATTTCAGTAGGCGGATTCTTTAGTTTCCTTGTTGCGTTCCATAAGGAATATTCTGTGGCTTCGGTTGGTGTTAAATTTTCCAAATATTTCTGTATATTGTGATATCTCTCGTTTAACAGTATCTCCCTGTTTTTTGTTGCCCTGTTAAGTTTAGTTTTATCTTGTGGGGCTCTGATATTCATCCAAACTCTTCTCAATCTCCTCTTTTCGCGTACTGCTTCTACAATTTCATAAGAGCAATATTGTTTGCTGCTGGACATTTGTAGAGCCTGTGGTGTCGACATCTTTCTCAGATTTCTAAGAAATATTCATATTAAGGTGTAATTATAGCTTTGAATTTTGACCAGTCAGTTCTGTTGGTAGTGGGGTATGCTGATTTAGGATTATCTAGTAATTTAGTGCTTATAGTTACAATGACTTCTGAGTGGTCAGATGGCAGATCCAAGATTTCATCAACTAGTACATTTCTCGTTGGTATTCCCTTAGTTACGCAAAAGTCAATCAAGTCAGGTGTTTTATTTATATCCGAGGGCAAATATGTTGGTTTACCAGTTGATAAGTAACTATAGTTATTAGTTTCAATACATTTTAATAGTTCGCGGCCTTTAGTTGTCACTAATCTTAAACCCGACCGAGTATGCTTGGCGTTTAGTCCCTTCCAGCCAAGAACCTGTTACCAAAAGTGGAAAAGTATTCATTGTATTGATCTTTGTTTATTGAGTGTCGTGGTGGACAGTAAATCACAGATACAGTTAATGTATCCTTCTCAAACTTCTACTGTTATACTTGTCGCTTGAATGTGTTGTGTTTGGTAATTGTTTCCAGTGTGATGCTTTATGGATTTCTTAATTATTATGGCACTTCCGCCATGGGCATTTCCACTAGGATGTGTGGTATTGTAAATTGCATAATTAGGTAATGTAAAATAGTTCATGGCTGTAAAATGAGTTTCCGATATGATAATAATATCTAGATCGTGTGTGTTAATGACAGAGTTAAAACAAATATTTATAAGTAACTATAGTTATTAGTTTCAATACATTTTAATAGTTCGCGGCCTTTAGTTGTCACTAATCTTAAACCCGACCGAGTATGCTTGGCGTTTAGGCCCTTCCAGCCAAGAACGTGTTACCAAAAGTGGAAAAGTATTCATTGCATTGATCTTTGTTTATTGAGTGTCGTGGTGGACAGTAAATCGCAGATACAGTAATGTATTCTTCCCAATCTTCTACTGTTATACTTGTCGCTTGACTGTGTTGTGTTTGGTAATTGTTTCCAGTGTGATGCTTTATGGATTTATTAATTATTATGGTACTTCCGCCATGGGCATTTCCACTAGGATGTGTGGTATTGTAAAATGCATAATTAGGTAATGTAAAATAGTTCATGGCTGTAAAATAAGTTTCCGATATGAGAATAATATCTAGATCGTGTGTGTTAATGAAAGAGTTAAAACAAATCTTTATAGTGGTTCTTTGTTTGATTGTATAAATTGCAGACACGATGGCGCTATTACGTTACTTCTATTTGACATGTTCTGTATGAGTCTCAACTTTTTTTATTCGGCACAGGGCCATTTGTTGATCCTCTAATACTGCAAAATTGTGATTTTTGCTGGCATGTCTATTTGTCTGTATTAAAATTTGACATTTGTCGCTCAAGAACTTTCAAATAACTCACATTTGCAAGGAAAACGGTTAACAAACATGGGAATTTATGTTGTTCTATCTCGGAATTTCTATTGCAACTTGGAAACATCCTCCAAGGCTATTATCACAATCAGCGTTACATTTGGCGTATTGAAGAACTCTGTTGACGCTGTGCAGGACTAGTGTCTGTTGAAAAACAAAACTAATAACTGTGAAATAGTACTTAAGCTTCGAAGAGTCCCTGAAGAATAAAATTTTAAGCATGGCTATATAAAGACAAAATATTAATCGTATGACTTTCTGATCATCCCTCGTATTTTTATTAGATTATGAGACTTAATATTAAGGAATTTTTTCAATCGAGAACGAGAAAAAGAAATATAAGTCTGTGTAATAGTAGCCATAACAATTTTTCATTTACTTCCTACAATAATTGTGTTCGTCAAGCTGTATTAGTCATCGGAAAAACCAGAAAGCTTTTACTGATATTCTTTCGAAGTGTCTAATAATACAAGTTATTTTTATTGTCATAGCAGGTTTCCTTTTCACAAATACATTTACACACTGATACGACTTCATTACCAAAGAAATTATATACTGCTGGAATGCGTGCTCGTTCCTTTCAGAAAGGAGTTGTAAATGTCAGAGCGTGTGCTGCGATAAAAAGTATTATGTGTCGATAATTCCTCTAGAGCTTTTAGGTGTAATACGTTGTAGTGTATATGTGACTTGCAAGTGTGCGTATATATAGATAGTATCGCGTTTACTTAAAAACTGTTGATTTGGAGATAGTGTTACAGTGGTTTCCTTTAAGCACAATATACAGTACCGTAACAGGATATTTTCTTGACCTTGAAATGTTTTGTTGTGTAACTCGGTTTATAGCTAATATTTTCTAATTAATTTTGCAAGAAAATGATGTGATTTAGCACGTAAATCCTTTTTTCTTAAATTTAGTTTTATTGCCTTTATTATCTTTTCCGAGAGCTTTTTATTTTAAGGAGGGAGGTCTTTTATATTTTCCATATAGAGGTGGGAATAAAATAGTAGATAGCTTTTAAAAATTGTTTATCGAAGTATTCGCCACGAAGATTAATGCCTTTTTTGCATTCGGTCGAACCAACTCTGGCAGCAATTATTCCATTAGTTTGTTGGTAGTCAAATAAGCGTTTCTGAAGGCGTCGACTGCTCCTTCCGACGACTAGAACCTTCGACCATGCAGACCGTCTATGATTTTCGGAAAGGCAAAAAATAGTTGAGACTTAGGTCGGGATTGTTCGGAGGATGGTTTAATAATTCAGCGTTTCCTTGCGCTAAAAATTAAATTGTCCTGCGAGCTGTGCACGACCTTGCATTGTCTTGATGGAGGGTGATTCGTCGCTATGGGTTGGTTTCACGGAGATCAACAATGACTTGCGGCAAACACAGGGTTGTATATTAATCGGCAGTAGCAGTTCTTTATCCCTGTAGAGAAATTGTTGCTGCATGATCTACTTTCGAGACAAATGTCGCGACCATCTTTCTTCAACTTAGAACGCATAAACAGATGACCGGCGTTTATTTTCTGGCTCATATAAATAAATCCATGATTTGTCACTATTCACGAAGTTGTACATGATTTTAGAGCTTCTTGCGTTGAAGCGGTATAGAGTTTTGTCCCACTAATTCAACTGGGTGTTTTCTGTTCTGAGGCCAACACATGCGGTATCCAACGGGAAGCTAATTTTTTCACACTTCTTTTTGCAAAATTTTTTGAATTGAGGTCTTAGAAATCCCCAATGATGCCTTAGTTTCGCGACATGTCACATGTCGATCTTCGTTGAAGATCTTGCACACAGCATCGACTATTTACTCAATGACTACCGCTTTTGGTGCACCTGTCGCATCGTCGCTAAGACTAATCCATTGACGTTTGAATTCTCTATACCAACGAGAAATTATTAACTGATGTTAAGCTTCATCATCAAAAACACAAGCCAACTCGGCGAGGTACTCTTGTAGAAATAGTTATCTTCGAAAATTACAAAAAGTTATAGAAAATTTTCACGGTTTAATTCCATTTTTCAACTACCTTATTAATTTTGACAGTTCGTTGTAGCTACAACCCTAAACGCATTTGACTGAAACTTTTGATTTAGGCTAACTAAACAGGGAGGTTAAGTTTTAGTACTGATATTTGGTTAGTGGCGCCTCTATGTCTCAGTATGCATGTCATAAAATATATCCCTGGTATTATCTCGGATATGTTTAAAGTGTTATTGATGATGATGGCATTGAAGTCTTGTTACACGAGATTTTGCCGAAGTTTTTGTAAAGGTATTAATTTATGTGTTTATTAAACTGCAAAAATTTGGAAGACTTTATTTGTCTTTTTTATATTTAGCGTTAAATAAAATATTTCAAATTATTCTGCAATTTCTATTATTAATTAAAAAGAAATCTATATTAGCGTTCTACAATTCCAGTAACATATATATGACACATGAGCAGTGGAAACTTATAGCATCAGGTTCAGGACAGAGGATCTCCTTAGGAATTCGAAAAGAACTCAAACTAAGCTGGAAGATGACGTGCCGAAAGTAGCGTGGCCATACAGAGGTGCCGTCTTTAAAGTTCCTGTTGAGAGCAGCAAGCGGAACTCACTTGCATTTAGCCTTATTCGGTGAAACAAGGCTCTGATCGGAGGGATTTTTGTTTTCCTTGCTACTGATGGGAACACTATGGATAAAGTACAAAACAACAACTTCTTAAAGAAGGCAAGGATGAACCAGTGTCATCTACTTAAGTAAATACATAAGACTGTGAGAAACAATACCGCAGTTGAAGTGAATTGGACGTGCGATAGAAGATGCGACTAGCTAACCTATCTGGAACATCCAAGGCTAAAGTTCAGGTGTTTCAAAATAGAAATAGGGCAAGCACCGTAAAGGAAATGGATTTAATTTACGAGTCTAATTGAACCCTAGTTATGTGCAAAGCAGTTAGGTAACTCCAAAAAGTAACACCCTCGTCAAAGAGACTTTTCTCTCGAAGCAGTTAGGTTCAATAAGAAATAGGGCTGGAGTATGTACTTTAACGAGACATGAAGACTGCAGAAAATCTGGAAATGTTGCAGTGAAACAGGTACTATAGCCACCCCAAGAGCTTACAGTCTTCGGTCTCTCGTCATAACTAATCGACATATTTAACTTTCATTTATTTGTAAATAAAAGACCGCTTCTCTATGTCTGAATTTTTTTGAAAACTCAACTGCACTTAAATACAAAAACATTTTAAGCGGTGAAAACTTTTTTCGAGTGTATTGTTCCGTATACCTTTCGCCAATTGGTCTATATACTCGAACACGTGCATTGCTACAGGACTGAAATGTTTTTTAATACGTTCAGTGATTACAAGATGTAACGCCTGCCTGCGGAATGGGGGAAACATTTTTGAACAAATTCTTTAAGCTTTTATCATTACTGTTTGTAGCTGTTAAGAATCTCATACATTCTTATTACGGCTTCTGTTTGTCACATTTGCTGGTTTTACAATAAAAATTACTTGTAAGAAGTTATTTTCTTAGCTGGTCACAATTACCAAATATGAGGTTTGTATCTGTTTCAAAATCTGAAAAAAATTATACAAACTGAATTTAGACACTTATTTTTGAAAGACTGTAACTATTTAACGAAGCGTTTTCGGATACAACTTCATAGGAAGTGTTTGTCTTATTTTGGTGGACTGAACCCAAATTAAAATTTTTTTGTTGTAATCCTGAAACACCCTATATAAATTATTCTTATGAGCGTTTTGTCAAAAACGTGGTTTATACACTAATATCTAATTTTCGTATTTTTTAAAATCGCCTCTCATACGAAATAAAGAAATAGATAACTATTTATATCCTATTTTTCCGTGTCACTTTATAATATTCGTCAATAATGTATTCAGTTCATATTTAGATTTATTCCCTGCTCTGTTTAGTATTGTTATCAAGTGTCATGTACACGTATAGTCCTCAAGACAAGATTAAAATTTAAATTGAAACGACCTAATCCTGAAAACAACTAGGAGAATTCACTCATAATTACTATAATTGACACTGATACCATGCATTATATTTGTCTGGCAAAATAATTCTTCACAGACCAAATACTTAACGTGTTATGAAAAAATTATACGTGTTTAGATGATACAAGCGGTCGTAACATCTCTCGAGATCTAACAATCTACATACGACCTCGAGATTTCAGGGGAACATTGTGAAAATCTCTGGCTCTTTGCTTCTCTATTACAAATCCCATATCACCAACACATGGTAATCCCGAGTAAAATCCACATTGTTCTTTCATTTGCTGGATGTTATATTTATTTCTACTTTTCAGTGAGCTACATACTGAAAAGTAGAAAGTTCTGCATTGTGTTAGTTACCTTATTACTTTCATTAATGCCTTATTATTTGTAAATTACAAGTTTAATTTTAGAAAATTCAAGATGAATTATCGTTAGAGCTAATAAAGTATCTAATTAGTCTTATAAACATACATGATTGCATTTGTACAGAGTCGCACAGGTAAACGGTATATTTTGAAGAACCTATTACAGAATTTAAAAAACGAATTTACATGTTTTATTGTTAAAGAAAAAAGTAAATTACATGACATTATGAGTCCCGAAAAAAAATTTTTATTTCTATAAATAATGTCCATAATATGGTGGTTATTCCAAAGTAAAGCATTCCTGGAAGCAATTGCTGATAGTATCCATGGCACATTGTAATACTTCCATGAAAATTGCAGCGATTTCTTCTCGAAACATACCTATTATCGTTGTGTCAGTGGTGTACACTTTACTTTTGAACTGGCCTCACAAGAAAAAATCGCGCACCGATAATTCTGTTAATCTCGGGGGCCAATAAATGTCACCAAACCGCAAAATTACGATTGTTCCCAAAAAGCAGTAGGGCCCAAGCCAACGACGCCTGGTCACTGTGAGTCGTGGCTCCATTAGGCTGAATGAAAGTTCTTGTTCCAGAGATTTTCACAATGGATTATGAAGTCTGTTGGAGGATGCCAGCCATCGGCGCTTGGGTAGTATGAAAGAATGTTACATCTTGCTTAAGCCAAGGTTTATGGAGGTCGAGAAAGTTTTGATAATCGGCTAAAAAGTTTCGAGAATGTCAACATATCGTTCATGCGTTAATGTCGTTGTATTCTTTCTGCAATCCTTAGAGAAGTAAGGCTTATTACAAATCGCGTTGATATGGCACACCAAACGGTAACCTTTTGGCTGCATGTGCAATTGACGGGAGTTGTCAGCTGCCCAATACCTGCAATTCTGCTTGCAAATTACCCGTTGATATGGAAATGAGCCTCATTCGACATGATAAGTTTGTCCATGGAATTGGGAACCACATTAACCTTTTCAATCATTTTCTCACAGAATTGTTGTCTCGCCACGTAGTCTGATTGTTTAAGTTCCTGTTCTACTTGAATTTTGTAAGAATGAAACTTCAAACTGGTGCTTGTTGCATTGCCGATTGTCATTGTCTCTTTGCAATGGAGGTCTGAACTGCTTCAATATTTTCTTAGGTTCGCTGAATTCGTTGGTGTCCTGGTTGTGACTTTTTTAGAGCTGAACTATTCTTGAAATTCTCAACCAATATATTGTTGGCGTGCTAAGATGGAACCCGACCATGGCATTCAACATTGTAATGGCGATCGAATTCTCGCCGAGCAACAGAATAGTGACAGTGTGACGCTGTCATCATTCTTGTAGAACGCCTTTGTAGATAATGCACAGCACTGGTGCTTCATTACTAAATGGCAGATAGTTGTGCATAGAAGAATGTTACAGTCACCTACATATAATCTCCTCAGAGCCATCGCTACTGCTTTCAAAATTTCCTGTTTCGCTAGGCCACGCTGTATCTTCAAATTCCCAGAACGTAATACTTCTTTAATGAAGAACTACATTTCAGTATTGGTCTCATTGTTTTCACACTTCCCATAATCGATTTAAACAACTTACCGAATCCACCTCTGTATATATTTGTACGTGTACATATCTGCGTAAGTTATGCATGTTGGAACATGCAAAAAACGAGCGTAGTATGTTCACATGTGCCTTCGGAATAATGAAATTGCTGAAGTTCTCGCCCGCTCTCCCTCGAATTAGATCACGAACACACATACTTTCTTATCAAGATCGCCCGAACGAAACCAGACATTTAGTGGGCGGTGAAAATTCATACATGGATATTCCAGATTATCGCATCGACTCCGCCATCGATTCATTTAGAACTTGCGAAATGTAACGACCAAGAACGAAGCTGGAATCGATTTTTTCTTTTAGCGGAATGGAAAATATTAGATTGTAATACAAATAATACTGTGTAATCTAATGAGGGAACCAATTCGAGTAAATGCGCTAATTTCTTGTCTACAATGGAGTTATTTCTTCTACATTTGCTTGTTACAAAAGATTCAAGTATTTTACGAGCTTGCAACCGGAAAGACAGAATAAATAGTTTTCATTTGTACGATGTATTTGGAACGTATGACTAGAGTTTGTAATAATGTAATGAAAGTAAATATCTGAAAGTGAAGTTACTGTCTTCGTTAACATAGGCCAGCCACGCAGCAGTTCCGTTGTTTTTTATTTTTTGCTAAAACTACCAATTCAATCCAACTATATTCTATCTTGTTCTGTTCTTCTCCACCCAGTCATATGTGATCTTATTTATTCCAGTGTCGATCTGCATTCCACCGAAGAAACATGTCTTCTTATATTTTCCAGGCTTTTTACATTTCCATTTCCTGCTTACATTTTTCACAGGTTTGCATAAATATTGTTTTGCTGTAATTTGTTTTATTTTTATTCTTTATGTATAACTCTTTATTTGAGATGATGTTAGGCCAGAAAAGCCGCAACATTCTGCGAAGACATTTATTTATAAGAAGTCCAGCTTTTCAAAACTTTTTCTATTGTTGAGTACATCTGGCTTTTATACAATCACAAGTTTTACCGCACTGTAGATAAATATTTATATCCAAAATTTAGTTCATTATTTCGGTTTTTGTAATCCTGGTTGCGCCATTTAGTGAGATTGTAGTCATTGAATTTGATCCCCTTGCGGGAGGTTTGCTTTTAAGGGATTCTGCTGTTAGACGTGCTAGAGCTGAGTTGTTTTCTTAAGTGCGCTTCCTTAAAGCAAGATAAAAAGTTACGCTATACCCTATTTTTTTATGTTAATAACCGCTCTTGCGGATTAAAAAGAGTGGAAAATTACTAGAGCCTACTATTGTCAGTAAATTTGGTCGTCGTATTGCGCAGTAATTAAACGTAATAAGGCTCAGGCGTTCTTTGTCCGATACATGGGATAAACACAAATTTCGCTACAAGGAGGACAGTCAACCGAGCAAATAACGGAGACAGAAAATTAAGCCACCATTGTCTTGATTGAGCATCTGCACAAAGTGCGTACCAGCTGTGGTTTAATAAATTCCCTTAGCACACATACGTCCATAATAGTAAACAGTATAAGCAGAATAAAACAAAAAATATACCCAATACCTTGAAATAATTACTTATTCGCAAATTACACTGGTCAACAAATATTCATTTTGTTTATCCTTCTTTAGAAACTATATACAATGTTCGTTTCTTCTATAGTTCTAATAGTAATAACAACAAATTTATTCTGGCATGTCGGGTTTAAGTAAATGAAATGATATTAATTAAGTATGTACATTCGCCCGGGAAGAAATAGAGTTACAAATGAGAACATAAAGTATGCCGGAGAAGATATAAATAAAAAAATCTACGAGTTAATAATATATATTTGGATTAGCAAAGAAATGCCAAAAAAAGTGTAACCGTTCAAGAATTATACCCATTCTAAAAAAGGGAGATTTATTTAACTGTAATAATCACAAAAGAATCTCTCTATTGGATACAGTATGCAAAACTTGACGATAGCAATAAAGAAAAGGTTGGAACCCATTGCAGATGATTTGACGCAGCATTCAGAAAAGGAAGTGGAACAATTGACTAGATTTTCTCATGCTATAAATGCAATATCCCAGCAAGCGTAATTTTCTTGAACTTTCAAAAAGCCTATGATTCTGTCCTTAGAAAAAAACTAATACAGATAACACAGGTCTACAAAATTAAACTTTTTGACAGATATTTTTATTTTGAAAACTGATTTTATATAATTTTGGTTGGCCGATTTCAAAAATTCTATGCATTTATTTGTATCACGTAAGGTTTTTTTGCAAATATTAAATGAAAAAAAAGGTATTTCTAAAAAAAATTATTTAAACCAGAAGTAGAAGAAGAAGCTGAAGTATCTATTAGTTTTGAGATTCCAAGAAAGAAGAAGGGATGTGAGAAACAAGAACAACTTGTGCATGTTGTTAAACCAATGTATGCGGTGAACACTCAGTAGCTATATGTAAGAAATGTCTTTAACCTTCTTTTACTTTTATATAAGTCATTTATATTGTGATGACTCATCCTACGACACATAGCGCGTCATACTGATCCGGAATTCTGTGGAGTGTTCCCCATGCGTCGAGAACATATAAGACACGATATAAAAGCTGTCGAAGAAGGGATGGCGGCATTCAATACCTGAGTCTTGCGGCGAGTCCACATAAATATAGATACATAAATATAAATACATAAATGTGCTTATTGTTAATAGTTAGTTTTATATTGTTATACGTTTTATTATTAATATAGTGTGTGTCTAAAGTTATTGTTAGTTTTATTTAAGAACCCAAAAAGACAAACTTTACAATGGTGTCAGGTGTAGGGTCAAGTAGCTAGATGGATTGAGAGGCTACAGGAGTATGACTTTGTCATTGAACACAGAGCAGGCCTCAAATATCAAAATGCAGATGCCCTTTCCAGAAGGCCCTGTCCAGAAGACTGTCGATATTGCAACCGAATCGAAGACAAATCGGCCAACGCTCTTCGAACCACCGTGGTTGATGACCAATGGCAACCTGACAATTTGCGCGCAGATCAAGAAGCTGATCCAGATCTTGCAGTCCTCGGGGCTTGGAAGAGAAATTGGCAAAGACCGACCTGGCAAGAAATTGCTCCCCATTCACGCGAATTGAAGTAATACTGGGCAGAATAGGATTCCTTAACCATAGAAGACGATCTCCTGAGACGTGAGGTCGAAAATCATGATGGAAGCGAGCGGAAGATGCAAATAGTGGTTCCCAAGAAAAGAATACCAGAGGTATTGCGAGAACTCCATAATGGTGCTTCTGGGGGACATTTTGGAGTCCATAAAACACTGGAGAAGGTGGGCCAGAGATTTTACTGGGTGAATTGTGCACGAGATGTGAAAGAATGGTGCCGAAAATGTGCTAATTGCGCCGGGAGCAATGGGCCCCAGAGGCGTCGTCGTGCATCCATGCGCCAATACAATGTAGGAAGCCCATTTGAAAGGATCGCCATAGATGCCGCCGGCTCTTTTCCAGAAAGCGACATAGGAAATAAATACATAATAGTGGTCAAGGATTACTTTACCAAATGGGTTGAAGCATATGCTCTACCAAATCAAGAAGCCGGAACTGTAGCAGGCGTGATTGTGAAAGAGTTCATCATCCGTTTTGGTGTACCCTTGGAACTACATTCTGATCAAGGGCGAAATTTTGAGTCCAGTCTATTCGAAAAGATGTGTAGACTTTTGGGCATACGGAAGACGAGAACAACTCCCTTGCATCCACAATCGGATGTGATGGTGGAGCGAATGAACAAGACCATGATCAGACAGTTGTCCAAAGTGGTCTCCGAACACCAGAGAGATTGGGATGAACATTTACCATTATTTCTAATGGCGTATCGGGCCTCCATTCAAGAGACAACTGGCCAATCACCAGCAAACGTGCTATTCGGGAGGGAACTCCGATTGCCCTTTGATTTAAAGTTTGGGAGCAAGCCTGGTGAAGATCTTGCCGGAGAAGATTATGTCAGCACGCTCAGACGACGACTAGATAATATACATGAACAAGTCAGACATAATATCCAAGATGCTAGTGACAGAATGAAGGAGAGCTATGACATCAACGCCGAGAAGAGTGGTTACCATGAAGGAGATCGGGTTTGGTTATATAATCCACAACGCCGACGGGGCCTATCTCGAAAACTTCAAAAGAATTTTGAGGGGCCGTACGAGGTGTTGAAGCGGATCAACGATGTAATATACCGCATCAGGCGAACACCTCACACTAAGCCAAGAGTCGTACATTTTAATCGATTAGCCCCATACTTTGGAGACAATAATGACGAAACCGCTGACTTGCGTCGATTGGATAGCCAATACCAGGAACTAACCTTCGAAGACTTTATGGAAGAGTATTATGGTTTGAAGAAAGCTCGATTTGGGGTAACCATCAAGAAACAGCAAGATTTCTGTTTACGGTACCGCCATACTACGCGTTTGCTCATTGCGTAGCCCGAGATCTGTGAATGGCCAAGGAAATTGCCAGGGAATTTAAAGAGAGATTTGGTAGAATCCAAAAATTAAGGCAGCAGGGACCAGTAATTGGGAAGTCTCCTAATAATAAATGAAGGACAGCCCATATTTTATTTGGTCACGAAAGAACTGTCGAGCCTGAAGCTAACCTATCGTGCCTTATGGGAGGCCCTGGCCCACTTATGCGAACAAATGTTACAGCGAGACAATATGAAATTAGCAGTTCCAAAATTGGGTTGTGGATTGGACCGCCTGGACTGGAGAATTGTAAGGAGCATGTTGGAAGTAATCTTCCGACATACTGGTATGGAAATTCTGGTATGCAGTTACCGGCTTGAGGCTTGAGGGAACAAAAACTTCACATGTTTCGGGACGAAACTTCATTCTTAAGAAGGGGGCAATGTGATGACTCATCCAACGACGCGTAGCGCGTCATACTGATCCAGTGTTCTCTGGGGTGTTCCCCATGCGTCGAGAACATATAAGCCATGATATAAAAGCTGCCGAAGAAGGGATGGCGACATTCAATACCTGAGTCTCGCGGCGAGTGCACATAAATATAGATACATAAATATAAATACATAAATGTGCTTATTGTTAATAGTTAGTTTTATATTGTTATACGTTTTATTATTAATATAGTGTGTGTCTAAAGTCATTGTTAGTTTTGTTTAAGAACCCGAAAAGACAAACTTCACAATATATTTTATTTAAACAATATTTATGTCTTTTTATTATTACTGCTTCGGTTTATTCTAATGTTCTCTTATTATGTTGAATAAAATATAAGTCAAATATATAATAACGCTTATGCTATATTTAATTCAAAATAATCGCCGAATATTAGCTCAAACCCAGCATATAGTAATACGGGTCCAATGGACGAGCGCGGTAAGTGGCGGTAGGCCGTTTTTCTGGTAGTCCTAGAGTTAACAAGTGCTATAACAGGTTTTGTATTTCCTAGAAAATTGTGGGTTACATTTTTAAAAGCATTCCAAAGCAATACGCTGCAAGTCGCTTAAGGTTTCTTCAATTTTTTTATCTTGTAAAAGTTTAATTTGGAGCCTCACAAAAATTCCCCTCTTTAAGTCTTGCATCCGTGATTTTGGGAAATTGGGAAGATATTGGATCCATAACCATCTTTACCCATTCCTTCCACGAGATTTTTCATCAAACCTAATGTTATGTATAATGTCGGTACCTACACGTATTTTAGCAGGTTCAATTAGCGACTTAATGAAGTATATCTTTTTGTCTTTAACAATGTAATGGGAATTTTTTGACCGACTGTCCCGCTCACAAGGAAAACAGTAATACCTGGTGTACCTTAGTTGTAAACCACATAGAATTGCTACAGCTTTAAGGTCTGCGCTGATATGCTATTTGAACAGTTTGCAATTAGTTATGTCTAGAAGAAAAGGCATACTTTAATACGTTTCTTTTAAGTGAATTACATGGCCAAAAGAGATGGATGGATAAACGTTTCCTATGTGAAGAATTTCGAAGATCCGATACCTTCATTTTATGGATTTTGTCGCACTGATTACGATAAACAGAACTGCAGCCCAATATCTCTTTTCCTTCTCGAGATATTTGCGAAACATCGTCGATACGTGAAAAAGGACGATTTTCGATGCTTTCACTTTATGGACGGTGGCGGCTTATCCCTTTTAGCTTCCAGTATATTTGCGGCCAACAGTCGATACAGCGAAGTCTCAAAGACGCCAAAATTCAGCGCAACAATATCTGAACGGGAACGTACAGACGCGTTTAGCTCTAATTGAAGCTTATCAATGTACGGTATCTCGAAGACAGACATGGCTTTTCAATTCTCTACTTTGTGTATATATAGTTAACATTCTGAACTTACTGCAAATGAGAATTAATGAATATTAAATCCCATTTTTACATGTGAATGTTCCCGTTGATGGAAGTGGCTTTTCAGTAATTTTTAATTATCCTAACAACCAGTAAGATCGTAGTCGCGACGAGGTGTGTTATATATGCTAGTACAAACTTGGTTTGTCGGATTGTAGTTATTAATGCATCACATAAGGCGACATTGACATGTAAAAATGGGATTTAATATTCATTAATTCTCATTTGCAGTAAGTTCAGAATGTTAACTATATATACACAAAGTAGAGAATTGAAAAGCCATGTCTGTCTTCGAGATACCGTACATTGATAAGCTTCAATTAGAGCGAAACGCGTCTGTACGTTCCCGTTGATGGAAGTGGCTTTTCAGTAATTTTTAATTATCCTAACCTTTTCTCAGTTTTTTCATGTTTTTTCCAAGTCTAGAATAGTATTTAATTGATACACAAATATTTTTTTCTATTGAACACAAAGACAACACGTTGTTTGTATTCAAATGTTGCAAAAGCTCATCTATCTGACAAATTTGGATCTAATTTTCTTAATAGGCTTCTTTGCCGTTTCCTCTAAATGTGAAGTTGAAATTCCTTAAAACCTTCATTCCTCGTCGTCAGAATAGAAAATTCCTGTCACTGAACTTGCTATCTACCTTGATTTTTTAAAGTTTCTTTTACAATTCTTAGGGATTTCGTCCATAACATGAATAGAAAGCGGTTCAGAACTCCACACTGTCTTACAACCTTTCCAGTGACAAAATCTTCAGGTAGTTGGTGATCTTATACAACCTCTATTGTTTTGAATTTATCTTCTACTTCCCTCCTAGTCAGCACCTCCCAATTTTTTCTGTTGGTAAGGTGTTAAATTCTTTTTCTAAATCGACGAAACTAACATCTATGAATGTAATTAGTATCCAGATATTTTTAGCGCAATATTGAAAACGTAAATGAAAGCGTCTAGACATCTCCATGTAAAATCGATAAGCCTACATTGTAATACAAGCAAAGTACGTAGCTGCTTTATACTAAAAGGAAATTTATTTGGCATTAGATGGCTGGCGGTTAGAGTCGTTCACAATAAAAGTTCGAAATTACGAAATGGAACGCTAGAAGTAAATAGAGGTGGTTCTGTTATAAGCGCAAAACAGTCACTTTGTAGTCGAAGTTATAAGGCGAACTCCTGACGCGAAACACATTGGAAGAATTATTTACAACATAAACCTCACAGAATTGCTCTGCGGAAGGTTTCATTTAAGACAGGCAATAAGTTTCAATATTCACAGGGCTTTAACAGTGCGTGCTTGCAATCGATATGGGCCAATAGATTTGGCCTGTTTATACGGGGTCAATGCGATTTGAACTTGTGCTGTTACAAATTTGCCTGTTATCTTGAAAACTGGGCCCTTTCCTTCCGCTTACGAAAAAGAGGCCTGACAGAAACAATAATAATAAATAAAATAAATACATTCTGCTAACCGACTTGCTTTTTATTTTTTTGAATGTTATTTTTTCGGTGTTTCAATTCCATCTTTCTTCTCCTACTCCGGGACCGTTTTGTACGAATGTCCGTCGCGAACGACTGGCTATATAATAAAAATAAACCCATTCGTCTTTTTTATATCCTTCGATAACGACCTCTGATGTATTGCCTTTAATATGAATTCTGTAAATCGCGCGCGCACGGGCGTATCATGTAAATTGAAAACAATAAATCCTAGAATCCACTTTTCACATCGTGATAATAATCTATGTAGTCATAAAAGGGCCTACTATCGGAACCCTTACCGCCAAAATCTGTAAATTTATTTGTTCTATGCATGTAAGAGATATGTAAGTTTAATGTAAATTGCGGAAGCGTTTATTGTGCCAATAATTCTCGGTGAAAAATTATTATGGATAGTGTTACCGCACTCTTTGCTTTGTCGGTCTCGGTCTTAATAAAATATATTTATTTAAATTTTAATGTTCTGATATTGGTTGTTCTGTTATATATATAGTAAATTCAATTTGTTGGCGATTTAAGGTCTGGTTTTACTTCAAAATGTATATATTTAAAACAATCCTAGATGTTTCGGCAAATGATGCCTTTTGCAAGGAATATAAAATATAAATGACAGTATATTAATGTCATACATTTGTAGTTGCTATGGATAAAATTATTCAAGATACATTCCAATTTAATAATAATAAATCAGGCCTTAGTATTCTAAAATAGATAGACAACAAAAACAGGGAAACACAAGACATGAGTTATTATTATGTATGCGCCCGTGGAGCGACTAAAGATGTTAAGCTGTCGGCATTCGCCTTAAACAAAAAAGGAAAACCACGAAAACCTACTCGGACAGCCAGACAGGAATAAAAACACGGAACTGTCAACATGATAAGCAAATGTATAGATACTTAAATAACATAAGATATATAATTATATAACAGCAACATATATTATGATGGTAAAATGCAGATCGTTACATAATTAAGTTATAGTATATACTGCTTAAATTTTTTATATCACTTCTGTTGTTAATTGATTTTTTTTCCTGTTTAATACTAATAATTTCTTTAATTTCCCTTTTAGTTGTATGTTGTTCTTTATCAATTATCTGTGTGTTTTCATAATCGAAATGGTGATCGCGTTGTAGTTTGTGTGTAGATAAAGCAGTTTTGTCTGTTTTAGAGCATTTGTGGGCTTGTATTCTTTTGTACAGATATTCTTTAGTTTGGCCTATGTAGTAACTATCGCAATCGCGATCTGGTATTTTATAGATGACATGAGTTTCTCGATTTTTTTCTATTTTAGGTTTAAGTTTTGAAAATAGATGTTTATTAGTATTACTAAGTTTATATGTTGTAGCTATATCATATTTTTTTAAAGTGTATTTCATTTTTTCTGATAGTTGTGGAACATATGGAATCGTGATATATGTTGTGTCATTGTTTAAATTGTTTTTGGTGTCTCCGGTGTTGTATACTTTGTGGATTCTTTTTTTAATTGTTTGGTCTATAGGTTGTGGTGGATAATTATTATCTGTTAAGATTGTTTTAATTTTCTTGATGTTGTCTTTTCTGTATTGAGTATGTGATAGTTTTACTGCTCTATCAGTCAGATTATTTATAATCATTTTATTGAATAATGTAGGTGCATTTGAGTGGCAATTCATATATTGAAAGAAGCTGTGGTGTTGCTATACTAATTTGTATAAATAGTACCCTGTCTATCATAGCTTAAAGAAATATCAAGAAAATTAATACTGTTATTAATTTCTTCTTCAATAGTGAATTTAGTTTGTTGTGAAAATTGTTGAACTTATTTTAAAGATAGTTTATTTTATTAGTCGGAATACATGTTATGTTGTCATCTACATATCTTTTGAAGAAAATGGGGTGGAAGTCTAATGAATTGATAACGTTTTGTTCCAAATGTTCCATTACTAGATTTGCAATGGGAGCAGCTAAAGGAAAAAAAAATATAATGTAGCTACAACATATAAACTTAGTAATACTAATAAATATCTATTTCCAAAACTTTAACCAAAAATAGAAAAAAAAATTGAGAAACACATGTCATTTATAAAATACCATGTCGCGATTGCGATAGTTACTACATAGGCCAAGCTAAATAATATTTATACAAAAGAATACAAGCCCACAAATACTCTGAAACAGACAAAACTGCTTTATTAAAACACAAACTACAACGCGATCACCATTTGGATTCATATATTTACCTAATATAGCATTGGAAATAACATAAATAAATACCTTGTACTGATAATAATATAGTGATTTAGCTTAGTTATATTAAAATGAAGGTGCGTATGAGTTATTATATAATTAAATTATTAAATTAATTAAATGCAGATTAAAACACTTTAATTAATTTGACCATTATTAATTGTTAGTTAATAGAACTTTAGCGAAATAGCGAAGAGGTTGTTAAAATACTGAAACATTTAACAAAGCACCGATAAACTTACTATTATTAGAATGTTTGAAGGTCTCCTGTAACAAAAAGTCAATTTACTTCTCATTATATTAAACAGATTAAGAAGACTTAGGTTCTATATTTGTAAATCCTACTAGACTGTAAAATAATTAGAAATATCACTAGATTGTTACTTAAATTATTCCTCTTATTATATGATCCAAATAAAATAAGGTTTTATTTTAGTATTAAGAAAAGTTTTACTAAATATATACAGTCCTCCTATTTTCCGAAAATTACTACTACTTTTGTAAATATTTAAATATGTAATAATTACACTGGTATACAAAAAGGTTTTAAGTATATCTATACGTTATGCACGTATAATGCTTTTGTTGCAATTGAAACAGACATGTAATAATCATATCTGTAACTGTACACATGGACAATACACCTCGCATTTCCAGCATTTACTTCTGCTTAAGACACGTGTTTCTGCCATATAGGCGTCGTCAGTCAAGCTAGTGAAGCAGGCGAAAAAGGTCGACATTTTCGGCAAAGTCTCTTTCGTCCGTCAGATGTCACTTATTAAATAAGTGCCACCTTATAGGATGAAATTTGCTTTATCTTGTAGGCGATTTCAGTTTAATGTATATACAGATACAAATCTATTCATAAAGATTTGTATCATTTGTATTACATTGCTTCACTAGCTTGACTGACGACGCCTATATGGCAGAAACACGTGTCTTAAGTAGAAGTAAATGCTGAAAATACTAGGTGTATTTTCCATGTGTACAGTTACAGATATGTTTATTACATGTCTGTTTCAATTGTAATTACACTGGCCAAAACGATTTTTGCTGACTTCTAAGCGAGACTTGTTTTTTACTAATTCGGGTATGCTGAATCCGAAAATCAAAATAGTCTTTTCATGTCACGTCAAAATGAAATAGTATACTGTACTATGCTATTTGCAGAATCACCAAGGCGGGTTAGTAGTTACTTTCATAAAACCTGCTACAATATAAAGAACGTAGAAAATGTAATAATTCATTTATTTTTTTCAATACAATATTAGTCACGAGTATATTGTAAATCCTACTTTTTGAACGGCTTAAAAAAGTTGGAAGAACGCTGGAAAAAGTGTGTACAGCTAAAAGGAGACTAATTGAATTGATTCGGCATTTACTTGGCATTACTTACTCGGCATACACTAAAAGTGAGGATTAGAACCGCAGCTTTATTTCTACTTTAAAAGGAGACTATGTTGAAGAATAAAAAAAATCCAAAATTATTAGTTTTCCAATTTTCTTCTAAAGAATTATTGAGCCAACCTCGTATCTCCAGTATTTTCCTTCCTATTCAAAAATGGACCTTATTTAATAAATATTCTTCGTATTAATAGTCTTAACTAAACAACTTATTAATAATATAACAATTAATGAAGTTACTATTTACTTTGCTATGGAGTCAATTCTCGTAACTTTATTGTTTAAATAAATTCTATGTATTGTCATAGCCGAATTATGCTTTTATTTCCAGTCGCGCTTGATATTCACATCATTGCCCATAATGCACACATCGCTTCATTTTCAAATTAATGTCCAACAATGACAACGGGAAATTAATAAACGATTAATTCCCATTTATTAATTCCTATCGTAAATGAATTCGATGTTCTCAGCTGTTTAGTAGTAATCCAATTAATATTGGTGCAAACGATAACAGATAATTGTATAATAATGCATGTCAAAATCCGGAGATATTAAATTAAATTATTCATTTCAATTTTGACATTGTTTTGAAAAGATAGCTAAATCTCAGCTAAATAATAACGCAAATTTAATATATCCGATTCATTTAAACCATCGCTTCTCAACCTAAGGGGGTGATAGTAAAAGGGGGTTATGAAATAGCTTAAACAATAATTAAAAATAATTTTATGTGAAAAAAAATTATTAGAAACATTTTACTTACAATAAGTATAGCAAGCGCCAATTAAGTTGGCGGGAGGAGGGGGTGCGCAGAAGCCGTTTTTAACCTTTATGTAACTGGGAAAAATAACACCTTCTAATGACGACGTAGCCGGGTACCCCACGTTGTATATACGTTGCAGCTATACATATACGGGAGACAGTGGTGGTGAGATATAAACTGCGAACAAGATTAGACATGTCTGAAAATCAATAACCGTCCATTTTTCGAAGTGCTCGTATATAATTTGTTCGCTACAGTACATTTACTAAATATTTTTAGTGTTTTTGGTAATAACAAGTGCAAATTTTATTATTTTTATCGGAATGTGTGATAATACGCCTGGTCCTAGTTCGGGTTCATTTACAAAACCAAGATGGAGGAGAACCAGGTATGATATAGAAGTTAATATAATTACAAATCCTGTAAGAGTAAAAGTAATAGTAATAATAAGAAAGTAATGTGATATTTTATAGTTCTCAGACTGACACCAGTAGAATTACTAGCAGCAGCGGAAGAAGCATTACAAGAAGAGCCATTTACTGCTTCGGATGAAGACGAATACATTCCGGAAATCGAATCTGAAGAATCTGATGCCGAAATATAACCTGTAATCGAACAAGAGGAACCTTATTCAGATGAAATTAGTGATGAAGAAGAAGCGCCTGCACAGCCTACTGTTTAATTGCTAAAGATGGAACTCATTGGACTAATACTCCATTACCACAAGCGCAGACAATTAGCCGAAATATCTTGCGCGAAAAATGTGGCGCACCAAGTTTTAGTGCATTATATACTGCTAAAGAAACTTTTAAATCTATCATGTCCAATGAAATTTGTACCATAATTTTAAGGGAAACGAACAGAAAAGGCACACAAGTAACTGGAGATTATAATAAAAACAAGCTCAAAATTACAAAGGTTCTAAGCGGCAACCACTATCACGAAAGGTTTTCTAGGCATTTACTGAAGAGGAATTCGATGCATTTTTAGGAATCCTAATTGCAGCTGGTGTACATAAATCTAATAAGGAACATATATCTGAAATATGGAAACTTGAATCCTTACCTCTTATTCGTGCGGCTATGTCTCGTGATCGCTTCAAAATGTTTTCACGATTTATTCGTTTTGATAATCAGAATACACGTGCTGAACGATCTAAAAGTGACAAAGCTGCTCCAAAACGTGATATATGGATAATACTAAATAGTAATTTAGAAAACAACTATAAGCCGTCTGAATGCATAACGGTCGTTGAGCAATTATTTCCTTATAGAGGACATACAAAATTTACCCAATACATTCCTTCAAAACCGGCAAAGTATGGGATAAAATTTTTTTGGGCTTGTGATGCGGCAAATGCTTATCCTTTACAAGGTAAAATTTATACTGGAAAACCACCAGACGGTGAACGGCAAGTGAATATTTGAGAGCGTACAGTTCTAGATTTAGTTACTAAATATAAAGGTTCTGAAGAAATATAACGACAGACAACTTTTTCACAAGTTTACAGTTGGCTCATAACCTAAATTCTTGGAACTTAACTTTAGCAGGAACCGTTCGCAAAAATAAAACTTTTCTTCCTTCCAATATGCAATCCAATAAAAGTAGAGTTATAAATTCCACTAATTTTGCATTTACTAAAAGAGCAACTATATGTTCGTATGTTCCCAAAAAGAACAAATCTGTCATCCTATTATCATCATGCATACAACAGGCAAAGTAGAACATACTGGTACTGCAAAATCCGAAATTATTAAATATTATAATAAAACGAAAGGCGGCGTCGACACGATGGACAAAATGTTATCAGAGTATTCAGTAAAGCGTAGAACAAATCGTTGCCCCTAGCATTTTTTTACAATATGGTCGACCTTGCTGCACTGAGTACATACATAATTTACACGGGGCACAATCCTAGGCTTACATCAACCGACCGACGACAGAGATTTTTGAAAGATCTTGCAAACGAGTTATGCATGTCTGCTGTACTAACTCGAAGCAGTATTCCAAGAGTTTTGGGTAATCATTTTACACGTACATCACTAGAAATGGTTCTAGGACCCCAAATTACACAACCAGTCTTTACAGCAGTCAGAGATCAATCAACTCGAGATACTTCTGGGCGTATTTTGGCAGTTGGAAAATGTTACATTTGCCGGGAATTGAATCACAGACAATGAAAAACGCGAAAAGCATGTAATTCTTGTTAAAAACCAATTAGTAATGAGCATTCTGTTACTAAGGGTGTATGCGATGCCTGTAACCAACAGGCAGTTTAATCCTATTATTATTTATTTTCGTTTTTTTTATACATCTTTTTTATAACATATATAAATAAAAAAATGTAAAAATGCTACTTTTGTTCTTTCACATCCATCCATATGTAATTTTAAATGGAGGTACCCGGGTACCCATACCGGTCTTAGAGGTTGATATAACTTCTGATTCCATTTTTTCGTTAAAAATTAAATGTAAATAACGAAGTATATATAATAAAATGTAATATAAAACAAGTTTAGAGATGTCACAGAATTTCCAAGCTCAGCAACTTCAAACACAAAAAATATTAATATTTAAATCTGAAAAAGGCACCCGGGTACCCTTCCAGTCACATAAAGGTTAAAAACGTCTACCCCACTACTCAAGTAATTGTCAGAACACATTTGTCATTGACGTTTAGCGGAACATAATGCTTTTGCCAGTGGATCATAAAGTGATACACGCTCAGAAGTTAGAATTATTTGACATTTGATGTAAAACCAAATACAAATCTCCCCACTGCTTCTAATCCTGCGCGATCTTACCCCTCCTCGGGCCAACTTAATAGAAAATAAATTAATGTGATGGTTGCATTTGTTCTTCATTAAAAAGTTTCTCCACACGTGGATCTACGTTAGAAACACACAAAGGCAAATTGTTTTAGCGCAACCACAGACGAAAGACCCTACTCACCGAGATAAGACGTGGCGAAAGTAATTAATATTTTCTATGCTTCTGTAACTAAATTTCTATATTAATTTCGATGAGCAAACCAAAACGTATTTAACACGTTCGCTGCCGCCATTAAAAAAAAAAACCTTTGCCACAGACCACTTTGCTTTTTTTTGTAAAATACGCATGTAAATAAGGTACTGATACCATATTGATGACTTTTTTTCAAAAAAAAATTGTTGCCTTCTTTTATTCTGATATGACTCACATGTGGGACAGCATACAAAACATCCGCTTGCTGGCTCCAGTCTAGGGATGTGCTATTTCAGCCAAATTTGTTAGGGTCCACCTTCCCCTCACGAGTCCAAGTTGATTTGTCGAAATGAAAGACCCGACACTGTCATATAGCCTCCTGTAAAGTAATTGTTCATATACTTTGAACGCGAGGACAATCTGATGACCTAAAAGTGATTCAAAATAGAAATAAAACTACGGTATAATCTTCACTTTCAATCTTTAATCGTAACACGACAATTGCTTCGCCAGCACAGTGGAGTTTGTAACGTACTCTTTAGATGTAAGTACCCGAGGAAGCTACTGTGCTGGCGAAAAACTCTTACCCAGTATGATTATTGATTATTTTAATAGAAATAACTTTCTATTCGTAGAGCAGTATGGTTTTCGACCAGGTTTACCGACGACTGATGCTATTCTTCGTCCGGTGGATTTTGTTAATGACTCTATTGAACATCGCTGCTCTGTGGAGGGGCTGTTCTGTGATCTTTCTAAGGCATTCTATGGCGTATATCATGAGCTCCTATTGCAGAAACTTAAATATTACGGTTTTCGTGGGAATGCCTTGAAATTCTTAAAGTCTTATTTGTCTGATCGTAGTCAACAGGTGTCCTTGAATTCGTCTGCTAGCGGAGAGAATTGTGTCAAACGTGGTGTCCCTCAGGGTTCTATACTAGGGCCCTTATTGTTCATAATTTATATTAATGATTTGTCATGTAATGTTAGCGCTAAGACTGTATTGTTTGCGGATGATACTACTTTTTTAGTAAAGAATGATATAAATAGTGCCGGACCCAGACTTGATGATGTTCAGCAGCAGTCCAGTGCGTGGTTTGCTGCAAATAGATTATTTTTAAATTCTAATAGTTTCACGAATAGACATGCTACTCCCTGGACAAATATTAAATTCCTAAGATCGTTTCTGGATTCGGATTTGGACTGGAAGTATCATATTGCAAAATTAAGTTCGAAATAATCTGGTATCATTGCATTAGGCAAACTTACTTACGCAGCAGGGCTTGAGTCAGCCACTATAGCTTACCATTCATTTTTTCATTCACATATGTCTTATGTCGTAGTTGGGTGGGGTAACTCAGTTGAAGACAACAAAAAATCGCCAGATCTAAATTAAACCAAAAATCTTACAGTCATTAGCACACAAATATGTATAAAAATCCATACTCTTTCGCTTATAATTATAGATGAGGTAAAATTCCCTATGACAGTCGAGGATCAGTTTTAGATGCCTGGGAGAATAGATTCTTTCGCAAATTTGGCGTGGCATAATGTTAGCAGATCTGAATATCTTGACATTCTTTTTTTGATATATTATTGACTTCAAAACTCGTATATTTGAAACTTTCCTAAAAGTGTATTATTGCGACAAAGCAGTTAAATGTAGAAAGTGCATAATCGTAATTTTGGCTACTACTTATACTATACAAAACAGATTTTAAACGTATTGTTAATAAAAAAATATTTAGAAATAAATAACTTAATTAGCATGCAAGTCTTTGCAGTGGTATATTTTAAAAAATGTCCAGGTTTATTCTGTGTTACAAAACACATCGAATTTAGCTATTCTTTTTATGACATTCCGCATAATTGCCCCTACGTGTATTCAAACGGGCAATTTACATAATCTACATCAGAAGCTGGCGTGTTTACCGGCTAGATTTTCATTAAGAATCGTGATCTGGGGAAGTTGGTTCTGTTTGTGCAACAGAAACTGACCATAATAAATCCGATTACATTTCGTGGTCCGGTCATAATTTACTTTTGGGCAATTTCGCCGAAAATTGAATTACGTGTCGTCCGGCGTACACGACTGTATATATGTATGGCCTTCCACTGATTATCAGCAGATTAATCTAATGTTTTCACGAGAGACCCCTCAACGGATCTAATTGCGGCGACCCCGGAAAATTAGTACGGACGTGAAAAACGCTACCTGTACGTACCTATCCCATTACCCTAATTCTATTCCTTACTATCCATTTCCTTTGATCTAGGAAATAAAGAACTTTCTCCGGAAAGGTTGTAGAAATATTTTGAAATCAATTTAATGAATATACAGTGTGTGTAAATGTGTAAATGTGTGGAACAATTTAAATATCCGTTAAATTGAAAAAGATGTAATAAAATTTTATGCATCAAAATTAGAGATGAAGAACCATCATTTGAAGTATTTTTTAAATATACAGAGTATTAAAAAAATGTAACGTACTAAACTTATACTTTTTTTAATTGAAAGCCCTGTATTTCTTTATATTTTAGGATTCTCCTTGATAACACGACTTCTAAAAACTACAACATTCTTCATATTTTGTTGAACTTACAATGCCCCGTTAATAGGCCTACTATTATCTTAACATACTTTCTATCTCTAGTCAGTAGGTCTGTTGTAAACCTGGGTCAATATTCGCTAAAGAACAAAACTGTTTTGCTTGTCTCTGACTTGGGAAGTTCTTCCACCTTTCCCTAGATCTTCTTTTCACCAAATTCTGTTTTATTAGTTTTATTTGCAATGTCAAAGGAAGGTTCCCGTTCTATGAAGCCAATTAGTCTGCTTTCTCATTACCCTTTAACTTTTGTGTCTACGGGACTAGAGAATACAATCCCGGGATCCCGAATCTCGCGATCTCGGCCGGGTTTTGATCCCGTAAATCCCGGGACTGTACTTGGCTAATCTCGGGATTTTCGGGATTGCCAGAATGCATTCCGTAATCCGTTGCGCCTTGACAATGACCTTACCTAGATTATATTAAGGGCACTTATTACATAAAGACAAAAAATCAACCTTGGGTATGCCGTACGATAAAAGAACTACACAGGTACAGCCCAAATAATATGTAACTTAGATGGGACTTCCACGCCCGGCATACTTCAATACAATACTGTTAAAGTAATTCGCAAACGGGCCAACAGGGGAATCAGCCGATCACCTCATATGATATATCCTAATATGGTTGCGAGGGATTCCCTGTACGAAAGTATAAATACGCTTAATAGGATTTACATTTTTCATTTATTATTCTACCAGCGACAAGGTTACGCAGGTTACGTCATTTAAATTTAAAAGTCAATTATCTGAAAAACCTATTTTAAATGGCGGGAGACTTTGTTCAACATAAAAAAAAACAGTGATACGTCGTCAGCGTGGAGTTATTATTACTTGCGAAAGACGGGAATAGTTCTAAATGTAAGCGATGCCCTGCCATTCTCAAGACTTTGGGAGGATCGACTAAAGGATTACATACACATTTGTCATCAAAACATAACATTAAGATTTTAGCTGTCGTTAATCGTTTAACAGTTTCAACAAGTCAAGATTCTGAAAATCTAAACACAGCACCGCGGCCAGCTAAGCGAAAGTTTGAAGATTATTTTACCAAACGTGCCGATGATAGCCTGGATAATGTTTTGGCAAGAATTATTGCATTAGATGGATTTCCATTCAGTATATTCAAAAGTTAAGACGATTCGAGAAAATTGCTCTTAACGAAATGTACGGATTTACCAAAATCAGCGGTCACAATTCGAATGCGTGTTATGAATTGCAGTGAAAAAAATCAGAAAGCAAGTAACTGCAGAATTAAAACATTTGAAAAGTGCAGGTGAATGATTCAGTCTATCTTTCGACAAGTGGACATCAAGTCCAATAAACGATACAGGGCTGTCAACGTTCATTCATATCAACAAATTTGGAGCTTAGGACTCGTTCCTATTCATGGAAGTATGACGGCTGAAAATTGTCTTCGTATATTGAAAGAGCGTCTAAGTAAATTTGATATTCCCCTGGAAACTGATATCGTGGCTACTGTAACCGATGGACCGAACGTTATGATGAAGGTGGGACAGCTTGTTTGCACCGAACAACAACTGTGTCTCGCACATTTTATCAATTTGGCCCCCTGTGATGTGGTTTATTAAATAAAGAATTATTTTCAAGACGGGTAAGATAGCCCTATCTCAAGACTCAGATGGTACTATAAATGAACAAGCTGTGACTGCTGATTATATGAACGATAGTGATGATGATGACAATTTAGAATACTTAGACTGTCCGGAATCAGGTTTAATCTTAATGGCACAAAATGAACTTGCGCGAGAACACATACCAGAGTTAACGCAATATGAAAACATTAATGAGCTGATAAAGAAAATCTGCAAAGTTGTAG
The DNA here is from genome assembly GCA_935421215.2 of Melolontha melolontha. Taxonomy (NCBI): domain Eukaryota; kingdom Metazoa; phylum Arthropoda; class Insecta; order Coleoptera; family Scarabaeidae; genus Melolontha; species Melolontha melolontha. Next base: position 227,267,659 of record OW285236.1, on the reverse strand, counting down.
TGTATTTGAAAAGATCACCATTGAAAAATTAAACAGTACTTCAAAAATATGTGAAGATTGAATATGAAAAAGAGCTGCCACTTCTTATGGACTGTAAGACCAGGTGGAATAGTATTTTAACCATGCTGGAACGATTTTCTCCTTTGAAAACCTGCATTCAAAAAGCTCTTCAAAAAGCTCTATCATACAATCCGTTTAGAAGATACTGATTTTGACTTGGTAAATAAAATTGTTGATGTGCTGACCCCAATTAAATAAACAGTAGAAGCAATCTGTCGACGAGATGCTAATTTATGCACAGCTGATGCCGCTTTGAAATTTCTTATAAAACAATTGTCTAGCAAAACTCAGCCCTCGCCAATAACATGAAAACATCCTTAGTGGAACGTATATAGCAACGATGAAATGATGATTTAACTGGTGTGTTGAATTATTTTCAAAATCCACGAAAATATTATGAAAATCAGTTATTATCGGATTTGGAATGGCTTGACTTATTTCCAGTTCCTACACAGGCTTTAGTGAGGGCGCAAATAAAGAATATTGTTAGAAGACTAAATAGTCGAGATGACACGGAAGAGGAAGAAAGGTCAGGATCGCAAACAGATTATCAGCACAGGCAACAAATCTCCCAACCCCAATTGACACTAAAGCAAAAGTTACAGCTGGAAATTAATAAGAGCATAGAATCCCTAGCTCCTGAAGTACAAAATAAATCGGGGTTGGTAATAGTATTAGACGCGAAATGAGCCTGTTCGAAAATGGATATCACTTAGAATTAGCATATAAATATCTATTGTCTATTTCTCCAACCAGTGTAGAATTGACCGAGCGTTTTCTGCTGCTGCTTATGTTGGCAATAAACTATGAAGCAGCCTTGGAAATCAAACATTGGATGCTTTGATATTTCTGCGATTGTATTTTCGAAATTCTAAATAGTTTTTTGTATTGTCTTTTTTGTTCCTTATTTTAGTATATTGTGTATTGCGTTGTGCAACAATATTAATAAATAATTTTTAAGAAATTGCTTAAGTTCTTTTTTTTATTTGAGCCCAATTAGAAACCACATATTCTAATTAAACTTCAAAAATCCCATAATTCCGGGATTGAAAAAAATGCTCGGGATTGTATTCTGTAATTCTAATGCACCTATACATCTTGGAAATCGTGCGATATCAAAAAAGCCTTTTCGGATTTTGACATGAAGTGAGGATAAATGCCGATTAATTGAACTTAGTTTAACTCCTGAACTTGATTTGTACAATTGGCAAATGCCAGTTGAATTTAGTTCAGCCCTAAACATAGTTTAAACTTCTATTGTACAAATGGCCCTCATAGTCTTTATCCTAGATTTATTTTTAACCTACTTTTTTATGGCTGTCTTAATTGTTGTGTTCGCAATTCCAAAGGAAGGTTTCCAAAGGAAGCCTGTCGTGTCAATTCGTCTGCTTTATCATTAGATCTGTGGCCTTCGTGCCCCCGTAGCCAGGTCTATGTCACTTCCATATTCCACTGTAGCTCACTTAGAACACTCACAGAATCCCATACAAGTTTAGATTTAACTTGGATGGGATCCTGTGTGTAACTTGTACTGTATTGAATCCGGTGCCTTTAACATTGCTTGTTCCACCCTGTCGCTAGATTTCTCCAACTCAGTCACAAGTAAAAATTAAGAAAGCTTTAAGAAACAAATTATCTCTGCTTAGTTTGACTATGGCAAACTCCTTTTTGTTTCCAAAGATCATATTTATTTCAAAACTACCCCATCTGCTGAATATTTGGTATTGTATCTGCAAGACATACCAAGAAATACAGTCTAAAATGTATTCAAATGTTGAAAAAACACTTTTTTTTTTCTAACCTCGTATTTGTTTGGCTTTGGGAATAAAAGGAATGTGTAGGGAAGTAATAATTTTCATAGTTTCGGTAAAATAATATCTTTAGTGAATTTCGAGCAAAGAATTTGAGGAAAATTGCTTTGCGAACTAACAAAAGCATAAGAAGTGATACCGTGGTTGCACGTTCAATTATTTATCAGCATGGTGGTCCTTGTGCTAATTTCTACATCCGTATTGGTGTAGAATGTGCACGGTGAGATGCATGTGTAAGACTAGAATGGGGAACGGGGTCGGCCACCCTTTTAGTTTGGTATTCAGTCGTCGACAGGGTTAGCTCGAACGGGTAATCAGAGAACTAAATGCCGCCGGTCGGGAAGACACACGTGTTCATAACTGCTGGCTCGTCAGCAAACCTTAACGCGACAACTCCGGGGAATCGGTAGCAGAAACGCCGTCTGCATACAACAGTGCGCGACACTTCGCTGCCTCTGACACGACCATTAAACTATTAACGGTACTTATTTGCATACACGTACGCCGCGCAGACATCCGAGGATCAAGATACTCTAATGTGGTAAAGCTATTGAAAATCTTAAATATATCCGGAACTGAAATTAGAAGTGTACATTTACGAACTATATTTTGTTTATACTAAGTTTCAGAATAAATATAGTTTTATTAGTTTGCTTATGTAATATCTTGTCTAGTACTATGAGAGCTAAAAAGACTGGAATAGTTGGCATCACTTTTCTAGTGTGTTTTTCATTTTAAGATTTAATTCAGGTTAGAATGACAAGCACCTAACATTGACGTGCCGGTTAATTATTAAGTTGTCAGAGGCTTTCCATTAATTTTCTGGGTCTTGGGTATTATTTTAGGGTTTTTCAATTTTGTTAATTTAGAATTATCGTTCCCGCTGTGTTCGTTTTCGTTGTGTTTGTTTTCGTGTCATTGTTTAGTTTTTGTTCAGATGTAGTTTTACATATTTGACGTGTGAAACGTCGTATTTAATGCGAACGCTAATGCGCATTGTTTATAAATGTCACGAATGTCACAGTGAAGTAGTTGTCACATCAGCACTAAGTTTAACACTAAAATCAATAACCATTGCAGCCCTTCTAGCACACGTAGTATTTACAAATATAAAATACTAGTTGAAGACGTCAATATTTTACTATCGCTAGATTTGAGTATATATATGTGTGTGTGTGTGTGTGTGTGTGTGTGTGTGTGTGTGTGTGTGTGTGTGTGTGTGTGTGTGTGTGTGTGTGTGTGTGTGTGTGTGTGTGTGTGTGTGTGTGTGTGTGTGTGTGTTTATCATTTCTTAACCGTTCATTAAATATATCACTTGATAAATTCTTGGGGTGTTTCGACTTTTATATGAAATATTTACAAATATTATTAAATTAGTATGTAGTTGCGAAGTAAGTGTGAATGTAAACTTTGCTGTCTACAAATTACAAAGCAAATCATACGAAATTTTTAATTGTAAAATTTTGTCTACGTGGGGACTTGAACCCAAGTCTACGGTTTGCCGGACCGTTGCCTTATCACTTAAGGCACGATAGACCTTGGTTCAAGCTATTTAGAAATGCATTATGAAGTAACAGTGTTAATGATTCAGATGTTAGTCATTGAAAGTGGATGTCAGGTTTGAAAGCAGAAGTCAGTTATTGAAAGTAAATGTCAGTTATTGAAACCACATGTTAGTTTTGAAAGCAAATGTCAGTTTTGCAAGCAGATGTCAGTTTTTTTTCGCATGGTTTGCTTTGTAATTTCTAGACAACAATGTTTATATTCACACTTACTTCGCAACTACATACTAATTTGATAATGTTTGTAAATATTTCATATAAAAGCCGAAAAACTCCAAGAATTTATCAATCGATATTTATATATATATATATATAATTGTTTAGATAATTTCTTAGCCGTTCATTAAATATAACATTTGATAAATTATTGGAGCTTTTCGGCTTTGTATATGAAATATTTACAAATATTAAATTAGAATGTATGTAATTGCAGAGTAAGTGGGGATGTAAACATTGCTGTCTACAAATTACAAAGCAAATCATACGAAATTTTTATTTGAAAAATATGGTCTACGTTGGGACTCGAACCCAAGTCTACAGCTATCCGGGCTGTCGCCTTTACCACTAGGCCACAATAGACCCAGGTTCAAGCCATATAGAAATGCATTATAAAGTAACAGTGTTAATGAATCAGATGTCAGTTATTGAATGTAGATGTCAAAATACTGACATCTACTTTCAGTAACTCACATCTAATTTCAAAATAGGCATCTGCTTTCTAATCTGATATTTGCTTTCTTAACTGACACCTGCTTCCAAAACAGACATCTGCTTTCAATAACTGACATTTGCTTTCACTAACTGACATCTGCTATCAAAACTGACATGAGCTTTCAAAACTGACTTCTGCTTTCAGCTTGACATCTACATTCAATAACTGACATCTGATTCATTAACACTGTTACTTTATAATGCATTTCTATATGGCTTGAACCTAGGTCTATTGTTGCCTAGTGGTAAAGGCGACGGCCCGGATAGCTGTAGACTTGGGTTCGAGTCCCAACGTAGACCATATTTTTCAAATAAATAATAATAAATAAATAATTTCGTTTGATTTGCTTTGTAATTTGTAGACAGCAATGTTTACATCCCCACTTACTCTGCAATTACATACATTCTAATTTAATATTTGTAAATATTTCATATAAAAAGCCGAAAAGCTCCATTAATTTATGAAATGTTATATATATATTAAACTTTCATTAATATTTTTTTTTCTCTAATTATATCTAACCGCTAATTTTAATTAATTATATCCTCAGACCACAACTCTGCAAATTTGCACCAATATATTACTTATAAATATTTGCATGTAACAAAATCTCTCTATATGTACCGGGTCTATTCAAAAGATCGGACTTTCCATTTTTGGTTTTAAATTTACTGTGAACCAACGGAATACGTATTTTGATGGGGTGTGAACTATCTGTGTAAACGGTCTGTGGGTAATTAACGTACTTAATTTGTCTTTTTTTTTTTTGTAATAAGCAAATTTGATTCTTTTTTTATTATTTTAATTTTTGGTTTCGAAAATAAAGTCTGATTACACCTGATTCACCTTTTTCTTTCTTTTTTTTTAAGTTTCGGACGGCCTGGTTGCGTCCCCAACCCGCTGCGCGTCTTGTCTACCTTTGATGATCGCAATTTCTGAATTTTGCGACGGCTAGCGGTTGTAAATTCGGTGGTGCCCTATACCACCTTAGTTCGTGTCGTGAAGTACCTTTGGGTCTCCCTACCCTTGGGCTGAAGCTGCCTCTAAAGCCGGGTCGGCCGCTAGACGTTGGCAGGGGCGGGTAGATGAGGCAATCCTCTTCGCCCCAAAATAGAGTTCCTCTCTTTTCTATTGTTTCGCTATACAGAGCGTAGCAGTTTAAACAAGTTGTTAATCTTAGTGTTTTCATTTAAAAAAGATATAACATAAAATTTACAAAATGTCATTTTAAGGTAGCAGAAAAAGTATAGTATTCTATTCGCAAGTAATGGCTATTACTCACTCAAATGATTCATGAAACTTCATTATTGTGAGTAATAGCCTTCATTACTTGTTCATTAATTTATATACTACTATTTATATAAATTATTATTATAGGAAAATTGTTAGTGAATACATTTCATGATAATCATAAAGTAAGATTGGTATACAGATATATTTCTGTTTAGTTGACATTCTTTTCTTAATACTTCTTAAAAAGTAAAGGAAATGTTTCGGGGACGCACTACATGGCAAATTTTCGTAGCTAATTGTTTGCATTATGTTAACATGAGATCTATACAATATCCAGTTTCTAATTAGGCGAACATACTTTATGTAACGAAAAATGTATACATCGTTATATTAGATAATTACGACGTGATAGTACCCTGTAGAACTAAACCTTTTAAGGCCTTGTGCGACATGTATTTTATATGAAAACTGTAGATTGTTCGACCTTGGCTTAACTACCAATAATATTGCATTTAGCGTGTGTCTATAGTTTTGGATACATAGTCCGATTTACGCTCGGTTATGTTTGTTTAAAATGTATATTGTAAGTCAAGCTTTAACTAAAACACAAACATATTAGGCCACTAACGTTACCGGATTGCTTGTTTAGTATAAAATAGGTCTATCGGCGAAACTAACACACCACACGGTACTAGGATAAAATCGATAACATTACGTCAACAACGTTATTTATTCCATATGAAATAGATTTTACCTAAATGGAAGTAATACTAATATTGATGGTCTACTTGGTGGTCTGCCACAAAAGTATGGTAAACAAATAAAAACTGTATAAAACAGAAACATTAGGGGTGGCAGTTCTGCACCTTATTAGTTCAGTGCCGGCCATCGGTTCCCCTTCTTCGGCGTCTTTCCTACCGCTCACTAGTAACGGGTTTCCCAACAGGAACGATATGTTTTTAAAACGTCATGACAGCCATATTAAAAATAGTGGAAATGTCACTAGCTGTCATTCGTCTTTAGTATTGTTTGACATTTCATCATGGCAATATACGCTGGAACAACGTTTGGTTATTATCCAAAAATGTTCTAACAGTAAAGCCTCAAGAATTTCTGACCACCTAAGGGACCTCACATGGAGGAATAAATACATGTCCATCGAAAGTAAAGTCCGCATATATAAAACAGCCGTGAGACCGGTGATTACATACGCAGTGGAAACCCGAGCGGACACAACAAAAACGAAGAGCATGATGAGAGCAACGGAGATGAGAACCTTAAGGAATATCAGAGGAGTAAGCTTGAGAGATCATGTAAGAAGCAGGGATATACGAACAGACCTTAAAATTCAAGACGTGGTGCAATTTACTAGAAAAAGACGAAGATACTGGCGAGATCACGCCGACCGAATGACGGGGGACCGATGGGCAAAATGGGCAAAGAACGAAATACCGAACTCAAGGAGACCTCCAGGCCGACCTCACAAGAGATGGTGCGAGAGCTGGACATCTGCTTCCCAAGAGGCTGAACAAAATTGAAATAGTAGAAGAAACAAGACTAAGTCTTAAGGAAAGAGAAAGAAGAAGAAGAAGTTCTAACAGTAATCGTTTGTTCAAATCGGTCGAATCGTTGAAAAATTCGAAATAAATTTCACTTTACACGATACGAGAACACCAACAAGGCAATGAAATGCAAGAAACTAAGCTGTAAGTGCCAGTGTTGCAGAAGATGGAAATCAGTCGACTAATTGACGTTCTCAAGACCTCAGCATTTCAAGAATGATAACTTGGCGAATATTAAGAAAAGATTTGGGTTTACATCCGTATAAGATTGTGTTGATTCAAGAACTTAAGCCGATTGCTGATTGGACTCCAGAGTAACTGGAATATGATCCTCATCGTCGTTTCATATTAGGCTCGTTAAACCGGTTTCTTAACAAAGCAATGTCATTTTTGGTGTGGAAATAATCCACAACATATACTTCAATTTGTTTTATCGTGTTAAGTTCTCTTTCAAAGTTTACTTCTGTAAGTGGAATATTTATAAGTAAAGACCAGATTATATGCAAAGGAAAACTGAAAATATGCGTATAAATATACAGATATTTTAGCTTAAATATGCATTTCCTTATGAAAAACATGCAGGTAAAAAAATACGAGAAATATTAGAAAATGGGATACTGTAGAAAAAAATATTCTATTATGTTTACTACAAGTTTATTTAGAACATTTTACAACATAATTAACTATGAAAACGATTTACAATCACATATTTCTCAAAGCTGAAAACATATATTTATATATTGAAAAGGTTCGTTCTACGTCGACGCTTGTTATAGGAGCATATTTCAAATTAGGAATATCGTGTATTGACATCTCAATATTTTCTACTGAATCACCACACAAGATTTTAGCAATCACATATAGCTTTTTAAAACCCCTATTTCTTCCTATTACACTTAAAAATGTTTTATACACGGACTGTCCCATTCCTCCTTTAACATCAAAACATGACTTTTCAAATTTGTTTATTATTTCAACGCTCTCGATTAGCGACATAAATTGTTTTTCCAACTGTAATATAGAAGTGCAAATAAAACTGTAATTAGCTTTAATTACCGCCAACTGTTGAGGTATTTCTTCACTCGAATACACCTTTTGGGCGTCTATTATAGATTGTGCATCCCTATCAAGATCCATAATAATTGTTTTTATTCCTTCATAATGATTTCCATGAAAAACGGCAGCCTCAAACCACGTTCCCCATCGTGCGATTACTGGTTGTGGAGGAAGCGAAACACCGGGTAGATGTTGTTTGTAAAACTGAACTCGTACTGAGGCCTTTAGGAATACTCTGATAATACTACTAATTAAAGTATTTATTAAGGAAAAATGGTTTCTGACTTCTTCTGCAACACGATTTTGTCAGTGCGCCAAGCAAGTTGTGTGAATTAAGTTTGGGTAAAAGATTTTCAAGTTGAAACCTGCCTTCACCATGCATGGTGCAGCATCCGTCAAAAACAATAGAATTTTCTCTGTTGGAATCGATTCCGGTAAGAAGAAGGTTGCCAGTTCTTTCTGTATAAACCTTGTTATTGTCAAATTATTTGCCTTTTCGAACTGTTTGGATGAAATTAAATAAGGTTCTACTGAAACCGATACGTTAAGAATACCAATCATTAAATGAACTATGTATCGACCCACACATCAGTAGTTTCATCTACACATATATAAAGATAATTGTTTGCAACAAACTTCCTAATGCTATTCAATGTTTCTGCATAGATACAGTGAACATAATTTTTTCTTAACGTGCTCTCGTCGGCAATGTTATATTTACTGATGTACTTTTGCAAAAATAGCTTGACATTTAAATTGTTTAATTTATGTAGTGGTGTACCTGCCGACACAAACATTTGACACAAATCTTCACTAAAATGTTCTTGTTCCGAATTTTTGGAAGTTGATGGCAAACATTGCGGTAATGCTTCTCTCATATATAATCTGCAAAAAAAATCACATCATCGGTCGTTTTCTTATAGAATAAATGTTAGTAAAAGATAAAGAAATAATTAAAAACTTAATTAATTAATAATAGGAAATAAACTTAAAATTATACTCACAATCTTGCAGCATGCTACGTAAAACACTTTTTCTCCATCCATACGCAATTCTGACTAAGGTGCTATCCATCCAGGCGCAGTCGCTATTTTCGGCATTTTTACTATTATATATCACAACTCACAAGTTTACACTTCGAAAAGCCAACATAAAATGAAGTTTCAAATAAAATTACTTTCGAATATGGGAATAAATTTCTCCGAATAGCAAAGAAACACATATACTCCTAATTTTCTGGTAAAATATATTTTTCTATTTATTTAGAAGTTTTAAGGTATTAGCTTTTCCTGGAACTTTGTCCAGGCCTAGATGTATGGGAAGAGCATTAATAAATTCTTGGAGGCGCTTATCGGAAAAGTAACGGGAAGAGGCTTAATAAAATGCTATTTTTAATTTAAAGAGGGCTGTTTAATTTTTGTTTGTTTGTTACATCCAGACATATTTTTAGTAATGCTTATAATTATATAATTATATGCTTATAATTTGATTTAGTAAATAAATAAAACACGGATACTTAAAATATACAAGAATGCTGAATTACTACAAAATATGCAAATAATATACAAAATGCATATATTATGCAAATATGGAAATTTATGCAAACTGTCTATAATCCGACCTCTATTTATAAGTCTGTGTAATATGCTACTATATGCTGCAACCTTGTGTTGTATAGGGTGTGTTGAATTATTATGTATGGTTATATCTGTGTGTGTGAAGGTTACCTATAATTAAAAAAAGTCAAGTCTATTATTGATTTTACTAATGCATAGGCACATGATAAAACTAATTGCAACAAACAATAACTATAAACCAGAAATGATTAAGAAAATTCTCCATACAAAATTATTTAAGAAGGCAATTTCACAAGTTTATCCCATAATAAAAGATAATCAGAATAAATACAAGACAATCACATATTACTATGATATTGGCCTTGGATGAAAAATAAAAATGGAATTAATAACGTGTAAATTAATTAAACATAAACTGAATAAGCAGGAAGAAGTTGTGTCTTTTAAATGTACCTCGTATATAGTATTCCTATTTAGTATTAAAAATTTAGATGTATATTACCAAGAAGTGATATGTAAATATGTTAACGTTATATCAATAAATTTTAGGTTGGCTTAATTATTGAACATATTGAATATAAGTAAATGAATAAAACATTATGAAGATTCCAGGAATACAGTAAAAGGATACAGAATAATTTTCTATTTGTTCATTAGTAACCTTAGTAATCACATTTGATTTAAAGACATTATATTTTTATAAATAACCTTGCCAAAATGGTTGGATCAACATAAGACGTCCAAGGCATTTTAAAAATAAGAATAATAATGATATAGGCCATCCAAACGGCAAAACCAAGACCAGGAAAATTTAAAAACAATGTGGATATCAATAACAAGAAGCAAACAAACATTGCAAAGTACAAATAGAGCAATTAATACCATTAATGTTGTGATGTAAACGAAGCCATGTGTTTGAAATGGAAAACATCTGAAAAGGCACATGCTCAATAACGATACCGTGTATTTACCAGGGCAACTCGATTGAAAGAAAAGGACAAGAAAACACCATATTGAATAATACGTAGACACACTTTCCGCGAAAAATTTTCATGTTCAAACGAGCATTAGAAGTCGTTTCTGGAAAAAGCGAGATTAAAAGTTTACAATTCCATAATAAAAATTACAAATATTAAAATTACGACGAATAGGAAAATAATATAAATAGGAAGATATTGTATGGAGATGGAAAGAACGAAACTACGCATAGTAAATATAATACAAAGGGGGAAAATGTTAAATAAGTATGAAAATTAGATAAAACAGAAATAAATGATTTGGAGTAGGAACACAATTCTGAGAAGCAAGGAACGCATGGTATAAAAGAGCAAAACATTGGCAAATTAGGAGATTCATTAGGAGTCAAATTAGGAGTAGGAACACAATTCTGAGAAGCAAGGAACGCAAGGTATAAAAGAGCAAAGCACTGCAAAATTAGGAGATTCATCGATTTAACTTCGACATTCACCGAGGGTCATAAAAATTCCTTCGAGATTAATTGCGCTACATTCATCAAGTCATTTTTAAAGTTTAATTTTGATGTAATCGAAAATATTTGAAGTTTTAAGCCCGCTGGCAATATGTTTAATTAAGATAAATGAAAGTTTATTTTCATTTTAGTTTCCAAATTCAACTAAATTTGTACTTTGTTTTTTTTTGGATATCAAAAAGTGACAAATGTCATTTTGATGTTACAATAATGAATTACTTTTGAAAATTACAAAACACTTCAGATTTATATGCTGTTCATCAATTTCGATTTTGCATAGGTAGGAATAAAAATCTAGTTTTAATAATTTCTATATTAAATGGTTCTGCTAACATATGCCAGAAGTACCCGACCCGACGTATAGATGGCTGTTGTTGCTTGAAAAGAGTACCAACATTATTAAGCTTAAACTTGCCCCTCTTTGCCGAGTCTAGTGATGATAAGCGTCCTATTCTGTAGGAACTCGTTTTCCACCTAAATAGACCCTGAATTGCATCGCAGTGTATATAGGTATCAATAGAAGCCAGTGATCCACATTTCAGACAGATATAGGCTTTGAGTACTAACCTCAGCATTAGAAGGGCAAATTCCCTTTATCCAGGGAAATCCTCACAAGTCATTCTTTGCGAAATTCATTTGAATCAGAACCAACAACTCGAAGACTATATGTGTGGGATTCACAAAAGAATGTTTGTATATAAAAGTTTCATTGAAAGATATAAATTAAGAATGAAGTATTTTAAGTTAGAACAAAATGAGATGTGAATGTGCAAACAGACAATAAAATAATTTTAAACAGTTACTTCTTGTTGTATTATTTCTTTACATTTACTTTGCCCGCGCTAGGCCTATTTGTGTAGATCTCAAAAAGATTGCCCTGAGATACTAAAATATTATATAGAGTCTCAATAAAATATGCTTGTGTAACTGCCCAGACAATCATTCATTTTATATTAAATTAATTTTATAGCAGAGACTTCACAGAAATATGTAGGTCGCCTTAGTGAGAAAGTTTCCACATTCCTAAACAAGAACAACATAAATATAGCATTCAGAACAAACAATAAACTATTTAAATTCAGTCAAACATTTAAGATCGTTCAGATTGGGGAAAAATGACTCGTCGTAAGCAAACAAATTTATAGAAGAATAACATAGATTTTGTCACAACTTAGATTCTTAGATATAGAAAACAAAGGAACAAAGCTAAGCTTATTAGAATTTTTAAAAATTAATAAAAATTGAGAATCTAAAAATTTATTAAGCGACCAGCTAGAATCAAATAGTCCTCCATTATTAAATATTCTTTCATAAATTCTCTTTTTTAGAGTTTTTAATTTTATACTTTACACAATAGGTGACTAGTAATTAATAGTACTTCCTCCTCTCCATAACTTGTGCAGATGTACATATCTACCTGTAATATATACATTTCTGATGAAGCAACTGTGGTGAGCGAAACAATTGTCAAGTTTATATACATTAAATATTGAAAATCTAACAGAGTTGTCACTTAGTAGTTAATACAATTAATTTTTTTCAAGTAAAGACCGCAGACATTCAAAACTCTTAAAGATAGCTTTGTTTAGACTGCTTTATATGCTAAAGGCACGAGAATGGTCTTGTTAAAAATTTAAAGCGAGACCGACAATAACGAAACTACCTATTTTTGTTATTGTCTGTCAGCTTTAAGATATCGTCTCCAATAGTATTTATGGTATAGTCGGTCGCACATTGGCATAACAAAAGTTTTTAAAATATTTTTGTAATTTTTTCCTCGCTTATGAGAGGGCATTTTGAGGAAATATGTTGGTTATATATTCTATATAATTGCATCTTTCGATTTTTTTACGATGTCTCTTTATTTCTAGGCCATCCGGTATAGTTCTGTTATCATTTATGAAGTACTTCTACAAGTTTTGCAATCATATTATGTGCGTATGCTACTGTTGCAAAATCTTCTGACAAAAATTATTACCTTCGAATAAATCGTTAAATGTAAAAGGGAAATAATTAAATAATCTATTTAACCTGCACCTCCACCAAAATTTCGTGACAGGTTTTGCGAATCTAGTTACCGAACTAACGAGCTAAAACAGACTCGGTTTTTACTAAAAAGGAGGCAACCATCACGACATTGCAAGCAACGAGAGTAAATCGCATCAAGTTACTAATTAATATATACGCATGTACATTATACGAACCTGTTTGTCTGATGTTCGCCTCCAATTCCATTTCTTGCGTGTACAAACTGGCCCGGTACTGGGCGCTCCTTCTATGGAAGCCCTCTCCGAACCCGGCCTCTGAAAGTTCGAGATCATCTGGCGGTTTGCTGCTCCTCCTTTGACGCAGAACGACCCTGGGTTGTTTTCTACAAGCTAGGACAGTCGCCACGGAGACGATCCCAACTATGAGAAGAACAGCAGCTGCGGTCAGGCCCAACAATATTAGGGTGAGGTTTTGTTTCACGGCTACGGGCGACTCCGTACTGTTCAAGTTTGTTACCCCGTCTAAGGAAACATAACACTACGACCATTAGTACAATGTTGTATATACATAATGGACGATATTATATAAGTTTGTCTAAGTGAATACGACCGTAAGCTTTGTGTCTTCTGGTCCACTTTAATGCTAGTTTTACAACTTTACACGTGCCGGGGTTCGGTTTTGGACACTTTAAAGCGAGCGTTAAATGACAGCGTAACGTACATAAAACAAATGTTGTAATGTAAGAAAGTTTGTGTCAGTTCAACTATTATCAATGTAACTTCGCATGATCGAATGGTTTATCTTTTAAGCGGTAAATCGTTCATATTCTACAAGTTATTACTATAGGACAGAAACTAATACAAGAGCTAATAGCTTGCAAGTAATCATTGCTGGTTTCTCTTAAAAAGAAGTAGAAACAGTCTACATCTTAGCCAAATATACGAGGTCGGGTTGCCATATTCGCGAGATTGCCTGGAGTAGGCCATTAAATAAAGAAAATACACACCACAAAGCTTGCTTTGTAGGCAATTTTTGGAATTTTAGCCAGCTATTAACACAGGCCTGCATAAAATTTGTGATGACGTGATTTTTGTTTGTTATGCTCAGTTTTTATATAGCAATAACTAATTAAAATACAGTTGGTCTCTACCACCCACAGATTTTTATTTGCACTAAAGAAAAAGAAAAAAATATAAAAGAAAATCTTATAATAGGCGTTTTAATACATTTTAAAATGAATATACTACTTCAAATTCTAGGTATTAACCCAAAAATGATTTTCTGTTATGGTTTTAAAGAAATTTGTTAAATAGGCTCTCATTACCTGATGTAAATCTTTTATTACATGTATTAATTTTGGACAAGATTTCCGGGAATTTTTACATTCTAAATCCTATTTATTATGCTTTCACTTTATTAGTACTGCGAAGCAGGATTTCAAGTTTATCACTCCAAACAAAATATATATTTTAATGTCATTTACTTCATTATAGCTCTGAGTGTCGATCAGTAAACAAATAAAATTAATTTGTCTTCAGTGTTGTGCGTGGTATTTGATAAATAAACATTGCTTAAAAATATGTCTAGCCGGTGTTTCAAAAACAAACCAGATGATTTCTGTTATATTTGTGGATATTTCGTCTTGAAAAAGTTTAAGAGACCAAAATTGGTGAATTTGTGAAAAATTAATATTATGCTTATTTCAAAATAAACTTAGGAGAACAAGATAAAGATTGGGCACCGCATGTTGTTTGTAAGGTATGTGAAGAAGGTTTAAGACATTGGACCAAAGGGAATAGAAAAGCCTTCCTTTTGGAATACCGATGGTTTGGAGAGAACCGCAAAATCATCATGAAGATTGCTACTTTTGTCTTGTTATATTAAGGGGCATAATAGAGAAACTTTGAAACATATTTTGTACCCAAACAATATTAAATCAGCTATCAGACCTGTTCCTCACAGTGATCATGTACCTATACCTATACCCCCCAAAGTACTACAAGAAGATATTGAAATCTCTTCAACTCCCGGCTCCGTGCAGATGGATAGTGATTTTGAACCATCAACCTCAGGTCAAAACCAACCTCAGCTATTTTCACAAGCCGAACTGAATGATTTAGTAAGAGATTTTGGACTTCCAAATCATGTTTCTGAAGTACTGGGGTCTAGGTTAAAACAAAAATTTGCTTGCCCCAGAAACTACCTTCTTTTGGTATAGAAATCGTGAGGCTGGATTTGTAAAATATTTTGCACAAAACGGACCACTCGTGTACTGCCAAGCAATTGCTGATCTACATACTTTCCTCGGAGCTACTGAGTACACACCTTCTGACTGTAGACTTTTCATCGACTCTTCAAAAAGGAGCCTTAAAGTTGTTCTTTTACGTAATGGCAATGTTTTTGCTTCTGTTCCGGTCGGCAATTCTGTTCATTTAAAGGAAAACTATGAAAATTTACAGGAATTACTTTTAAGAATACAATATGAAAATAACAACTGGGAGGTGTGTGGAGATTTAAAAATTTTAGGCCTTGGGTCAGCAGTCTGGATATACTAAATTTCGATGTTTCCTGTGCGAGTGGGAAAGCAGAAATTGAGAACAGCATTGGATAAAAAGAGACTGGCTACAAAGGGTGACTTTAACACCTGGAACCAAAAATGTAATTCGCGAAAGTCTTATTGACCCTCAAAAAGTGTTACTTCCACAGCTTCACATAAAACTTGGACTTATGAAACAATTTGTTAAGGCATTAAACAAAGAAGGAAATTGTTTTAAATATTTGTGTAAAATATTTCCGACTCTGTCAGAGGCAAAATTAAAGGAGGAAATCTTTGAAGGCCCGCAGATTAGGAGCTTGGTGAAAGATAAAGAATTTGAAAATGTGATGGAAGATAAGGGAAAACATGCATGGCATGCTTTTAACGAAGTTGTACATAAATTTCTAGGGAATTATAAAGACACAAACTATGTTGAGATCGTTGAAAATATGCTGGAAAAATTCAGGATTCTTGGTTGCAATATTAACATAAAAATTCACTTTTTACATTCCCATTTGGACTATTTACCAGAAAGCCTTGGGGACATGAGTGAAGAGCAAGGAGAAAGATTTCACCAGGATATTAAAGAGATGGAAAAAAGATACCAAGGGCGCTGGGACACAAAAATGATGGCCGACTACAGTTGGACATTGAGATGAGATCTTCCTTTAGCTGAATATGACAGAAAAACAACCAAACAAAGTTTTTCTGAAAAACGAAAACGTTTTTTAAAGAAGTATAAAGAATAAATAACTATTTCTAATAGTTTCTATGCGTATATTTTTGTATTTTTTTAATATAATATAAAACTAGCTTATAAATGAAATAATTCGTGTTTTTTCTATATTTTTTGATTTTATTGGTTTGAAAAATAACCTTACGTGATACAAAAAAAAATAAAAGCAGATTTGATATCAGCGCTACCCAATTACTAGAAAACAGTTAAAATTTTTAAATCAACTTTCAAAGTGTTGAAAAATGCAGGCCTGTGTAATTAAGTGTAAATGGATAATTTTGAATAATGTGCAGTGATGAACTATTTTTTTGAATGTCCTTCGTATACAGCCGTCAGAAAATAATGAAATGAATATAAGTCTGGCTGAAGCAACTTAGAAGATGATCCCCACAGGAGATGGGTGAAAACACCTACAAATCCAGAAATGGTGGATACAGTCCATGATGATGTGTTGCTAAGTGACCGACGATTGAAAGCATTAGAAATAGCAGAGGCACTGGCTATTTCAAAGGAAGGGGTGCTTTATATGTAAATAAAACTAACGGTAATCTAAACACAAAGTATATTAATAAAGAAACAAATACACTAAAAGCATTTAATAGCTAATAACTAATGATAACAGCATTTATATATCTGTATTTATACACGACGTCGATTACTCGTTGAATGAATTGTCTCCCTTCATTTCGAGTTCTTATATAGGTTTATAGACAATATGAGATTATCCGGATCTTAAAGACTTTTCCAGGCGATAGCTGGCATGTTCTGCGCATGATCTCATCGCCCGGCCTTCGCCTAACGTATTGCAGATGACTCACGTAACAATATTTTGCACGAAGAATTTGAAGATGGGTGCCGCGTTTACTGACGACGGAATAAAAGGTTATTTGAAACATGGGTTCGTTATTATTCACACGAACCTAAACAACAGTCGAGATGTGGACCACACGTGAAAAACCAACTTAAGGGAAGGTCAAAACAGTTTTATGGGCGGGACAAGGATGACATCGATATTTTGGGATGCAAAAGAGAATATTGTTGATATACTGTCTTCAAAAGGGCAAGACAGTAAACGGCGAATATTATGCAAATCTTCTAGATCGTTTCAAGGCAGCTATCGCCGAAAAGCGTCTAGGAATGACTAAGAAGAAAGTGCTTTTTCACGACGATAACGCACCTGTGCTTTCCAGTACAGTTGCTGTAAAAAAATTGGAGAATTAAGGTTCAAATTAGCACAGCATCTCCCATATTCGTAAAACGTATCTACCTTTCATTTATTCCTTAAATTAAAATATTTGTTTGGAGGCAAAAGACTCTGCATTTATGTTGGGCTAGTTTCAACAGTGAACGATTATTTTGCCGGGTTAGAAGAAAATCATTTTTTAGACAGAATGAAGAAATTTTAACACAGACGGACCAAATGTTGTTAAGGTTTATTATTTGAAATAGCTTGATAATATACATTTTATGTCGAAGTGGACTAGGACAAATAACATACCTGTACATCGTTGAAAGTGTGCAGGTAGCCATTACATCATTGTTTTCTCCCTTCTAATCTAGTCTATACACGCATGGGTAAGGCGTGCATAAATAATGCATTTGTCGTTGATATATCGTAAAGTCAGGTAGTGTCCAGAGAATGTGACGTATTATGTAGTTGAGAATTATTTGTGAGAATTTCGAGGAATCACCTGGAAAAGGTGGATTTAGGCCTTACTCTGTTAATTATTGTAACACTGATTACCGGACTTACGCACCCTAGACGCCGATATTAATCGCGCCCTTAAAACAACTATAGGGCTGTTGTCATTAATTGGCGTTGAATTTAACGATAACGATTTAAGTTGCACAGGCCTTCCAGATTGCTTTTGTAATCAGATAGACGCCATTACAAGGTGTCGCGTGGCGTTGTTCCACATTGACATACCGCTGATCCACCAGATAAGTAACGAATTGCGTCTTTACTTTTTTGGAAATCGTTTATTCCGTGAATTATTGTCAGCTACTTGTTCGTTTTTAATATTTATAACTTGATAGATCTTGTGTTATTTGTTCAAAATTTAATAATAAAATCACGTCAGTAGTTATTAGTTTGTCATTTATGACGTTGTCATTTAATAAGTAACTGGAACATTGAGTTATTTGGTACATTATTTTACATTCAATATTTAATATCGAATCTTTATGATGACTTCGTGTGTTACAACAAAAGAAGGAATAATATAGAAACAAGAAATTAAAAGAAACAAGCAGAAACGAATTTCTATATTGTGGGATATTTTTATACGAGGGTTGTAATGTAAGTAATGTACGAAAATGAAGAAAAATTGGAATTGAATACAAAAAGTGGACGAGAAAAACTGTCGTTTTTCAAGAAACTAAAAAGCACCAGGTATGTATAAGTGTGAAACGGCATCAAAGGCATTAATTCTTGATTCATTCATAGAATGTTTGATGAAGAAATTGAGACCGTGTATGATAAGCGTAAGTAGAACGACGCACTATTAAAATTTGAAGTCTGTAAAACTCAAATCAAAAATTTTAAAGCATTCTTGGATAATTAGTTTAAATTAATTAACACTAAATATCACTGTGAGTGTATATTTTTGCAAGAAATCTAAGTAACTGCGTAGGAACAGATTTTTCGACAAACGACCTTACGATGTCTACGTAATTGAATTTAGTAATGGAAGATTCATTGATTAGCGACCAAATATAGTGTGGAGATAGAGGTTTTGTTTTCTAGCAATTAGACTTCCATTAGAGAAATATTGAATAAGACACTTTCTTATAAACAAATATATCAGTAGAACAAAGATATTCATATCTTTTATCTTTTATATTTTAAAGAGTCAATTCAGACACTTTAAACCATGGTTTTGGAGGGTATAAGCCCCCTAGATTAAGTGAAATACTCGGGAGTCGTGTTTTTGAAAGAGTTAATTAAAATCTAAAGAGAGACTTCAAAACTATTTGTGTGTTTTAACAATTCTCACTAGCCTTTATGATGGTAATTAGCTTTTTGGTTTAAACAATGAGATATTTTAAGATTTAGAATACGATTTGTAGAAATACAAAAAGAAACAGCTTACACGTTGTATTATTTATTTAAATTTACATTGTATGCCGTGCCTAATTAAGTAGAGCACAAAATATTAGCCTAAGTTACGCAAACAATATTTAACAGTCTAGAGAGATATATGCGTGAGTTATCGCCCACACAACAATCACCTATCTTATTTATTTCAAGTAAAACTCACAGAAATATATTGGTGAAATTTCGTAATTTCTTAATACGAATAAAGTTAATATTTCTTTTTAAATATTTGAACATTTTCTTGGTGTTCTTTTATTATAGCGACTGGCACAGCTACAATTCAATCGATATTGTCGTCCAATACTATACAAATGGACTCCCTTAAAACCATGGGAATATCAAGCTATACTTCTTGAAATATCTCAAAAATGTTCTTATACTTTATTCAAGATGTTAGCATTGAATAGAATTTAATTTCTTTTCCAAACGAAAAGTTTAACGAGTACAGAATCTCTGTAATTTGCCAATTATATTTACCTTTGAATCGTGTTTTAGCTCGCTGCTATCGAGCCGACATGCGAGAAATACTCAAAAATTCCGAAGAAACTCCAGGAGACTCAGACAACGAAATGAAATAAAAGAAAACGGAACGTAATTAACTTGTGATCTTGTACATCTCAGGGAGTAACGGTAATTAATTAGGTTATACTCATCTATTTTCGCGAGCCAAATTAGATAAATGAAACTTTGTAACTCCTACGAAAGGTTTTTGCACATTAAGACCGGAATCTAATGAAAGGCCCGAAGCATTAGCAGGGCGGTGAACGCGGAAATGTCGAAGAACACAACTTTAGACACCAGAAGACACGTGTAGGTTATTTTACTTAAAATTAGTATTTGCTCGCGTTCATATACTTAGAAAAAATATCGCTTTTCGCGTTACTGTAGCTAACACAACTCTAAAAAATAACATCTCTAGAATAAATGGCGAAGGGTAATCATTCAGGTGAAAATAAAATAGGATTACTCTCTTGATGTTTTCTATACAATAAAGGAAAGCATTAGACATATACTCATGTTCAAAATTAACCGCTCACTGTTTCTGATATATTTTCTATAATTTTTGCATTTTCTAAACACTTTTATTTTATCTTAACATAATCTAGTAGCTTAGTATCTTACTACAAAGTAATTTTGACAATTTTGGCGAAAAAAGCCGAAAGTTAATGTCAAGTTTTATTAAACAGATTTTCTTGAGTCGTTAAAGTTGGGGTTTAAGCATCATTTAAGTATATATATATATATATATATATATATATATATATATATACCGCCTGATTCTGAGCAAACGCAACGATCCGAACGTATGAATATTTCTCCCGCTTCGAATACAATTCTCCCGAACGCGTTTAGCCAATCACAAACCAGTCTGTCGCGCAACCATTTAACAACTAATGTCACAAATTAGTGTCACCACTGTCACCCAATACGGAGTCTCTTAAGCGTTTGAATAGTGAAAATAAGAAAATAAGAAAAGAAAATAGACATTACTGGTTCTGTACAAAATTTAAAACCATTATTCCCAAATCGCAGAGTTCCTAATGATACGTTCATTTTAGTATGCGCTGCAATAGAACTAAATTCAAATTTGACAGTTAGCGATATTTCCAACGATTTAGGCATATGCTGCTCTTCCGTTAACCGCATACTAAAATTAAATGGTTTTCGTAAATATAAATATTCCAAACATCATCAATTATTTTACGGTGATGAGTTTAAACGGATGAATTTCCTTTATTATATAATTAATTTCTCATTATGAACAATTTATTTTATTATCTGTAAGAGTAAATTTTTCTTAACATTACTAGAATTTAATTTAGTTTTTATTTATTTCTGAAGTTTATTTAGTTTACTATGAACAGTTTTTGTGACCTTTATTATTAAAATTTAATTTATTAAATCTCTTGATGCCTTATTTGCAATTTTCTTAACCGCTTATTAATAATTTCATTACGCTTTGTAGAATAACGTATTGCAATTTACTCATTACCATAACACAGGACTAAACAATTTATAGTCCTTTAATAGTAATTTGGTAGTCAGATAATTTTTCTTACGCGGCTCCATAATATGAAAGTATGTATGATATATGACATTGATGTTGACACGCCTACAGCATTCAGGGGAATTGTATTCGAAGCGGGAGAAATATTCATACATTCGGATCGTTGCGTTTGCTCAGAATTAGGCGGTATATATATATATATATATATATATAATATTTTCGTGACTTTGGTATGAAATGGTATTAATAAGTCGGCGATTAAAGGTCTGGTTTATTACTTCAAAGTATATATATATTTAAAACAACCCTACATGTTTCGGCAATGATGCCTTTGTCAAGGATATAAAAAATATAAATACATTTATATTTTTTATATCCTTGACAAAGGCATCCTTGCCTAAACATGTAGCATTGTTTTAAATATATATACTTTGAAATAATAAACCAGACCTTTAATCGCCGACTTATTAATACTATATATATATATATATATATATATATATATATATATATATACACATATATATAGATTAAATTAGTTGGCGATTTAAGGTCTGTTTGATTTTGCTATGTATATATTTAAAATACTCTTACATGTCTCGGCACATAGTGCCTTTATCAAAGAAATTTAAAACATAAATGACAGTATATTAACGTCAAATAATAACAAGTTTCTTAGGAGTAACGGCCAGGTAATTAAAACCATACTTAATTTATGTTAACGTTTCGGTACTATATATAGCACCTTCTTCAGAACTGTAATATTTATTGAAATTTTGAAATAAATGATAAGTACAATGTTAAATTAAAACTACTTACATTAAAATTGTGCTGTTAATATGTAATGTATTTGTTTCTAACTACCATTTCTAAATAAAACAAAATTATGTATGTCTTGATGGTTTAGACTTTTTTTAAATTTTTTATTGGGCATATATTTATTATCGTTTTGGATTACGAAAATGTTTGCAGGTTGGTTTAGACTGTTCTCGCAGATGTGTTTTATTTTTTATTTTATTACGTATGTCACTATACGGGGTGGGCAGGTTATATAGTGGGTAGGTATATTGTTGAGAGGTTGTTTATGTCTGTTCTATCATGTATGGATTTCTTTTGTATGTGATAGGTTTGTTCATATAATCATATAAACACACAAAAACTCCAATCATCTCAAAAACTTACATTAAAAATAAAAAAATAAATACCTACATTAAAGAAAACACATGTCATATATGGAATTCCATTCAACGACTACAAAGGTACATACATCGGACAAACAACATAATACTTAAAAGAACGTTTAAATGGACGCAAATTTTCAAGCAATAGTACAGCCACAAGAAAATATATGAAACAAACAAAACACACCTTCAATTTCGAAAATACCTCTACAATTACGTCTGAAAAAATAACAAAGCAAGAAACATATTAGAAAGCATTCATATACAGAAAAAACACGAATTCCAGAAATGATAGAACAGACATAAATAACCTCTCAATAATAATAGTGACACTAGAAACATACAAAAATAAAACTAATGAATAATAAAAACACATGTCTGAGAACAGTCTAAACAGACGCCCTCGTATGGTGGGTGACCCTGCAAATAGTTTCACACGTCCAAAATATCATAAACTTATACCTGATAGAAAATATAAAAAAACAAAGAACGTCTAAGCTAGCAAGTCACATGTAATTTTATTTTATTTAGAAATGGTAACCAAAAACGAATACATTACATATTAACAGCACAATTTCATTGTAATCTTATCATTTTCGGTAAATATTGCAGTTTTGAAAGAGGCACTATATATAGTTCTGAAACGTCAACATAAATGAAATATTGTTTTAATTACCTGGCAGGTACTCCCATGAACAATTGACTTTTTATATTATATTATAAATGCTACCAAGAAAATAAGAAATTCCTATTTGCTTATTATTATTCCTATATTATGAGATAGAGCTAATAAAAGAAGTAATTAAAAATAATTCACCACTTAATTGTGTCAATATATTTGATATTTTTAATGATTAAATATCGATCTAGGGAACTTTAATATGTAGAAGTTTGTTCTAGTAACTTTGTAATTGTGTAGTTTTTCAAATATAAATCTATTGTTGCACAGCAAATTTTATCCATATCCTAACCTAATATTGTTTACGTATGGCCCGAATTAATTCGATCGTAGATGCAAGAGATTTATATCTTATCTGGAGATGCTGGGCTGGAGAAAGTTTACTCTTATCGTAGCGCCCTCTCTTTAGTAGTAGTAAAAGTCACGATCTTGATTTCATCGAAAAAATTTGAATAAAATCACTAAGCATCATAGTAACATTAAATACAAGAAGGCTTTAAGGGGCACTGAGAACTACTTCAATGACGCAAACGTCTACGAGTTTTGGGATTAAAAAAATTACACGCGAATCTAAATTCTTTAGAAAAAAATGACAAATCATTGTTTAAAGAATGAATAAATTATTATGCGAACTTTACCGTTACAAATAAGGTAAAATATAATCGTTTCCATTCAAAAATGAATAAAACCTTGGTGGCTTTTTGCGATCGAACGAAATCCTCGCTGTTGGCATTCAATTTAGCAAAAGGTACCTGACCCCGTCTATGACTTGCCGCATGTACTTACTACCCACCCTATTCAAAGATGCAGAACGCGCTCTCTCGGTTATTGTTACTGTCTTCTTTAATATAATTAACGAAGGCATCCCCCAAGCTAACTCACCGTGTTCGAGATCTGCGTCCGTAGGGAGCTCAATACGAACATTGGACAACACAACCGGCGGTCTCGAACGACCCTTAGCATTCTGAGCGTACACCACAAGTTGGTAATCTCTCCTCGGCCTAAGACTGTGCAGTCTGAACACCGGTGCGTCCCCCAGGACCCTGAATAGAGGTGTCGAGTGTTCTGCTTGATCGCTTAGTGTTGTTATACCGGAAGGATTGTAAGCACCCGTTGTATCCGTCACTTCTAGTATGAAACTCTGCTGCAAGCCACCGTCTTGACCGGCTGTGCACTTGACTTCCAAACTGCCTTCGGTTAAATTGTTTAGCATGCAGTTTCTCGGTGAATCTGGTCTGTCTTGAAACAAGAAATAACAGTAATTAGTCATATTTAATTAAAATGCAATAAATGTAGTTAGTATTTTAAATGAATTTTAAGTTTTAGTAGGTTTTAATTTGTTGCTAAGAGCTCGTCTAAAATTTGATTGCACAAACTACAATCAATTCCTTTAGTCTTAACATTAATGTACGGGATGATAAATTGTCTTCGCACAAGATATATGCCTATTAGGATAATTAACAGTTTTAAATAAATTATAAAGTTTTCAATAAAATGTATTTAATTTAAGATTAAGTATGAATAAAAAATCAGAAATATTTGACATTTAGAGAAATACGTCACTGGTGTAACACAAGTGTAACCGGTTGACTACTATGCCGCCAATGCATTGCCTTTTCTTTTTTTTTTACACAAAGGTCGATGTATGTGTAATGATAATGTTCTACCCGATGTGCCTAGTATGACGTTGAAGTATTCCTTGAATCTTTTGCAATTTTTTTCATGGATAAGCCTCTTTTATTCATTGGTGACTTCAACATGTCACATTTTCACGACCATACAAATTTTAATTTGCGTGACACGGAGATTTCTTAATTTCTGGATTTTTTGTAACTTGCTACAACTGGGACAATATAATACAATCTTAAATACTGATGATCGACTTCATCTTGTTTCTTCTGGCTTAAATTAAAGTCTTTAAATAGCCCACGATGATTTGCCATTGGTTCATGAAGTTGCACGTAATCCGGCTTGATCGATTAATATGGAAATTGATACAGTAAACTTTCCTACATCTTGGGAGCAGTTCTTATAATTTCCGAAAGGCTAATTTTCATCAGTTCTATGATGATTTGCAGCAACTTGACTAGTCATTTTTGGACAATGTTGATGATGTTACTAGCTCTCTAAACTGTTTCTACAGGGTGGGGCATAGGAACCAAGTGTTTTTGGTTTGGGTAGTACTCGGCCATTAGAAAAGGGAGGGGCGCGCGGTTTATTACAATCCATTCCTCGACTCAAAGCATTTCACTTTCTCAGTTGCCACTTGCCATCATGGAGAGGTGGACGCTAGAGCAACGCGTGTTCGCGTATGATTGTTTTGTTCGAAGTGGCGAGTCGGTGACTGCAGTACAGCGTGAATTTCGCAGAAGATTTAATATCCATCGTAATGACTCTGTTCCTGTCCGAGACACCATCTTACGCTGGGTCAATAACCTTCGAACAGTAGGTTCAATAATGAAAAGAAAGCCGCCCGGTCGTCAACGTACTGGGCGTACTCCTGAGAATATTGAAAGGGCGAGACAAGCATTACTGCGAAGTCCACGCCGCTCTGCACGTCGACATTCAGCTGCACTTCAAATCAGCAATCGCACTGTACGGCGGATTTTACATGGTGACTTACATTTTCACCCATACAAAATACTGGTTGCCCAACAATTAAATGTAAGAGATTACGCCCAACGCTTGAGTTTCGCACAACAAATGCTTGAACTTGTTCAGGAGAATGAAAACATGTTGTTACTCATGAGTGATGAAGCTCATTTCCATCTTACGGGGGCCGTCAATAAACAAAATTGCCGGTACTGGGCTGACGAGAATCCACGACAGTTACATGAGATGCCATTGCATAGTCCTAAGGTAACAGTTTGGTGTGCGGTGGGAAAATTTGGCATCATTGGCCCATATTTTTTTGAAGAAAATGGGGTAACCGTTACAGCAACATCTGCGCGTTACATTCATATGGTCAATAACTTTTTCATACCTGAATTGTTAAGAAGAGGTGTGGATATTCAAGATTTGTGGTTACAGCAAGATGGGGCCACGGCACACACCGCCAGAGCATCTATGGCTGTTCTTCGCCACCTGTTTCCAAATCGTCTAATTTCGAGATTTGGTGACGTTTTGTGGCCTCCTCGGTCTCCCGACTTATCGATTTGTCATTTTTATCTATGGGGGTACCTCAAGTCACGTGTTTACGAGGCCAAACCCCGTAGGTTAGACGCATTAAAGGAATCGATTCGTTATGAAATCTCCCTAATCGACTGAGACATGCTGGAAAGAGTGGAGGCCAATTTTCGTCAACGGCTGCAACAGTGTATCAATGAAAACGGACATCATATGCCAGATGTAATTTTCCGTACTTGAATATTTCAAAATGCTTTATTATTAGCTATGTTGTACTACCAATAAATTTTTTTTAGAGTAAAAACTAATAATTTTATTATCATTTCAAAAACACTTGATTCCTATGCCCCACCCTGTATAACATATTAATTGACACCTTTCAGTCTTCCTAAACGTTCTGCTCGTCCTTCATCTTACCCATCTTGTTTTACTTTTGAACTTATGCGCAATTTAAAAACGAAACAATATTACCAGTGTAAATGGTGATTGAGTAGTAACCCCTTTTATCTTAGTGAGTATAAAAGAATGAGAAGCTTGACAAACTTACAAATATTCACTAGTTATAAAGAATATTTCAATGGAATAGAAACTTCTATTACAAAAAAATCCCAGAGAAATTTGGACTTCTGTACGTGCAGGGCAAGGTACTTTACGATTTCTGGCAAATTATTTTACAAAATAACTTGATTAAATAGCCTGATTCACCTCAAGACATCGTAGATTGTTTTGCATCACATTTCTCCGTAGTGTTATTCGGATGCGGATATTGATAAAGAACCTGATATTTTCACACTATTTGATTCGCTTGCCATCTACCTTGTATTACAGAACAGTATTCAAAGTATTAAGTAAATTTTCGAACAACAAATTTACTGCTAGTGATGATCAGATTCCAAGCTTTCTGATAAGAGATTTCAGCTCCACTCTTTCACAGCCGCTCACCAAAATAATAAACCTTGCTA
Organism: Melolontha melolontha; assembly: GCA_935421215.2. NCBI lineage: Eukaryota > Metazoa > Arthropoda > Insecta > Coleoptera > Scarabaeidae > Melolontha > Melolontha melolontha. The sequence continues at coordinate 227,240,283 of OW285236.1, read as the reverse complement.
TCAGAAGGTCAGTTTTCGTGATAGATGCAAATGGGCGCGCATAGGGCCCGTCTTCAAAAAGCATAAGACTACGGATGTATGTAATTACAGACCTATATCCATACTTTTAAATGTTGCCAAAATTTTTGAACATTGAACAATTTTGTCATATTTAATTCAATCTATCCTTTTGTTAGTTCCCATATATTAACTTTTCAAAAAGGCTTGATGATAAGACGCTCGACTACTGCTAATCTTGCGAGTTTTACTCAATATGAATACGAGGAGTTGGATTGTTAGGGACAGATTTTCGATACAATTGATCATAAACTTCTTATACAGTAACTTTATTATTTTGGTCTGAATGTTGCTTTTTGCATGTTAATCAACTCTTGCCTGTTCAATAGATATGGATATGTTCCTATAATGGTTTCAAATCATTGAAATTTGTTGCATCATCTGGAGTTTCACAAGGATCAAGTTTGGGTCCTTTTTTAAAAGAAAGGACCCAAACCTGATCCTTGTGGAACAAATCATTGATGTAAATGTTAAAACATTTACATCAATTATTTGTTTCCAATATTGTCTTGTCAATTATTGACTTTTGCGGATGATGTTAAGTTCTTTCATCACATCAACGCGATGTAATTAGTTGCAGAAGCTGGCAGAAGTATTGATAATGCTGTCAGTATCTACGCTCAGCGTTTTCCGGATAGGATTTGATCACCTGCTTTATTTTACTGTATTATTAAACAATTCACTACCGATTAGAAGTGTTCAACCGTAAAAAACGGACCCGTCGATCAATAGTAACCGGAGAAAATAATGAAGTCGCTCTATTAGCTGCAGTGGCTGTTAATCCTCATGTTAGCACAAGAGAAATAGCTCACGATTCTGGATTGAAAACACCAGCGGTTAGCTAATTTTGATTATTAACAAAGAAAACATATTCTGAAAATAATAAAATAAAATAAAACAATAACTTTGTTATACCACTTTATTCACATGTAATAGTGACCGCGGTTTCGACATACAATGTCATTATCAAACTGCAAAAGTTACAGGCCTTCATAGATCTTATAAATGACACAAAAATATATGGGGGTGGTTTATGATGTTATTTTAAATTACTACTATATACTTAAATATTATATACAACATTGGAAAAGAGGTGTATATATAAGATCCAACTGGTCGATAAGAACAATATCTATTGTGTTGTTTCCGCTTTTAAAAATTTCTAGTGACTCTAAAAGATTTAATTTACGACCTTTCTCGACCAAATGCAATATTTTATGATGACTAAATGTATGCCTTTCTGTAATAAGATGGTTTGCGAATGTTGAATCTGTTTTCTTTAGTTTATATGACCTCATGTGTTCTTTTACCCGTATAATAAAACTTCGACCAGTCTGACCTACATATACACTTTTACAATCATTACAATATAATTTATACACTCCTGATTTATTATTGATATCTGTTTTTGGTTTTGCGTTAAAAATGAAATTACTTGTTTTTACATATGGTTTGTAAGCTATACTAACATTACTATTATTTTTTGAAATTATATTTCCAATTTGCTCGCTTATTTTACCGAAGTAAGTTAACGAGAAAATATGTTTCAAATTAGTACTATCTTTAGGATATACTAAACTAAGGGCAACTAGTATATCCTAAAGATAGTGCTAATTTGAAACAATTTGTCTCGTTAACTTACTTCGGTAAAATAAACGAGCAAATTGGAAATATAATTTCAAAAAATAATAGCAATGTTAGTATAGCTTACAAACCATATGTAAAAACAAGTAATTTCATTTTTAACGCAAAACCTAAAACATATATCAATAATAAATCAGGAGTGTACAAATTATATTGTAATGATTGTAAAAGTGTATATATAGGTCAGACTGGTCGAAGTTTTATTATACGGGTAAAAGAACACATGAGGTCGTATAAACTAAAGAAGACAGATTCAACATTCGCAAACCATCTTATTACAGAAAGACATACATTTGGTCATCATAAAATATTGCATTTGGTCGAGAAAGGTCGTAAATTAAATCTTTTAGAGTCACTTGAAATTTTTAAAAGCGGAAACAATACAATAGATATTGTTCTTAACGACCAGTTGGATCTTATATATACACCTCTTTTCCAATGTTGTATATAATAGTTAAGTATATAGTAGTAATTTTAAATAACATCATAAACCACCCCCATATATTTTTGTGTCATTTATAAGATCTATGTAGGCCTGTAACTTTTGCAGTTTGATAATGACATTGTATGTCGAAACCGCGGTCACTATTACATGTGAATAAAGTGGTATAACAAAGTTATTGTTTTATTTTATTTTATTATTTTCAAAATGAATTACCATAAAGTTACGGCTACCAGTATTAAAACATATTCTTTATAGCAGAGGTATTGCAGAATCGTATGCATAGGTTCCCAGTGCGATAAATTGAAAAAAAAAATAATTTTATCGATTACAGGGACATCTATTGTATTGATAGCTGCACTTTCTTTCGGATCGAATGATAAAACCACGTCCTTAATTTTTTCAAAATGTTCATGATAGTAAAATCCCGCCCGTAACCACGTACACCCACGTGTCAGAATCGGCTGTGGTGGCTCAGGGGTACGGGGACACAATTCGTGAAATTTCCGAATCCGTTTTGTAGATTTCAGGAGTACTGCTTTTGTGCTCGATATTAAAGCATCTACCTCTGGATAACATCTATGAACCTGTTCTGCCACAAGGTGTAGAGCATGGAGTTTACAAGTAATATATAACAAGTTAAGACAATATTTTCTAAGAGACCGGCCTACAGAACACATGGTTGCGGCACCATCGTTCATAAACATTAATACTTGGTCTTTCGAAAGTTTAAATTTTTCCAAAGTATCTAATAGCACCAAATTTTTTCGGCATTACATTGTTCTAGTCGTCTGGATGCTAGTAAAATTGAAGATGGTGGTTGATGTCGTTCCATATTACGCGCCATCACATTAACTACAGATTCTTTTTTGCTGTCAGTTGTTTTGTACACACATAACCACAGTTTTTTATTTTTCAGTTCGGCTTTGATTTTATTTTCAACCTGTTTACGCGCCGATAGTAAATTCCTTCGTAACGTTGTCGTGCTCGGTAATGTTTGATTCTCGTATTTATTCCAAAATGAAATAAATGAATCATTACTTAACAAGGTAAACGCCAGTGGTCACACAATCATAGTTACACATAGTTCATATATAAACTGTTGTCGATTTATTTTGTTATTATAGTGCTTCGAACTGCTTACGTGTTCTTTACAATGTGTTTTTGACCAACATATTAGATATGTATTGCACACTAAACATTTAATTTTTGAGCCATCGTATATTAAGTCCGGGAGATCCATAATAAACTTATTCACTTCGTCTGACAACGATCGTTTTCTCGATTTATGTGCCGACGACATTTTATTACGTAAGCTTACACTTACATGCAGTCTAAGCAAGTACCAAACACATGCTGAATGCTTTTTATTAGTTCTGATGCAATACAATCATCCTCACATCGGCGCACATGTCGCGCACGGCAATTGGCCTGCTCTAGTTATTAACACCATTTTCTTTACAAAAGTTGTAACTATATGCAGTCGACTGCCGAATTTTTCAAAGTAGCAGTGGATGATGAAACGCTAGAATAACTAGAGCCACTAACTCATCTTCTGGTTTAACAGTTGTTCTTATAAATACTACAATGTACGACACTACGAGAAGGCTGAGAATGATATTAACCTGAAGAGTGAGTCTGATAAAACCATAGATCGTCACAACTGAGATTCAAGCTCCCTGCAAGTGACTAGGTGCTGAACTATAAAACTTATTCGGTTTCTCTTTTGCTTAATTTGAAACAAATCATTGATGTAAATGTTTTAACATTTACATCAATGATTTGTTTCCAATATTGTCTTGTCAATTATTAACTTATGCGGATGATGTTAAGTTCTTTCATTACATATATAATCAACGCGATGTAAATAGTTGCAGAAGCTGGCAGAAGTATTGATAATGCTGTCAATATCTACGCTCAGCGTTTTCCGGATAGGATTGGGTCACCTACTTTTTTTACTCTATTATCAAACAATTCACTACCGATAGAAGTGTTCAACCGTAAAAAACGGACCCGTCGATCAATAGTAACCGGAGGATATAATGAAGTCGCTCTAATAGGTGCAATGGCTGTTAATCCTCATGTTAGCACAAGAGAAATAGCTCACGATTCTGGATTTCCAACACAAGTGGTTAGCTAATTTTGATTATTTACAAAGAAAACATATTTTTTATTGCAGAGGTATTGCAGAATCGTATGCATAGGTTCTCAGTGCGAGAAACTGAAAAAAAAGGAATTTTATCGATTACAGAGACATCTGTCATGAATTGAAAAAAATGTTTCAGCAAAATCCTTTAAAATTCGAGTCTGTAATCAAATATACGGTTTCCTATTTAACCCTTAACTGGTGAGCGTCATTTACGTTACGTTCGTGGTGACCCAGGGTCTGACAGACCCTATGTGAAGATCTACATATATATGACTATTTATTTGAAAATTTTTGATAATATCGGTTTATCCCATATCATTCTCTGTATTTGAATTGAAATATGAACAATAAAAGATCGCTTGTATTAGAAAATATTTATTACAGAAATTCAACTAAATTGAAACCTTTTCGGAACAGAACAATTATCTGAAATGTTTTTAGCTTCCTAAAATGTATAAAAGTATGTTATATTTTGCACATAAACATTTCAAATCGAACACCATATACAAAAATAACAAAATCACAATGCTGAAAATTGAAACAACAAACTTTATCGAGAGTTTTTATAAACAGTTATTACATATATTCTTACTGCACTGCAAACAAACTGGCTTCCTACACCGTACACAATGTGTTTTTGTCTTCCTATCCTTAGAATATGGACAAATGTAGCATCTTTTCCTTTTTGAGGTACCATTTTCAACTTGCAGATTCGGTATAGTATCAGTAATGCCCAGAATAGTTCCCATGACTGTTTTTAACCCTGTTTGTACAGATGGATTGTTATATCTCGTGTGTATAAAGGGTTTTACAAGAGCATCCGCTAAACGTTTTATAAACTCAAACCGCTGTGTTTTTTCACAATATCTGTAGGATTGATGAAGAATGAAAGCGTTGCACGAAGCAATATCCACAATTGTAAAAAAAATGTATATAGGCCATCGTCTAGTGCGGCGCGAGGATGAGTAAACGCTACACTTTTGATCCAGTGAATCGACAGCTCCTTTGGTGCTATTATAAAACTTATGATTTTTGGTTTTCCAGTGAATTCATCTAAACTAGCAGTGTGGTGCATACTAGAAATAACAGCAACTGCTTTATTCTTTTTTGGCACAAATGATACCAAAGACATATCTTTGGTGAAACCATACATTGTAGACAAAAGTGGTCGCTTCTTTGATGCTAAAAATTGTGGCGGTATTTCTTTTTTGATTTTTCTTATCGTACCTACATAAGTTAGTCCACGATCGAGTAGCTCCTGGACTAATTGAACAGAAGTAAACCAGTTGTCGCAGGTGATATTTCGATTCGTTTTTTCGATTGGTTTAGCAAGTCTAATTACTGCTTGCGTAGGAATATTCAATTTTCCTTCTTCTTCAGACAAAGTGGCTCCATCACTTGCCTTTCCACAGTACAAATATGCGTTATAAAAATAATTATTTCGTGCATCAGTAAGACAAATAAGTTTCAACCCATACTTATTCGGTTTATTAGGCATATACATTTTGAATCGACAACGCCCTCTAAAACCAATTAACATCTCATCTACAGTAACCGAATTACCCACTGTATAGACACTCTGACAGTTCTTGACGAATGTTGTAAAAATAAAAGATATCGCAGCACTAGGATCTTCAGGTAAACGTTCATGCCTGGTCCGGAAATTATCAAACCTAAGACAAGCTAATATAACAAAAAAACGCTTACAAGACATAGCACAACGAAATACATCCCTTCCTGTGCCATCTGCAGCAAACAAAGATTGAAGTTTCTCATGAGCTGACTTGAAAATTTGAGTATATAAAAGTAATCCGAGAAATGCACAGAATTCCTCTCGAACAACATTTTTCAATTCAGGCCTATTAGGTTCTTTGAATTTGAGACGGTACTCGCCAAGCTTTTCATTTATCCATGTGAGTATTTCATCGAGAATATCATCGGTGAACAGAAAGTTCCAGGCATCTATCGGGTCAGCCTTATTACCTAAATTTCCAGCAGCACCTTTTAGCCCAGGCAAATGAGTAACAATGTTGTGTGCTCGCGTTCGTACGCGTGGGTTCGGTGGCTCCTTTGACCATTTGAACCTGTTCCTACAATAATATCCTTTGGTTGTAGGTTCACATTGTTCCTGCACATGTAATTACTCTTCTGAAGAAGCTTCGTCCTCTGATAATGCTGATTCCTCAGAGGCTGTTTCATGCTCACTTTCAATAACAAATTCATCATCTATATTACTATCTTCATCACTTTCTGAACCAATTTCGTTATACCACCGTAATACGGTCTCTTCAAAATTCAAATCAGTAGCACGAACACTTTTTTCTACGGACATTATTAATTAATATTACTTTCAGTTAGGGTGAACCAGGGTCACATAGACCCTTAAACTACAATATATAGATAACTGTACTCGTAACACGTATTCTTTCAACGGCGTATTGACGAAGACTAAATATTAGGAAGCTACTTATAATACAAAGGTATTTTTAATAATATAAAATATTATTAAAAATCTGGTGTGAAGAACACAAATGCAGGTTCACTATTAATATTTTCTGTGAACGTGTCCGAATACATCCTATCCCCAGAGACGTAGATACGTATTTCGCTTTTCTACAAGCTCATCGGTACGCCCCTGCTGGAGAAAGGATATTTCCAGACACATTCACAGAAAAAAACCACCTCGCCCTATCACCGTAATTATCCAGACCGAGCGCAGAAGTAAATTCGGCGCTACCTGTTGTCAGACAGCCGAAGTACCTCGCATACCGTCCACATAATTAATGTGAAGTAACGACGCCCTTCCAAAGAGGTTAGCACAGCCAACTCTCTAGAAAACTGCATTTTGTTTGTGCCTTCACTCATACTACGGCATAACCGCATGTGTAATGTATCAGAATAATTGAAACATACATGAGTAGGTAAACCCCACCAGTTTTGTATAATACAAAGGTATTTTTAATAATATAAAATATTATTAAAAATCTGGTGTGAAGAACACAAATGCAGGTTCACTATTAATATTTTCTGTGAACGTGTCCGAATACATCCTATCCCCAGAGACGTAGATACGTATTTCGCTTTTCTACAAGCTCATCGGTACGCCCCTGCTGGAGAAAGGATATTTCCAGACACATTCACAGAAAAAAACCACCTCGCCCTATCACCGTAATTATCCAGACCGAGCGCAGAAGTAAATTCGGCGCTACCTGTTGTCAGACAGCCGAAGTACCTCGCATACCGTCCACATAATTAATGTGAAGTAACGACGCCCTTCCAAAGAGGTTAGCACAGCCAACTCTCTAGAAAACTGCATTTTGTTTGTGCCTTCACTCATACTACGGCATAACCGCATGTGTAATGTATCAGAATAATTGAAACATACATGAGTAGGTAAACCCCACCAGTTTTGTATAATACAAAGGTATTTTTAATAATGTAAAATATTATTAAAAATCTGGTGTGAAGAACACAAATGCAGGTTCACTATTAATATTTTCTGTGAACGTGTCCGAATACATCCTATCCCCAGAGAACCTGCATTTGTGTTCTTCACACCAGATTTTTAATAATATTTTATATTATTAAAAATACCTTTGTATTATACAAAACTGGTGGGGTTTACCTACTCATGTATGTTTCAATTATTCTGATAGCTACTTATAAGGTTAGAAAGATTTGCGCATGTCCTTAAGTGTAATACTGGAATAACTAAACTCTAGGGTCTAATAGACCCTGGCTCACCAGTTAAGGGTTAAGAATGCAAAGTTACCCCTGGCCCACCTACATGGAGGGACTAACTCTAGCGCTAATGTATTTCCTTTATTGAATGACTAAATTTTTGAGTCTAGGCATTTCTCTCGTGATCTGCTTATTTTTCGAAATATTTGAAAGTTTCCAGTTAAAAAATACACCAGTTATACTTGCTTCAGCTTGATGGTAATATTGAATGGAACAAAAACATCTGTCCAAATGATTATAAATTATATGTATTCTAGTTAGTATAAAGCTATTTCATTTTCGTATTTTCAGAAACTAATCAAGGAAGGATTTAAATTAAAACTTTTGGAATGTATTTAATTTCTACCCTAAATTAATATTCAGCTTCATCATATATGAATTTATTAATAATATCACGCTCCAAATATACAGTATTTGTAATTAAATTTCAGAACACAAGTATTCATTTTGATAGTATGTCCTTTCAAGCATATTACCCATTAATATTTGATTCAATGTACATCATTGATGCAATACCAAAGCAATTTCCTCCTTTGTATTGCAGTATGTTTAGATATGTATAAATTACATATACGTATCAATGCTGAAGCATAATATCTGCATTATCGCATATTTAATATTATGTATTAAATATTGTGTTATTAAAGCACGCAAGTTCTGTTCCAAATATTGTCATTATTATCATCGTTTTCTAAAATGATTGAAAGAATTTTACAGAAATATTTAATAATAATGATCTTTATTGTCCAGCACTTGATAAACTAATTATAGGACATTATACAAAGTTAAACTATTTAATGTCTGTAGAAAATATACACAGCATGACAATAAGATTACACCAAATAAGTAAATGATCACACACCCATATACAAGTAACATACAAACACTAGCCTAAAGAGCTACGCTTACTAAAATTAGAGGCCACATAGTATAAAGGAGACTTCACTTCTCGCAGTCGAAATGTTAACAACGTCAAAATTGAGGGTAGTACGAGTTGGTACATTCAAATTTATTTGCGCGAGGAAATAAATATTCAAATTAAGCAAAAGAGAAACCGATTAACTTTTATAGTTCAGCACCTAGTCACTTGCAGGGAGCTTGGATATCAGTTGTGACGATTTATGGTTTCATGAGATTCACCCTTCAGGTTAATATCATTCTCAGCCTTCTCGTAGTGTTGTACATTGTAGTATTTATAAGAACAACTGTTAAACCAGAACATGAGTTAGTGGCTCGAGTTATTCGAGCGTTTCATCGTCCACTGCTATTTTGAAAAATTCGGCAGTAGATTGCATATCGTTACAACTTTTGTAAAGAAAATGGTGGTAATAACTAGAGAAGAAAAATTTCCGTGAGCGACATGTGCGCCGATGTGAGGATGATTGTATTGCATCAGAACTAATAAAAAGCATTCAGTATTTGTTTGGTACTTGCTTAGACTGCATGTAAATATAAGCATACGTAATAAAATGTCGTCGACACATAAATCGAGAAAACGACCGTTGTCAGACGAAGTGAATAAGTTTATTATGGATTTCCCGGACTTAATATACGATGCCTCATAAATTAAATGTTTAGTGTGCAATACATATCTAATGTGTTGGTCAAAAACACATTGGAAAGAACACGTAAGCAGTTCGAAGCACGATAATAACAAAATTAATCGACAACGGTTTATACATGAACTATGTGTAACTATGATTGTGTGTACACTGTTGTTTACCTTCTTAAGTAATGATTCATTTATTTCATTTTGGAATAAATACGCGAATGAAACATTATCGAGCACGACAACGTTACGAAGGAATTTACCATCGGTGCGTAAACAGGTTGAAAATAAAATCAATGCCGAATTGAAAAATAAAAAACTGTGGTTATGTGTGTACGAAACAACTGACAGCAAAAAACAATCTGTAGTTAATGTAATGGCGCGTAATATGGAACCACATCAACCAACGTCTTCAATTTTATTATTTTATATTATTATATTTTATATATTATATTTTATATATTATATTTTATATATTTTATTATTATTATTAGCATCCAGACGACTAGAACAATGTAATACCGAAAAAATTTCAGAGGTGCTATTAGATACTTTGGAAAAATTTAAACTTTCGAAAGACCAAGTATTAATGTTTATGACCGATGGTGCCCCAACCATGTGTTCTGTAGGCCGGTCTCTTAGAAAATATTGTCCTAACTTGTTACATATTACTTGTAAACTCCATACTCTACACCTTGTGGCAGAACAGGTTCGTAGATGTTATCCAGTACATAATATCGAGTACAAAGGCAGTATTCCTGAAATCTCCAAAACGTATTCGAAAATTTTACGAATTGTGTCCCCGTACCCCTGAGCCACCACAGCCGATTCTGACACATTGGGGTACATGGTTACGGGCGGGATTTTACTATCATGAACATTTTGAAAAAATTAAGGACGTGGTTTTATCATTCGATCCGAAAGAAAGTGCAACTATCAATACAAACCAGAAAAATTTCAAGATGCCCAGATTAAAATGGATTTACAAAGTATTCTGAGAATTACTTGGGACTAGAAGAAGCAATAACAAAATTAGAAAATTCGTCGCCGTAGTTAGAGGAATTACTGCAAATCGTTAAAGATGTTCACGCACAAATGTGTGCTGTAGAAGACGCAAAAAGCGAAAGTGGTCTAATTAAATTTGAAAGTGTTTTAGACAGAAATGCAGATTTTGACACCTTAACACGTATTTGTGGGGGCACGTCTACAGATGCGTTAAGTTGCTTAAAAGAGTATTTTGATTATGCGAATATAACATCACTAGATGTAGAATGCTCGTTTTCCGAATATAAACTTATTTTTTCCTCACGCTGACATGTTTTTCAGAAATAACCTTAGATACGCACCTGATGTTGAAAATATACAATCGAGTTTCGCCAGTTTGTCAATCTTTGGAAGACGCTTAAAACGGTAAGTGTTTTTAAATCCTATGTCGTGCACACAATCACTGATTTCATACATTTTCCATTTTATTTATAGGTACATTCAACGCTGCTATAATATGTACTATTCTTATTTTTTCTGTGTTTATGCATATTACTTTAATAGCAGAAAACAAAATGTATATTTAATTATTTCTGATAGAATAAATGTCTCTACTTCTACACTTATACCGGTAACAAGCTCATGTTGCGTCCCTTATTTGTAATGAAATGTTGTTTTACCTTAACTTTTTCCTGTTGTAATTGTAATTGTTTTTAAAAATTTCTAGTTTATCTTGACGCCGAGAAATTTCCAAACACTAATTTATTAATAAAAAATGTTTATTTAAGTGCCCTATATCATTTCTGAAAATTAGGATTAGTTATTCGGTGACAGCCTGTATATGTATCAGTTTCATTCCAATAAAATTTCCCGTTTTCAACCGATAACACTTTAAAATCGAATGAAACAATCTGTAAATTTATAATAATTACGTTTATCTAGCCATAGTTTGGTCTAAAACAATTTATTGAAGCTCTTTCATTGTTCAAAACGTTTTACGAATTGCAATTTGAAACGCAAAATCACTCTTACAAAAATTAATCCAGCAGTCGCTACTTAACATAAAACAACAATTTCGTACATAAAATAGACCATTTAATACTACTGAATGTATATCGAGCGAAGGTATCACATCAATTGAAACAAGTAGTGCTTGTAATATATAAAGCAAGTAATCTGGAGAAACGGAGAGGAACAAAATTAACGAAACCACTTTAGAATTGTAGATTGGAATTATTAAATTTCCGAAAGTTTCAAGTTTGGCGTTTCAGTTACTAGCTATCAAAGTTAAATTATTTTATCGCAATTCATACAGAATTCCGTAGTAATAATTAATTTTCTGTTTGGAATATGAATTGAATATTGGCCTGGAATGTTCAACAGTGCAGAAAGTTCCATTGGACAGTACTTAAACTAAGTATGTAATTCTAATGTTTTCGTACTAGTGCAGGATTTGACCTACAAAGTTATTTTAGTATTATATGTATTTTAAAACTATTAAATGCGGAGGTTTTAAATATAACTTGTATACTCGTTATGTCAACACTTTAAAATGGAAATAAAAAAGTTAAATCTTCACTTAATTAATATATAATCGTAATACGGGGAGATGATTCTAATTCGGAGATCTTCTAAATTGTTGGGCCGCTCCCTATAAACTTTTTTTTTATGAAACCCCATAGGAAAAAGTCACAAGGGTTTAAGTCTGGAAATCTGTCAGGCCACTATATTGCCCCTCTTTGTCCAATACACCATTTCGGGAAAATGTTTTTCAGATAATTTCTGATCTCTAAACCAAAGTCTGAAGGAGCCTTTTGTCTTGTTGAAGCCATAGGTTATTGTTGTTAAGGTAAATGGCTTGGAATGTCGGAACTACGTTTTGAGTCAATAAATTTAAATATTTCTCCATTGTTAATGTACCAATTATAAAAAATGGTCCAATAAAACAAAAATAGTCGGATTTAGTGCAAAAAAAACGCAAGAGGAATTGTTCACAGTTAATTAGAGTAAATGGTGGTACTGTTGCTAAGGTAGACTCTACAAAATTTTTGAGTATATACTGTAGAGCCTCGCTTATCTGGGTCGGCCGGGTCCGAGAGTTTGCCGGATAATTGAAAACACGGATAATCGAAGCGCATCATTATTTACATTTTAATGTTTTTATTTGGACAAATACATATAGAAAAATCATTAAAAATTTATTTTTATAATGAAAACATAAGAACATTTGCTCGTAGTAATAGAAAAAGTGTTGTAGATATTAAATACGCATTATGCAAATAAATAAAAAATTAAGGTACATATAATTTGCTGCTTGAAAAAATCAGTAATTTGTTCTTATTTTTATGATTCGTATATTTTAGCCCTTATAATTTCCTTCATTTTTCTAAGCTGAAGAAGATCAATACCATTAGGTTCTGGTTGCTCGTCAAAATATTCGTGTAGTATATTCATTGCATCTCTTGCTTCTTGATGACTTCTTTTGATGATACAGTCGCCTTTATCGTCATCACTGCTAGTATCGGAACTTATTTCTGCAGGAGTATTAGTAAGATCAGCATCATCACCCATAATATAGTATCCTTTTTCTTCGTGATCACATCCTATCCTATAATAGGTCTTGATCATTCAAATCATCTTTATTCTCAACTGCAGTATCCTCTAATCACATTATTTTATCAAATACGATTCTAATATTGCTTTTCTTTACACTATTCCAGGCACGAGCGACGGCATAAATTGCTTCTTTTAAATTCAGAAACCAATTCCAAAACCTCATGAAGTCGTGTTCCCCCAACAATTGGAGCATAAGGTATTTCCTATAAGGCCCTTCGTGGCCTCTATAACCCCTTGGGGTCATTGGCTGGGCAATACATGTAGCATTCGGAGGAAAATATATCACGAATATGCTTCCATCTTCTGTTTTTAGTAACTTTGCAACAGGATGCACCGGTGCATTATCCAATAACAGTATGGCTTTTGGTGGAAAATTATTATCTATCAGATAAGCTTTAACCTGAGGTATGAATTTATCGAAAAATCAACGGGTCCTTGGCTTTTATATTTTTAAATGGCCTGGCATTTTTTGATTTCCCAACAACAGCTAACCTAACTTTATGTGTTCCTGATGAATTAGCACAGCATAATACTGTTATACGATCCTTGCTTATTTTGAAACCTGAAGTAAAAGTTTTAGTCTAAAGTTGTTTAAAAATGACAAAAAAGGATTACCTGGAGCACTAATTTCTCTCGCGTCAGTGAGTGTTTTTTCAGGCATTTCTTTCTAATATAGTTTCGTCTGCGTTATACATTAGCTCGCATCTTAAGTGGTGTTTTTTTATAATATTTTCCAAATCATAGCAAAATTCTACTATAGCTACATCATCAACATACCATTGCGCTTTCTAAACCTATGCAGCTAACCAGAAGACGCTAGAAAGCTTCCTTTAATTTTCAACTGTTTATGAAACTTTTGGGCTTGATTAGCACACATAAGTCCTCATATCTAAACTCCTCGGGCTCTTTTCTCTATGCACCACTTGGACATTGCTCATTAAATTCTTGAAAAATAGATTTTTGAGTTTTTCTGTTAGAAATAGCTTTTGCAATGTCTTCTTTAGCTACAAAGCTCTGTAATTCGTTTTTTTTCTTCACAATATCACGCATCGTTTGCTTGCCTATATTATATTCTTTAGCCAGTTGTGCAACACCTGCCTCCTTTTCAAATTGTTGAAAAATATTTATTTTTTATTCTATAGTCAAAACATTGCGCCTTTGATTCGCACCAGTACGCTGCATTTTGTCAAAAAACCTAAAACCTAAACTACTTCACATTTGTTTTCAGTTCGTAACGCGACCATTTCCCCGGAACGCTTGGGTTACCCCTAAAACCAACCTTAAGCCAGTAGGGTGGCCTGTATAAAGTCGCTGTTGCCAGATCATTTAAAATTCCAGCTAATAGGTAGAACTAGCTCCGATAACTTTTCTTAATCAAAATCAAACGAATAATCCGTGCACAGTTGACCAATCATAAATTTATGCACAGATAATCCGCCGCCCGGATTAACCGCGCACGGTTGATCGGGGTTCCACTGTATATAGATGAGAACTTCTCTTTTAATGAGCACATTGATTGCTTGGCAAAGAAATTGACTAGTCTATGTTACGCAATAAGTCAATTGCGTGACAGGGTAGATATGTGTGTCGTAAGAATTTACTATTTTGCTCATTTGCATTCCCTACTCGCATATGGAATACTTGCTTGGAGCGGTTCAATAGAAGTACAAAGAATTTTTAGACTTCAAAAGAGAGCGATTAGATTAATGAATAAAATCAGTGTAAGAGTAATTTGTAAAAACTTATTCAAGGGAATGAACACTATGACATTGCCATGTGTATATATTTATAAATTATTAATTGATGTCAAGCAATATTTTAATATTTTCACGAAATTAAATGAAAACCACCATTATCATATATGTAATGGTCAGGTATTGGAAATTCCCAAACATAAATTAGCATTTACTGAAAAAAATCCTAAATACCAGGCAATCAGTTTGTACAATAGCTTACCACTCAATTATAGACAGCTACCACCTGATTTGTTTGAAGTATTTTTTGAAGTTTACAGTATTAGGGACCTATTAATCTCCAAAGTCTATTATTCAGTCCAGGAGTTTTTTCATGACTGTGATGTATAATATTAGTTGTAATGTAGTTAAGGTTAGTAT
The DNA here is from genome assembly GCA_935421215.2 of Melolontha melolontha. Taxonomy (NCBI): domain Eukaryota; kingdom Metazoa; phylum Arthropoda; class Insecta; order Coleoptera; family Scarabaeidae; genus Melolontha; species Melolontha melolontha. The sequence continues at coordinate 227,224,987 of OW285236.1, read as the reverse complement.
GAAGCTCTATGTTATTGCATAGGTTTTAATATTTTGTTCTTTGTATATTTTCATTTGTACTCTTCTTAATGTAGTATTAGATATCAACGTTTATTTTATATATAAATATTAACGCTCTTACATATTGCTATGGCTTTTTCCCCGCAACATTTTGTGAACATTTTTGACAAATAATTTTTTTGTAGTGTACTATTATATATATTATTATTATTTTATTGTATGCACTTTAATTGTATTTTTGTTTATTTTTAAATTCTTAGGTTTTGATTAGCGCAGTTCCTGGAAGCCGTTCGGACTTGCTGGGCAAATTATATTTAGCTGTAGTTTTTTATGTTTGAATGCGTGCCGCATGTATCCTCAGACACGTTTTGAACTCAAAGTAAGAGAGTCCTGCATTGGGAGATAAAACCTTTTTTATCTTTCATTTCAATTAAAGTCGGTTTTTGTTTTTTAAATTCATTGTGTTTTGTGATTGCTTTTCTCATTAACGAATTTATACGAGTGTGTATACTTCGTATTTTGAATTTATTACTCTCTTATTTCCACGTGTTCTCCTTTGTTATATGTAGAGCTGAGGATGTTTGCGGTATAACCATGGTTATATCATGTAACCATAGTAAATTACTATGGTTATATGATATAACCATGGTTATACCGCAAACATCCTCAGCTCTAGTTATATGTGATAAAAAACCTACGCAAGTTTTATTTCACAGTAATAATATTATTTTCCCACTCCCCTTATAGTAAGCATACCATATTGTTTCTATAGACGTAAATTGGTTTTACTGAAATGACTGTGATTGTTATGACAACGGGGCGTAAGTAATTTACTTACGTCCTTTAGGGAAAAAAAGTGAATCAAAACACGGGTTCTATTAATTTATATTTATGGTAATATTACAGTTTGTACAATTAGTAACATTATTAACAAAATTGGGATATTTATTTATATTTCTTGATAATTCAATGTTATTATCACCTACTTTATCAGCAACACTTAATGTCTAATTTATTAAATTCCGAGGTTGTTCACCGTTACTGTTTATCATGATTACATTTAATTTTTGAGGATTTTAGTGTCTGGGGAGTGGGATAAATGTTATAAGCAATTCGAGAGGTAACATTTACCAGTTTCGAACTCTATTGCAAGTCCTCGGGCAAGCCCTCGGACGCAAACTAGTCCTCGACTAGTAAATGTTACTTACCACCCTTATTACTTAAATAACTATTCTTTATTGAATGCATTTATTGTAATTTTCATTGTATGAATTTATATTTAGTTTATGGTAATTACGACATAGATGACAAAGATACTTTTTTTGGTTCTGGTAAATTTTTTTTAACGTTTAAATTCTAGAACGTTAGATTTTCAAGGTTTGTTTTTATATCTGTGGTTTTGCGCAAGTCCTTGTAAAATTTCGGGTTTGACAGATTGTATTCTGTTTACATTTTGATTTTGTTATTCTGGGGTGTTAATTAAAAATATCTTTGTGATTTATTACTTATTATTTTTGCTCGCGAGTCATAAGAGGATGTTTAAATTTGCTTAGCGGTTATTATCAGCAAATTAATTTTACCTCTATGTGTAATTGTAATACAGAAGTCTTTATATTTCATAAAGATTAAATTTTTTTAAATTTTTTTATTAAACTCTAATTTGGAAACTGTGACTTTATTATTACCTTTTTGTGAATTATTGATTTTGGCGCCCAGTATTTTTGTAGAAGAGAAGTACCACTTTTTCCATTGGAAACCCTGAGAGGAAAGCTGTTTTATAAAAGAAAAGTAACCGATTGAGCATTAAAGTTGGACAGGGTTGTGGTGAATTATGGTTCAGTCAACTACGAACACACTATTCATAGCAATATGTAAGAAGAATTGTGACCACGATTAAGGCTTTATTTTACTTTAAATTGACTTATCATATGCTACTGTAGTCAAACGGATGAAAATAAATTATTATTATTATTATTATCATTGATAATTCCTGCCCACACTTTCACTTTTTGGAATCGTTGAATGTGAGCTTCTATCGCCATTTAGGGTCTTTCTGAGACTAATATCGACAATTATGTCTGTTAACATATCCATTTAACATTTCACTAGATAGATTCGCTGCTCTAACGCCAACATTTTTTTTCAGATTCAGCTCGCTGAACTGTCAGTAAATGACGTAGGTTAACGCGTAATACATGGGTAATACGATACTGATGTAATGTTCGGAGTTACATTAGTCATATTTTAAACCAACAACTTGATATAATTTCAAGTTTTTGATCTTATCTTAAGTTATTGTTAGACTTTTCTTTGACTGTAAGGGGTTTGGATACAAGCAATTTTTTTTATAAAGAATAACTTTTTCTCCTAAAACTCATATCTAAAAAGATTTCCCTATAGGAAACCATATCAGTTTAAACTTTGTGTATACACACTGCTTCACCAAGAACCATCTGCAACATCCATTAACAGCAATATTATTGCATTATCTGGATAAGAGTTACAATCTGCTAATAAACTAATAAAATAAATAGAATGAACCCAAAAAACAAAGATGAAGTAAAGGTAAGAATTCTCCTAGAGTTTAAGAGAGAATATTCGGTGCAGTTAGAATAAGCGAAGGAGAAATATTCGTAACAAAAATGATGAATCGTAAAATAAAGAATAAAATGACAGAAGGCGACAGTATTAAAATTACAATAAAGAAAAAGGAGAAGATAAAATAAGGATAATAATTGAATAGAAGTCGCTAAAATAGAGAAGTTGATGAAGATCCTTATCGAGATGTAAGGCCAATGTTGTCCAAGCTATAAAATTCATAAAAATTGTGGGCGTGAAGAAAAGATTGCGAGTTATGTAAACAAGAAGAAAGACAGTGGAAGACACAAAGATACAAGAAGCAAATAAAAGCATATGTTATTGGATCCACTATAAAGAGAATCTTAAAAAGCAACATGAAATAGTGAAGAAAAAAAATTAATGCCTTAGTGTTTTTAATGTTATGTTAGAAACCCGGATTTTGTTGGAATACATCTTTCATGATTTCACAAAATTGCAGCCTTCTATCGAAATCATCTGCCCAGAGCTCTTGGAGTAATTGAACTTTGTATGGACGAAATTTCTCCCTTTCAAGCGCTGTACGAACAGATCGTTCAGAAATGTTGTAGTCACGGAGTCGTTCGTTCACTGCCAACATAATATTTAATGCAGCATCACCATCAGTAGCAATTTTTGGTCTTCCCGTCTCTGGATTATCCTTTACGCTTCCGGTGTGTATTTTTTAATTAATTTGGAAATATAAGACTGAGTAATATGAGCACGGAGCAATAGGAGTAATTATAGGTCCTCTATTGGAGATATTCAGGTCTAGCCATGCTATGGGTTACATCCCTAGGGCATGGAGAGAAACTAGGGTAGTGTTAATTCCGAAGCCCGGAAAAGGAACATATACACACCCTAAATCATTTAGACCAATTAGTCTTACCTCTTTTATGTTGAAGACTACGGAAAAAATGATATATTTAAATATTAAAGAAGGGGCTCTGGATAAATCTCCTCTACACCCACTGCAATGGGCATATCAGATGGGAAAATCAGGTGAGGGTGCCTTGCATAGCCTGGTAAGAGGACTCGAAAGGAGCCTACACTACAAGGAAATCGCACTTGCAGTCTTCTTAGACATAGAGGGAGCTTTCGATAACATCTCGACGTCTTCTATTATTCGATCTTTAAGAGATCTAAAAATAAAAAGCACCACATGCAACTGGGTTCATAACATGCTGCGTAGCAGAGTAGTTCATGTCCAAATGCAAAACAAAACGATCTCCATGAGGATAACGAAAGGGTGTCCTCAAGGAGGCGTATTGTCACCGCTACTATGGAGTCTAGTAGTGGATAATCTCCTCAGGACATTAAATGACCAGGGAATATGGACGCAGGGGTTCGCCGATGACACTGTCATAGTGTCCCAGGGGAAATTCCAGGGGACAGTGGCGAGCATCATGCGAAATGCTCTGCGAATTGTGGAAAGATGGTGACTTGAGGAGAGATTAACTGAAGGTCAATCTACAAAAAAACAAGTTAGTAGCCTTTACCAACGTGAGAAAACTAAACGATCTGGGTAGCGTAAGGCTGTTCGGACAAGAGCTAGAACTAACCGCTGAAGTGAAGTATCTAGGCATAATACTTGATGCGAAACTGAATTGGAGCAGACACCTAGTCAGAGTGCCAGACAGGGCGGCGCAGCTCTTCTGGAGATGCAGAAGAGCTGTTGGCAAGACCTGGGGACTAAAACCAAATGTGGTACACTGGTTGTACACAGCAGTAATAAGACCAACGATTATCTATGGAGCAGTTGTCTAGTGGAGGAAGACGGAGCGGACATCGTCGATGGGGCTCCTCACAACTCTCCAGCGACAGGCTCTGTCTGTATCACGGGAGCTATGAACAGCACGGGAACCGCTTCCATGAGTCTCCCTCCGCTGGAACTATTTGTAAAGGCGGAGGCAATGCCTGCGATACTGAGGCTGAAGGCCAATGACGTATGATGTCCTAATAAGGTTGTATGGAGCCATACCGATATCACAGGTACTATACTGGAAGAGCCGATATTTTAAATGTCGGCGGACAGTATGGCACATGAAATTTTGTTTACAGCTAAGCTGAACATATTTATACCGACCAGGGAACAGGCAAAAAGTCGCTCGATCGATTGTGGTGCCGGCACCTGGTATACTGATGGATCACAATCTAGTCAGGGGCAGGTGCAGGAATATGCGGAAAGTGCCCTAGAAGGAAGATATAAATATGTCTGGGGAAACATACTACGGTTTTCCAGGCCCAATTGTTTGCAGTCGCCGCCTGCGCCGAGGAAATTCGAGAAGCTGGCTGCGCAAACAAAATAATTAACATAATGACTGATAGTCAGGCAGCTACTAAAGCCATTATGAACCCATCTACCAGGTCTAAGCCGGTGAAATATTGTAAACAGGTCCTCAAAAAACTGGAACAAGACAATACAGTGTCGCTGATATGGGTGCCTGGACATTAGGGAATTAAAGGCAATGAGCCGACAAACTGGCCAAAGAAGGTACTAATAGGAACTTCATAGGACCAGAACCTGTATGTGGAATCACTAAGGATTCCGCTAAAAGGGAGATCTGGTTATGGCTAGAAATAGAACGTAAAAGTAAATGGAGGTTAACGGAAGGCCAACTCCATACCAAAACACTACTAAGGGAGCTGGACGGAAAGTTTTCAGACAACCTAATTCGTTGTAACAAAAAAGAAATTAAAGTTATTACCTGGTTAATAACCGGACATTGTCCTTTAAGAAAGCATTAGTACAGCATGAGCTTGGTTAGCGAGGCCTGGTGTAGGAGATGTGAAAATCAGTAGGAAACTAGCCTTCATGTATTATGCACGTGTGAGAAACTGAAGGAACTCAGACAATATTTCGGGAGAGATCTGTTGGATCCTTCGAGTGTACTCAAACTTCCCCTGAGGAGGATAGTGGCTTTTATCAAGGACACAAGACTAACAGAGTGGAACTGGGAGATCTATTGGAGATAGTACAAAGAGCAGTGTGCTCAAGTGCCTGGACGTGTTGGCGTCCAACCCAAAACAGAAGAAGAAGAAGAAGAATGAGCAAGGTTATGATGGAGGTTAGTGACCAATAGGCATACTTCTTGTTGAGTTCGTTTTCGATCATCATATCTTACCATGATAAGAATACCAATTTTTTCTTTTTCTTTTAAGCAAACCATTTTTAACACACTCAAATGTAACTAACACAAAAAAAAAATCAACAGCGAAGCCAATTTTCAAAAAATAACACCTGATAAAGAATCGAAAATCGTCAACAGGCACAGGTAACGTTACACATTCGTTACACATTAAAATTAGATTACTCTCGGTAATGTCATTATGTGACCATTCATAAATTGTAACTATTTGTACGTAGAAAAATACACTGATTCAGAAAATAATATACAAAACATACGTTAACATTAAAAAAAAACAAAAGTTGGTTGCCATAGCAGCGACACCGTAAAAAATAACGCCACGAAAATTCGACCAAAATACGGAAAATTATAATTGAAGAAACTTTTATTTGAAGAAAATTTAGCTTAGAAGAGTATTTAAATTAATTATTCTATACTTTTGCCGGGCCCAGTATTTATGTAATGTATGCCATAGAGAACTAAAGAAAAATTGAGTTTAGTTTGTACAGCTGCGAGCAATAAATTTTGGTCGTCAATGTCATTGTAAAATTTGAGGAAATTGTTACAATGTAGATTTTTGCACTGATTGATTATATCCAAAGTCAATGAAATGTCAGTATAAATTTGCAGTTTGTCAAAATCTTATCTTTTTAATTATTTTTAATATAGTCTCAATATACTATTTTAACAAAGTAAGGATTATTTCCTTAAAGAAATTGAACTCTCTGAAGCTACTGTAGCAAGTTCCGTAAACTTTATTAACATGTGACAGCTTAAATTATAGGTCATTACTAGGGCAGACCAATTTCCGTGCGCCATGAGCGCCGGTATGGGAGTGTAATTCGTAATATATTAGAATATGCGATAGAATATGGACGCAACATGAGCTTGTTACCGATATAAGTATAGAAGTAGAGACATTTATTCTATCAGAAATAATTAAATATACATTTGGTTTTCTGCTATTAAAGTAATATGCATAAACAATCGAAAAATAAGAATAGTACATATTATAGCAGCGTTGTATGTACCTATAAATAAAATGGAAAATGTATGAAATCGGTGATTGTGTGCACGACAGAGGATTTAAAAAAACACTTACCGTTTTAAGCGTCTTCCAAGGATTCACAAACTGGAGAAACCCGATTGTATATTTTCAGCATCAGGTGCGTTTCTAAGGCTATTTCTGTAAAACATGTCCGCCGTGAGGAAAAAATATGTTTATATTCGGAAAACGAGCGTTCTACATCTAGTGATGTTATATTCGCATAATAAAAATACTTTTTTAAGCAACTCAACGCATATGTAGACGTGCCCTCACAAATACGTGTTAAGGTGTCAAAATCTGCATTTCAATCTGCACATTCAAATTTAATTAGAACACTTTCACTTTTTGCGTCTTCTACAGCACACAGTTGTGTGTGAACATCTTTAACGATTGCAGTGATTCCTCTAACGACAGCGACGAATTTTCTAATTTTGTTATTGCTTCTTCTAGTCCTAAGTAATTCTCAGGAATACTTTGTAAATCCATTTTAATCTGGGCATCTTGAAATTTTTTCTGGCTTGTATTGATAGCTGCACTTTCTTTCGGATCGAATGATAAAACCACGTCCTTAATTTTTTCAAAATGTTCATTATAGTAAAATTGTGTCTCAATACCGCTGAGCCACCACAACCGATTCTGATACGTTGGGTAACATGGTTACGGGCGGGATTTTACTATCATGAACATTTTGAAAAAATTAAGGACGTGGTTTTATCATTCGATCCGATGAAAGTGCAGCTATTAATACAAGCCAGAAAAAAATTTCAGGATGCCCAGATTAAAATGGACTTACAAAGTATTCGTGAGAATTATTTCGGACTAGAAGAAGCAATAACAAAATTAGAAAATTCGTCGCTGTCGTTAGAGGAATCACTGCAAATCGTTAAAGATGTTCACGCATAACTGTGTGCTGTAGAAGAGGCAAAAAGTGAAAGTGTTCTAATTAAATTTGAAAGTGTTTTAGACAGAAATGCAGAATTTGACACCTTAACATGTATTTGTGAGGGCGCGTCTACAGATGCGTTAAGTTGCTTAAAAAAGTATTTTGATTATGCGAATATAATATCACTAGTTGTAGAACGCTCGTTTTCCGAATATAAACTTATTTTTTTCTCACGGCGGACACGTTTTTCAGAAATAACCTTAGAAACGCACCTGATGTTGAAAATATGCAATCAGGTTTCTCCAGTTTGTCAATCCTTGGAAGACGCTTAAAACGGTAAGTGTTTTTTTAAATCCTCTGTCGTGCACACAATCACTGATTTCATACATTTTCCATTTTATTTATAGGTACATTCAACGCTGCTATAATATGTACTATTCTTATTTTTCGTGTGTTTATGCATATTACTTTAATAGCAGAAAACTAAATGTATATTTAAGAAAATTAATACTGGTAGCCGTAACTTTGTGGTAATTCATTTTGAAAATAAAATAAAATAAAACAATAACTTTGTTATATATACCACTTTATTCACATATAATCGTGATAAGGCAGTTTGATAATGACATTGTATGTCGAAACCGCGGTCACGATTATATGTGAATAAAGTGGTATAAATAACAAAGTTATTGTTTTATTTTATTTTATTTTCAAGATGTATATTTAATTATTTCTGATAGAATAAATGTCTCTACTTCTATACTTATATCTGTAACAAGTTCATGTTGCGTCCCTATTCTATCGCATATTCTAATATATTAGAATTACACTCCCATACCGGCGCTCATGGCGCGCACGGAAATTGGTCTGCTCTAGTTATTACCATTACGACCGTTTCACAATACCGCAACTTTCACGTTGTCAAAAAATGTCATTGACGACCATTATTTATTGCTCGCAGCTGTACATGTAAAACTTGATACATAAAGAGGAAAACATTTTTTTTTTATTTGATAGAAACGACTTTTTGCGTTTAATTTATATTAGTATGTGTAAAATGGGCAAAACGGGCAAGGGGGGCAATCGATCGAATCGACGCGACTTCGTCATGCGTCATGATTCATGATCATGATTGCCCCCTTGCCCCTCACCCCTCCCCGCTTACTTTCCCCCGCCGCCGCAGCTGTTGTGGGTAAAAACCAAAGGTTTTAGGTGTTGAATAAACACTTAATAAAATTTATTTGGTTTAAAATTTTAATAGTGGGTAATTCATAGGCGCTAAGTTCATACGTCTGACAAACGTCATAGGTTAAGGGTTAACTTTCTCATCCACCAAAAAGAAAACATTAAAATTCATCCCACACAATGTTTATTTGACCTTTAACAAAAGGTAGGAGCACGTCGTTATGAATAAAATTCAAATTCAAACATGAGAAGGAAGTTTTGATATTCATTCAAAGAGAACAAACAACTTCGTATATGTTTCGCAATTCGGTTGTGCATTTTCCATAGATTTTCTATTACAAAAGGTTTGCCACTGTCAGATCATGAATAAATGCATTTCTAAAGCATTCTAAGTAAGCGCGATACATTTTCCGCATAGAGATTCGCACACCCACACACGTACAAAAGGAAACACCAGATTTAGAATATGATTTATAACAATGCGGAATGGAACTTGTGCTCTTTATTTAACGTGCTCGCATTGCACTTGACGTGCGGGGTCAAAATAATAAATCTAAAATTTCATAACACAGTAAATCGCGAAGAAAGACAAAGCCTCAGCGAGTGATAGTTCATATAAAGATGTCCGTTTCTTTCTACATTTTCAAACGGCAATAGCGGATGATGTCGAATTGACTGAAATATTAAGTCAACCCAATAATAATCGAACATTTCCATCTTGTCGAGTACAATGTAACATATGCAAGACGGCTTCTGTAGGATTCGTTTGTCGCATACGGGTATGAGTTTTGTTTAAAATGAATCGTTTCCCTGTTGGATTATTTAACTGGAGCTGTTCTAGACAGACAATACATACATTGAAAAAGTTGGATGGGATTAGCGCAGGTCGATTAAATACGTAACTGTAGTGGACGAAGCTCGTGTCACAATTCCTGATGAAACAATTTGATGTATCCTATGTCCTATTATTATTGAAGACGGAGAATTTTAAATCAATAATTATCCTCAGGCAGGCAAATTGAAAAAATGAAGAGTGAAATTTGTTCTTTTTCATTTACACGTATTTAAATTAGTGCACATACTTTTCCTACAAGTGTTTTCATCCTTTGTAGAATCATTCTCATTCATATTATATATTAATTGACTTGGATCTAAATGACAATATACAGGATGGCCCAAAATGACCGAAGGGGTTTGAGTTCATTATAACTTCTTATTTAATACATAATTATTAATTTTTTTTTTATTTTAAATACAGTATATTAATGGAGAATATTTTTAATTTAATTATGAAAAATTATATCTCGCAAGTGGTGGCCATTCTCTGCTTCGCATATTCGTGCTCTTTCCAAAACATTTTCCATAACCTTTCGCAAAACTTCAGGTGCTATGTTGTTGATTTCGTCGCGTATATTATTTTTTAATTGCTGTATGGCTCGAGGCTTATTAATATAGACTTTTCCTTTCAAATAACCCCAAAAGAAACAGTCTGAAGCGGTTAAATCCCGTGAACGCGGAGGCCAATTAAAATCACTTGTACGGGAAATAATTCGTTCACCAAAGATGTCGCGTAAAAGAGCCATTGTGTCCCTCGCAGTGTGCGCTGTGGCTCCATCCTGTTGGAACCATACTTGCGGATGGTTTTCCACGGCTGGCCTTAAAAAATTGTATAATATTGTCGGATATCTAACACCAGTGATGGAAACGGCGACACCGTGTTCATTTTAATATGGGCCAATTATCCTTTCCGACGAAACACCGCACCAAACGGTACACTTAAGTGTGCAGTTAAGTGCAGTTTTGCCTATTAACGAACCCATTTAATTGGAAATGGGCGTCGTCGCTCATAATTAAATTATGAATAAAATCATGATTTTCTTCTGCTTTTTGACGAAAATAAATTGCATAATCAAGTCGTTGCTGGTAATCTGTCGGTTTCAATTGTTGGACAAGCTGAATTTTGTTTGGAAACATTCTTATTGTATGCAAAATTCTCTGCAGCGACCCTCTTGAGAGGCCAAGTTGTGTCGAACGTCTCCTGGTTGATGTTTCTCCATCTTCCCGAATACTCTCCTGTACCCGTTCAATATTGTCATCCGTGTGCACCGTTCGTCGTCGGCCGGCACCAGGAAGGTTCCTTACTGCCCCTAGTTCTCGAAAATTTGCAACCAGACGGTTTATTGTTGACTCTGAGGGTCCTACCCGCACATTAAAATAACGACGATATGCACGCTGAGTCAAAACAATGGATCGTTGATTTGAGAAATAAAGTTCAACGATTTTGGCACGTTGTTCAATTGTGTACTGTTCCATTTTAAATTCCCCAAGTCTTCTTTACAAAATACTGAAAACAAACAAAAAAATTATAATATAAAAGTTATAAGCAATTAAAACCCCTTCGGTCATTTTGGGCCACCCTGTATAAGAAGGGAGATAGCAGGAACTGTTCTAACTTTAGAAGGATATTAGAACACCTACTCAGACCCCAATTAGATAACACGTTCGAAGAAAGTCAGAGCGGATTCAGAAAGGAAAGAGGGACTAACGATCATATATTTATATTCAGACAATACTAGAATATCTCAGCCGCTTCTAACACCTCCTCATTGACCTTGGTCGCATATATATTGTCGATCAAAGTCAATGAGGAGGTTTTAGTATTGAATGAGGTTGTTTGAAGGTCAAGGTCACTAGACGTCTATAGGGATCTCAAGGTCATCACTTAACCGTTAATATATAAATAATAACGTCTGAATTTTTCTCTCATAAAGTGTTGTTTTCTCAATATTTGTTTGAACATACAGTGTTATTCAAATGTTCAGGAACACTTAAATATTTTTGAAACAAATTTTCAACAAATTTTTCCAACAATTTTTCTTTGGTTTTACGCAAGGTATTGTAAGAACATATTGCTAATCTACATGTTGCTCGTGTTGTCATGGGAACTGTATTCAATTTGATTTTTTTAAGTGAAACACCGTGTACATTTTCACATATCTAAATAATTCCTCGTGAGATTCTAAAGTGCTTTTGTGTTTCCACCATGTCTTTATTTTGCTGCATTTTTGAGATAATTACTATTATTTGTAATTTTTACCAAGCTTATACCTTCTTCTTCTTCTTCTTCTTCTTCTGTTTTGGGTTGGACGCCAGAATGTCCAGGCACTTGAGCGCACTGCTCTTTGTACTATCCCCAATAGATCTCTCAGTTCCACTCTGTTAGTCTTGTGTCCTCGATAAGAGCCACTATCCTTTGTTTCGTGCTCATTCTCTATTAAATGAATGAGCACGAATTTAATTTACAATTCGACACCATACATGTAGAAAATAAAGGTAGAAAACTAAATTGTTTAGAATCTTTAGAAATTAATAAACTTAAAAACTCAGAAATGTTACTAAACGATAAATTAGACTTGAATTCATCCCCACTGTTAAATCTGTTCACACATTGAAATATTGTTTCTTAGTTGCTTATACTATATTTTTATACTTAAACCTCACACAAGTAGGACATGGTATAGTTTTCAAAAAGCAAAATATAAATGTAATAGTTCCTAGAATTTTAACTTTGGTCAACTACCTGATTAACGCTGTATCTTGTATGTATCTTTAGTCTTAAGTTGAATTTGAAGAAGCTACTGTGTTAGCGAAACAGCTGTCATTATTTTATTAAAAAAGTGTAAATCTAAAACATCTTATGTGTGTTTTATTTATTTGTGGTATGGATTTACATCAAGCAAAGGTCGAAACAATTAAAGTATTTTTAATAATATAAAATATTATTAAGAACCTGGTGTGAAGAACACAATAATAATAAATAATAATTTTTAATAGTATTTTATATTATTAAAAATACCTTTGTATTATACAAAACTGGTGGGGTTTACTTACTCATGTATGTTTCAATTATTCTGATCAGTAGCAATTATTTCACATATGCACTTAATTGAAAGATCTTTTCGGTTGTTCAATTCAAGTATATCATTTTTTAGCCACAGGTAATATTTAATATCACGATGCGTAGGCAACACATTAGCACTTAATGTAATTGGTTTCCCAAATACAGAACAACACAAATCTTTCCTAGTTTTAAGCATTTTAAATCTTTCCTCAGCAATCACATTTTAACTTTTGGTAACGAAAATTTTACGTTTGATTAAGTTTTATAAACTTTTTTAACTTGTTGCACTTCTAAATACTATGAAGAAATTGAAAGAAACTGTTTAAAATGATACTTTATTTTATGCATGGGAATCCCCTAACTTTGTTTTTGAGCAATAAACTTAAGTGTTGCCAACAGTTTTATTAAATGGTAGATAAAAAAGATTTTTAAATTGTACTTTTCTGCCTTTATGTAAATTAGGTTATTTTTTAAACTTCACCCTTCATGCGCCACCTCGAAATAAAGTTGCAGAGTCTTGTTATTTTGCATAAATAGTGCTTTCTAATAGGGTCATCAATTAACAATACAGGAGTTTTCAAAATTAAAAAAAAAAATTTTTGTTCGTTTTCACTCCACCCTAGTGTACAGGAGTGTGCTCAGCTACGAGTCCCCCAAACATATTATTATTTTTTTTTCGCATTACATGTTAACAAAATTTCTTGAAATGTGTGTGTCATTTTTGATATAAAGCTATCACATTGCCAAAAAATCAAGTTGAATTATTCCTTCTAGGTGTAACACTTCTAACTTACTGAGTATAAGTATATTTACTTTAAACATTATTTCTAGTTATTGAATAACACTTTATAATTTGTTTCACAAAGGCATTGTAACAAACTAGGGCGTAAAAGAGACGTTCTGTAATCTTCAAAGTCAGCTAGTTCTTTGCATTAATTTACATAATTCCTAAAACATATTTGGTGTACACGAAATCTTATTACAATTCATATTCACGGTTCTAATTTCCCGACAAGGTAATGTAGTAAGTGTGTTATAAGTAAAATTTAACGCACAACACAATCCCGACAAAATTGCATGACTCCGTGCCCATTTCTAAACGCAATTTAAAACGTTCCCGCTGTGTCCGTGTGAGCTGTAGTGGCGGAAAAGGACTGGCACAATAAAGAAATTTTAATCCGAACTTAGTCTCGCAAATTCATAGGTGGTAATATCTACACGTTTTACATTTAATTTTCGCAAATAATATTATAACACATGCCCGATGTTCAAAAGCAGCTGTACTGCTCGGGTATCAGTTAATTATTAAACTCTACACGAGCTGTTAAAGGGCTTATCGTAAGAATTACATTCACAGTTTTACGTAGTGCGCCACCATGCAAAACGTTCTGCTGGCTTAGTAAATTTATAAATATTGCGGCCAGCTTTGCTTCTGGGGTTAGTTTCCGACCTTGGCTATACACAGTACCTATATGAGATTCTGAGAGCAGATATATTCAACTGGATAACACTTTAATAGTCATATTAAGTGTAGCACTCGTGTACTGACATTAAATGTGCATCAAGCTTTCACAGCTTCTGCGATATTTTATTATGAATATACGTTTAGATCAATTTTTTATTTATTTCATATTCAAGGTATCATTAGTAGTATATATGTTGAGCACTTGTGAAATTATTACACTATTAAACTTAAATAAAACACCTTATATTTCACAAACAATAGTATATTAACTATATGTACATTTCATGTGCCCTGCACACATCATCAGTAGTAACTAAATTTAAAAGTATTATTTTTTAAATACATGTATAGTAAAAATATCTATCTATATTTTTGGTTAGGGGTGTAAAAATTACAATTATAAATGGTCAACAAATGGTCAAAAAACATGCATATAAAAATATAAAATTAAAAATAAAAATAAAAAATTTTGGTCGTATATTGTAATAGTGCCTGTTAAAATTTATTGAAATTCCAAGAAAGGACAAATTATGGGAAAGACCGTTACTTATGAAAAACAAGACAATGACTGTGTTTGGCATGTCGGGTTCTATTAAATAACAATATAGTAACGTGAAAAGGAAAATTAGTTATTAGATACTGTAGGTATACAATTTAAAAGTTTATTATTAATAGGTGAAATGTCATTGTTTAAGAGGTAATTTTTGTATTTTTTCATATGTATGGCTTCCCACATGTCTAAATTTTCGCTATTACATTTTTTAATTAATTTTACATTATCTAAGCTGAAATTATGTCCGGTATCTAAATGATGTAGAGCTAATGCTGATTTATCTACATTGTGAAGTTTTACATGAGCTAAATGTTCTTTGAAACGGGTTTGAATATTTCTTCTTGTTTGGCCGATATATAATTTTGGGCAGGAATTACAGTTAATTCTGTAAATACCTGATTCTTTCTGTGGGTCTGTGTTAACTAACTTTGTTTGAAGATGTTGTTGTAACTTATGAGTGTTGGAAAATGCAGGAGTTAGATTATATTTTTTTAACAATTTAGTTACGTTATTCTGCCAACTTTTGTGAAAAGTAATTTTGCAATATTTTTTGGTATTACTCTTTGTATTTGGAGTTAATCTGGTTTTAAATATTGCAAAATTACTTTTCACAAAACTTGGCAGAATAACGTAACTAAATTGTTAAAAAAATATAATCTAACTCCTGCATTTTCCAACACTCATAAGTTACAACAACATCTTCAAACAAAGTTAGTTAACACAGACCCACTGAAAGAATCAGGTATTTACAGAATTAACTGTAATTCCTGCCCAAAATTATATATCGGCCAAACAAGAAGAAATATTCAAACCCGTTTCAAAGAACATTTAGCTCATGTAAAACTTCACAATGTAGATAAATCAGCATTAGCTCTACATCATTTAGATACCGGACATAATTTCAGCTTAGATAATGTAAAATTAATTAAAAAATGTAATAGCAAAAAATTAGACATGTGGGAAGCCATACATATGAAAAAATACAAAAATTACCTCTTAAACAATAACATTTCACCTATTAATAATAAACTTTTAAATTGTATACCTACAGTATCTAATAACTAATTTTCCTTTTCACGTTACTATATTGTTATTTAATAGAACGCGACATGCCAAACACAGTCATTGTCTTGTTTTTCATAGGTAACGGTCTTTCCCATAATTTGTCCTTTCTTGGAATTTCAATAAATTTTAACAGGCACTATTACAATATACGACCAAAATTTTTTATTTTTATTTTTAGTTTTATATTTTTATATGCATGTCTTTTGACCATTTGTTGACCATTTATAATTGTAATTTTTACACCCCTAACCAAAAAAATAGATAGATATTTTTACTATACATGTATTTAAAAAATAATACTTTTAAATTTAGTTACTACTGATGATGTGTGCAGGGCACATGAAATGTACATATAGTTAATATACTATTGTTTGTGAAATATAAGGTGTTTTATTTAAGTTTAATAGTCAAGGTATCATGCTAAAGCTTCGATAGGTATTTTGAAATTCAATTACACAGTTAATCCTATAATGCATAAGTTGAGTCTCTCGGATTCGTGGTAAATTTCTGGTGTTCATTGCTTTTAGCCCTAGAACACAAACCGTAAAATTTACGACATAAATCAAAAATGGCTTTTACGTTTTTTCAAATTTTTACTGAGTAACTTTTGATATACCGGGTGCGGCAATAGTGTGTCGGCGGAGCTTAGCATGAAAACTAATAAAGCTGTAGCAATAAAATTTTACGTACACATGTAGTATGCTACAGTGCATTTTCTATTTTTATTTATATATTTACAGGCTGTTCCAAATTTCCGTAACCACTTTCAATTTTTTTTTGAAATAGACTATACTTTCTTGTTATTATGATGATAGCCACCCAACTTATCTTTGCAATGATATATGACAATATGCACTTACAACTGTTAGTTTTGGTTTTATTGCAAATTTTGTTAAAGTCTTGACAGTGGCAGCGTTTAACATTTTAAGTCTTAGCCTGAAAATGGGTGCAGTGCCTCACGTAACTCTTTTGTTACCAATCTATTGACTAACACGTTATATGTTTTGAGGGTGAACAACGTGACAACATATACAGAGTATTAAATATGTCGTGCAAAATTTATCGAAGTTTATAGGCTATTTTCTCTTTTTTTTTTAAATTGAACTATTAGTCAGCAAATTCCTTGTAAAATTGCCCTTTAAAATGGTACCAATAACATAGTACTTATTTCTAGTATTTTAGAAGCTATATTAATGAGATATACCTATGTTTATAATACTCAATATGCGGTGCTGCATCTAATAGTTAGTTGGTTGGCCATGAAATGATATTAAGCAAAAATTGCTGTGTAACCAAACGTCAAATATCTACATCAGGCGCGGCTCGTGATGACGTATTTGGGAGTGCATATACAATGACGCGAGTGCCTCGTGTGTTTTCGGTGTATACTAAGAAAACGCTACAGTTAGTACACGAGAATACACAAAGCACTCGCATCATTGTACATGCACCCCCAAATATGTCATCACGAGCCGCGCCTGATCTACATAAAAGTTCCGTATAAAGTGTTTTTCCTGTAGTTTCTCTTTGCTGTAATCGCGTTTAATTGCTATAATTTAAGTTCGGCTAGTTAATTATTAATTTCCGTTTGTTCGTTATTAGTTGTTATCTTGTTGTCAGTTATGTTTTGTCGTTATGTCGTTTTGTTGTCATTATTTTTTATATACATTCCGTAATAGTTTATAGTTGTGTTTCTTTAGAATGAATTTTTCGAAAGAGGAGCTAATAGAGATGATATTTGTTCTTGGCGCTAGCAATAGAAATCCACTCTTAGTATCAAGAACATATGCTATGGAGAATCCTCACAGAAGGGCACCAGATATTAAGACATGTGAAAAATTTTTCACAAGGTTTCTTCGGACGGGTTCAGTGAATTACATCAAACATGATAGAACTAAGACTAGGGTTACAGAAAATAATGAAGTGACAGTTGTCCAGTCCGTTGTGGAAAATCCGCGCGTATCTACAAGGATAACTTTGAAAGAACATGAGATAGAATTCACTGCTGTAAGAAGGATTTTAAAAAAACATAAATTTCACCCTTACAAAATTCAAAATCGTCAAGGCTTATTAAGTTATTACAAACGGATTTTGAAAGGAGACTTGTTTCCTGCGATTGGCTACTTTTCCAATAACGACAAGATCTAACTTTTCTAGATCATGTGCTTTTCACAGATAAAGCAACATTTGCTAATTGTGGAATAACAAACAGTAAAATTCTCATTATTATGACACTAGAAATCCTCGTTTTGTACAACTCATTTAATACCAACAAAAATGGAGTGTTAACACCTGGAGAGGCATCATAGGAAACACTATTATAGGACCATTCTTTTTTAATACTACTTTAAATTGTGAAATCTACACATCTACAAATCTACACATCTACAAATTTCCTACAAAATAATTTACCATTGCTCTTAGAAGGTCTTCCAGATAACGTCGTAAGGAGATTGTGGTACCAACATGATGGTGTATGTGTACATTACGGTGCTGGTGCAAGAGCACATTTAGATAGGGTATTCACCAATAGGTGGATTGGGAGAGAAAGCTTCATAGGCTGGCCACCGCAATCACCAGATCTAACCCCTTGTGATTTCTTTCTGTGGCTTACTTTAAAAAATATAGTTTACGAAACACCTCCTACAACGGCAGAGAACATGCAGCAACCAATCAGAAACGCTTTTCTTCAATTAAGTGAAAAGAACATGGCTCAAAATTTAAGTCTGATGATGGAGAGGCAATTGAGAGCATGTATAGAGCAGAATGGACATATATTTGAACACATTTTAAATTAATTTTGTTTTATTGTGGAAAAATTACAAAATGTATTTCTAAAACTAATAATAAAGAATTAAAAAACAGGTGTTTGCAAAAGTTACTTTGCTTGATATCATTTCATGGCCAACCAACTATTAGCTGCACCGAATATTGAATATTATAAACAGGTATATCCCATTAAAGGGTTAAAACTTCGAAAATTCTAAAAATAAAAAAATTATAGGTTCAATTTTAAAAAAAAAAGAGAAAATAGCCTTAAACTTCGATAACTTTGGTACGACATATTTAACACCCTATATATGTTGTCACGTTGTTCACCCTCAAAACATATAAAGTGTTGGTCCATAAATTGGTAAAAAAAGAGCTACGTGAGGCACTGCACCCATTTTCAGGCTAAGACTTAAAATGTTAGACGCTGCAAATGTAAAGATTTTAACGAAATTTGCAATAAAACCAAAACTAACAGTTGTAAGTGCACATTGTCATATATCATTGCAAAGATAATTTCGGTGGCTATCATCATAATAACAAGAAAGTATAGCAATCTACTAAAAAAAAAAATTGAAAGTGGTTGCGGAAATTTGGAACATCCTGTAAATATATAAATAAAATTAGAAAATGCACTGTAGCATACTACATGCGTACGTAAAATTTCATTGCTACAACTTTATTAGTTTTCATGCTAAGCTCCGCCGACACACTATTGCCGCACCCGGTATGATTTTCTCATTATAATTATTCAATATCACATTGATTTTCAACCTAAAAAAATTACGGTTTTCAAGGGTTAACTGATGTAAAACGTGCCATAAATAGCTAATTTATCGTTGGGATAAATGTATTCAATTAAATGGCGATTATGTTGAAAAACTACGTTATTATCACTAATATTGTTATTAATTATTATTATTATAATAAAACCATTGGTTTTTCATCCTATAGAGCTATTACATTTGGAGAAAATGCAAATATGGGCAGACTATAAAATAATCTAACATAACATAGTTCACTCAGATATATATAATAAGTTTTCTGACACATATCATGCAAAGATGCCTATGCTCATAGGTATGAATAGACTAGATTTTCTAATAACGATTATTAAATTCTTGTCCGCTCAGCACTTGATTGGGAACAGTGAATAATATTAGCATTATATTCAATATCGATATCGAAGAGGATAATGCGGTGGAGGTAAGGAGTTGGACGGATTAGTTCGTGTGATGGAACTATTGATTTTACACCTGCAACTTTTGAAGGTTCAACTTCTCAGATAATTAGCACATTAAGTAGTCGTGAATATTCATGAACCCGGATGGAAATTGGAATCAAGTGGAGAATATGGAAATGTAAATACCCGGCTGCTATATGGTATCTTACTCTTCCACTTTCACATCGTCTGAAAGTAGTGCTAAAGGACAGCCCGGAATTTGCATGAAAATTAAATCACTGTAACGTTGCGAAAACGATGTCGTTACTAGAATGGATATATATGGGGCTCTGCTTATGAACAGAGAGGGGGGCCTGGTGGTATTATTATCCGCAGAGTTGGCTATAAATTTGATATAATTAAAATTTCCCAAGTGTCATTCGGAGTTCAGTCCCAGAATAACAGAGCGTAAATGCGCTTGTGTTCTTTCCGAAGTCAAATAAATTCGCTCACCAAAATCCGAGTTTGTTGTGTTTATTAAACTGTAAAATAAACTTGTCCGATGCAGTAGCATTGTCGAAATTCACTGTTGGCTTTAAACGAATACGCCTCCGAATACTAATTAAGGTGTTTGAAATGGAATTTATTTTATAATAGTGTATTTTATACAAAATTTGCTACTAAATCCACAAAGGATGCGAAATAATGAATGTTCAGAGGAATATAGCGTCAAGTAATTTTTAAACAAAGAAGAGTATGTTCAACTTAATTCTATTAATTTATATAAAATTTAAATGTTGTCTGCAAAAACTGTTAGAATCTGACATCAAAGATAGTATTGCGCATATTTTGAAATGATATTTAATAATATAGGTACGCAAAGCATTCATGCTTGAATTTTATTTTTGAAATGGTCAAAAGATCGAAGTACTTAATACAAATTGTATAGGAGAATTTTAAGATGAATTTCCCAACCTCGCTTTTGATTATAATACTTTCCAGTAGCCATTCAATACAAGAGTTCCAGTTTTTCGACAAACGGGAAGTGCAGAACAACGCGAAGGTATGAGGGACCAAAAGTTCAGACAGAAGAAATGATTAGAAATCTTAATCAAACAATTACTGACGCTTTAAAAATTCGATACGCAACATAGCGATCTTCTTTATTTTTATTGTTCTATTTATCGTGAACCTACCTGTAAATACTCTGCTTACGGTCTTATCTGCAAAAAAGTGGTTAGGTATTACTCAAGTTTTAGTGCATTATATACTGCTAAAGAAACTTTTAAATCTATCATGTCCAATGAAATTTGTACCATAATTTTAAGGGAAACTAACAGAAAAGGTAACTGGAGATTATAATGAAAAACAAGCTCAAAAGTACAAAGATTCTAAGCGGTAACCACCACCACGAAAGGTTTTCAAGGCATTTCCTGAAGAGGAATTCGATGCATTTTTAGGAATCCTAATTGCAGCTGGTGTACATAAATCTAATAAGGAACATATATCTGAAATGTGGAAACTTGAATCCTTACCTCTTAATCGTGCGGCTATGTCTCGTGATCGCTTCAAATTTTTTTCACGATTTATTCGTTTTGATAATCAGAATACACGTGCTGAACGATCTAAAAGTGACAAGGCTGCTCCAATTCGTGATATATGGACAATGCTAAATAGTACATTAGAAAACAACTATAAGCCGCCTGAATGCATAACGGTCGATGAATTATTTCCTTATAGAGGACATACAAAATTTACCCAATACATTCCTTCAAAACCGGCAAAGTATGGGATAAAAATTTTTTGGGCTTGTTATGCGGCAAATGCTTATCCTTTACAAAGTCAAATTTATACTGGAAAACCACCAGACGGTGAACGGCAAGTGAATATTGGGGAGCGTAAAGTTCTAGATTTAGTTACTAAATATAAAGTTTCTGGAAGAAATATAACGACAGACAACTTTTTCACAAGTTTACAGTTGGCTCAGAACCTAAATTCTTGGAACTTAACTTTAGTAGGAACCGTTCGAAAAAATAAAACGTTTCTTCCTTCCAATATGCAATCCAATAAAAGTAGAGTTATAAATTCCACTAATTTTGCATTTACTAAAAGAGCAACTATATGTTCGTATGTTCCCAAAAAGAACAAACCTGTCATCCTATTATCATCAATGCATACAACAGGCAAAGTAAAACATACTGGTACTGCAAAATCCGAAATTATTAAATATTATAATAAGATAAAAGGCGGCGTCGACACGATGGATAAAATGTTATCAGAGTATACAATAAAGCGTAGAACAAATCGTTGGCCCCTAGCAGTTTTTTACAATATGGTCGACCTTGCTGCACTGAGTGCATACATAATTTACACAGAAAACAATCCTAGGCTTACATCAACCGACCGACGACGGAGATTTTTGAAAGATCTTGCAAACGAGTTATGAATGTTTGCTGTACTAACTCGAAGTATTCCAAGAGTTTTGAGCAATCATTTTACACGTACATCACTAGAAATGGTTCTAGGAGGCCAAATTACACAACCAGTCGTTACAGCAGTCAGAGATCAATCATCTCGAGATATTTCTGGGCGTATTTTGGTAGTTGCAAAATGTTACATTTGCCGGGAATTGAATCACAGACAAAGAAAAACGCGAAAAGCATGTAATTCTTGTTCAAAACCAGTTTGTAATGAGCATTCTCTTACTAAGGCCGTATGCGATACCTGTAACCAACAGGCAATTTAATACTATTATTATTTATTTTCGTTCTTCTTATACATCTTTTTTATAACATATATAAATAAAAAAATTTAAAAATGCTACTTTTGTTCTTTCACATCCATCCATATGTAATTTTAAGTGGAGGTATCCGGGTACCCATACCGGTCTTAGAGGTTGATATAATTTCTGATTCCATTTTTTCGTTAAAAATTATTCTAAGTAACGAAGTATATATAATAAAATGTAATATAAAACAAGTTTAGAGATGTCACAGAATTTCCAAGCTCAGCAAGTTCAAACACAAAAAATATTAATATTTAAATCTGAAAAAGGCACGCGGGTACACTTCCAGTCACATAAAGGTTAATAATAGGCACCGCCATGTTGTTAATCTCAAACCGGTACAGCGAATACAGACGCTGCCAAAAGTAAGCTAAATAATTCGCAGGTGTGTGATAGAAATCGCGTGGATAATTTCTACTACAACAATAAAACGCCAAAATAAGATAAGTTACTCCTTTAGGCTTTTATATATAGTTTTTTAAAATTTTTAGTTTACGCAACACCGGTAAATGATTTTCAAGATTCGTGCCAATGAATAGAACAATTTTGCCAGACCATTCGATGAGAATCAGTTTTTTCTTTAAAAATACAGGTTTACGTTGAACGTAGAACGTAAGATGTAGGTCCATAGATATTCATATGGAAGGACGCCATTTTGCACATATTTATTTAGTTGTAACTATTTTGATTGTAAAATACAAAGTCATTTTAACCAACACAAAAGAAAATATATTCCGTAATTGCAATAAATTTGATAATCAAGAGATAACATTTTCTCGTAAATAGCTGATTTGTGGACCAATGTGTAATAAAACTTTTAACCTTAGTTTAGATCATACTATATGCTCTTAAGATTTTTAAACGTTGTTTTATGAAAGCCTGTATATATCTAAATTTTTAAGAAAATTCTGTTTTTGATAGTGTAGGGAAAAGGTGGGTTTTCCTTTGAATCTTGGTGGAGATATTGGGCTAAAATTTCTGACACTGATCTCAACTATATAGGCATATAACTTTCACACATATATTAAAAATAAAGTTTAACTTTGACATATCTCTCCGATCTTAAAATAAGATAACCATACATCACAAAATAAGTTTATTTAGAGTAAGAATTAAATCAATTGGAAACATCCAAAATACTGCGCTGTTTAAATTTACCCTAGTATTGAAATACAATTAATAAATTCACCAAAAATAAAATATAATAGAGAAAATACGAGGGACGCCTTTTATATTTTTACAATCGACCACTAGATGGTGCTTTTGACATATTCTTAAAGTTTGACATTTGTCAATGAGAAATAATTGCTAACTTAGAAATTGAGTCAGTATTTTGTTGACAGTGACAGTTTTAAGACAGTTAGTTTGTAAAATAATGGAGATTACTCGTGAAGGTCTTTGTTGGATGATTTTTAACGATTACAGAAAAGGCCTAACTCCACAAGAATGCATTATATCGCTTCGGTCAATTTTTGGTAAGGAAGAATTTGTGAAGGTTTGCAGAATTTCGTCATGGTCGTGTCTCTGTGAGTGATGCATTACGTAAAGCTCGACCAAAAACTGTTGTGATTCCAAGAAACATCGATGCTGTGCGGAAAATAATAGAACACTATCGACATGTGACTTACAGTGAGGTAGAGGCATTTCTTGGCATATCGCAAACTGCAATTCATTCGATTTTACATGAACATTTATTGGTAATAAAATATGTTCCAGATGGATTCCACATAGCTTAAACGAAGCACAGAAAGCAGCTCTTGTCAATTGGTGTAGAGAGATGCGCAAAAAGTTCGACGTAGGAACCGCAAAATCCGTATACAACATCGTCACAGGTGACGAAACATATGCGTATGAGCCGGAAACCTAGCAACAATCTACTGTATGGGTGATCCAATACGAACCGAACCTTACAAAAGTTATTCGTGCAAGGAGCACTTCCAAGAAAATGATCGCTTGTTTCTTCGGCTGTATAGGACACATCGCAACAATTCCTTTAGAAGATCGAAAAGCTGTTAACGCTGAATGGTATACAGTAATTTGTTTGCCAAAAGTTGTAGACAAAATCAGGAAGAACAACCGAAAACGTCGCATTATTCTTCATCACGACAATGTGAGTTCCCATGCAGCACATCTGACAGCTGACTATTTGAAGGAGGAAAGTGTTGAAATAACGTCTCATTGTCCACATTCATCTGATTTGTCGCCGAATGATTTCTGTTTGTTCCCAACTGTGGAATAAAAAATGCGTGAACAGCGATTTTCAACACCTCAAAAAGCCTTTGAAAACCATGTTTCTGAGATACAACCTTCAGAATGGAAAAAATGTTTTGAGAACTGGTTCGTACGTATGCAAAAGTGTATAGACCATACAGGCGAATATTTTGACAAACAATAAAATAGTTTGTTCCCAAGAATTTAGTTTTCTTCCCAGATTTTCTTATAATATGTGACCCTCGTATATTGGCATGCATCTTTGATCTTATTTTAGTATCGATTTCTTGCATTTCATTTCTAAATTCTCATATCTAAACGTATTTTCTTGAAAAATATAATTAAATGAAAGTTCACCGCAAACATTAAAAAGAGAGTTATGCTCTTTTGAGCATCTTTCCTTTCATATCGTTTTATTTACAATATAGATACCGATAGTAAAATATTGAACGTATAGAACGAAAATCTGCGACTGACTTGAAATAACTTCCAAACACTATTTACATTCAATACCTTATTATGGCTTCTTTCTCATTTTTCACGTTCAAAGCACCGACGAGAGTTTACGAAATTGTATTCAATTTACGTACATGCAAATATTTGCCGATTTAGTCTTGTTGCATGTTTGAATATAATTAGATGAGGTTTCGTAAAATTGGTGGAAGAAAATAGAGAATAAATGTAAAGCAGATGACATTCAAAACGTATAAGAAATAGATAATTTTATGCACAATAAAGACGTGATGAAGAGAGACGTATGCAATGCATTCATGAATAAAATTAAATAGTAACATTACGTAGTAAAGCAGGAAATATATCTAGTAATTAGGTACAGCAAATTTAAAAAATAATTTATATATTTAATCTTGTCTGAGCTATACAATTACATTATGCAGCATCAAATAAGACATATAATGTAATAAATAAAATAATATATAGCACTACTAATCAGACATAAGGACGAAACCATACATCACAGACTTATAAGGAACAGGCGCCACTCGAGAAAATTATAAGCCAAGGACGGGCCACTACAAAGAATACTTATTAACACAATTATTTTTATTTTTAAATAGTATGAATTACTACAAATGATAAAAATAAAAGAACATTCAAAAATGTTTGTTGTAATTATGTAATCGTAATGTAATCTAATCATTACAATGTAATATTTCATGTTTTATTATTTTGATGCATGACATTGCATTGACCTAACAATTTTGTTCATGTTTGGCTCCACATTACTTGTCGCCACACGTAAAATTGCTTCCAGATTTTCATTTGCCAGACAGTTTGCTCATAAATATACGTCGATCCAAATAAGCTTGCGCATTCAATGCATTTATTCGCAACTCTTTGTAAGCGGTTTTGTCAACGCAGCGTAAATTACCTTCATTAAACTTGTTTCGTAAATTATCATCATTTTGCATGTCTATCAATTCTAGCTGTATTGATTCCGGTACATTTTCGGGTGAAATATTGAAAGGATTGCTGAAAATGTCTAATAGAGGTTTAAATTTTTGAAGCTAGAAAACGATTATGAAAAGCTTGTATTAAAATATCAATTTTTTCAACATAAGCGAAATTGACATCAATTTATTGAATTTCTCCATAATTTTTTTGTAGTCCGGAAAATGGCTGTAATTGGCTGAATTGATTTGTGTCCTGAAAAGACTCAATTTATGTTGAAGGGACGAAACATGAGAGTATTACTGTGAAATCCCGCCGAAATCGCCCTTTTTCTTTTCCGCCAGAAATATTTCGATTTCTTCAATCAAGTTAAGAAACCGCTCTAGTGACAACCGACGACTTAGCCACCTTACTTCAGTGTAAAACAGGAGATCAACATATTCGCTTTCAATATCCTCAATAAATTGTGTGAATTGTCGGTGATTAAGACCTCGTGATTTTATAAAGTTTACAGTAGGTACTACAACTTTCATCACATTTTCAAATCCCAGTAATTTTGAACAGAATGAATTGAATTTTGCAATTAAACTGCATTAATTCCTTGGTATCTATGTTTTTAGTTTGTAAATACTTTTTTAACATTGTTATTATCCTAGATTTACTTCCAACCATGGAAGGTGCTCCGTAAGTCGTAATTCCAGATAATTTCGTTAAATCCAAATCCATTATGGAACATTTTTCAAGAAGAGCTTTGACCATCATGTCACTCCCCTTGGTTTGAATTGTCAATGAACTCATACCAATCAGTTTTTCACTCACTTCAAAATTTTGCGTTCCACCTCATAAAAATATTAAGAGTTGAGCAGTGAAACTTATATCTGTAGATTCGTCGAGTGCTATAGAAAAATACTCAAAACTTTTCGATTTCGTAGCTAATTGCTCTTCTATATTAGCTGCTAATGTGGTAGGTAAGTCTTCTTTGAACAGTCATCCGATTTAGTTGAATTTTCTCAAACTTTTTGCATCTTTCGGACACATTTTTTTTGCGGCAATATCTAAACACTGCTTAACAAACTCACCATCTTTAAAACGCCGACAAGTTTTGGCTATTATCCGAGATATTTCAAAGCTAACTTCAGTAGCTGTTTCAGCATCTTGAATTGGTTTTGTAAACATAGCTTGCTGGCCTATTAGTTCCCTTTGTAAAGTGGAAAATTTTGCGTTCGATTTTCGCCGGTTAATTTGGTAAAAGTGTGATGCTGGGTTTCATAATACCTTTTCACATTATATTCTTTCGGAATAGGAACACTACTCTAGCATATTAAGCAGACACTTCTATTATGCGATGAAATAAAAAAGTATTTTTCGGTCCAAATATCTTGAAACTGTCGATTTTCATCTTCAACTTTACGACTACGTATTTTACTGGGGCCTGGTTTATCCATATCAAAATTGATATTATATTGTTACGTATGTAGATGCCAAGTTCGAACGACGAAATATTTATTCTTCATAGATTACAATTCAAACAATATAACGTTCGCGGACAAGCGAACGTTATATTGTTAAAACTTAACTGCCCCGATAGCGGGCGATGCGTTGTATTTATACGAGTTACCTAACATCGAGAACCTACCGCATTGTCGGGGCTAAAACCGACGTGGTTTGCGAATCTTCTAGTAATCTAGTTGGTTCGACAGATTTCTAGTCTCGTAACAATATGCTTGGAACGACGAGGAGCATACCTGTCCTACGAAGTAAACCTGAACAAGAAAGTAGTAGGTGCTTAAAGATACATATCTTACTAACAATTACAAAAGTTAGAATGAAATAAAAAGTTAAGAAATATTGATTTGAATGGATTTTTATCTGCTTTTGTAGTTTTTCGAACAATTTTTAAAATTCGTTGGCGGGCCGCATAAATATCGACAGTGGGCCGCTGTATGTGCATCGCTGCCATACATGTATAGTAGAATATGATGAAAAACAAGCGCATATGCTCATTGTCGAAGAGTCAAAAGTCTTTGGTGTATATTGTACTATTAGTCTGACTAAGAGTACCATATTTTGGAATTATATAAACATATTAAACAAATCAAATCAATAACCCTCTGAAATGTTTTTAAATAATACTTGGGCTTCCTGTAATAAGGAAATTAGTAATCTTTTTACCAGGAACTTTGATCTTGCTTACTTAAACAATAATAGGAAATTTTATCATGTATCCACTACACTAGTGAAACTTGTATTGTTATTGAATATGGGGATGTCTTAAAGGCTATCAATAGGTTAAAAGTGAGTTCCTCCTTGGGACCTGATGGTATACCATCTATTTTTGTTACAAAATGTGCTAATAATCTTGTTGAGCCTCTCAGAGTTTTATATAATCAGTCTTTGGTTATGGGTATTATGCCTGGATCGTAGAAGAAATCTTTTATTACACCTGTTTATAAAAAGAATGGTAACGTGCAAGATGTACAAAATTATTGTCCGATTGCTAATATTTTTGACTTCATTATGACTGACAAGTTAACTGAATTGTGTTATGGCTTCATTGTTGAACATCAACACGGTTTTGTAAAAAACAAATCTACTCTCACAAATCTTATAATTTATAGTAATTATATTGCCGAGTCGTTGAGTAATGGTGTACAGGTCGATTCAATCTATTTGGACTTTAGTAAAGCTTTTGACTCTGTTAATCACAATATTTTGATATATAAGTTACGTAAGTTTGGTTTAACTGGTAGTATTATCGGTAGGATTAAATCGTGCCTCTCGGGCAGGGAATCTGTAATTAGGATTCGTCGTATTCTTTCTAATGTATTTGTTGCCAATAGTGGAGTATCGCAGGGTTCCAGTCTGGGACCATTTTTATTTATACTGTTTATTAATGATGTGGCTGATCAATTGATACATGCACAAATATTGATATTTGCTGATGATATTAAACTTTTTTCGTATTACTTCTATGTATGACCAGGTTCTGCTTCAGAAGGATCTCGAGACAATAGCTTTATGGTCTCATACAAATTCTTTAACACTTAATATTGATAAATGTAAACTATTATCCTTTGGTAGAAGCAATCGTACTTTATCTTTCCAATATATCACCAATGGAGTGCAGCTTGAATCTACTAATTGCTATAAGGATCTTGGAGTTATTTTTGAGCACACTTTCGTGTTCAATTTACATCTTAACTCTACTGTGTCTAAAGCTCTTAGGTTATTGGGTTTTGTTTATTAGAGCTATTAAAGCATTTAATAAGCAATTTAAAAGAATATCGGCCATTAAATCGCTATACAATTCATTGATTACGCCCATCTTATTAAATGGTTCCGTCATTTGGTCTACGCATTATCATATGGATATAGAGAAGCTTGAGTCGGTTCAGCACAAGTTTGTTCGTTATTTAGCTTATAAGAATGGCATGACCATGTTCTATTTTGATCATACTTATGCTGATAAGGCCAGACTTTTTAATCTACCTTATGTTAAATGCATTCTTAAAATGATTTATACTTAAAGCGTGTGAGATTAAACATTATTAATTGTATACAAATTAGTGGTCTCTTTACTGAACGTTTAATTTCCCATAACATCAGAAGTTCTAATGAACTCGTTGAGTTCAACTTTCGTCAGAACTTTAATTGGTACTTGTCTGCTTATGGGCTGAAAAGGTTGTGGAATGCCATCATCTATTCGCAATGAAAATGTTGTCTCTTCTTTTAAGCGTTGACCAAGAGATTACATCTCCGAGTTTCTTTAAATTTGTGAGACAGCAATTCACGCTTTATACTTTTTATGTGTTAAATTTTGTTATAATTTTGTTTTGTAGGGGTGTTTGGCCCGTTTATCTTAAAATAAATAAATAAATTATCAACTTCCAGTGCCTTAAACACATCACCGCCTCTTTGTGTGCTTCGCATAGATCCTGGACAAAGCAAGTAGCTGAAACTGTTTAGCAGGTTAGCAAATGTTCAATTATCTGAAGCAGTCTGCAACCGCAGCTATCATCCTCGGTCTAGCCCTAGTTTTAAATCTTGTTCCTAGATCTACTCAAATCACATTGTAGTCCATTGAGACTTTCCCGAATTTCCCATTCCATTTGACGTTTTTCCGTGGGGTTCCAGTTTGGAATGTTAATTTCTGCTGGGTTATATTCCTATTTCTCTTTTATTGTAGCGACCTTAGAGGCAACCAATAAGTGTGTGGATTTTAGGAGACTTCGCCCTGATTTCAGTCTAGACGTTTGTAGTTGTTAGTTACATAAGAGGGTGCTCGACATCTGAAATCTATCTACTTCGTTCCGCCGTAGACAGAATTTCTCACGGTATTTGTTATGGAGCAATTTCGACCACCATGTGCAAGTGATCAAGGTTTGTGGATTTCAGACATCCCGTTATTAATCTGCAGACGTCATTCAAAACAGGGTCTATCTTTTTGGCGTGTGCCGATCTTCCCCACACGGGGCATGTTTACTTAGCAAGGTTGTAACATAGGGTAAGTGCCAATGACCTCAGTACCTTAAGATTAGTTGCTCATTGAGAGCTACTCAGTTTCCGGAGTATACCATACCTTGAGTTCGCTTCTGCTTTAGTTTTCTCGATGCGTTCCTTATAAGTCAATGTGTGATCTAGTGTGACACCAGGGTATACTGGGGTTGTACAGTCTAACAGAGTTCCACTGCATCTACAGTTTCTTTTTTGCTTCTTTATTATTGAATTTCCCTGCATTGACAAGCGGTAGCCACACAAAATTAGTGCAATGTGATTATATAATATCAAATAATTTTTTACATTTATAATTACAGTAAAAATTAAATTAGTAACAGCAAGGCTTACTGCTATTATTACATTGGGTGGGGGTGGGGGGGGAAACTAAGTGGGGAGTCCATATAAAATATACGCATGTCGAATGAAACACGTATTACAACTGGCAGCAAAGTTTCTCATACGCATGGAAAGACCGATCACTTATAAATTCTTTCCAGGCCTGTAAATTACAGGCTTTTGACACCATAGAAGAATTTGTGAATAAAATTTTGAGCACTGCACAGAAATTAAATGACATCAAATTTGTAATTTCTGATGAATGGTTAGCTACATTTTTGTTATCTGGTTTGTCCAATGAATTTAAACCTATGGTAATGGCTATGGAGAGTTCTGGTTTTCAACTCACCTCTGATCAGTGAAAACCAAACTATTGCAAGTAATACAAACAAGACCGAACTCAGTTGCCTTATTTAACCAGGAAAGAAGGAAAAAATTATCCAAAAGTAGGACCCAGACGTTATAATTTTAATAATTGTGGATATTTCGCTAAAGATTCCAGATACAAGAAGAAATAAAATTCAGTACAATCTAATGCAAAAGAGCAGACATCATTACAACATTACAAAATTAGAATGTAAAGAATAAATTAAGGAGTTCAGTATATTTTGTAACCTGTTCGTTTCGAGAAAACATAAAGTGATATGGAAAAGCAGCATCAATGTATTCAAAATATACTGTAATTACGTTAATTAGCGGTAGCTAGAAAAGCGATAGCTACTGATTCAAATATATGCAGCAGAGAACCTGGTACTTTCTCTAGTAATTTTAGAAGAAGAATTGATTCACCTTTAAGATTTTCAGGACTACCAAAAGACCACGTTTTCGAAGAAATAGTCACCAAAGTAAAAAATAATCCAACTAGAAGTATGCTCTTCAGAACACACACTTCATGCAAAATCGAATTGGAGCAGACACCTAGTCAAAGTGGTAGAAAGGGCGACGCAACTCTTTTGGAGATACAGAAGAGCTGTTGGAAAGACCTGGGGGCTAAAACCAAATGTGGTACACTGGCTGTACACAGCAGTAGTAAGACCAACGATTACCTATTGGGCAGTTGTCTGGTAGAGGAGGACGGAGCTGACATCGTCGGTGGGGCTCCTCACGACTCTCCAGCGACAGACTCTGTAGGGAATCACGAGAGCTATAAACAAGTACGGGAACCGCCATCGCGGGTCTCCCTCCACTGGAACTATTTATAGAAGCGGAGGCCATGGCTGCGATTCTGAGCCTGATGGCCAATGACATGTGGTGTATTAATAAGGCTGTAGGGGCCATACAGATATCACAGGAACTTTACTGAAAGAGCTGATATTTCAAATACCGGTGGACAGTATGGCAGCTGAGATTATGTTTACAGCTAATAAGCTGAACATATTTCATCGACCAAGGTGTAGGCGAAATATCGCTTGAGCAATTGTGGTGCCACGGATGGATCACATTCCAATCAGGAGACAGGAGCAGGCTTATGCGGAATGTGCCCTAGAAGGAAGATATCGATATGTCTGGGAAAACATACAACAGTTTTCTAGGCGGAATTATTTGCAGTCTCAGCCTGCGCCGAGAAATTTGAGGAAACCACCTGCGCAAACAATAATTAACATAATGACTGATAATAAGGCAGCTACTAAAGCCATTTTGAATCCATCTACCAGGTCAAATAGGTGACATATTGTAAACAGGTCCTCAACAAATTGGCACAAGACAATACTGTGTCGCTGATATGGCTGCCAGGACATGAGGGAATTAAAGGCAATGAGATAGATGACAAACTGGCCAAAGATGGTACTAATGGGACCAGAACCTGTATGTGGAATCGCTAAGAATATTTCTAAAAGGGGGGTCTGGTTATGGCTAGAAAGAGAACATAAACAGAAATGGAGGTTAACGAAATACCAACTTCATACTAAAACACTACTAAGGAAGCTGGTTTTCAGGTTTTCAGCCAACCTAATTCGTGGTAACAAAAAGAGTTACCGGCTTAATAACTGGATATTGTCCTTTAAGGAAGCATCTATACAGTATGGGCTTGGCTAGCGAGCCTTGGTGTAGGAGATATGAAAAACAGGAGGAAACTAGCCTTCATGTAATATGGAC
This sequence comes from Melolontha melolontha, assembly GCA_935421215.2. Lineage (NCBI taxonomy): Eukaryota > Metazoa > Arthropoda > Insecta > Coleoptera > Scarabaeidae > Melolontha > Melolontha melolontha. The sequence goes on along the minus strand of OW285236.1, from coordinate 227,191,897 downwards.
GTGTGAGGAACGAAAGGGACTCTGACAGAAATATTTCGAAATAGATCTATTCGATCCTACGAGGGTACACGAACTTCCCCTGAGGAGGATAGTGGTTTTTATCGAGGACACAAAACTAACAGATTGGAACTGAGAGATATATTGGGGATAGTACAAAGAGCAGTATGCTCAAGTGCCTGGACATGCTAGCGTCCAACCCAAAACAAAAGAAGAAAGAGAAGATGCTCTTCAAAAGGAAAATGAGACGAAGCTCGATATATTTAATAAACTTGATAAACTTGCTATTTACTATTAACCTTGGCGACTGTTATACTATTGACTACACGTGTAAAGAGAGCATATCGATGTAAATAATAAGTGCTTGTAAATACATTAATACAGAAATGTGAAAAAAGCATACACAACGTATTTAAGCATTGACCAATTCAATTTAAAGTACTTCTTCCACTCTTTAGTAGCAACTTTGCTGTTCATAAAAAGCACTTTTGCTGGCGGGTCTCTTTTGACAGTCATATGTTCCGAAATATCTCTCGTCATCTATGGTTTAGGAATAGGCATTACGTGCGACAGCGAATTTAGCATATTAAATTCTGTACGTGCATTGATGAGATAGTTAGATCGAAACACATGTGTCTATACGTTGAAGTAACCATTGCTTGAAGGCGTTGTATATGTGTGTTCATGTATACAGATATAAATTTTTTTTACATTTCTGTATTAATATATTTACAATTTACTGTACCAAATAAATAATTTAAATACTTGCGAAAAAGCGATCTTGGTATCATATGAAACTAGAAGTAATATAAATAAAAAGAAAGAAAACGCAACGTGCCATAATACATATAACATCTAAAAATAAGAATTTAATAAATATACGAAAGGGCATGTTTAGTCTCTCGTAAAACTCGTAGCCAGACAATGTACATAATTTCTTACATTTTAAATCAGGGAACATCTTATTTCACAAGTGTATGTGTAAGGAAGAGGATTATACTGGTACCACTAAGAAATATAAAGTTTAGAAATTATGGTTTCTTAACTTTATAAGATAACCCGTAATTTTTTTATATTTAATTTATCACAAATGTCACATTCGCTTGCTTATAGTTCAGATTAAAGTTTAATTTACTACTTTTGTTCACGAAGTCTGCGGTAGTTCAATAATTTCATTTCAACGCAACTCTAGTAAGAAATTTACAGCAACTTTTCTGTTTATTTTTCTTGATAAATGTTGATTGCAGTTCCATTTTTAAACTTGACTTCGGTCTATTAGCCATGAAAGTTTTCTTTGCTAACAATGGAAGTATTAATATTGATTTTAGAAGTGCATAAACATAACAAAGCTGCTTCGATAGAATAAATATTTAATCCGTAATCTTTTTAACTAGCTTGCGTTTATTCGGGAAGGTAAAAGTACTTTAATATTGTCGTAAATTATAAATTATTTCTTCATGATGTACGTGTTGAAATTTCCATGTCAATAATATTTTTTAAAGGCCAGTAGTAAAATATAAATTCAATTTAATTGGAGTTTATGCTAAGAGATTTTAGTTTTGTTTAAATATACAGGGTGTGAGGAGTATGGCCGCCATTTTAAAAACATATCTTTAATTAAATTAAATAAAACGAAATTCCTATATCAATTTTTCGCCTACAACTGGTACTAAAAAAGTGGCAACGCCGTACTCTTTCGCGCATGTATTGTATCTATGTCCGTCAGAATACACGTGAGAATAGACAAAGTGTAACAATCCACTATTCTTATGAACCGTAAATTGGGGTTCCCAAGAAAGGTATAAAACCCCTCACCACAATTAGTAATCGTATCGTTTTTGACAAGTTTTAACTTTCGTACTTTTTTACCGAGTCGTTAAGATCCGTTCCCAATACATGGTTTGCGACTCTCGATTTTTCTGGTCTATTAAATTTATTGTGTGATAGGTGTTCTTTAAAACGGGTTATTATTGAGCGTTTTGTCTGACCTATATATTTCAAATTACAAGCATCACAACTAATTACGTATATTCCTGATTTTAAATTCAAATTAGCTTTACCTTTGGTATTACCTAGGCGAATTTTGATGCTGGTTTCTGACCGAAAAGGAACTTGGAGGATTCCTGATTTCAAATTCTAAATAACTTTATCTTTGGTAGTATCTAGGCGAATTTTGATAGTGGTTTCTGACCAAAAAGCAACTTGGAGGCGAAAAGCAACGTGACTGAATGGTATTGCAGACAAATATACTTTTTCTCCTGGATACGTTGAGATATCAAACTTGTGGATTAGCGGAATGTTTTTTAAATTGGTTTTTCTAATTAATTTATTAATTATTTCTATGTCAAAGTCATTACACCTAGCGATCTTCTTAATGAAATCTAGTCTATTTCGTATCTCTCTTTTGTTAACGGAAAGTGTAGTAACCGATTGACTAAAAAATGAAAAGAAGCTCTCTTATGTAGAAAACTATGATTTGAATCCGCGGTGATGAATCTATTGACATTGGCTTGGTTTTTATGCTTTATGCTTATTTCTAATTACTAATGTATCTAAAAATGGTATACTATTAGTCGAAAATTTCAAATTTAACTGTTTAACGAACTTGTCTAATTCACATTTTCTGTATCAAAAATCGCGCAGATATGTATTTCACCTTTCTACAGGTTCATGAGTATGCCCCCAAAAAGAACATCGTTATATCAAAGAAATTATCCAGACCGAGCGTAGAAGTCAATCAGCGCTGCCTGTTGTCAGCCGACCGAAGTACCTCGCTCTGTCCACATAACCAATGCGAACCAATGACGTTTTCTAGAAATGGTACTGCTTTTTCTATAGAAACTGTAGTTTGTTTGTGTCTTCACTCATACTTACGGACTAGCTGCGTGTAATGTAACAGAATAATTGAAACATGTATGAGTGGGTAAAGCCCCACCAGTTTTGCATAATACAAAGGTATTTTCAATAATATAAAATATTATTCAAAGTCTGGTGTGAAGAACACAAATACAGGGTTCAATATTAATATTTTTTGTGAACATGTTCGAACATATTCCTCCCCAGATACGCAGATACGTATTTCACCTTTCTACAGGATCATCAGTACGCCACCGCTTGAGAAAGGACATCTTCAGACACATTCTACGTAACTGCGTCTCTGGGTAGGGATATGTTCGAACACGTTCACAAAAAAATCTTAAAGAATATTAATATTGAACCTGTATTTGTGTTCTTCACACAAGAGTTTTAATAATATTTTATATTATTAAAAATACCTTTGTATTATACAAAACTGGTGGTGAGAAATGCAACCTGTTTTACCAACTCATGTATGTTTCAATTATTCTGTTACATTACACATGCGGTTAGTTCGTAAGTATGAGTGAAGACACAAACAAAATACAGTTTCTAGAGGGAAGGCAGTGCCATCTCTAGAAAACGTCGCTGGTTCGCATTGGTTATGTGGACAAAGCGAGGTAATTCGGCCGTCTGACAACAGGCAGCGCTGAATTTACTTCTACGCTCAGTCTGGATAATTTCTGTGATGTAACGATGCGGTTCTTTTTTGTGAATGTGTCTGAAGATATCCTTTCTCCAACGGGGGCGTACTGATGAACCTGTACAAAGGGGAAATACGTATCTCCGTTTCTGGAGAGGGATACGTTCGAACACGTTTACAAAAAAATATTAATATTGAGCCTGTATTTGTGTTCTTCACACCAGATTTTTAATAATATTTAATATTATTAAAAATACCTTTGTATTATATAAAACTGGTGGGGTTTTACCCACTCATGTATGTTTAAATTATTCTGTTATCTATCATGAAGTTACATTTTGTTGTAATTATATTTATTGTTTGCAATTAATTTAGTATTTTCTTTTGTTAAAGGTTGCTCGTTTCTCTTTTCAATATATTTTCTATTATTTATGTCAATACTAATTTTATATCTAGTTTTTTTTTGTTCAAGTAAAGCAATTTATTTTTAAATATCATCATCTTGGTCAGTCAATCAGGCAAATTACACGTTCATTCCAAACAATTTCAAAAATATTTAGGGTTGGAAGGAAAATGAACGTATGATTTTTGAATGACTCTTTATGTTCATTTTATTTATATTTTTATTGTTGTTTAATTTTGTTGTTAGTTTAAACCAGCTAACGGCTTGGTTTATTAAAATAAGTTATGTTTTCAACTTAATATTGAACCTCTCTAACAGTTTAAAAAAGGCATATAATCCCTTACCACAATTACTAATCGTATCCTAAATACGTATTTCGACTACTAAGTTGTCATCATCAGTAGGTAAAACCACTGTAAAAGCACATAGGTTAGTGGTTTTACCTACTGATGATGACAACTAAGTTGTCGAAAGATTTATTTAGGATACGATTAGTAATTGTGGTAAAGGGTTATATACCTTTTTTTAAGATTTTACTTTACTACAGTCTCCAAAGAAAGACTTCTCTCTAACAGTGTTCTATTGCCTTAGCCTTAAGACTTATAAAACAAAGTTTTTTAGAACGTAGGGTATCAAGATACCCCAAGCGAGTACTACCGGAAATATTTCTAACGCGAGTAGCGAAACGTTAAAAATAAATGAAAGGCAAGCGTTAAAATAGAGCATTTTCCTTGTTTTTGTCAGTGAAGTTTCCCGACTGGTTAATAAACGAATATCACACGTGATCGTTGTATTGAACTACTTACTGGCCGGCAAGACGTAAAATAAACATGGGATTTCTTGACGTCCGACGACGTTGGAAGCCCAACAGGATAACGAATCGATGTCGGCGCTTCCGGGGATGAAATGCAGGGTCGACACGCCGTCCTTGTTCTCTATTCTGGCACCCTGGACTGGAAGGACGCCCTGACTGGTGTTGTAAGTCCAAGAAAAGCGCACGAAATTGGGTACCGCGTCGACGTGACATTTGATAATTGTCTCCTCGTCTGGCAGGATACCAACTCGCATCTCCTCGAAACCGAACTTGCAACGAGGCGCATCTAGGGAACAATGGCAAACAAACAAGAATTTAAATATGATTTGAATTTTAAATTAACATACAATCTACCCTCTATATTGCATTTGTCAGTTTATTTTTTTTTGCTTTTTAGAAGAAACTTTGCGGATAAATTTTATGCGATGCTGTGTCGTGTTTATAAAATCGTTGAAAAATATTTTCGGGCAATTTTAGAATGTAAAATGTTATTTGACTTTTTGTACTTTCCGTATTTCGCATTTAGTTAAACTAACAAATTTTAATATTCAGATTTTATGAACTAATTTAACTTCGTGCACGTGAGGCATAATACGTAAATAATTTATTCGGTGTGTTGTTGGTGTATTACTATTTTAATGAATACTTCAAAACTGCACATATAACTATTAAAAGAGCTAATTATTTCAACATATTTTTAAACGTTGTTGGACTTCATTAGTCCTTGCTACGTAGGTAGAATTTTATACTACGAGAGTAGCACCGATTACACAGGTCTACAAAATTAAACTTTTTGACAGATGTTTTTATTTTGAAAACTGATTTTATATAATTTTGGTAGGCTGATTTCAAAAATTCCGTGCATTTATTTGTATCACGTAAGGGTTTTTTTGCAAATATTAAATGAAAAAAAACGATATTTCTAAAAAAAAATTATATGTTTATTGAGTAAAAAGGTGGAATATAAGTTAAAAAGTGAAAAAAAATACTTTACTCAGTCTCTTTTAAGTAAAATCTTTGTCTTTTTGCCAGAAAGCTGCGTTGTCCGGATATTCGGTTGTATGTTTTTAAGGGCATATCCCGTTTTAACAACCAGCAGTAGTCCGCCATCATCGTTATGCTCCATCTGCCTTGGTATCGCCGTTCCATTTCCTTAATGTCTTGGTGAAACCTCTCTCTCTGTTCTTCGCAAACTGCTCCAAGATTTTCGGGAAAATAGTTCAAGTGTGAAAACAGAAAATGCACTTTCAAACTCATATTACAACCTAGACGATGAAAGTGTTGTAACATATTTTGAACAATATTTTCGTAGTTTTCGTCCTTAGAGTTCTCAAGAAACTTATCAATTACATACTTCTTTAAATGACACCCAGGCGATTTTCTCGACATTGGTCATTGTGTTTTGAAAATACTTGTCATTGCATAATGTTCTTATCTGCGGCCCAACAAAAATACCTTCTTTTAACTTGGCATCGGATAAGGCTGGAAATGTCTCGCACAAATATTTAAAACACTGTTCATTTTTGTGTAGGGCTTTAACAAACTGCTTCATCAAGCCAAGTTTGATATGGAGAGGAGGCAGTAAAACTTTTTTGGGGTCAACCAAGGTCTCTTAATACATTTTTGCTACCAGGTGTAAGGCTTGTTCTAGAGGGCCATTCTATTTGAGTCCAATATCTATCCCTTGCTCGACTTTCCCACTCACAAATAAAGCATGGAAATTTTGTATAACCTCCCTGTTGTCCTAGTAGCATGCACAGCACTTTAAGGTCACCACAAAGCATCCACTGATGTTCTTGGTAGTTTATTTTCTTTAAAAGAAGTTCAAAATTTTCATACCTTTCCATTAAATGTACCGAATGGGCAACGGGAACCGAGGCCAGCTCGTTACCATTGTGCAATAAAACGCCTTTTAAACTACGCTTACTTGAGTCAATAAACAGGCGCCATTCTTCTTTTACATACGGCACATTTCCTAATTTTGAAATTAAGTCAGGAATATTGTTGCAATACACTAGCGGTCCGTCTTGAGTAAAATATTGACATAACTCTTTTTCGCGATCCCGGTAAAAGCTTGATGTGACGCCAGGTGCCAGTAAATGATTCTCTGGAAGTCGGGAGGCTAACAATTCGGATGCATCCTTTGGAAGGTGCAAATCTATAATTAAATCATTTAGTTCACTCTGGTTAAACACTTCGGGCTCCCTGAAATCTGTTGTGAAATCTGAGTCATCTGGGTCGCAATTAGATTCCTCTGATTCTGACGATATGAGGTTTTCTAGTGCTTTTGGTGCGGTAGGTATCGGTACATCTGGTCCATGAGGAACTGGTCGAATAGCAGAGTCAAGATTGGGATAAACAATTTGTTTCTTATTTTTTCTGTTGAATCCATGAACATTACACGAACAAAAATAACAATCATCACTGTGATTTCTAGGCTCTCGCCATACCATAGGAACACCAAAGCTTAAACTTTTCTTCCTACCTTTTTGCCAGTTTCTTAATGCTTCAACGCAAACGGAACAAACAGTATGAGGAGCCCAGAACTTGTCTTGGTCGACAATTTTTACACCAAAATAAGCGTGGTATACATTTTTCACAAACGAAGTTATAGTTTGCCTCTACTTTACTAAGATATAACTACCACAGATATAACAAAAGTTATTCGGATTGTTCACACAATGTCTTCTTTCCATATTTATACGTTCTAGAACACTTAAAATACGCAACAACGAAGACAACAAGCGCGCGGACACAGTAGCACGACGACTAACACAACCAAACTGCACATAAGCAGGTTTCAACGTTGTATTGACGCTTCTGCGCTGACTCTGTTGCTTTGCTGAGAAATCTAATATTAACCAGTGTTGCCAAATCACATTTAATTTCATAAAAATTAATTCATTTAAAAATCATGCCTAACATGGAACAAACATATTCTTGTCATAGGTATGTATATTAATAAATTAACATTTTTAAGATATAGAGCGCTATAAAAAAATTTACGTGATAGAGCAAAAATATGGCGTTTTTTGGAATAAGGGCCCCCAAACATATACAAATTAGCAAACAGCTTTCAAAGGTGCACCAAACTTGTTAAAGGCAGAACATGGACAACGGTTAAAGCATACCTTTATAACCAGTATTCTAAAAATTCTCTACTTTTAAAGGTCTCTCTTGGGAGACTGCGGTAATGTAAGACTCAAAAAAGGTATAAAATACCTTACCACAATTAATAATCGTATCCTAAATATTTATTTCGACAACTAAGTTGTCATAATCAGTAGGTACTTAAAACTAGTAATCAAAGTGTTGAACATAGGACACAGTTAAGCTAATACATAGAATGGCGAACAACTTTCGACGGCGTCCACGTATACACTGAGTACATAGGGGATACGCATTTTTTTGGTTTGTTAAAATTTCCTTCTTTGAACAACACTTTTTTGTAAGTGGGTACAGTGAAATTAAAAAAATCAAGCTGTTAGGTTTTGGAACAATTCTATTATTTACCGAGGATCACCAGAAAAGATCTCTACCTTTCAATCTATGTTGTTGTACTGTATGTTATTAGTGCAAAGAAATAAACAAAAGAGGATGTTAAGCCGACCCCTGAAGAGGATTATACTCCCTAGAATTTAGTTACAAAATATTAATTGTGGGCAGATATTCGGAACGTAATTTTAACACAAGAAGTATACGTACCCTCTGAAATAACCAGGAAATGTTTATCTAAAAAGCATCTCGAAATAATATCCACAAGCAACGAGATTTTCTTATTAATTCACCATCCCGGAAGGTAGTAGATATTTCTTAATTTAAGGAAAGTGCGGCCATCTTCTTAAGTGTGGGTCCGCAGTGCGTGTAAATAATGACCGAAAATGTGGCTCCCACATAAAACACCTTCGGGTAGATAAATAACGTGAAATGAAAAATGCCCGAAATGAGAGCTTATGACAAGACGACGCTCGTCTGCAATGTGGAGAAAGAGAAAAACCGACAACTGTAGTCACGAAGTGCATGTCGCAATAAATTCAACTTATTTATGAAACAAGAAAATTCCGGAGACACGTCCGTGCTGTGGTGAGGGAAGGTTGTTGGAATCGTATCACGAAATACGATGATGCAGTCTACGTTATGTGTGTGTATGTATTGTGTGGTGTGCGATGGTAACATTTGCGACAGGAAAATCGTGAAAGTAAAGGCGAGCTTTCTACGGATTTACTTGAATTAAAACGCTTTATTTCTTAACATGCCTAAACATATATTGAAAAAATATAAACACCAAAACAGTTTGATATACGAAGGTGGATTGAGATATAACATCTCTGACAACGCTATTGCGTAAGTAGTGGGAACGGATGCAAGTTCTAACTTCGCCAGTGGGATCAACGTACAATATTTTGCCATATTGAAGAAACGAAGGTGTTTGCCGAAAGGCGATTATCAGTATCAGTGACGCAGTAGAAGAATAAAAAAATAGAATAAAGAATTCTAAATTTATGCTCGCCATATTCTGGAATGCAAAGAGATCAACGAATAATTTGCAAAACTCTACGATCACTAAAGAATCATATCATTAGAGTAAGGTTAGGTTGTGACAACGGCAGACGACATTGAAGCAACGAAAGACAGTGACAAACCTGAAATTCACAGTTATTTCGTACCTTCCGCACGGTTCTGATTTGGTACCTTCATTGGTTGCTTCCAAAATTAAAGAAAGTATTAAAAGGTCAACATGTTTCATCAGACACTGAAGTTTGGGCTATTGTTGGTAATTGGATCAACAGTAAATAGGAAAGAAATGGATTCGCCGTTTGGAGAAATGTGTTGCACTAAAGAGTTATATAATGGATATTAGAATGAAGGAAATAGTCTTCTAAATTGAGTTTAATAAAAATTATGCGCTAGACGTATAAGGGATGGTAATTCTTTCCAGAAATTTGAAAGACTGTCTAAAGTTAGTTTTATAATCAATGTTAAATTTTAGGTAGAAAGGGTGATCCTAATTTCGTATTCAACAACATACATTGAAAAGAAACTGGCAAAATTACCTTTTGCCAAAAAAATTAGTATTTAAAGATCTATGTAATTAGATTACAGATACCAGCTTTGCACAAAAAATACGAATACAGAAGTTCATGATCTAATTATACACCTAGAAATTCGACTGGCTTGAGTAGAATAACTCGTAAATAAATATTCAGTATTCTCATTGCTATCAACGTGTGGTCGAATAGTTCTAAGGTTTTGCAAAGATATAATAATTTATTGTGGTAATATTATCATTACTTTTTTAAAACACATTGCCATCAGAAGGTATGAGAATCAAAACATATAAACTAAACCTTCAGCTGCTTCAAATACGATATGTCGATTATATCTTCCATATACCGTTTACGGGGAAAATAGTTTCTCTATTTATCAAATCTAACCACACCTATAATCGTTTGCAATTCACCATAGAAATAGAAACCCAGAATTTCATGAACTTCTCCATATATAACCGTTTATACAAATCGGAACCAACTTAAAATCAATTTTATGGTATACAAATTTGCGTTATAACTTACGTATGTGTAGCCATAAAATCACCGCATAAGCTTTTAGATTCAGAACTTATACGAGGGATACTTCGAAATTGTTGACATTATTGGCGGAAAAACGATATACGTTGGACCCTTAAAACTTTAATCATATTAAAACGAATTTATTTCCAGCATTAATTTATGTTTTATGATGAATTTTCCATTAAATAAATCTTCCATTTGCTTCCAATATAAAGCGTGACTTAAGCTAGATGTGAAAGGTATGCTTTCTTATAAATAAGGATGAAAATTCTTCGTTGTATCTTCGTTCATAATTTTATAGACATTCGTTTCAACGTTCGGAGTATTATGCGATTTGGGATGAACTTGTGGCTTTAGACACTAAGGAAAATAGGTAAATGCAAAAATATGCCAATAGTGAATAAAGAATCGAGCCACACGAAACTGTTTCACAAAATACTATATTTCATACATGCAATGATTACAGACAGTTATTAGTTTGTGAGCACACTAATTATATAGCCAAAATTGCAGTACAGTCAAGCATTACCGTGACCGCAAGCGTTCAAAACCAGGTTACATGATTTACATAACCGCGATCAAAATTTGGCCTGAGACATTCTAAAGCTCCATGCCCCCTACAAATATATCTTTTTCAACAATTTTATTCAATTGAATATATTTACCTATATCTTGTAATAAATAATTATTGATATAACAATAACTATAGACGATCACATTCCTCACATGGAGTATATTCGTTAGGCTTTACGGATTTAGTCTTCCTATTATTTAATTTTATAACTGCTTCTTTTTACTTAACTAATTATTCATGAATCACTCGCTTGGACATACTTTACCATCGGTAGCAGAGAGAAAAATTATACTCGTATAGGTAAAAGTTGCAAAAATCTTTGGTTTTATACCCATATCGGCGGCAGCGGTGATTTCGTAGGTGAAGGCTGGCCGTGAGTATAGCAGTGACGGTGGAGGCAAGTTGATCATGACGAATCGACTGAGTCGAGCCCATTTCTGAATTTTTATTTCTTATTTCTGAAAGGTCGCTTACGTCAGGCTTTTTTACTTTTCACCAAATTTTCACTATGGCACTCTTACTTACACTTATTTATTCTTGTGTAATTATATACATTGCACGGAATCGTTATCAGTAATGTTGTAAGATTGCCCTGAACACACATGTTATTACTGCATTAACCACGTAACCGTATTTCTAATATTTATAAATATCAGAGACGTCAGTTGGCTTTAAAATATTGACACACAAAGCTTGAAGAGTTCAAATTATTATTCTCCAGCACCCACTGATTATTCAAGATAATAATAATAACAATACGTTTATGTTCAGTACACTTATGACACAACACACATACAATACACATAACATATATTATATACATAAGCAATATACGAAGAGGGACGCATGCGTCCCTCTTCTTCGTCACGGGATACCATCTCGGGTTACTGGAGTTGATGGCCTCATGTTTTTCATTAAAGTGAAATGGGCGGCAAAGTCCGTTCGTTTCGTCAATTATTTCACTAGATTTTAACATTTCTTTTATTTTTGCTCTAAAGTTTGTATATTGAAGATCTTTTATTACTTTAGGTTAAGTTGTTCTATATGTTTATTGTTTTTGTAGTTAGTAATTGTGTGTATTTTTGGTGGATAAATCTTTCCGTTCTGATGTGGGATATCCTGTGTGTTCTGTATCTGTGTATTTCCCTGCCTCTCTGTAAAGCTATATTAATTTTTATTTTGTTCTTGTTTATTTTATATAGCAGTAACAAATTGCTCAATGTAATTAGTTGTTTGATATTTAGTTCTTGAATGTCTTGATATACTGTTTCTGTTGGTGTTCTATAGTCCATATTGTAAAGGATCTTTATAACTTTGTTTTGTTGCCGTTGTATTTTTGTCAGGTTGTTCTTTGACGTATTTCCCCAAATATTTATTAGGTACATATTATGTGATGAGAATAGTGCGTGGTAGATAGCTTTCCTGTAGTGTATCGGTAATACATATTTTATTTTATTCAACACAGCTATTACTTTCCTATTTTGTTTTATTATCTTCTCGACATGCGAATCTCATTTCGTATCGTTTTGTATAGTTAAACCTAGATATGTAGTTGCTTTTACTTCTTGTAGTTGCTTATTCTTTAGAGTAATATTTAGTTTCGGCTTTGCTTTGGTATTTGTAAATATCATATAGTTTGTTTTTGTTTCATTAATGGTAAGAAGGTTGTCGAGGCACCATCGAGGCATCCTCTAGTACTTTCGCGTCTTCCAGTATCATTCTCTCTACATCTTTTATATTTTGTGACGTATACAATATACCTATATCATCAGCATATAAATGTATCTGTCCTCTTAGGCGGAGTTGTATAAGGTCATTTGTGTACAGTATGTAGAGAGTTGGCGGGAGGTTTCCACCCTGTGGCAGTCCGTATTCGGGGTATAAGTAATCTACCTTTGTTGCTTGTGGTCTGTTTTCTAGATATGTCTTAATCATGTTTAGAGCCTCATTAGTTTATCCATATCTTTCCATTTTTTCTATTAGTCTTCACTTGGGTACGGTATCTAAAGATACATCTTCAACAGATTTTAAAGCTCTTGCTTACCCATATTCCGAAACAATGCAATGAATAATAATACAATAATAGATAACAGGCAACATAAAAGTAGTACTTTTCAGGTTAATTCAGAAATCCAGCTGGTAATTCGTCAAAAATATCATTGAATTTTTGGTGCTAAGATCGTTATTTTATCTTTAATCTGTAAATGCCTTATTCTTTACATAGTTACCTGATCCTGCTTGCCGCAGTGTCTTACGACTGATCTTAGCTCTTTCAATCTACCCCTGCATATCGCCTCACTTTTCAATTCATACCATAGTCTTCTTCTCATAATTTATCATCCTTTCACTTTGTTTTCCCATGTCCATTGTCTCTCTCACTTGTTCCCTTCTTCTTTTGCTTCATAAATCTTTTTGACAATTTTATAATCTTCAATTCCACCCATATCAATATTCAATATTAAATTTTTTTTAATTGAATTACCAGTCTTGTTGTTATTATCATATATTATACAAGACACTTGAAAATACTTGATTATACGGGACGTATTGCCTTGAACACCACGAAGTCGAGTGGTGTTTTTTTAGATAACACGTCGAGTTTCGAGAATTTTTAAGTGTCGAGTTGTATACAGGTAAGCTATATCATGTAAACAAAAAGAAAAAAAAGTAGTTCGAAAAAAGCCACGATGATAACTAACAAATCTGACAATTCAGTACTTCAAAATGATATCGTAGTTTTGGCAGCGAATACGAGGGTCACCTTTAATATTTTCATAAAATCTAGGAAGAAATCAAAATTTTTGGGAACAAACTATTTTATTGTTTTTCAAAATATTCGCCTCTATGGTCTATACACTTTTGCATGCGTACGAACCAGTTCTCAAAACATTTTTTCCACTCTGAAGGTTGTATCTCAGAAACATGTTTTCAAAGGCTTCGACTGCTTCTTGAGGTGTTGAAAATCGCTATCCGTGCATTTTGTTTCACAGTTGGGAACAAAAAGAAATCATTCGGCTACAAGTCAGGTTAATATGGACAATGAGACATTATTTCATCACTTTTCTCTCTCAAATTATCAACTGTTAGATGTGATGTATGGCAACTCACATTGTACTGAAGAAGAATACTGCGACGTTTTCGGTTGTTCCTCCTGATTTCGTCATAAATTTTGGCAAACAAATTACGGTATACCATTCAGCGTTTAACAGTTTTTCGATCCTCTAAAGGAATTGTTGCGATGTATCCTGTACAGCCAAAGGAACAAGGGATCATTTTCTTCGAAGTGCTCCTTACACGAAAAACTTTTGTGGGGTTCGATTCGTCTTGGAACGCCCATACAGTAGATTGTCGTTTGGTTTCCGGCTCATATGCATATATTCATGTTTCGTCACCTGTGACGATGTTGTGCACGGATTTTGCGGTTCCTACGTCGAATTTTTTGCGCATCTCTTTACACCAATTGACACGAGCTGTTTTCTGTGCTTCGGTCAAGTTATTTGAAATCCATCTGGAACATATTTTTTTAACAAATAAATCTTCATGTGCGATCGAATGAATTGCCGTCTGCGATATGCCAAGAGATGCCTCTACCTCACTGTAAGCAACATGTCGATGTTCTATTATTTGCCACACAGAATTGATGTTTTTTGGAAACAGTTTTTGGCCGACCTTTATGTGATTCGTCACTCACTGAGGCACGACTATGACGAAATTCTGCAAACCAATTGTAAACTGTCTTCTCTGATGGTGCTTCATTACCAAAAGTTTACTGAAGGAATATAATGCATTCTTGTGGAGTTAGCCCTTTTTTATAATCATAAAAATCATCCAACGAAAACCTTCACGAGTAATTTACATTATTTTATAAACTCACTGTCTTAAAACTGTCACTATCAACAAACCACTTACTCAATTTCTAAGCAATCGCGGATTTCTCGTTGACATATGTCAAACTTTAGGATTATAGTGATTACATATGTCAAAAGCGCCATCTTGTGGTTGATTTTAAAAATATAAAAGGTGTCCCTCATATACAAGAGTTCGTATATACGATTAAACGATGGTTTGTATATTCGATTTGCGTCACAATACGTCAATAACCACTGTAATATATGGCAACTACGGAAAATCCTGCATTTTTATTAGCTCATAATTTTAGAATGATATAGTAGATGTAATATTTAGAGGTTTTCTAAATATGGTTTCTCGTATTTTACCTAAATAAGTTTGTCATTCAATTATTCGTGGAAATCACATTTCTATAGTTGACCAATTTATCCTTCTTTTTGTCAAGTACCCATGGTTCACTTCAATCTGCTAAGCTTGGTATAACTACATTTTTGACTCCATTATCTCCATTATGACCGCTCTGGGGTTTTATTGATTGTTCAGAAATTTTGTTTTTAACACATTATATAATTTGTCCCTTTTTCTGATTCTCTCATTTAGTTAGTGTTTTAAGTTTCTTCTTTTATTATACACCTTCATTACTTAAACCCGTTCTATTTGCTGCTCTTTAAATTTAATGCTATATTCTTTGTTTTCCTTTCTTATTATCCTAATCTCTTTTCTATTTATTCCTATTTCATATTAATTCCTTAAAGTAAGCCAAGTACTACTATATTCTAGTAGCAACATTTTCATAGTGAATAATATTGAATATACATTTCAAATATCTAGTATTTACATTCATCAAATAAGGTCTGCATCTACTAATCAGTAATTGGAAAGTGTTTATAGGGAAGTGTGTTTTGTTCTGTGACAAAGACGGTATCTTAACTTAGAAGTGTGTACAGACTCTGTCCTCGAAACTTACAAATAATCGATGAGGGGAGAAATTCTGAACGGTATCTTATCAAATACTCCTTCATCACCCATATAAACGACGATGATGTATTCTCAATTCCAAAGGAAATTGATTTATTATCGTTGTCTCCTTACTAATAGGTGAGATATTTGATAGTGTTTCTACTATTACTGTTATATTAAACTGTTATGTCTAAAAAGTTATGTATAAAAATGATATTTAAATAGGTAAATAAAGAAAAGATAATAATTTCCATTTGGTATGCTGATATCTGATATTAATACGATAGAAAATAGATCTAGTCGACATACGATAGGCTCAGCTGCAATATATATTGAGTTTTATTGCCATTATAATACGAGGGGTATTCTTTAAATTAGATCCGTTTTTGAATAAGAAGAAAAATACATATAATTTTCTATAACATTTCCATTTTTGTTCAAATACTTATCATACCGTTCAACAAGTTTTTAAATTTTTGAATGTCAAATAAAGCTGCTGCTCGTGTAGAAGCCCATAACTGCAATTTTCACGTCCTCATTGTCTTCGGAACGTTGACAACGAAGGAACTTCTTTAAGCACCGAAACATGTGAGAATTACTGGCTGCAAGGTCCGAACTGCTAGGGGGATGTTCCAATTGTTCCCATTCAAAACACCTGATTAGGCGTTGTGCTTGTGCAGAAACATGTGGCCTTGTATCGTTATGGAGCAAGACAGTAGGTCACGCCGCTTATTTTGTACGTCTCCCAATACGCATTAGGATCAGTTTTTGTGCCTTTTCAAAATAAAATTCATTAACAAAATCCATTTTCTGTTCAAACCGCAATAGCCATAATCTTTTGTACTGAAAATGTCTGATTGGCTATCAATCTGGTTGGCGACGATGTGTGTCACCATCACATTGACTGTTCCTTACATTCAGGAGTCATGTGAGGTACCCAAGTCTAATGTCCCGAAACGATGTGGTCCAAAAATTCCTCCCCTTCCCTAGTCGAAACCGATAAAGCCCAGCCCAATCTTTTTGTTTTATAATAGATTGTCGTTTGGTTTCCGGCTCATATGCATATATTCATGTTTCGTCACCTGTGACGATGTTGTGCACGGATTTTGCGGTTCCTACGTCGAATTTTTTGCGCATCTCTTTACACCAATTGACACGAGCTGTTTTCTGTGCTTCGGTCAAGTTATTTGAAATCCATCTGGAACATATTTTTTTAACAAATAAATCTTCATGTGCGATCGAATGAATTGCCGTCTGCGATATGCCAAGAGATGCCTCTACCTCACTGTAAGCAACATGTCGATGTTCTATTATTTGCCACACAGAATTGATGTTTTTTGGAAACAGTTTTTGGCCGACCTTTATGTGATTCGTCACTCACTGAGGCACGACTATGACGAAATTCTGCAAACCAATTGTAAACTGTCTTCTCTGATGGTGCTTCATTACCAAAAGTTTACTGAAGGAATATAATGCATTCTTGTGGAGTTAGCCCTTTTTTATAATCATAAAAATCATCCAACGAAAACCTTCACGAGTAATTTACATTATTTTATAAACTCACTGTCTTAAAACTGTCACTATCAACAAACCACTTACTCAATTTCTAAGCAATCGCGGATTTCTCGTTGACATATGTCAAACTTTAGGATTATAGTGATTACATATGTCAAAAGCGCCATCTTGTGGTTGATTTTAAAAATATAAAAGGTGTCCCTCATATACAAGAGTTCGTATATACGATTAAACGATGGTTTGTATATTCGATTTGCGTCACAATACGTCAATAACCACTGTAATATATGGCAACTACGGAAAATCCTGCATTTTTATTAGCTCATAATTTTAGAATGATATAGTAGATGTAATATTTAGAGGTTTTCTAAATATGGTTTCTCGTATTTTACCTAAATAAGTTTGTCATTCAATTATTCGTGGAAATCACATTTCTATAGTTGACCAATTTATCCTTCTTTTTGTCAAGTACCCATGGTTCACTTCAATCTGCTAAGCTTGGTATAACTACATTTTTGACTCCATTATCTCCATTATGACCGCTCTGGGGTTTTATTGATTGTTCAGAAATTTTGTTTTTAACACATTATATAATTTGTCCCTTTTTCTGATTCTCTCATTTAGTTAGTGTTTTAAGTTTCTTCTTTTATTATACACCTTCATTACTTAAACCCGTTCTATTTGCTGCTCTTTAAATTTAATGCTATATTCTTTGTTTTCCTTTCTTATTATCCTAATCTCTTTTCTATTTATTCCTATTTCATATTAATTCCTTAAAGTAAGCCAAGTACTACTATATTCTAGTAGCAACATTTTCATAGTGAATAATATTGAATATACATTTCAAATATCTAGTATTTACATTCATCAAATAAGGTCTGCATCTACTAATCAGTAATTGGAAAGTGTTTATAGGGAAGTGTGTTTTGTTCTGTGACAAAGACGGTATCTTAACTTAGAAGTGTGTACAGACTCTGTCCTCGAAACTTACAAATAATCGATGAGGGGAGAAATTCTGAACGGTATCTTATCAAATACTCCTTCATCACCCATATAAACGACGATGATGTATTCTCAATTCCAAAGGAAATTGATTTATTATCGTTGTCTCCTTACTAATAGGTGAGATATTTGATAGTGTTTCTACTATTACTGTTATATTAAACTGTTATGTCTAAAAAGTTATGTATAAAAATGATATTTAAATAGGTAAATAAAGAAAAGATAATAATTTCCATTTGGTATGCTGATATCTGATATTAATACGATAGAAAATAGATCTAGTCGACATACGATAGGCTCAGCTGCAATATATATTGAGTTTTATTGCCATTATAATACGAGGGGTATTCTTTAAATTAGATCCGTTTTTGAATAAGAAGAAAAATACATATAATTTTCTATAACATTTCCATTTTTGTTCAAATACTTATCATACCGTTCAACAAGTTTTTAAATTTTTGAATGTCAAATAAAGCTGCTGCTCGTGTAGAAGCCCATAACTGCAATTTTCACGTCCTCATTGTCTTCGGAACGTTGACAACGAAGGAACTTCTTTAAGCACCGAAACATGTGAGAATTACTGGCTGCAAGGTCCGAACTGCTAGGGGGATGTTCCAATTGTTCCCATTCAAAACACCTGATTAGGCGTTGTGCTTGTGCAGAAACATGTGGCCTTGTATCGTTATGGAGCAAGACAGTAGGTCACGCCGCTTATTTTGTACGTCTCCCAATACGCATTAGGATCAGTTTTTGTGCCTTTTCAAAATAAAATTCATTAACAAAATCCATTTTCTGTTCAAACCGCAATAGCCATAATCTTTTGTACTGAAAATGTCTGATTGGCTATCAATCTGGTTGGCGACGATGTGTGTCACCATCACATTGACTGTTCCTTACATTCAGGAGTCATGTGAGGTACCCAAGTCTAATGTCCCGAAACGATGTGGTCCAAAAATTCCTCCCCTTCCCTAGTCGAAACCGATAAAGCCCAGCCCAATCTTTTTGTTTTATAATCAGCAGAAAGCAGCCTTGGAACCCACCGGCAACACAATTTTCTATATTTCAGTTTCTCCAAAACAATTGGGTACAAAACTGGCCTTTGAACCTCTAGAAAATTAATTCATAACTTTGTAGTCGTGAGTCGTCAGTGCTCTCGAATTTTGTTATCTACTTCACGAGATAGATCTTCAGAAATCAGAGAAGGTCGGCCAAAGCGGGCTCATCATGCATATTAGCCCGTCCATCTTTGAACATTCTCACCCACTTTAGAATCATAATGCACATTAGCCCGCCATCTTTGAGCAGTCACAGCCACTTTAAACCTTTACTGTCACTGATAGCATTATCACCGTAAATTACACAAATCTATCGGTGAATTTTTGCTGCTGTTGAATTTCTTGCACTCAAGAATCGAATTACAGGTAGTATCTCAGTCGGTAGGCGTTTCAATTTTGTCAGCACACAAACAGACAACACCGATATAAATGGCGTGTATACTACCGCTAAGTTGTGTGGAGCAGTCGCTCATGCGCACTGCGGATTCTCATTCTTATTTACAAACGGACCTCATTTAAAAAATGTTTCTCGTATATGCTCTGTCTATCCTGCAACATGTGCATATATAGAAGTCATTATGATTGGTTCATTAGAGGACCTGTTTTATACGTCTTTTTCGAAAAACTAATAAATTTTGTAAATGTACTTTATTTGTTACATTATTAATGTTTCGTTTTATAATTTACTCTAAATGAATACAAAAGTTTCTAAAACACGTTAACCAGATCATGTGACTTTTTAGTAAATTTCCTAGAAAATGTTATACACTAATTTTTGTTCTAAAGAACCGGTTTAGGTAACTTGTAATGGGACACATTACGCTCATATTATTTAAAGACATTTCTATCAATCGGTAAAATTTTAAAGAATATTAAAATTTAATTTATTTGAAATAAAAAGTCACATTGTATAAATTTTAATGCTTTTCCCGCCATTAAGTATTATTGCAAAACATTTCGCAATAATATCAAATGCGTAGTTCACTCAGTTCCTTTTATGCCAAATGATCATTTTATATATGTAGTTCAATGTGTATAGTTAGCCATACATAAACTCTATTAAAATAGCCTAGTGTCACATATACGAATCGTCAGGGTCACTACATTACATCATTCACGCAACCAGAATGATCCAGAATTTTATAAGTAAGCTGGGATTCACCGAAAGAAAAGAGTAGTTAGAACGAACCAAGGCAAACGAAAGTAGGACACTCGACTCAAGTCAGTCAA
The DNA here is from genome assembly GCA_935421215.2 of Melolontha melolontha. NCBI lineage: Eukaryota > Metazoa > Arthropoda > Insecta > Coleoptera > Scarabaeidae > Melolontha > Melolontha melolontha. The sequence continues at coordinate 227,171,429 of OW285236.1, read as the reverse complement.
ACGAGTCAGATGTGCTACCCTTAACGTGATAATAAAGTGAGGGAATACTGCAATAAAAGTACTCTACTCCAGTGAGTCAAACGAGTCAGATGTGATACCCTTAACGTGATAATAAAGTGAGGGAATACTGTAATAAAAGTACTTGCTTCTAAGTCACGAAGCGGTCAAACGTGTGGACCCGTAAAATTACAAGTAAAGAAAGTATTTACCGCATTCTGTGTACTTAAGTACAAAAAGTACATAGTGTAGAAAAAAGTATCAATTGTCCACAAGTGGAGTTATTGGTTTAAAAGTGGATCCTCACGCTTAATACATCAGGGCTTTTGTCTGAAATTACAGGCACCCTTGGGCGTAAAGAAAGAGTGCAAATACAGTGAATAAGTGCATCACTCCAGAAGCAGCGAATAAGCTATAAAGTGACTTGGCCATTAGTGCAGCGATATAAAGGTTAGTCCTTATTAATACTGTTTATCAATCTGATTAGACGAAACAGTTCAAATCTATGTAAAATTTACTGTATCTCGCCCCATATGTATGTTGGTATTTAGTAGACATTTCGTAGTAACCATAAGGCAATTTGTAGTAATTATATGTAAATTAATAAGTTTTCTTTTTATCAATATATTAGTATATTTTGTTTTCATTTTGTTTCTTTTCAAATCATGTAATATAAACCTCATTGGAAAAGCAGATAAATCAAAAGAAATTGATTGAAATATTTAAAACAAAAAGAGGGATTCATTATTTTTCACCATAAGTTCCATACACGCTTTGAGAGAGAAAGGCGTAAGTCGAATTTCGACTTACCCGCTTTTATTTAGAGTTTTCTCCTATATCTCTCCGCTAATTTTAGCTAACCTGCAATTATTGTAAATTCAATTATACCTTAGAGGGGGTAATCCTCTTGGCTCCCAACAAACGGTAATTGAATAAGTCAATTACTTAATAATCTAATTAATCTATATCTCAATATTTAGGATAACTGCGGCATTTATGTTATCGTTTGTACAGCACTCTCGAATCCCTCGAAGCCCAGGATATTATTAATATAACGCCAATGTTAAGGGTGATAAGGTCTGTTACAAACTAAGGTGATACACTACTTCTGAAATCCACAATTCATTAATAGATTTATTCCAAAAACTTGCCTAAATTTCAAAATTAAGAAACTGTTCTAGATATAAGATAATGCGACAAATTACCTGCTTCCTATTTTTATTTAATGTTAATATTATTGAAGTACAAGTCACCCATGCTCAAGCTTTGGGATGAGTCGAATAGAAATAGTTAAAATTGTCCACTTCAGAACAAAACTCGAGAAATTCGAGGCATTTTGCAAATTTACTAAAATTTAACTGGGCTATTTTCAATGACTCGCTTTGTACATATGACATTTTATACTGGATAACCAAGGTATTTAAACTTATCCACCTTTGTGACATGTTTTATGTTCATACAGTAAATAATAAAAATAAATTAAAACACTTGGCTTGTTTCACTATGAGATTTATTTAAATTCTCTAACAATTGTTTCGGCTGTTATGCCATTCTCAAAGAGATCTATAAATCTAACTTAAAGACTATCGCACTTGTTCTTATATGTTGTCTGTTCTTGTGTGTAGTGGGGGTGGTACTATATTGTGTATTACGGTGTCTATAAAAGGTGTATTGGCATATTCTATCTGTGTGTTTGTGATTAATAGATTTTGTTTTTTCGCTATTTTTATTTCTAATATTTCTAGGAGGTCCAATCTCTTGCTTTTTGTGATATTGTGTATTAAGTCGCAGTTATCTATATCGGGGAAGTGGTTGAGTTCTATACAGTGTTCGGCAAAGCCTGTGTTTTTCTCACTATATAAAATTGACTTTTTGTGTTCTTTAACTCTGTTTTTAATGGCTCGTCCACTTTGGCCGATATAGATAGCTTCACAGTCTTTACATATTAATTTATAAACACCTGATTGGTCCATTTTATCTCTTTTATCTTTGTTGTTGCTAATCATTGTTCCCAAATTTGTTTTATTTACCCAGCTTATTTTGATATCTAATCCTTTTACTATTCTGTTTATTTTATTAGTGAGTTGTGGTATGTATGTAATTTTGTGCCATCTTTGTATATTTTCTGTTATTTTCGGGTATAGATATTTGTTCTTATTATTTTGTATTTCTTTACGTTTTAACAGTTTATCTACGATTTTAGGGTCATATCCATTATTTCTTGCGATTAATTTAATTGTGTTTATTTCTGTATTAAAATCTGTCTTGTTTAATGGTGTGTTTGTGGCTCTATGTATATAACTATTGAATGTTGACATTTTTATTTTCATCGATTGTTTAGCGTTTGCATGTAATATGTTGTCTGTAAAAGTGGGTTTTCTGTAGATTTCGAATGTAAGCTTATTATTATGTCTGTTTATTGTAATGTCTAGAAAGTTTATTTTCTTGTCTTTTTCTGTTTCTTTTGTAAATTGTATCTTGTGGTTTATAGAATTTATTACTTTTAGGAACTCCGTTAATTGCCTATCTGTACCCTTCCATATGCAAATTACGTCGTCTACATATCTGGCCCAGAAATGGACTTGTTGAATTAATACCGTGTTTTTCTTGAATAGTTCTTCTTCGAATTTATTCATGTATATTTCTGCTAATAGCGGGCTTAACGGGTTTCCCATCGGTAATCCTTCTATTTGTGTGTATGTTTCATTGTTGATCTTGAAGTAATTCTGGTTTAGACATAAATTTAAAGTTTCTTTAATTTCTCGTTTATCTGTGTCATTAAGGTTATTGTTATTAATGTGTATGTCAATTATCTTTTTTATTTCATTTATTGGTATAGAGGTAAAAAAGATAATTGACATACACATTAATAACAATAACCTTAATGACACAGATAAACGAGAAATTAAAGAAACTTTAAATTTATGTCTAAACCAGAATTACTTCAAATTCAACAATGAAACATACACACAAATAGAAGGATTACCGATGGGAAACCCGTTAAGCCCGCTATTAGCAGAAATATACATGAATAAATTCGAAGAAGAACTATTCAAGAAAAACACGGTATTAATTCAACAAGTCCATTTCTGGGCCAGATATGTAGACGACGTAATTTGCATATGGAAGGGTACAGATAGGCAATTAACGGAGTTCCTAAAAGTAATAAATTCTATAAACCACAAGATACAATTTACAAAAGAAACAGAAAAAGACAAGAAAATAAACTTTCTAGACATTACAATAAACAGACATAATAATAAGCTTACATTCGAAATCTACAGAAAACCCACTTTTACAGACAACATATTACATGCAAACGCTAAACAATCGATGAAAATAAAAATGTCAACATTCAATAGTTATATACATAGAGCCACAAACACACCATTAAACAAGACAGATTTTAATACAGAAATAAACACAATTAAATTAATCGCAAGAAATAATGGATATGACCCTAAAATCGTAGATAAACTGTTAAAACGTAAAGAAATACAAAATAATAAGAACAAATACCTATACCCGAAAATAACAGAAAATATACAAAGATGGCACAAAATTACATACATACCACAACTCACTAATAAAATAAACAGAATAGTAAAAGGATTAGATATCAAAATAAGCTGGGTAAATAAAACAAATTTGGGAACAATGATTAGCAACAACAAAGATAAAAGAGATAAAATGGACCAATCAGGTGTTTATAAATTAAAATGTAAAGACTGTGAAGCTATCTATATCGGCCAAAGTGGACGAGCCATTAAAAACAGAGTTAAAGAACACAAAAAGTCAATTTTATATAGTGAGAAAAACACAGGCTTTGCCGAACACTGTATAGAACTCAACCACTTCCCCGATATAGATAACTGCGACTTAATACACAATATCACAAAAAGCAAGAGATTGGACCTCCTAGAAATATTAGAAATAAAAATAGCGAAAAAACAAAATCTATTAATCACCAACACACAGATAGAATATGCCAATACATCCTTTATAGACACCGTAATACACAATATAGTACCACCCCCACTACACACAAGAACAGACAACATATAAGAACAAGTGCGATAGTCTTTAAGTTAGATTTATAGATCTCTTTGAGAATGGCATAACAGCCGAAACAATTGTTAGAGAATTTAAATAAATCTCATAGTGAAACAAGCCAAGTGTTTTAATTTATTTTTATTATTTACTGTATAAAGTTAAAATGTTTCACCAAGAAGTATCTGCAACAACAGCCGAGAATATGTTTTATGTGTTATATATACTCCAAGCTCAGACACCAAGTAAAAACTTTCGAAAGAGTTCCTCGAGTAAAGAATATATTAAATTGCCCGGTTCTATTCAAATCAAACAAAAGCTTATAAGTAGGTCACAAATTGCTCTTATCGGAAGTTCGCCTTTGAAGTAATGGCTATTGCGTGCCATAAACCGTAGAAATATTGATGTAACCGAAGACTAACAATACGAATTGGAAATAAGAATGTTTATAGGTGTTTTATTTACCGGATTATGGGACTCAAAGTATCTACATACATCGATAATAATGTTGATTGATTAATTCAATGGTTTACTAAAACTAATAAAGCCACATTTATCATAATAATTTCTTTAATAAATATTTAGTTTGAGAAAAGATAAATTTGTATTATTATTTGGAAAAAAAATATCTCCATAGATAAAACATAATTTTGAATGTTATTTAATTCACGGGGATCTGACAATTAAAAGGACTATCAAGCACTCAGTGAAAATATATTTTTGAGGTTTTATTAGTGTATATGACTTCGGCAAGATGTACCTGTTTATCAATAGTTTAAATATAACACATGTTTGTTGCGAATTTATTAAAAACATATCCTGAGTAGAACAATGTTTGTTGCGAAGTTATAAAAAAAATATCCTGAATAGAGCAATAGTTTGGAAGCGATGAGTCATTAGAAATATTATAAAAAGATAAGTATTTAAAGCGTTCTGACTAGAGAGTATTATGGAAATAGGAAAGCAATGTTATCATATTTGATGGGTTTTTTCTCTGCCGGTGTTTTTCGCTGGTTTTGACGCAGCAACAAGTTCAAAGTGAGGATAGCAGCAGAGTGATTGTCAGAAGCCAACACAACAATATATATATATATACGCGACCGGTCACTAAACACACGCACGAACACACCAACATACAAAACCCTACACTTACGCGCTCACACAAACACAAAACCACACACCCAGAGAGAGACGCAAGCTGCCAGCAGCAACCAACACACAAGTTCATACCCAGAAAGAGACACAATCTGCTAGCAGCGAACAACACATATGTTCACACCTTGCTATCTGTTTTTGGAATACTAAGGCATGATTTATTATTACTTCAATTGGAATGTATCTTTGAATAATTTAAACCATAGCAACTCAATTATTTGACATTTGTATTCTGTCATTTATATTTTTTATATCCTTGATAAAGGCATCATTGCCGAAACATCTAGGGTTTTTAAATATATGTACTTTGAAGTAAAACAGACCTTTAATCGCCAACTGATTTAATTTACCATATCATACCAAGGTCACGAAAATATTATATATATATATCTATATATATATATATATATATATATATATAATGTAATGTGTCGAGCGTGATCTAATATATCTGTAATGTGTTCATTATATGAGGTTATATTTATGAACGCCCCAAAACGTTGGGCTCTATATGTAATGTTGCGAAGTATTAATATATATGTGTATATTAAAATGAATGTTATATAACTGTGAATTGTTGTATAATAAAAAGTTTATTTAAATCGGGCTCGTTCAATACTTATCTGTTTTTGGTTATTTTCGTCGTCGGCTAGCTTCTTTAATTTCTTCAGGGTTAAGGTAGGTTCACCTCTCTCCACTTTGACTTTATGTACGTAGTTTATTTAATTGGGATCGGAACAATATCTCAAGTATATTACAAAGAAAACCAAAGAAAAATATTGACAATTAACTTTATTAATCAAAAAATTATCTAGCAAAGTTTGGAATTTATGTTAACAATTTTCGTGACACACAAATAACAATACGGGAGACACACTCAACGGTTGGTATTCTTATAGTCTAACAATATGGTGTACGACAAGTGCAATTAGGTGTTGTTTTATTAAAAGAGTTTATAAAAGTAACACAGAATCAAGTTTTTAAAATTACAAACAGTGGATTCTAATATTTAAATAAGTGAAATAAAAATTACAGTGATATAATATTGGCGAAAGCAATGTAAATAGTTAGTTATGGAATAAACAAAGAAAATTCTAGAAAAGTATATGAGCAAGTAAAAATGGCGCGTAAAATATTGTTAAAGTTAGCAAAAACCTGAGTCTTCGGATATAGCTTCGTTGCTTCCTGCTCCTGTGTTCTGCTGGTTTTCACAACGGGAAACTGGATAATATTTCTGCGATGGTCCCTCGGGATGACTTGAGTTTTTTAGAAATCTCCAAGTCCGACGGCGGCTTGCTCGGATGATCGGTTTCAAGCGTACCAAGGTGCTGGTCGTTGCACGGTGAAACTTATGGCGGGTAATTAACGTATTGAAACTTTAAAAATTCGTAATTCGTGAACTAATTGGTCGGCAGATGGTAAACTTTGTCTACAGGTAGATCGTAGGTGTGAGTAACGTTGTGTAGACTCAAAACTCTCCAGAACTTAATAATTTCACCAATTTGTTTTAATTAATTCGGAGCACAAAAAGCGTGACCTCTCACTGTGACGACTAATTACCGACGCTTACTTTTTCACTTGTTTTTAATTGCATAACTTTCCGCAAAATCGCCCCCTTCTTTACTTGTATTATCTTTTCGAATATTATTATTTTAGACATTTTTACAGAGTAAAACAGTAAAAAAAATTACAATTTGATTTATAAAATAACTTTGGTTGAATAACATATGTTTATGTGTTTACAAACACTCTGGCAATATCGGTTTATTTTCGGGTTATTGCACCGTTAGAATTGTGGGCGGGGCTTAATTGTTCAAATACATTTGAAAATAAATACGTTACATTTGTTTGAATAAACACGCGTTGAATATTAATTTGAATTATAAATTGAAAGTAAACATAAAAAAAATAGAAAAATAAGTTAATTATTTCAAAGCAAATTTGTCGTCAAAATAACGTATTTATACTTTGAATCAATCTTTCCCCATCTTGGTATTGAAGTACATATTAGATATAAATATTATGGTTACAAGTATTCTTTGTTTCTTTCAGAGAAAAGAAACCCTTCTTGCAATGCCTCAATATATATATGTGTTTAGATAATTTCTTAGCCGTTTATTAAATATAACATTTGATAAATTATTGGAGTTTTTCGGCTTTTATATGAAATATTTATTTGATATTTGTAAATATTTTGTAAATATATATATATATATATATATATATATATATATAAGGTAAACTTAATAAGTCGGCGATTAAAGGTCTGGTTCATTACTTCATAGTATATATATTTAAAACAACCCTACATGTTTCGACGATGATGCCTTTGTCAAGGGAATAAAAAATATAATATATAATATATATATATATATTTTATATATAATATATATAAAATATAATCGTTTTATCATACCAAGGTCACGAAAATATTATATATATATATATATATATATATATATATATATATATATAGTATTTTCGTGACCTTGGTATGATAAGGTAGACTTAATTAGTCGGCGATTTAAATGTGCATTTATATTCTGTCATTTATATTTTTTATATCCTTGACAAAGGCATCATTGCCGAAACATGTAGGATTATTTTAAATATATACACTTTGAAGTAATAACCAGACCTTTAATCGCCGACTAATTAAGTCTACCTTATATATATATATATATATATATATATATATATATATATATATATATATATGTATATATATATATATATATATATATATATATATATATATACTAAAATAATAGACTTTTTCTTGGTGTAGCGACCTTTATTGAATTCCAATTTTTTAATACGACGTTTCGACTTTTTATTGTCTTTTTCAAGTAATTACAACTAAAAAATTAATACAAAGAAAGGTAAGAAATATATTTACATTTGTATGAATGAATTAAAATTGAAATTAAAATAATGAACTAAAGTAAGGAAATTAAAGGATACAATATATATATATATATATATATGAAAAATATGTGAAAGCCGTATCCACCTGGAATGTGCAGACGCCGACGTTTCATAGTTTTTACTAATCGTCAGTGCACCTCATCCAGAAATAGATACGACTTTCATTTCTATACTGCGTAATATACACGCGGTAGTGTTACACTGTGTTCTTTCTTAAAAATTGGTACAATTGCGTCAATCCTCCAGTCTAAAGGTGCCTTTCCTTCCATCCCCGTTTGGTTGTATATTGCTGTCAGCATCTCTATTTATTTAGGGCTCACATTTTTAAATATTTCACTGGTTATTCGATCGTTACCTGTCGCTTTTACTTTTTCAAAGCTCTTATAAATTCTACCGCATTTACCACATCAGTATCTAGTCTGCAGTTAGTTCTCCTGCGTGGTAGAATCCTTTCTTTACATTTTATATATCACCCACTTCGGTCACGAATAATCGCCAAAATAGGCCCCTTTGTCCATCATTCATTTCCATTTATTAATTATTATGTACATTACCATCTTTGTTTTTGAGTTTGTTGGTCCCAGCTTACTGGTTTAGCATCTTTGCAATTCTAAGAACTTTGCAGGTAAACTATACCATTTTAGTAACAAATTCTACCCCGGAGTTTTTCTTAATTGTATTTACAAATTTTCTTTCTTTGTCTCTTGTATTCTTCGAATTAATTTTTAATACTTTTTTTATTATGTACTGGTTCCATTTGTCCTTTTTAAGTTTTACCTCGCATTCAATTTCATCTACCCAACACGCTACGCTGTCCGCTATGTATGCCCGTTTCTATTTATTCTAGATGTACCACATAGCTTCTTGGTAATGTCCGTTAAAGTATTTCTATTTCAGAAACATTTATGTTCTGCAGCTTTACCCCTGTATATGGTTCTGCGTTATTGACAGAATTATTTCTAGTTTTCCTAAGCTTTACTTTTCCGACAAAGCACACTCTGCTCAATCAATATCTCCATTTTAATACATTAATTTCCAGTCAGTTAGTTATTATGTCAACCTATCTACGTCAAAATGTGGTTAATATGCAATTTTTCCCTATGAAGGGGTATATGTGAATGCGAAAATATCGCTTGTATATCCATGATATTATTCAAGTTGACATGTAACTCTGAGAAAGCAATTTGTGCAGAGCTCTCTGGTATTCGTGTGGTAAAGTTAAGCAATACAATACATAACAAAGTTCAATGTTGACGTAATGTTAGTAGTTCCAGACACATTCATTATAACAAAACCTCAGCAAACACTGTAACACCATAAAGGCTTGTTGGTCATACGCTGAGTGTAATATTAAACTTTTAATTGACTTGAGCATAATTTTTGTTGTATAGACGGACTAATAAACGTTTCTGCTTTAGGTTTACGAGCAGCATATAACTATTAATTACGCGAGTAATTTATATAATTTATTTAGGCGTTAAAGGCTTCGTAACGAATGATATATAAACTTGAACTCTATATTTCACGACTAGTTATAATTAACGATTCGTTAAAATGTTAGTTTTGCTCATTAAAATATCTGCTACAAGTTACGCACCCTTCTCTTCCATAGAGGTACAAAAAGAAAATTATAAATAATGTAAAATTCAAATATATTACTTTAGCAAATGGAATGAAAGCTAAAATTGCGAGTAACGTACCGAGCGTTCCGGAACTTGTTGTATATAAATAAAACTTAATTGTGAATAAATTATAAATTTCATTTAACTGAATAATGAAGAAGAAAAAATGTACAATGTGGCCTCCTCTTGTAACACTACATATATCTAATCTGTAAGTGAATTCGTCCCAAATTTTAGGTAACATATCACATGTCACGGTCAATGATTGCGATTGAGCTAAGATGTAAAACCTCGTGATGGAAATGCACCTTGACATTTCCATCTTGTTGAAAAATAAATTGTTTGCTTGTCTCCTTGCATGGTGGCATGGAATAATTTTCCAACAAAGAAGAAGAAACAAGAAAGGTAACCCCAGTTATAGTTTTCTCGATGAAAAAGAATTGACTATACAGTCGTGTACAGCTTAGTGCACAAAAGGAACACAGGCAAATCTGTTACATGTTTGACTATTTTAAATGGCTTTGAAGCACTCATTATTCGCACTTTAACGTATTGAACCCTCATCACTAAACATAATTTTCTCAAGAAAATTGTCATCGTTCTTCATCCAGTCAAATATTTCAACACAAGATTCAGGTGGGTTTTCTTTATGAGATTCACTTAAATATTGCAGCACCTGTATTCTGCATGGTTTAAATTGCTGACGTGTCCTAAGGTCCTCTACACTGTTGTTTCGGGAATGTTTAGTTCTAGCTGGCACCCGTAATTCATTTCTTTGGGCTGCAGAACGTAGGTGTCGCGCACTTGTCCGATTGCCTCTTCTGCTACTCGAGGTCTACCTTAACATAATGTATAGAATTCACGGTTGACTCTTGGTGAAACGTAATGAATAACTTACTAAATAAAACACTTGGTATATATGTATTCAAAATTCTCATTTGTTTAATGCTAATAATTTCAAACTTCTACACTCTTGTAATAAGGGTAAAAGGTTTGACTTCTTAGAAATTTTAGAAATTAAAAAAGCCATAAATCTCAACAGACAGGTCACAAACACGCAGTTGGATTTTTCAAACACCCCCACAATCGATGCTGTAATAAACCTTTTAAAAAATAACTCATAAATATTGGTAGGAGTATACTTTTTACTTAGTTTACATGACTCTTCGAGAATGACTGAGTAAGTGGAAACATATGTCAGAGATATTTTAAATACATTTTGTGAAACAAATATACCAAGTGTTTTATTTAGTAAATTAGTCTACCTTAACATTTTGCGTTGTATCTTACAGCCAGTTTTACATTTATTTTTCACACTAAGCTTTTACCGCCTTGTAGATAAAGACTTATAACAAATTTAGTACTTTATATTCCTTATTTTCGTTCTTTGTAGTCCTGGTTGCGCCGTCTAGGATTGATGGGATTTCGCTGAATTTGAACCCCTCTCCGGCGAGTGCGATTTTAAGCAAGTCTTTTGTTAGACGTATGAGTGAGTAGGTTGCTTCTTGTTGTGCTCCGCAAAGCGAGATAAAAAGTCATGCCATACCCTAATTTTTATGGTAAATTGTCGCTTTTAGCAGATTCGAAAAGGGTGTGTGTGATAATTATAATTGCTAGAAAGCCTGTTATCGTTAGTGAATTTCGGCGTCTTACGCATCATAGTAGGTTGTCGTGCCCCTGAATGGGAAACCAACCCGTCGAAACGACAACGGCATACCGCGACTCTCGATTTGTCTGTGCGCGTGTCAGCCCCGTTGCTGCATTTATTCATTCTGTATTTACATTTCACTTTACAATCATTTTTCTCTGGAACTATATAATCTTCTACTTTCCTGCATCGTGATTGTTGCTTCCCGCCGGCCTGTTCTGTGACATGCTCCACTAATCCATGTTTTCTCAACATTTCCCCCCTTTGCTATGTGAAATTTCACCCCTTTTGTTTTTTTTTGTGTTTTGTCCACTACGTTTTCATTCTTTTTTTTCGTTTTGTTTTGTTTGCACAATGCCTTTTTGTACATGTTATTCTTTTTGTTTTGTTTGTACAATTTTTTTTTCCACTCAATTGTGGTTGTCCATAATGATTAGAAGACATTTACCGCTTCCGTCCACATTTCTTCCTCTGCCTCTCTTCGAAATCTGGATGCCATGTTTCTGAATTTCTCTAGGTTCTGCCTTGCTTCCTGCCTCTTTGTTAGCATGCAGTCCCACATAATATGTGCAGCGCCTTCCTGGCCATTCCCACAATCGCAGAGGTCCTCGGCTTCTCTGAGTTCGAAGCGTCGATAATACTCTCTGAAATAGCTGTAGTCGTAGGCCGGGGGTCTTATTGCGAAGCAATTAGACGTAATTAGGCATAGGCTTTCTTTGTGCGATAAACGGGATAAATATATTTCGCTACGAGGAAGGCAGACAACCGAGTAAACAACGGAGACAGAAAAACACAAGCTGACATCTCTCATTGAACATCTGGCGTCACAAGAAAACACGGACCAACTATAGGTCTCTCCATCTACGTCGCACACATACAGCCGGACGAGGTATTCTTCAAGACTCAACTTTTTTTGTGACACTTAAATCTCGCTGACATTTATCTTTCCAATTTTTATATTGTCTTTATCACGATTTTAATTATGGAGGCTAATTGAAACTGCATATAATCTTAGTTAATTTCTTATATATGTATTTTTTGGAACTTTGCTAAATTAGCACGTAATTCACGTATTTAATTAAAAGAATTTATTTGATATTATACTATTTAAAACTGAATTATCGTACATTGTACATGAATTGTTATAGAATTTATTATTAAAATAATTTTGTATTTAAATGAATGGCTAATTGAGTTGATTTTACTCAATTAAGTAATTTTAACCCCAACTAAGTAATTCTAATGAAATATTTTGCATTGATTCATTATGCATTGATTAATTACCACGTGAACTACAAGCGCGCTAGACGAATTAAATAAATTGTAATTTCTGTTAAATCCATAACATTTATTGATGACATGTTACTAATGCTTGGGTAATATACTGTGTGTAATTCTATTGTAAGGTTCCGCTACAGATCTGAGGTAGATCTCGATTTTTGATACAAGGTAAAAGTTGATTTGTTATCGCTTGTATATTTAATTAGTCATATTTTTTGTGCATTCTGCAGTTTAATTCAATTTATTTTTAATTTATTCTTGGAACAATTTTCTGATTCAATACAATTTTATGTACAGTTTCTTTTAATTATATTGATATTTTAATGTCATTATATACCGAGTATTCATATTCATTTGTCATTGTATTACTACGTGAATTCGTTTGCGGCTTGAAAGCCACTTTGTTAATTTTGTTTTTTTTTTGTATATCCGTGAAAATTAATGACCGTTCTAAATAAGTATGACACTTGTATATCAACCTTATTGTTCAGAGAACTATACATTAGTCTGGTTCACATATGTATGGAGAAAAAAAAATTTTTTTATGGGCACGGTGGCAAAAAGATGCCAAATTATAAGTGTTATTAGGTTACGAAGTTTGGTAGCAACCGGAGTTAATTTTCTGCCTCCGGTTTAATGTTAATCTTTCAAAAATGTACTTAAAAAAGAACTTAAAGCATGATATGTAAGATTACTCTAATTAAGTTTATTTATTTGGAAAAGTTAGAAATCAATTAATTATATTCATTTCGAGAAAAAAAGCATGACAAATTTTTTTTTATAAAGTGCAAGAAAGGATAATCATAAAAATAATGAATATAATGAGTTTACTTTGTGACAAAATCCTTTTTGCTATCGAATTTCGGCATTAATTTTCTTGATTCTATCTGCGTTTTGATGAAACCTTCTCTTGTTGTTTTGTTGCACAAAGTTGATGATGCTTCACTCACAGCTTTGACTGCTCTTTCTTTGGGTGTGACAGGGAAGGTGTAATAGCTCAATTCCTCCATTGTTTTCTTCTTCAATAGACATTCGAAGATTTTCTTCATTTACAGATTTTAATATAGGTGGTTAAGTGATAGTTTCTTCCCAATTCAAAAGGTCAAAATATGGTGATGCATTAAAGTTTTGCTAATGCTAATTGCTTTGATGTTGCTGGTTTAATTTTTCAAAATTCGATGGACAGCTAATTCACGAATGTGTTGCTGGGGATCTGTCAGCTTTGCAAGTAATATGTTTTCAGGGTGTGCAAAATAACTGTTTCTTTGAATTACTGGGTCAACAACGGCTTTCAAAGTTATTGGTGCATATCTGCTTAGTTTAATTAGTTTAAAAAGGTGTCGTGGTCCGTCTTTACAGCTGGGGAGAGTTCTTATAGAAAACCACACTGGAGCGTAAACCTTGACAATATATATTGCAAGAGTGGTAAGGTTTGCAGAAGGGTCCTCGACTGAAATATATAGACGAAGAATTCTGTTAGCACGTGTTAGCCATCGAGCATGAGACATTTTGCGGGGTGATTTATTTGCCAAATTGTTTGCAGCTATACTCGTTGAAACCTTTTTAGTTTCCCTCGCATATTTTAAGCTATGACGGGTCCACTCATAAAATTTCATCACATCTTCATAAGTTGGTAATATATTATCTTTCAAATCACATAAAACACCAAACAAAGGACACCTCCAACTATTTCTGGTACGCTCCACTTCTCAAATGATAAAATAAACAAATAAATGACAGCACTTTACAAGGCAACACTAATTATTTTAACGATCGCGGCACACTTGTCTCATCTAACTCCGTGTTGTAAGAAATAATGATTGTACGGGGATTTTCCTATTTTGTTTTTGCCTTGAACCGTTTAGATAACATATACAAAAGCAGCACTTTTTTTAGTTTTTGAAATATATAAAAAAGCAGAATTTTATATTATTGTTCCTTTTAATGACTTATTTGTCCGTATTAAGGTTCAATTAGACGTGCCATAGCCGTAACCAAAATGCAATTAATATCTACGGTTACGGCTATGGCGTTACGGCATGTTACCAAAATCGAAACATTATAGCACATACGATTGGTTTTATATGGTTACGGCTGTTACACGTCTAATTGAACCTTTAGACTGAATCAGTGCTGTATATCGCTACCTTAATATAGAAATGCCATAACTCATTTTTTTAAATCGAGGGTTTTGCAGGTTTCGATAGATGATCTTCTAATATATCGAATTATTAAAAAAAAAACTCGATTTGTAAAAAATTGAGTTAGGGACTTTCTATATTAAGGTAGCGATATGTAAATGCGTGTTCTGGGGAAATTTAACAGTGTGAATCCACATTGTAAAAGTACAGTTTTATATCGGGATTACCTCTATATACCGATACTTAGAATTATTTTGCATAGAACTTGTATAGATATGTAACTTAAAAAGTATTATTAAAGTGATGTCAAAAATCTACTTTTTCTTAAATTTCTATTGCTATCCGGAGGCAGTAAAACTTTAAATAAATAAAATTTTATATGCAGATTACCTATACTATTTAGCACATTTTTATCACTGAGCCTCTCAAGAAATGAAGAAAATTTTTTTTTGACCCAGCCTTCTATACATGTTCACCCTGTAATACATGAACAGTGAAATTATAACATATTTTCATGGATACTACCTTGTTTAAGCGACTTGAATTGTGATTTTACGTCTCCTAAAATTGTACGAAGCTATACGAAATCTATTGACTTTTACGAACATAAAGCAAAAAGAGTGCTTGTATTAAGGATGTATAAATGCTTCATGCGAACGCGTCCCTCGAAAACTTAAAACTATATCCAAAAGAGTTAGGTAACGTGCTAAAATAACACGGAATTTCTAACTGAAGTATTACAGGAAACATTCTCTTATGTCCGTGGCATAAACTACGAGGATAAAGCATAAAACTTTCGGACGTGTTCTTCCGTGCCTCGCGATGCACTAATTTATTTAATTGTGGAGATTGGTGGGGTTAGATAAGGTTGGTCATGCACCATCATACTAAACACCAACAGTTTTCCAGCCACTTAATATTCGCGAGAAAGATGGTGCCAGATAAGGCGTATAACCCACGAGATCGCATAAACTATCAACGATTACACGTGCGACACGAAGTTATAATTGTTTTAATGCGTGTGTCTCCGATTCCGACCGGCCTATCGTACAGGAAATCTCGGTGGTTAAAGCATAAAGCTAGGTTGAGTATTCAAAGTTAATACTTGAACTTCTCGACAAATCCTATAATTTGTCATATTGAGTTAATTTCAGTTTCGGAATTTTTTTTCCATTGAACAACATCGAACAAAGTTGAGCTTTGTAATTTTCAGCCTTAATTTAGTGTTAATTAAATTTAGTTTCAATTTTTTGCTTATCCACAGTAATTTGTCACACATTGTCCTTGTCGTAAAGATGGGGTTGGGTCCAGTATTTTTTTTGTCGAATATTTTCATTTTCGCCTAGATTTGCTCACGGAACGTTACTTGGTTCGAATCTCAAAAATCGAACTTATAATAAACGACAGTCCTACTATGCGACTGCATACAAGGAAATGACATTTTGTACCAAAATTTTTATAAATGATGCCAAGAAAAATCCAAAAATTTATAAGATTTTGGGGTCTGGTATCCATACCCTTTAACAGCTTGAAACTTTCTTGGTCACCACTCAAATTGACTTAAACACATGAAGTATATTTAACTTTTTTCTCTCTCATCGGGGCATTTTCCAAAAAAAACTAGTTCATAAATTTTCCTTGAAAATACATTGCACTTTGACAAAGGAATGTTACTAGTTTCGAAGCTATCTTAAATTCATGCAGACACATGGTCGGAAAGGGTAAAATCGAATGCTATTCTTGGGTTTAATTTATGGATTTTGCAGGTTACAAATAAATTGATAGCTAAAACTGATTAATTAATTATTTTTAATGGTAATGATTTTAGGAAATTGTTGTTAGTTGGTGGACGGAGAATGTAACAAGTCGCCTTCCATGAATTATTGTTTGCGGACGACATGATGGTGGTAGCAGATTCGGAAAAGAATTTACAACAGAACATAAATATATACCAATCAGAACTCGGGAAGATAAACTTGGAAATTAACATCAGCAAAACAAAAATTATGATAATGTCACTCAAGGACAAGAAGCACAAAATATATTTAGAGGGAAGATAACTAGAACAAGAGCTTCAAATATTTAGGCACAGTAATAGAAGAAAATGGAAGCGTAGATAAAGCAATAACAGAGAGAATAGGAACTACAGGATGCTAAAGACACATTTTTTGGAAAAAAGGAAATAAAAACAGTAATATACAAAAAAGTAAGCAATCTGAAGGTGTTTCATATTCATAATACGGGACATTTTCAGAATACGCCAAATTTTCTGTCTGAGCAGCTGGTGTATTATTTTCGCAACCCTGTTGTATCACTCAAGATATTGTTTAGGAGCAAGTATAGAGCATCCTGTCATCAAATTGGCAATTGTTTCTTCTGTATCTGCCCATACACGACATTTAATGTCAGAGAAATTCTCCTTAAGAATTTTTTCTTATAGGAATGCGTTGGAATGACTTGGTCTTGGATGGCGGCTATAAATCCTTCTGTTTCTGCAAACAGGTTACGTGTATACAGCCATGCTTGCGACGCTGAGGTGTGAAAATTTTCAGATCCGGATATTTACGATGTAAAGATTTGTTTTTCCATCTCTCTTTCTCTTAATATATACTTAAGGGATATACTTAAGATTTTTGTAAATGGATTGAATTCCTCGTTAGCCAGTTTGAGTGGCGTAAAATTGTCCATTTCTTTCTTTCCACTTTTCCAGAAAGTACAGCCGTAAATTAGTTACTTGTGCATAATGCCTGCAGTACACACTCTATATTCCTGTACTTTCTTCTCTTCTTGGCAGGTGGAACCAATCGCACTATGTGGGTGGTAAATTCAAAATTTTCTGGCTTCTAATCTTGTCTTGATGTCTATTGCTTCAATTTCAGTATTAGTCCAGTTAATTATTCTAAACCCATAAGTGAGTATGGATCTTGCAAAACTGTTGATTACCTTGGACGTATTTCTTGTCGACAATCTGGTTTTCAATAACGATCGCGGCCTAGAGAAATACTGATCTTTCGCTGATTCTTTTGCAGTATTGTGTTATATTCCCCTAGCCTGCAGTTAATCAAGGTATTTATAATAGTGGTTGTTTCCTTTACAAGAACTAGTTATTCCTCTTCAAACCCACGATGTTCAATTCATTACCCCATTTCCATACAACTTATTTTGTATTTGTCCAATCCAAATTTCATTTGGATATCTCTGCTGTAACATCAAACACAGTTTAGGAGATTACGAAGATGATTCTTTTTCCTGGTATATAATTTAAGATCATCCATGTACCAAAGATGACTAATTTATGCGACAGGCTGTTGTAAATTGTATCCCTTATTTAGAGAATTCAACAAAGTTGTTAACGGTTTCAAGGCTAAACAAAACCGCAGTGGACTTAAAGCGTCTCTCTGAAACATGCCTGTTTTAATACTGACCTTGCCTGCATCTATATTTTCTGTAGGGGTTTCCGTTAACAAACTTATTTTACACTTAGTTATGGCGTAGCTAAGAAAATTAATAAGGTGCTCTTCAATTCTATATAGCTTAAGAATTTCTACCAACCACGATTGAGGTACACTTTCAAAAGCTTTCTGATACTCTACATATGCCAAGTATAGATTTTTTTTTTGCTTTTACCGCATTCTTATTCTTAATATTATTAAAAGAATACTGATTGGCTAAACATTACTTTGCATTGATTTTAATAATTTCAAATGCAGTCCCTAAGTCATATAACATTCACAAATATTAAAGGAAAACAACTACTTCACGTAATGGATTGTTATATTGCAAACAATTCGATATTCCAAGATATCTAGTAATTGCAATAACACATAAACGCTTAAATTCGTAATAATAGTAGTAGCAGATGCTGAATATTGAGATGTAGACATTCAATTATTCGGAGGAACACTTAACCGAACTATTAACATGTTTGAATATTCCATTACAATTGCTCGAGACTTACTTCAAAGGTAGTAAACGGAAGCGGCGTGCCATGTTCTTTATTATGAATTAATTGCGTTCCTAGAATGTTATTTGCAGTGCATGGCTGTGTTGTTTCTTAGTGGTCTTATACGAGTATTTACATGAAATTCGCGTCCTGCGGAACTACACATTTTTTTAGCGAACATATTTTTAGTAGATATAATAAAACACAGTTGTATAGTTTCAAAATAATATATATAATGTTAACACACTACATATGTTTCACCACTCTGTGGCTTCATCAGGTGGATGAATATACTAATTCAAAATATCAATTAGATCTTATATATATATCACTACAAAGTACAGAACTAATCTCATTCTAAGAGGGGGTGGACATGTATGAGTTTTAAGTTTAGTAGGGGCGAGTTATTTATGTCTAGTTGGTCATTTAAAATTATACCTAATTTATTATATTTGTTAATTTCTAAACTTTCTAACATATTAAGTTTTTTACTTTTATCTAGTACATGCAAAGTTTTAAAATTAGTGTTGAATTTGTGATTATGTTCTAGGCAATGATTGGCAAAAGTTGAGTCTGTCTTCTTGTCTCTGTGGCTTCTTTCATGTTCTTTCATTCTAATATCAAATGTCCGTCCTGTTTGTCCGACATACACTTTTTTACAATCTTCGCATGTCGACTTGTAAACCCCTGAGTTTAATCTATTTTCCGTTTTATCTTTGTTGTTTTTTATAGCGTTTTGTAAGGAATTGTTGGTTTTGAATGAAATGGTCTCTTCTTTACTTGTTTTTATTAAGTTTCCTACTTTGTTTGAAATTGTACCGATGTATGTGATAGAATTATAACTAAATATTCTACTGTTTTTTACTGTGGGGTAAATTGAAGATATCGTTTTAGATTTCTGTAGTTTTTTTAGAATATTATTAATTAAATTTATGGTGAAACCGTTATTTAGCGCTATAACGTGTATTCTATTTAATTCTATATCGAAGTTTTCTTTACTCAACGGGACGTTAATTAGTCTGTGAAGCATTGATTGATAAGCAGATAATTTGTGTGTAATGGGGTGAAACGAATGTGCGTGTATAGTTGTATCTGTATGTGTAGGTTTGTGGTAGATAGAAAATTCATGTTTTTTAGTTGTATGTGTTATAGTGAGATCTAGAAAGTTTATGGATTTATTTTCTTCTATTTCAATGGTAAATTTGATGTTTGGGTGGATAGTGTTAATGTAATTATGTAAAGATTTTAATTGTCTGTCTGTACCGTTAAAAGAAACTAATATGTCATCCACATATCTTATTCAGTAAATACAATGTTTGAACAACGGGTGTTGGCTTATTATGTTTTCTAAATGATTTAAGAATATGTAAGAAAGTAACGAACCTAGGGGATTTCCCATAGCTCTTCCCTTTGTTTGTTTATAAAATTCATGTTGAAATTGACAATAGTTTTGGTTTAAACTCATTTCTAGTAAATTTAAAAGTTCCATTGTAACAGTGGGATTGGTCTTGTTTTTGTTCAAATTTAAGGAGATTATGTTTATGACGTCCTGGGGTGGAATACTTGTAAATAGATTAGTGACGTCGAAAGATAGCAATTTACAATTGTTAGGTAAATCTATATTTGAGATTTTATTTATTAAGTCGTGAGAATTCTTAATTGAAAAGTTGGATTTGAATTTGGTATGTTCAAGGATAAGGTTTATTAGTGATGGCGATTATTAATATTTTTAGTATTCCAACAAGTGCCCGGCATATAATGCACTCGTTTGGAAAAATGGTATAACGGGGAAACATAGACATCTCAGAGAGTTTTAAATTTTTAATTAAGAAATAAGAAAAAATAAGAAAGGAATTTCTAAATATTAATTAAAGTGCTTAAGATTCTATTTGTACTTATTAAATCCGAATTTTTATGCACAAATATTACAAATTGACGTGGAAATATTATCGGTTTTTCCAAAGAAAACATTTCACACTCTTTATACATTTTTGACATATTGCTTTATTATATTTTATTCCCTTTCTAATAATTCAACCACGTTTTCCAATTGGAACCCTGAGAGGAAAGCAGTTCCATTTTTTTTTAAATTAAACCGACTGTGTATCCTAGCTGGATAGATTTATTGTGAACAGTGGTATATTCAATTGCAAAACCACTATTCATAGCATATTTTTGGCGTCGAACATGTATGCAGAAAGGCGACTGCAGTAATGCAGAAAATAGCACGCATCGCCGAAGGTGAATACAAAATCCCACTGCCCACAGTGAGGATATATATGAACGCCGTTATGGCGGCAATAATATCGCTTGGGGCCAGCGCATGGGCTGACAAAGCAAAACATGTCAAAGCAATGCAAGAACTGAACGCTGCACAGCGTGGAGTGCTGGTACGCCTGACTGGAGCATATCGCGCAACATCGGCGGATGCCCTTCAGGTTGTGGCCGGGGTGCTGCCCATGGACCTTGAGGTCCGAAGGCAGGCGGCCGAGTACTGGTTTCGGAGGGGGGAACTCGAGGAAATGGATGTTCTCCTTGGACTACGCCCTACCAGCGTCGCCCATATTAGAAGCCACATTAGACAACTATGGCAAGAGCACTGGGACAGCTTCACGAAGGGCAGAAGGACCTACCAATTGCTACCCAACATTGAGGAGCGAAAGAGGAAGAGTCATTTCTCCTCCTCTCCTGGTCTCGTACACTACCTTACGGGACACGGCCCTTATGCCTCATATCTCCATGACAGAGGGTTGGCGCAGGACGTCATGTGCGCCTGCGGGGCTGATGGCTCGCCGGAGAATGTGCTTTTCCAGTGTCCAGACCTAGAACGAGAAACACGTGCCCTCAGGGCCGTGCTCATGGAACGGGATGTTCGTCGTCTCCTCAGGGAGGAAGACGGCTACAAACAACTCGATAGCCTTGCTGGGACAGTCAGGAAGGTCTTACATAATAGATATCTGCACGCGGAGAATAACGGCAGGTGAATGAAAACGACTGGCGTCGACAAGAATCAATAAGACGACAAATCACAAACCACGATCAGACAACAAAACCCTTACCACGGCACGACTTACCAATGCATAACCAAGACATCAATGCAAAAACGACATCACACTAAGACATTCCCGTGGCTTCGATGAATGCCGGGGGCCTGGGATTCCAGTAGCTGCTGCTTCTGATGACCGGTCCTCGATGGGTTTTCCTGAGCCATGGGAAGTGCACGACTTCCATGCGACGGCACAAACAATATGTCAAAAATGTATAAAAAGTGTGAAATGTTTTCTTTGGAAAAACATTTCACACTTTTTATACATTTTTGACATATTGTTTTAGTATATTTTATTCCCTTTCTAATAAATGTAATGTTTTTAATCACAAAAAAGTATATAAAAGATAATAGACAACCTTATAAAGGTAAGTGTGAATTTCAATACAAAATGTAGGATTAACACCAAACAACACCAAATCATCTTCCAGCCAACCAAGTAGAACAGAAAAACGCAGTGAAATTCATGATATCCATATATGGGTCAGGCAGAAATTCTGAGACACACCATTATAAAAAAATATTTGTACTATTTCTATTACGTGGACAAAAAATTGCGGTGTCATGGGCGTTCGCTTATGAGAGATTTCACTGTATAGGTACCCGATTTCTGATTAATATCGAATTTATCCTTGATATTACCTAGAAAAACTTTAATTGAGTTTCCGGATATATATTTATATATACCGGGTGCGGCAATAGTGTGTCGGCGGAGCTTAGCATGAAAACTAATAAAGTTGTAACAATGAAATTTTACGTACACATGTACTATGCTACAGTGCATTTTCTAATTTTATTTATATATTTACAGGGTGTTCCAAATTTCCGCAACCACTTTCAATTTTTTTTTTTTAATAGATTGCTATACTTTCTTGTTATTATGATGATAGCCACCCAAATTATCTTTGCAATGATATATGACAATGTTCACTTACAACTGTTAGTTTTGGTTTTATTGCAAATTTTGTTAAAATCTTGACAGTTGCAGCGTCTAACATTTTAAGTCTTAGCCTGAAAATGGGTGCAGTGCCTCACGTAACTTTTTTGTTACCAATTTATGGACTAACACGTTATATGTTTTGAGGGTGAACAACGTGACAACATATACAGAGTGTTAAATATGTCGTGCCAGAGTTATCGAAGTTTAAAGGCTATTTTCTCTTTTTTTTAAATTGAAACTACAATTTTTTTATTAGTCAGCAAATTCCTTGTAAAATTGCCGTTAAAATGATACCAATAACATAGTACTTATTTCTAGTATTTTCGAAGTTATAACCCTTTAATGGGATATACCTATGTTTATATTATTCAATATGCGGTGCATCTAATAGTTGGTTGGCCATGAAATGATATCAAACGAAGTAACTTTTACAAACACCTGTTTCTTAATTCTTTATTATTAGTTTTAGAATTACATTTTGTAATTTTTCAATAATAAAACAAAATTAATTTAAAATGTGTTCAAATATATTTCCATTCTGCTCTACACATGCTCTTAATCGCCTCTGCATCGACAGACTTACATTTTGAGCCATGTTGTTTTCACTTAATTGAAGAAAAGCGTTTCTGATTCGTTGCTGCATGTTCTCGGCCGTTGTAGGAGGTGTTTCGTAAACTATATTTTTTACAGTAGGCCACAGAAAAAAATCACAAGGGGTTAGATCTGGTGACCGCGGTGGCCAGCTTATAAAGCTTCCTCTCCCAATCCACCTATTGGTGAATACCCTATCTAAATGTGTTCTTGCAGCAGCACCGTAATGTGCAGGTGCAACATCATGTTGGTATCACAATCTCCTTATGACGTTATCTGGTAGGTCTTCTAACAGCAATAGTAAATTATTTTGTAGGAAATTTGTGTAGATTTCACAATTTAAAGTATTATTAAAAAAGAATGGACCTACAATAGTGTTTCCTATGATGCCTCCCCAGGTGTTAACACTCCATTTTTGTTGGTATAAAATGGGTTGCACAAAATGAGGGTTTCTAGTGTCATAATAATGAGAATTTTTTCTGTTTGTTATTCCACAATTAGCAAATGTTGCTTCATCTGTGAAAAGCACATGATCTAGAAAATTTAGATTTTCTCGTAATTGGAAAAGTAGCCATTCACAGTAAACAAGTCTCCTTTCAAAATCCGTTTGTAATAAGCCTTGATGATTTTGAATTTTGTAAGGGTGAAATTCATGTTTTTTTTTAAAATCCTTCTTACAGCAGTGACTTCTATCCCGTGTTCTTTCGAAATTATCCTTGTAGATATGCGCGGATTTTCCACAACGGACTGGACGACTGTCACTTCATTATCTTCTGTAACCATAGACTTAGTTCTTTCATGTTTGACATAATTCACTGAACCCGTACGAAGAAACCTTGTCAACAAATTTTCAAAAGTCTTAATATCTGGTGCACTTCGGTGAGGATACTCCATAGCATATGTTCTTGATGCTAAAAGTGGATTTCTATTGCTAGCGCCAAGAACAAATACCATGTCTATTAGCTCCTCTTTCGAAAAATTCATTCTAAAGAAACACAGCTATAAACTATTACGGCATGGAAATAAAAAATAATGACAACAAAACGATATAACTGACAACAAGATAACAACTAATAACGAACAAACGGAAATTGATAATTAACTAGCCGAACTTAAATTATAACAATTAAATGCGATTACAGTAAAGAGAAGCTATTGAAAAACACTTTATATGGGAATTTTAAGTAGATATTTGACGTTTGGTTACACAGCAATTTTTGCTTAATATCATTTCATGGCCAACCACCCAACTATTAGATGCAGCACCGCATATTGAATATTATAAACATAGGTATATCCCATTAAAGGGTTATAACTTCGAAAATACTAGAAATAAGTAATATGTTATTTATACCATTTTAACGGCAATTTTACAAGGAATTTTCTGACTAATAAAAAAATTATAGGTTCAATTTAAAAAGAATATAGCCTTTAAACTTCGATAACTTTGGCACTACATATTTAACACTCTGTATATGTTGTCACGTTGTTCACCCTCAAAATATATAACGTGTTAGTCCATAAATTGGTAACAAAAAAGTTACGTGAGGCACTGCACCCATTTTCAGGCTAAGACTTAAAATGTTAGACGCTGCAACTGTCAAGATTTGAACAAAATTTGCAATAAAACCAAAACTAACAGTTGTAAGTGCACATTGTCATATATCATTGCAAAGACAATTTGGGTGGCTTTCGTCATAATAACAAGAAAGTATAGGAATCTATTTAAAAAAAAAAAATTGAAAGTGGTTGCGGAAATTTGGAACACCCTGTAAATATATAAATAAAATTAGAAAATGCACTGTAGCATACTACATGTGTACGTAAAATTTCATTGTTACAACTTTATTAGTTTTCATGCTAAGCTCCGCCGACGCACTATTGCCGCACCCGGTATATATATAATAATAATATATAATATATATAATAATAATATAACTAAATAATATATATATATATATATATATACAGATTTAGAAATTTACAAATTCTCGTGTCCAAAATATCACAAAAAAAAAGAAACGAATAAAGGAAACAATAATTTCACGATTCGACGCCGAAGCAAACAGACGCATTAACGCCAATCGTGCGGGGCATCCCGAATATCGGAAGATTACAATATTCATTGAAAATTCGCATTTTCACGATCGAGCAAAGGCAACGGTTCCCTTGATTGACACATTATTCTCGATCGAGGAGGGTAGTTTTCTTATTGGTTCATTGAGGATCGCGACCTGGAGCGTCGTCGAAGAAAAAAATGCGCAATTTCCGTGCCGAGACCCGCCCGGAACGGTTCCAGATAAAGTTAATTTTTCGTCGGACCGAGTGGAAAATGTGAACACGTAATAAACGGACGATTTGCGGCCTGGCAGACAGATTACCGGGACCGACCGGTGCGGAGGAGATATGTCGACCCGGATTCGTACTGAGTTCCAACTCGTATCCTCACTCCCGTGTAGACGTAAAGTTCACTACGTGACATCGTAAATGACCCACATAAAATTGTCATATACTTATCTTAATAGATACGCGTTTCATTATTAAATTCCGCATCCCTCTCAAGTTAAGAATGCCAACTTGTAGTGGATGAGTGTCAGTTTTGAAAATTTCCTTTGTGTCTCAATTTAGGTTCTTTTAGAAACCATCATGATCGTAAAATCGATTACTTTGATGAAAGAAAAATCTTGGCTGTGATTTTGGCATTAATCTGAACACCATTTCACATACAATGTGTCCTTTGAAAGTGTCCTTTATTAACTCTACATCGCGCAATGTATCAGATCAGATACACGTAGATAAACGTTGAATTATTCTATTTGAGCGGCAAATGTCATATCTTACAGCGTTCTATATCGGTACTACTACGTCTCTAGTATACATACGCATAAGTCCCACAGATGATGGCGGGAGTAATCAGCATAACGTATCACAACGTTATTTCTTAGTGTTAGTGATAGTGGGCGCTTCTAACTTAGCGTGTGTTGCATTTATTTACTTACAGTATTATTTCTTTACAATTAAAATGAAAGGGTAAGAATTGTATGAGTGATTGTATATTATATGTTTTATAGTATTTAGAAGTTATGAAAAACCTTTTTTTATTTATTTACTTACAGTATTATTTCTTTACAATTAAAATGAAAGGGTAAGAATTGTATGAGTGATTGTATATTATATGTTTTATAGTATTTAGAAGTTATGAAAAACCTTTCTTTTATTTTACAAAAAAACTATTTTTTAGGTTATATCAGATCTGCTACAAAACTTTAGTAACAAAAAAAAAATGAGTAGAAATAAAAATCTATCTGCTAAAGACTTAAGAGTGGTTTGCCGAATATATTTGGGACCATGACGGTAGTGGGGGTGGTTTAGATGATGATAGATCTGATTTGGGGTCAGAAAACGACAATAGAGATAATACGAGGTGCATTCAAGTTCTAAGGCCTCCGATTTTTTTTCTCCAGACTGGAAAGAGATAGAAGCATGTGCATTGTTTTAAAATGAGCGTGCGTTCGTTGTCAATACGTCACAGAGATGGCAGCACTGTACGGCAGATGGAATTGTAGCGGCAGCGTCGAGAATGAGAACTGTTTTAGATACTTAAAATGGGTACGTTTTCCTTACTTGAACAGCGTGCAATCATTCGTTTTCTGAATTTGCGTGGTGTGACACCAATTGAAATTCATCGACAGTTGAAGGAGACATGTGGTGATGGAGTTATGGATGTGTCGAAAGTGCGTTTGTGGGTGCGACAGTTTAATGAAGGCAGAACATCGTGTGAGAACAAACCGAAACAATCTCGGACTCGCACAAGCCGGTCTGACGACATGATCGAGAAAGTGGAGAGACTTGTTTTGGGGGATCGCCGAATGACAGTTGAACAGATCGCCTCCAGTGTTAGCATTTCCGTGGGTTCTGTGCAAACAATCCTGCATGACGACCTGAAGATGCGAAAAGTGTCCTCCAGATGGGTGCCACGAATTCTGACGGACGACCACAAGGCTGCTCGTGTGGCATGTTGTCAAGCAATGTTGACGCGCAATCAAGGCATGAATGGGACTTTCTTTTCGTCGATTGTGACAATGGATGAGACGTGGATGCCATTTTTCAATCCAGAAACAAAGCGTCAGTCACCTCAATGGAAGCACACAGATTCACCGCCACCGAAAAAAATTCGGGTAACCGCCAGTGCTGAAAAAATGATGGTGTCCATGTTCTGGGACAGTGAGGGCGTAATCCTTACCCATTGTGTTCCAAAGGGCACTACGGTGACAGGTGCATCCTACGAAAATGTTTTGAAGAACAAGTTCCTTCCTGCACTGCAACAAAAACGTCCGGAAAGTCTGTGCGTGTGCTGTTTCACCAAGACAACGCACCTGCACATCGGGCTAACGTTACGCAACAGTTTCTTCGTGAAAACAACTTTGAAGCGATTTCTCATGCTCCCTACTCACCTAACCTGGCTCCTAGTGACTTTTGGCTGTTTCCAACAATGAAAGACACTGTCTGTGGCCGCACATTCACCAGCCGTGCTGCTATTGCTTCAGCGATTTTCCAGTGGTCGAAACAGACTCCTAAAGAAGCCTTCGCCGCGGCCATGGAATCATGGCGTCGACGTTGTGAAAAATGTGTACGTCTGCAGGGAGATTACGTCGAGAAGTAACACCAGTTTCATAGTTTTCGGGTGAGTAGTTAGTTAGAAAAAAAATCGGAGGCCTTAGAACTTGAATGCACCTCGTAGTACAACGGCTGAACATAACATTGATATTGAAAATATTCCAATAGAATTTAAAGATAGATTTGTCTACGAAGAAGATGAAGATTTGCCTGATGAAAGAGAAAAACAAGTAGTGACACAGGAAAATGAAATTTCAGATTTACAATTCAAGGAAGTTCGTTTAAAATCAATTTAAAAATTAAAAAATGTTATTTGGAAAAGAAAGACTCTTAGATGATTATATTAAACGCTTTAGTGGCGTAAATGAGTTACCTGACGAAATTCTGAATCTAAGTACACCATATGCATTTTTAAATATTTTTTCCTCAGATTAATTAATCTAAAAAATTGTATATGAATCAAATTTGTTTTCTATGCAGACAGAGGCTAATAAACCAACAAACATTACTGAACAAGATTGACGAAGATACTTTGGTATTTGTATTTATATGTCCGTTGTGAATATGCCAAATATAAGATGCTACTGGGGCAGCAATTTAGGTTTCACACAAATTAGAGAGGCTGTGAGCGAAAAGAAATTTGAAATGGTAAGACATTTTCTACACTTCAATAATAAAGTGGATATGCTACCAAAGCAAAACCCTATTCACGACAAGCTTCATAAGTTGAGGCCTATAATTGAGCATTTGTCCATTGATGAGCAAATATGTGCAAGTAAAGATAAACATCAATTAAAACAATACATGCATGAAAAGCCTCACAAATGGAGTATGAAATTGCTTGTTCTTGCTGGGGTTTCCGGATTTGTATATAATTTTGAAGTATACTCCGGTAAAAATAACAGTACGCTGAACAATTAAACAGACATTGGAGTCACGGGTAATTTGGTGTTATGCAAAACAATTCCAGATAATAAAAATTACGTTGTCTACACTAACAATTACTATACAAGTTTACCTTTAGCAAATAAAGGAATTCAGGCTTTAGGCGCAGTCAGAAGAAACAGATTGCCAAACTGTAAATTCCCTCCAGAGAAACAACTCAATAATTTGAAACGAGGTGCAAGTTTTGAAAATCTTTGCACATACGATGGTGTTGAGATATCGTCTGTCTGTTGGAAGGGCAACAAAACTGTCTGCTTACTTTCAACATATGTCAGACAACTTCAAAATACCTCCCTTGTCAGGTATGACAAAGACCAAAAAAAGAAAATTGATGTAGACTGTTTCAAGCTATACAATAATGTAATTGGCACATAGGAGGCGTAGATTTGATGATCAAAGGATCATATAAGATAAAAATTCGATCCGAAAAAAGGTATATAAAATTATTTTATCTTTTACTGGACCAATCAATAGTGAACTCTTGGTTGTGATATCAAAGAGCTGAAAATCATCTCGGAAATTAAGAAAAACATTAACCTTTATGTGACTGGAAGGGTACCCGGGTGCCTTTTTCAGATTTAAATATTAATATTTTTTGTGTTTGAACTTGCTGAGCTTGGAAATTCTGTGACATCTCTAAACTTGTTTTACATTACATTTTATTATATATACTTCGTTATTTAGATTTAATTTTTAATGAAAAAGTGGCATCCGAATTTATTACAACCTCTAAGACCGGTAAGGGTACCCGGGTACCTCCATTTAAAATTATGTACATATGGATGGATGTGAAGGAACAAAAGTAGCATTTTTACATTTTTTTTATTTATATATGTTATAAAAAAGATGTATAAAAAGAACGAAAATAAATAATAATAGGATTAAACTGCCTGTTGGTTACAGGTATCGCATACGGCCTTAGTAACAGAATGCTCATTACAAACTGGTTTCGAACTAGAATTACATGCTTTTCGCGTTTTTCTTTGTCTGCGATTCAATTCCAGGCAAATGTAACATTTTCCAACTACCAAAATACGCCCAGAAGTATCTCGAGATGATTGATCTCTGACTGCTGTAACGACTGGTTGTGTAATTTGGCGTCATAGAACCACTTCTAGTGATGTACGTGTAAAATGATTGCCCAAAACTCTTGGAATACTGCTTCGAGTTAGTACAGCAGACATGCATAACTCGTTTGCAAGATCTTTCAAAAATCTCCGTCGTCGGTCGGTTGATGTAAGCCTAGGATTGTGCTCCGTGTAAATTATGTATGCACTCAGTGCAGCAAGGTCGACCATATTGTAAAAAAAATAAGTTCCAAGAATTTAGGTTATGAGCCAACTGTAAACTTGTGAAAATGTTGTCTGTCGTTATATTTCTTCCAGAACCTTTATATTTAGTAACTAAATCTAGAACTTTACGCTCTCCAATATTCACTTGCCGTTCACCGTCTGGTGGTTTTCCAGTATAAATTTTACCTTGCAAATGATAAGCATTTGCCGCATCACAAGCCCAAAAAATTTTTCTCCCATACTTTGCCGGTTTTGAAGGAATGTATTGGGTAAATTTTGTAGGTCCTCTATAAGGAAATAATTGCTCATCGACTGTTATGCGTTCAGGCGGCTTATAGTTGCTTTCTAAATTACTATTTAGCATTATCCATATATCACGAATTGGAGCAGCTTTGTCACTTTTAGATCGTTCAGCACGTGTATTCTGATTATCAAAACGAATAAATCGTGAAAACATTTTGAAGCGATCACGAGACATAGCCGCACGATTAAGAGGTAAGGATTCAAGTTTCCACATTTCAGATATATGTTCCTTATTAGATTTATGTTCACCAGCTGCAATTAGGATTCCTAAAAATGCATCGAATTTCTCTTCAGTAAATGCCTTGAAAACCTTTCGTGGTGGTGGTTGCCGTTTAGAATCTTTGTACTTTTGAGCTTGTTTTGTTATTATTATTTATAATGCATTTCTAAATAGCTTGAACCTGGGTCTATTGTGGCTTAGTGGTAAAGGCGACAGCCCGGCAAGCTGTAGACTTGGGTTCGAGTCCCAACGTAGACCATATTTTTCAAATAAAAAAATTTCATATGATTTGCTTTGTAATTTGTAGACAGCAATGTTTACATCCCCACTTACTCTGCAATTACATACATTCTAATTTGATATTTGTAAATATTTCATATAAAAGCCGAAAAACTCCAATAATTTATCAATTTTTATATTTAATAAACGGCTAAGAAATTATCTATACACACTTATATATATACACACTTTTATGAAATTAAATGTGATTTGGCAACACTGGTGAATATTAGATTTCTCAGCAAAGCAACAAAGTCGGCGCAGAAGCGTCAATACAACGTTGAAACCTGCTTATGTGCAGTTTGGTTGTGTTAATCGTCGTGCTACTGTGTCCGCGCGCTGGTTGTCTTCGTTGTTGCGTATTTTAAGTGTTCTAGAACGTATAAATATGGAAAGAAGACATTGTGTGAACAATCCGAATAACTTTTGTTATATCTGTGGTAGTTATGTCGTAGTCAATCAGAGGCAAACTATAACTTCGTTTGTGAAAAATGTATACCACGCTTATTTTGGTGTAAAAATTGGCGACCAAGACAAGTTCTGGGCTCCTCATACTGTTTGTTCCGTTTTCGTTGAAGCATTAAGAAACTGGCAAAAAGGTAGGAGGAAATGTTTAAGCTTTGGTGTTCCTATGGTATGGCGAAAGCCTAGAAATCACAGTGATGGTTGTTATTTTTGTTCGTGTAATGTTCAAGGGTTTAACAGAAAAAATAAGAAACAAATTGTGTATCCCAATCTTGATTCTGATACTCGACCAGTTCCTCATGGACCAGATGTACCGATACCTACCGCCCCAAAAGCACTATAAAACGTCATATCGTGAGAATCAGAGGAATCTAATTGCGACCCAGATGACTCAGATTTCAGAGAGCCCGCAGTGTTTAACCAGAGCGAACTAAATGATTTAATTAGAGATTTGCACCTTCCAAAGGATGCATCCGAATTGTTAGCCTCCCGACTTCGTGAGAAACATTTACTGGCACCTGGCGTCACATCAAGCTTTTACCGGGATCGCGAGAAAGAGTTATGTCAATTTTTTACTCAAGACGGGACCGCTAGTGTATTGCAACAATATTCCTGACTTAATTTCAAAATTAGAAAATGTGCCGTATGCAAAAGAAGAATGGCGCCTGTTTATTGACTCAAGTAAGCGTAGTTTAAAAGGCGTTTTGTTGCACAATGGTAACGAGCTGGCCTCGGTTGCCGTTGCCCATTCGGTACATTTAATGGAAACTTCTTTTAAAGTAAATAAACTACCAAGAACATCAGTGGATGCTTTGTGGTGACCTTAAAGTGCTGTGCATGCTACTAGGACAACAAGGAGGTTATACAAAATTTCCATGCTTTATTTGTGAGTGGGATAGTCGAGCAAGGGATAGACATTGGACTCAAATATAATGGCCCTCTAGAACAAGCCTTACACCTGGTAGCAAAAATGTATTAAGAGATAGCTTGGTTGACCCCAAAAAAGTTTTACTGCCTCCTCTCCATATCAAACTTGGCTTGATGAAGCAGTTTGTTAAAGCCCTAGACAAAAATGGACAGTGTTTTAAATATTTGTGCGAGACATTTCCAGCCTTATCCGATGCCAAGTTAAAAGAAGGTATTTTTGTTGGGCCGCAGATAAGAACATTATGCAAAGACAAGGATTTTCAAAACACAATGACCAATGACGAGAAAAACGCCTGGGTTTAATTTAAAGAAGTAATTGATAAGTTCCTTGGGAAGGACGAAAACTACGAAAATATTGTTCAAAATATGTTACAACACTTTCATCGTCTAGGTTGTGATATGAGTTTGAAAGTGCATTTCCTGTTTTCACACTTGAACTATTTTCCTGAAAATCTTGGAGCAGTTAGCGAAGAACAGGGAGAGAGGTTTCACCAAGACATTAAGGAAATGGAACGGCGATACCAAGGCAGATGGAGCATAACGATGATGGCGGACTACTGCTGGATGTTAAAACGGGATATGCCCTTAAAAACATATAACCGAATGTCCGGACAACGCAGCTTTCTGGCAAAGAGACAAAGATTTCACTTTAAAAAGACTGAGTAAAGTATTTTTTTCCACTTTTTGAACTTGTATTCCACCTTTTTACTCAATAAACAAATAATTTTTTTTAGAAATATCGTTTTTTTTTCATTTAATATTTGCAAAAAAACCTTACGCGATACAAATAAATGCATAGAATTTTTGAAGTCAGCCTACCAAAATTATATAAAATCAGTTTTCAAAATAAAAACATCTGTCAAAAAGTTTAATTTTGTAGACCTGTGTAATCTATTCATTTCTAGCTGAACATGAAAAAGTTACGAGATTTTAATATTACGTGGCGTAAAATTAATATTAGATTATGCCTTATTCATGCCTAAGATGTTATGATTTTCATTATATTAAATCTTATCCCAACATCTCAAAAGAATTATATAAAATTAAATAAGCATCTGGAAACTCGAAAGGGAATTTAAGAATAGAAAACGACGAGCATTATACATTACAATGAACGAGTCTTTTCAAATATGTAGCAGGTGTAGTATTCTGCACGAGTTAATAAGACGCACTTGCCTTCAATCGAGGAAAATAAACGAGAAATTCTATCTAAATACTTACATTGTACTTCCAGGCGAAACGGTGGACTATACGTTTCCCCCTCTGTATTCGTTGCAGAACAGGAATATTCGCCCGCAGCTGATTTTTTAATATTCCTAAGCGTTAGTTTGTCATCCATCGGCAAGACACCAGCTGTCAAATTATATCGCACCAAATGACCCTGTAAATAAGGAGATATCAATTCCAAAATCGAGCATTATTAAATTGAATATTCATATAAATTCACTCGTGCTTTCGTAAAAGCATTTTTGTAAAAGCATTTTCCCGATATTGTTGTCAATTAGGAATGAGATGCGACAAGGCTTCTGATATCTTTCATCCCCTTTTTTTTAGGTTTTCTAGAGTATAAAGGCGCTGTATAGATTGTGGCACAACATGCAACCATACACTAAACCTAATAATTTTATTTCATTACATGATAATCTTGGAATTACTTCCGATATCGCAAACTGGATTCGTTGTAGATCCGAAATTCGACGACGCGAACTCCCTTATGAAAAGGACTCGGCTTAGCGGAAGAACGTAATCATTAGCGTCATTATTAGTAACAGTTGGATATCATAAACGCTGCTGGAAGTTTCCGTCAAATGATATACATACGTGCGAGTGTATATAAACTTTAGGCGTTTTGTGTTGGGCGTTGCGAATGTCTTAAAATTTGATGGAGGTGTTTATTAGCACACATCCGGGGAAATAATTTGAAAGATAAACGATTTATTTAAAGTAAATAAACTCTGCTCGGGGAATTATTAATATTATCACTCGAAAACATACATTTTATGCGTAAGTAGACACTATTAAGTCTGTCATATTTCTGTTTTTTAGGAATGACGTGAATCGTTAAAATGTCACGAATTATGGTAATTTGATTAAAATTGCTTAACTTAAGTTTATTGTAAGAATAGGATTAAATTCTCACAATAAAATTAAGATTGATAATCCAGCCGTCAGTGCGTGCTGCGTTTCAAAACCAGATATTTCTGGACAATTATTTAAGCCCACTTGTATACATTTGTTACGGGAAATATGCGTTGTGATTATAACGTGTGTTCATTTGAAAAGTCAATCTAGGTTACTTTGAAATTTTTAAAGAATAAGACGCAAATATATTAGTGTGTGTTTGTTGTTCCGTAAACATAAATCCAAATGACATTTGATAATGTCAATCACAAATATCAGTTAGTGCATAAAATAATCGTGCGTCGATTCTAGTTTAAATAAACTGCTTCTCAGTTTTAAAATGGCTTTCACTTTAGAACATAAAATTTTTTTAGTCCACCCTTTATTTTCGAAGGGGTAATAAAATTGATGGTTTATGGGTTTATTCAGTTCAAGATTGCATGGTAGAATTTCAAGTTAGATAAAATATTGCAGTAAGAGGATGACAAAGTACAGACGCACAATCCTGTAGAGGAAACCTAGGTAAACCGTCATCGCCGGAAGCCATCTTAGATTTAAGCGCCCTGATTCTACGCAATACTTCTTTCCCAACATCAAAAGAAATAGGACTCAGATCCATATGAAGCTGATCAATTTTTGCAGGGATAGAAGAGTTATAGCAAAACAGCTAAAGCTTGAACGATATCCGCTGGTCGATCAAGAGTCGCATTGTTCATTGTTAAAAATCCTGTAATTCTAGAGGAGTGGCGTCCATTATTGACGAAATAAAAGAAAAGTTGTGGATCAAGTGCAATGTTCGATTCAACTCGAGTTTGACATTCCTCATAAGCAGCTTTAATCTCCACTTTAACCCTTAACCACCGCGACTACTGCGAAATTGTAAGTTCTTGGAAATTGTTCCCACTTTAATATAGCGCAATGTGCGTCTCAGTACCTTTAAATCACCCGATCGTCAGTTTACATGTAAACGTAGAACTTAATTGGTGAACTTATATCTTACAAGAGTGAGATTAAAATTTCGACGCGGTCACAGTGACCGGACTACGGCATTAGTGTAACTATTTTAATTTTGCCCATGTTTATTTTGTGTGACTTTTGACTATGAGCAACTTTCCTACTTCACCAAAAAGGGTTCGTTACGATGATTCAGACTTTGAAAATACTTTGCTAAATGAATGAAGCAGATTGCGA
The DNA here is from genome assembly GCA_935421215.2 of Melolontha melolontha. NCBI lineage: Eukaryota > Metazoa > Arthropoda > Insecta > Coleoptera > Scarabaeidae > Melolontha > Melolontha melolontha. Next base: position 227,135,727 of record OW285236.1, on the reverse strand, counting down.
AAATAGTGATGGCGAAGATTATTACGAAGTAAGTGATCATGACACAGCTTCGGTAGCAGAGGCAGATAGTGAAGATGAGGCTGAACGTATCGAGGAAATGCAGAGTGGAAGTGAAGAAAGTAGCACAGCATCAGCTAACAACTCAACAAATTTCTATTGCAAAAATCGCTACAAATGGTCATCAGAAAGTTTTATATCTCGAACCTGAAGAAAAAAACATAATATTGTAATGCTACTCCCTGTTATACGTCCATTGGCAAATTTGGGTAACAAAACTGATCCAGTTATTTGTTGGAACATGTTATTTTCGGAAGATATACTGCAAGTTGTGCTGCGGTGGACCAATATAAAGTTACAGTGTATGAGAGTCATGTATAAAAATGAGCAAAGGTCTAAACTTCAGGATTTAAACATGACCGACCTACGCGCTTTCTTGGGCTTATTATTTTATACTGCCATTTTTATTTCGAATTATGAAAAAATTGAATGAATCTTTGCTACCGATGGAACTGGGCGCGATATATTTCCGTGTAATGAGCAAAAATAGATTTTCCACCTTGCTTATTGCTTTGCGTTTTGATAATCCTGAGGATAGAGCCATGAGATATCAGGAAGGCGTATTGGCACCGATTTCAGAAATTTTTAATTAATTTATCACAAACTCACAAAATTTATATTATCCTGGCGTAACTATGTGTATCGACGAAGTGTTGGTTTCGTTTAGAGGTAAATGCAAGTACAAAATGTATATGCCAAATAAGCCTTGTAAATATGGCCTGAAGATAATGTGCCTAACTGATGCACGAAATCATTACTTCTATAATGGTTACGTTTATTGCGGAAAAGATTCTGATGGAATTGGTAACTAAGCAAATTCAGAAAACCATTCGCAACGTAATTGATTACAAGTGGCTAACGTCAGTAGAATTTGCGAAAAAAACTGATAGAAAGAGGCCTGACATGTGGAAACGATAAAGAAAAATAAAAGAGAAATATACCAAACTTTTTTGCCAAATAGAAATCGAACTGCTGGATAAACTTTATATGGTTTTACTCAAAACGCGACACTAATTTCTAATGTGCCAGAATAAAATAAGGCCGTTATACTTATTTCTACAATGCACCATTCAAAGGTCACCGATAAGGAAGCGGGCAAACCAGAAATAATATTGTTTTACAATCTAACCAAGGGACGCGTCAACGCGCTTCATAAAAGGTGTGCTAAGCATTGTGTGCCGCACACAAAGATGGCCGGCGGTTGTTTTTTTCGTCTACTTGATATAGGTGGTATAAATGCAATGTGCAATATCGTGTAGAGAGAAATGTTTCGCTTCTCGTTCAAAAAAAGATCCCAAACGGGTAATTGATGCATTCAGTTATCATAACGTGGTGCAAAAAAAATCCCTGAAAATAGGGGGCTACGAGCGATACTCCACATAAAGAGACTAATTAAGCCCTGCAATTAGCAAGCACGTTTGAACGAGAGCAGGATAACAACTCTTCGATATCGGTGTCAGTCTGCACGCTCGGGGCAGAGTGGGGAAAAGCAACCAAGAAAAACTAACTACTACAGAATATTTTTTGCAGATATATAAACATACAGGCAGGTTCACAATAACAGAACGGAATGAAATAAAGGAAGATGCTAATTTGCGATAAATAAATGAGCGTAACAAGCTTAATTTTCATTTTGTCCTTGATAGCTTTGGAAAGCTATGAAGGAAACCTGACCGATTTCTCTGAGTGAAATATAGGAACAGATGAATCAATAACAGTATAAAGCACACTGTAAAGAAATTTTTCAATAGCTGAATCTATGTTTCTTAATGGGAATCAATTTGCAAAACATTAGAAAGTAGCTGTCGAATAAAAGAAATTTAATTTTTTTTTCGAAACATGGTCAGTCTAGATTTTTTTTAGTGTTTCCCGCGTATAAATATTCTTGGCGCTTTATTGCAGCAAAAGCAATTCTTACCCTATCCCAGTAATTGCTTAACCTTTATCACCTTATATGCGGCAGAGTGATACTAATAACATTCTACTCCCTATACATAAAACAAATTAATTCTCCCTCTTAAAGATGTTGACATATCGTTCCCACTTGAAAATGTGAGAGGCAGTTGCAGATAATAGCCATAAAACTGAATCCGCATTCCCAGAATTGTGATAAATTGTCAGGGCTAAAAGCATGTAAAAATACATTAACTAAAGTAGAACATAATTCCCGATCTGGCCGAAATAAATATTTAGCAATCGCGAGGACGAACCGCCTTCTTTTTTAAGAGCGAGTGTCCTGGGACTACGAAATTTACATTAAGCGGCAACAAGCAGGAAGAACATAATTAGAACAATGACTTGTCGCGAATCCGCGAGCTTAATCATTCTTAATTTTACTCGACGAGGAACGCAAAACAGCAGAAAAAAAAATAAACAGAGACCCAAAGACAGACTCCGAATAGAATTAAATAAGAACACGGTGCGGAGGTGCAGGAGTTAAGGAAGAATGGAAGAAAAAAGAAAAGAAAACGAAGAGGACGGGAAGTTACGGTAATAAAAAAACGTGAGCCAGGACTGCACTTACGTTAATTATTTTAATTTATATCTCCAAGTTTTCCGTTCTTGTCGGATTATTTTGTGTCGGTACCCGTTGAAATAAATTAGCTTTTCTCAAATTGAACCGAGAAAAGTTAATTAACTGGGTGATGAAAGAGTGGGTTTTCTAAATATTTTCGAATGGTTCGATCGATCCGCTTTTGACGTCCTCTACAAAAAGACCGATACAGCCGGTGCTGTAAATTATTCCCTTACTTCATTAGAATTTAATAACGTATCATTAATTAGACCAAGGGAGATGACAGTTCTTTGCAAGTTAAAGATATACGAAACTAATTTGTTAAAATCGATCTAGTGCCATATTATCAATACAAAAGTTTGATAGAATCGAATAAGAGGGTGGAATGATATGTTCACGGATCGGCACAGATGGCGGTCACAATTTCAACAGAAATATTTATTTAATGAAGTTGTAATCTGTTCCCATACAATATGCCCATTGTTACTCAACAAAACAACTTTTACACTTTTCTCAAAATTCACTAATTTTAGTATTGTGAAGTAATTAATCCAGATATGCGTAATGTAGGGGGGGAGGGGTGCAACGGACGGCGGGGCGGAATGAGATGTCTTGATATTTCAATGATTTATGTACTTAAACTAATGGCGTGCGGTGAAAGAACATCGTCTGTACTACCCGTTTGTTCGAGTTAGTTGTTGTCCATACTTATACAAAGGTCTTTCTTTGGAGACTGTGGTTAAGTAAAAACTTAAAAAAAGGTATATAACCCCTTACCACAATTATTAATCGTATCCTAAATACGTATTTCGACAACTAAGTTGTCATCATCAGTAGGTGAAACCACTAATCAAGGTGTCGCACATGGGGCACAATAAAGCTAGAACACCGCTTACGCTCATTCCGCCCCACCTGAAGGGCAGAATGAGAAAATTGCAATATCTTAAATATATAAAATTTGCTTTCATCTTTTACTATTCTTTCCATTTTTGGTTCTTTTTTATGATACAGCATAACCTCATTGATCTATATAAATTTTTCTTGGTTTCTAATATTCTTAACATGACTTTTATGTTAGCCGTATCATTCCGCCCCGCTTTCCCCTACTACATGTAGCATTTTTAGCATATAGTATTTTTACGATAAAAATTTATTGTTTGAATCTTGGAAAAAATTGTCATTTTGGTTATAGGTTATGTTACGAGATCAGTTAAAAACTTTAAATGCCATTTAGATTATATCTTAAACTCTCCAGAATGTTAATATTGTATATTTATCACTCTATATTAAGGAAAATATATGGTTAATTAATAAAAGCAATCGTATTACTAGTTTTATTTTGTAAAATTTATAAATATAATATCAATGTTTTAGAATAAAAAACGGAAGGAATGGAAATAGTTTATTACAGTTAGTATTAATAATTAAGATATAGCAGTACATATAAAAACTAAAAAACAGAATACATATAAAGATTTTATATTTTTTTGTTTTATCACATTACACTCACGCGTTTCTCTTAGGCACAGGTAATAAATTAGTGTTGTATTCAAAGTATTTGCCAATCAGATAGCATTAGGTAATATATATGGTGTAATACAAAGACAAACAAATATTAAAATCAAAACACTATCATATATTGGCTCATCATTTCACAAATATTTTCATTGGAACTAAAGTTAAAAGTGCAGTCGTAACTTATTAACAGCTTAAAATATCACCTTTCTCTGTTTCTAAACTAATTATGAAAGGTCTGATATCATTTTGATGAAATTCTACTTCCCTGTCACACTATTTTTTAAATCACAGCTTCAGTGTGAGGGTCACACAGTTAGATCACACTTCAGCAGTTACCTGACTTAGTGCATTTTGCCACAACTTTTACAGCCTTCATTCATGTTACCATATTTATCTATATTATTAGAGTAATATCTTTTTGCAATCCCCAAAATTAATTATATAAGGTTAAAAATACAATGATATGGAAGAAGAAAATGAACTGTGTGGCCATATTGCTCGGCTTAATAAATAGACGATGGTTTACATCTTTAAACAAAAACTATGGTCTATTTGAACTTAATTTAGTAATTATTTTATGTACTAACAGTAGAGAATACAATTCTGGGATCCTTAATTCCGGGATCTCGGGATCCCGCCCGGGTTTTGATCCCGTAAATCCCGGGACTGTACTTGGCTAATCTCGGGATTTTAGGGATTCCCAATTTGCATTCCGTAATCCGTTACACCTTGACAATGACCTTACCTAGATTATATTAAGGGCACTTATTCCATAAAGACAAAAACTAAATCTTAGGCACGCCGTACAATAAAAAACTACACAGGTACAGCCCAAATAATATGTAACTTAGGAGGGACTTCCCCGCCCGGCATACTTCAATACAATACTGTTAAAGTAATTCCCCAAACAGGGTAATCAATCGATCACCTCATATGATATCATAATATTGTTGCGAGGGATTCCTCGTCGGAGATTCCCTGTACGGAAGCATAAATACGCTTATTAGGATTAACTTTTTTCATTTATTAATCTACCAGCGACAAGGTTACGCAGGTTACGTCATTTAAATTTAAAAGTCAATTATCTGTAAAAGCTATAAAAAAAACATTAATTCGTCGTCAGCGTGGAGTTATTTTTTGGTTGCGAAAGACGGGAATAGTGCTAAATGTATTGGATGGATCGCCTAAGGGATTACGTACACATTTGTCATCAAAACATAACATTAAGATTTTAGGTGACGTTAATCGTTTAACAGTTTCAACAAGTAAAGATTCTGAAAATCTGAACACAGCACCACCGCCAGCTAAACGAAAGTTAGAAAATTATTTTACTAAAAGTACCGACAATAGCCTGGATGATGTTTTGGCAAGAATGATTGCATTAGATGGATTTCCATTCAGTGTATTCATAACTTCAGACGATTTGAGAAAATTGCTCTTAGCGAAATACACGGATTTACCAAAATTAAACGTCACAATTCGAAAGCATGTTATAAGTTACAGTGAAAAAATCGGAAAGCAAGTAACCGCAGAATTAAAATATTTGAAAAGTGCAGGTGAAAGATTCAGTCTATCTTTCGACAAGTGGACATCAAGTCCAATAAACGATACATGGCTGTCAACGTTCATTCATATCAAACAATTTGGAGCTTAGGACTCGTTCCTATTCATGGAAGTATGACGGCTGAAAATTGTCTTCATCTATTGGAAGAGCGTCTAAGTAAATTTGATATTTCCCTGGAAACTGATATCGTGGCTCCTGTAACCGATGGACAGAACGTTATGATAAAGGTGGGACAGCTTGTTTGCACTGAACAACAACTGTGTCTCGCACATGGTATCAATTTGGTCGACTATGATGTGCTTTATAAAATAAAGAATTATTTTCAAGATAGGCAAGACAGCCCTACCTCGGACTCAGATGATACTATAAATGAACTAGCTGTGACTGCTGATTGTAAGAACGACAACGATGATGATGACAATTTAGAAGATTTAGACTGTCCAGAATCAGGTTTAATCTTAATGTCACAAAATGAACTTGCGCGAGAACAGATGCCCGAGTTAACGAAAGATGAAAACATTAATGAGCTGATACAGAAAATCAGCAAAGTTGTAGTGTATTTCAAAAGATCACCATTGAAAAATGAAACAGTACTTCAAATATATGTGAAGATGGAACATGAAAAAGAGCTGTCACTTCTTTTGGACTGTAAAACCAGCTGGAATAGTCTTATAACCGTGCTGGAACGATTTTCTCTTTTAGAAACCTGTATTCAAAAAGCCCTTATAGATCTCAATCATCCAATCCGTTTAGAAGATGCTGATTTTGCCTTGGTAAATAAAATTGTTGATGTGCTGACCCCAATTAAATTAACAGTAGTAGCAATATGTCCACGAGATGCTAATTTATGCACAGCTGATACTGCTTTGAAATTTCCTATAAAACAATTGTCTAGCAAAAACTCAGCACCCGCCAATAAAATGAAAACATCCTTAGTGGAAAGTATAAAACAGCGTCGAAATGATGATTCAACTGGTGTGTTGAATTATTTACAAAATCCAAGAAAAGATGATGAAAATTAGTTATTATCGGATTTGGAATGGCTTGACCTATTTTCAGTTCCTACACAGGCTTTAGTTAGGGCGCAAATAAAGAGTATTCTTAAAAGACTAAATAGTCGAGATGACACGGAAGAGGAAGAAAGGTCAGGATCACAAACAGATGATGCGCCAAGGCAACAAACCTCCTAACCCCAATTGACACTAAAGGAAAAGTTACAGCTAGAAATTAAGAAGAGCATGAAATCCCCAGGTCCTGAAGTACAAAATGAATCGGGGTTGGTAAATAGTATTAGACGCGAAATGAGTCTGTTTGAAATTGGAGGAGTTCGTGGATATCACTTAGAATTAACATTTAAATATCTATTGTCTATTCCTCCAACCAGTGTAGAACTTGAGCGAGCGTTTTTAGCTGCTGCTTATGTTGGCAATAAACTACGAAGCAGGCTTGGAAGTCAAACATTGGATGCTTTGATATTTCTGCGATTGTATTTTCGAAATTCTAAATAGTTTTTTGTATTGTCTTTTTTGTTCCTTATTTTAGTATACTGTGTATCGTGTAGTGCAACTATATTAATAAATAATTTTTAAGAAATTACTTAAGCTTTTTTTTCATTTGAGCCCAATTAGAAAGCACATAGGTTAATCCCGGGATCCCGGGATTACGCTTCAAAAATCTCGTAATCCCGGTATTGAAAAACATGCTCGGGATTGTATTCTCTAACTAACAGTCTAATGAACTCCAGTAACTGTGTTTTTAAAGCTGTCTTGTCAAAGTTGATTTTAATGTTGGTTAACAATTCCTGAATTTGATATTTTGTCGAAGATGATGTAAGAGATTTATTTATTATTGCAGTTAAGTAGCTTGCATTATCTATAACAATAACTTAAGGACTTTCTAAATGTTCAAGTAGCTGATTTTAGAACCATTACATAAAATTTTCTCGTTTCATATCACCGTAGCAATCATATACAGCAATGGCGATTTTTGGAGTACATTATTGCGCGCTTTGAGTACATAAAATGTATCCGATGACCTAATGATGTGAAAATTTTTTTGTCTCAGCAAAGAGGGAGAATCCACATCATAATTCACAAGTTTAATTAGAAATTTTCCTATTGCTTCATCTCTTCTTTGGCTTAAGGCAGTGAAATGTGTCTACTTAATAAACTCTCGTAGTCAGTGCCACAAGGAGGCTATATGCCATCCATTCTAAAAGATAAGTACTTCAAGAAACGTTTTTGGACACGTTCGACAGTTGCTGATATGTATATCAAGGGTACCAAACTACAGACGCATACTCAAGCTTAGTTCCAACAAAGGAATAGAACAAAATGGTTAATGTATAATTGTCAAATGTACGACAAGATCGAATGAGGAAACCTAGAGACATTTTGATCTTTTCCGTGATCAGGTTGTTCCTAATATTGAGGAAGATAGAGAATTACCTGCAAGTTTGTGGTTCCAACAAGACGGAGCACTCTATACCCTTAATATTAGAAGTTTTTTAAACGAAACATTCTCAAACCGGTGGATTGATCGTAGAGGATTCACTGAATGACCTGCACGGTCTTCAAATTTAAATCACTTAGATTTTTTATCGACCACACATTCATAGGAGATCCGAACTCTAAGTTCTCGCGAGAAAAGACATTAAACATAGATATTTATTATCATTGTTTTTTGACCACACTGTATACACTGGTAACCACATTATCAACGAAGGAACACAAAGAAAGGTCAGCATAGTACATTTTCGTTCAAACATTTTTATTCCAGAATCATTAAATAAACATTGGAGTAAGACAAAGATTGCCCAACAAGTGCTATTAAAACTAAAACTGAGAAACAAGTACACATATTGCAAGTCTGATTACAACAACACGCCTAGATTAAGTACAGCGCCTGCCAATCTCCCACCACACTTAACAAATATGTGAAAATGTGCCACACGACATTAGAATAACAAGCAATGCAACTCGAACATCAGCAGTTGATTATTCTCGATCAGTGTTTTGACCTGATCTTCATCAGTGGCGGAGGACCTATCTGGGTGTTTTTGATCTTTAAGGTTGAAATTACCGGCTTTAAAAGCAGCGAACCATTTCCGCACAGTTCTTTCAGCTGCACCACCATCGTCATAAAGAGCCTATCTTATTTCCTGCTTCTGTGGCATGTTTGCCTTTTCGGCAAAATAGAAGCATCAATTGCCAATAATGTATTCTATTTCCTTCCATATTTAAGAGCGAATAAAATTAAAAGAAATTAATTTAACCTAACTAAACCTTTTTCTAAAAGTGTCCGAAATACACTTGTCACAAAAAGTATCGCATCATTCCTAAATAAATGGATTTTGACAAAATGCTTCTCACGATATACATATATACTTTTTTTTTTAAATTATAATGATTTTTCGTTAAGTTTAAAAGATGTTTTGTTTTTTTTTATTTGAAAATTTTTGAAGAAATTGCAAATTTTTATTCTCCAAAACAAGAAAATTTTAAAGTAACAAAAAAATGTCTTAAAGTAAAGTAAACGATTTTTAGTATCTAGTATTGCCACCTCTGGCCCTAATAACAGCTCGCATCCGTTGTGGAAGGCTTCTTATCAAATTCCTTAAAACTTCATATCTAAAGTTTCCCATTCTTCTAATAATGCGTGTTCAAGGTCATCTAAGCTGTCTGGAGCGATAATAAGAGATCTTATACGGCGTTCTAGGTTGTCCCAAACGTGCTCTATTGGATTCAAGTCTGGGCTTACTGCTGGCCATGCTAAAGCTTGAATACCTACTTCTCGAAGATAATCGGTTGTTATTCTTGCAGCGTGCGGACGTGCGTTATCATTCATTAGAACAAAATTTATTCCAATAACAGGAGCAAATGGAACCACATGTTCTTCTAGAACGTCTCTTATATACCGATCAGCTGTCAGATCCCCTGCGAAATACAGCTAACTCTGTGCGACCTTCTAAACAAATGCCTCACTATACCATAATAGAGCCACCGCCAAAATTCCTTGCTGATCTTATGTTGCACTGTGCAAATCGCTCGCCTTCGCGTCTGTAAACTGGAATACGTCTATCTGACATGAAAATTGAGAATCTGGACTCATCTGTAAACCCCAGCCCAGTCGTTTACATTCCAATTTACATGTTATCTTGCGAATCTCAAACGTGCCACACTGTGTGCTCTGGTTAGCAATGGTGCAATAACAGGCATTCTAGCTCTAATTCCAACTTCCCTTAACCTGTTTCTAATAGAATTAATGCTTATTTGGACATTACGGACTCTGGAAAGATCATTGCGCAGTTTTCGTGCAGTAATATGACGTAGAAAACGGTAATCTGCAGGGATGGTACATCTTGGACGTCCTGTAACTTTTCTTCTATGGTAAACTCCCGTTTCTCTGAACCTTATTCATATTCTGGATACGCTCGATTGGTTGATATTCATAAGTTGGGCTATATATCGCTGCGATCTTCCATCCTCACTTAAGGCCACAATTTGGGCTGCTTGAACTGGTGTCAAATTACTCATTTTTGTCCAAAATCTGTTTAATAAAAAAACAGTTAACAAATGCCTAAGCAAATTTACTTTTTAACAGTATTAATGAAATACGCCTTTTCTTACACTTTCCACTTTTTACGTTTTTTGACATTAACAAAGAAAAAACATCTGATAAAAATTAACTGTCAGATAAAATAAGTAAAGTATGCCATTTACGAAATAAGGACAATATTTTCAGTTGAGTTTTATTCCATAATTCAAAAAAATTCTTGCTTTTTTACATGATGCGATACTTTTTGTGACAAGTGTATCTCCTTTTGAAATTTGTACACGCGTCATTAGTTTTCAATTATTCTGATATATTCAGGCTTGTATTTAGGCCTGTTCTAACGCCGCCTACACAAAATCGGCATTACAACCCAGTACTTCAGGAACTAGAATAATTAATTTACTAATTTAAATAAATTAACTACAAACTAATTTAAGTTTTCAATACTTTCATCTAAATTTACAAATAGAAACTACGTCAACCACTCCATCACAACCAGGGAATGGCAAAAGTGACGATTAAATTTTCATTTATTCTAAATACATTATTTTAGTGCGACCTGCACCTTACACTTTCAACACTTAATAAACACGTCTGCTATGTAAATATAATTTGTATTCAGCTGTCGCTGGACTAAATTATAGATTAATTTGCATCTTTTCAATTGCAATTTTGTACCCAGGCAGTTTTTCATCCTTTGGCGGCCGAGCGAAGCCCGTCGTGCATTTTAATAACGGAACGTCAATGTTTCAGTTATCGAAGGTATCACGCCATCCGTTGATTACTCCCTTTTGTTCAAGGGCTCTCACAAAGAATACTGTAATTGAAATAAATGAACAATGTCGTGAAAGCACCTTTTTATTTTCGGTAATTATCGAGAATGATTTAAAATCTTCGCTCCGAAAGGAACAATGCTTAATTAATAAGCAAGTAACAGGCTCAATAAGCAGTTAATTTGGAATTTAATTAGGAATTGAGAATTCGGACTCATTATAATTAATTATCTTTATTATATGACCCTATTATGTGCAAAAGAAATAACTCCATTAAGACGGGGATATGAGAACGTGTCAAGAACACAAAAAGGACAGGTCGCTTTGACAAGGTATAATTTTTTTAACAGTACTATTGCGATGATTAAATTATACTTCTATATACATGCCTTGGTCTATACATAGCCCGCCAAAGATGTCTAATTTGTATAATTTTTTCTATATTTTTTTTTCTATATTTTTCTATAATTTTCTGCACATTTCCTCATACGACAAAATCAATTGGTGTTTCAAGATATGTCTCTACTTTTCCTGCCGAAAATAAGTGCAAATTTCTTGTCACGCTATTTTTAGCTCACCATCAATAGCATAACATCAATTCTAAACTGATTTTAACTTCGTCATAAAATCAAGAACGCAGGATTTAGGATCTGAGCTAAATGTAAACCTAATCCCTCGAGAAACCTTGTCTTGGTGGACTTATGACAATTGTCGTCAATTTAGCAGACCATAGCTGCTTCAACTACTGCTAGCAGTCCTTCCTCTCAAGAAATTCTAACCTTTTTACTGAATTTTGACGACATAATAATATAAAACCACGTTTCGTAACCTGCGAGCAACTCATAAATCACTGGAAATGAGATGTCTGCACTTGGCATAGAAGGATCAGGCTCACTACACACTGGACGAGAACCTGCACTGAATATGCCTAAGTGTACTGTTTGGGAATTAATAGGTATATGGACCAAAGCCAAACACAGTAAGTGAATTATTGACTTATGACAAGCTGGTGAAAAATGGTGAGGTAATGTAATTAGAAAAGATGAAAAGCGATAGACTCAGAAGGACGGTAAGAAAACAGCCAAACCTTTACCTTTTTACCATAAATAAATTTCCAGTAGTCTTTTTTGTAGATCTCCAAGAAATTACTGTATGCACTACGACACGTGTTTAATTATTTTAGGATAACATTTTATTATGCGATGTTAATGAATCGTATAACTTTTTTTTAAATAAAATCAGTTTGTATTGACTTTAGGATTACATTTTCTTTCATGATCTGATAATCACATTCATAGATCTGTTACTTTGAAACAAATAAAAATGGATATACAAGTTTTGCGTTTTTGTTACATGAAATGAAGTCTACTTTGCACTCCTAAAATTTGAACATAACGATACGGGACACCTTGTATATTTTCAAGCTTCATCGGTTAGTTAGCAAAGTTGAAAATTTAACAGTCATGTGTCAAACACCTTTTTTTGTGAGCAGCTCTTCAAATCAAACACGTTTTAAATTTGTATTAAAATAATAGATAGCGTTGAGAAACGCGTCGTCGATAAATTTCTTTGGATGAACAATTTAAATAATTAAGAAATATTGGAGTATATAAAAATTGCTTTGGATGAGGGTGTCCCTTCGTATGCAATGATAAGAAACCTGGTGGCTCAGTTCAAATGTTTGAATTAAGAGAAATAGCCAATTCCGCGGGCATTTTAAGAGAACGGGTATGCAATATCATCATCCAAGAATCAGGGATTTGACAGTGCAACTGTACCAAGAATGTATGGGCCGTTTTCAAAGAAATCCACCTGATTTTATGCGACAGTTTATTACCACCAACGAAACATGAGTCCATTGTTATACCTCCAAAACAAGTCTAACTAATGAACAAAACCTGACTGATCGGCGCTAATAAAAGCCGTGGTCACGAAATCAGCTGGTAAGGTACTGGCATCAGTTTTTGGAATGTAATGGATTCGTGATGATCGATTGCCTTTCAAAGGAAAAAACGGTAAATGGGGAATATTGCAATAATCTTTTGGAGAAAAATTTTTAGAAAAAACACATGGGTTAGCGAGCAGAAAATTATCTTTCGCCATAATAATGCACGATCCCATACTAGTATTTCAGTGGTTAAAATTCATGAACTGCAGTTTAGTTTTCTACCGCACCCACTGCATTCTCCCGCTTTTGTTACCTCAGACTATAACCATTTCCAAAACTTTTTAAGTGGACTAAGGTTTTCCATGGACGAGGAAGTCAAGAAACCGACAATATGAGAAGTAATATCTCGTGACGCTATCTACATTTAAATGATAGTACTGCTATCATTGATATTATATTATTAAGCTCGTAACTTTAATATATTGAAGTTACTGCCGGTTAGAACCAATGACTATTAGATCTCACTTTACATGTAAACGAAACCCAATATGTTGCGTTAATTTCTGGTACAAACTTAGTTTGTCGAAATGTAGAAATTATCTTTTGAGGCGTTTTGTAACTGTCGATGAAACGTGGCTACACCACTTCACACCAGAGACTAAAACACAATCAAAGCAGTGGACAGTACGCGGTGAACCAACTCCAAATAAGGCCAAGACGATGCTGTCAGCTGGAAATATGATGCCTACCGTCTTTTAGGATTCCTGAGGAATAATTTTTATTGACTACTATTGACTACTACTACTAAAAATGAGGTATACATTTGACATAATTTTTGAAAGAACGTGACATATTTATGCACCACATATTTAAAGAATTTCTTGTGCATAAAAATTCGAAGCTTAGTCCTGTTTGTCTCCAGGATACTGTGTGTTGACAAGATCCAATAAGAGTGAAATGCACCCACATATTCCGCGATAGATATAACTTTAGACGAATTTTTCATTAGGCTAATACTAAAAGTATTGTTATGAATACATTTAGTTAAAAATTGAACAGAATGTAAAGAAATCAGATACGTAAATATATATTTAATACGTTAGAGCATAGAAAGCATTACGTCTTATTTATATTAAAAAAATCTCCTGTCGTCAAGTTAGAATTTCATATTTGCACATGTATACATACGTATAGTGAAACCGTGAATTCCGTATAAGTACACACTCGATGGGAAATCTACTCTACAAACCTCGGCAACTATGCACTCCGCCCGAATTCTTTGTCGGAATAAAATCAAATATAGACGTTACACCTCAAACACCGCCGTGCGTGCGTATTTTCGACAGATATGTTCGAATGACTGAATTTCTTTTACCTACACTCCCCATTTTTGAGGCACACACCTTTTTGTGTAACACAGGACGATATTTACTTATGTTTATTTAGGTCCTGTATATTTCATACGTCATTTTCACTATTTCGAAGAAGTACTAAGTGTCAATGGATGAAGTTGCATAAACGAAACTTTACATTTGAGAAATATAGGATGTTGTTTAACCTTGGAAACAATAATATGGCTTCATGAGCGACAAGCTGGCTCTGAAAATTCTGTACTTTGTTTGCTTGAAAGCTAGTGTATCGTTAAAAGGAAGCCTCTATTTACTTTGTATGTTCTTAGTCAGTGAAGGCGTGGATTGACGAAATAGATGGTAGGGAGCGCCACCTAGTTTTACGTGCGGAGGCTCGGGACTGAACATTAAGAAAAATGTTGCGCGTTCGTAGGCGCATGCGCTTACAGATTACTAAAACTGAAACAAAACGATGAACTAAATTAAAGGAGGGGTACCTAAATACGAACTAAGGAATCGAAAATAGTTAATTCGTATATTGATAATGAAAAAACGAGTATTAACAAGTGTTTTCCAAATAATAATATAACCTGATCCAGAAATCTCCAAATTTAAGTTATAATAGTATGGCAAGGACTAAAAGAAAATGAACACTCGGTATATTATGACATTAAAATATCAACATAGTACACAAATTTTACATAAAATTGTACCGTATCGGCAAAATGCTCCAAAAATATAATAAATTGAATCAAACTGCAAAATGCACAAAAATATGGCAATTTAATTATTCAAACGATTACCAATTACCTAATGTCTAGGATCAAAATTTTAGTTCTACCTCAGATCTGTAGCTGAACCATACAATAAAATTACACAAATTATGTCACGTAACCAATAGTAAAATGGTAACAGGAAAAGTATTAAAATTAACAGAAATCACAATTTACCAAAATTTTCTGGCACACCTATGGTTGCGTGGTGACAAAAACAATAATATACAGGCTGATTCTAAATATATGCAACAAATTTTGTGGGCTGATTCCTTGGGTTATTATGATCATAAAAGTTCATATGAATGTATGTCTTAAACGGCTTGGTTTTAAAGTTACGGGATGTTTAATTAAAAGTTCATAGAATAAAACGCACTAATACAACAAAATTAACTTAAAAAGTTTGGAAATTATCGCCTTCAAATACAATGCAAGCTTCTATTCTCCATTGCATTGATTGGTGAGTGCGTTCAAGAATACCATGGGGTGTTTCGAATTGTCTCAAATGCTGCCACAATTCGATTTCTCAGTTCATCAATATTTTCAATGGGAGTCTATAAACTATTGATTTAAGGTGACCCCAGAGAAAAAACTCTAGAGAATTTAAGTCGAATCCACGGTTGTGGACTTCCTCGCCCTATCCACCGATTTCGATACGCACCGTTTAAAAACTCACGAACAACTAAACTGAAATGTGTTGGAGCACCATCGTGCATAAAATACATTTGTAATTTTAATTGCAGCTGGACTTCTTCCAACAATAGTGGTAGTTACTCTTCATGAAAGCGGCGATGTACTTCTCCATTTAATAATTGAATCGATTCTGCCTTTACTTGATGTAAATCCATATCAAATGAAGAAACACAAACACTTATGTATTAGATTTACACTTTATTTAATAATAACTATATGACAGCTGTTTCACCGTACAACGGTATCTTCAGATATATCAGAGCGGTACTGTAAACATTTTACTTAAACGTATATACTTTATGACTTAATGGTATTCGCAGAAATTGGAAACCGAAATATTTTTACCCTTGTTTACATAAGGGATACATAGATTACATAAATTATATTATACATAAAACACAACTAACAAAATGTTCTAATCAAAAATAGGAAATAAGTTCAACAGTGGGGAGGAATTAAGCTCTGTTTTGTCATTTAATAATTTATTTGAAAATTTTTGTTTAATAATTTCCATTGCTTCTAATAAATCTAGTTTCTTACTTTTCTTATCTCCGTGTAGGATCTTGAAATTATTATTAAAACTATGGCTTTCTTCAATTAAATGGTTGGAGTATGATGAATTTGTTTTCCCATTTCTAAACGAATAATAATGTTCGTATATGCGCTTTTTGAACGTTCTACCTGTTTGCCCAATATATGTTTTAGTACATGTGCCACAAGTTAGTTTATACACACCTGACTTATTATGATGTGCTGTTTTACTTTTATTGTTTTTGATGTAGTTACTAATATGGTTGTTGGTTTTATATGCAATTTTTATATTTTGTTTTCTTAAAAATTTTTCTAATATTTTATTTTGTCTGCCTAAGTAGGTAATAATTTTAAATTTCTTGTCATGATCTTTAGTAATCGGATATATATCTTGTATTGCTTTAGTTTCTCGTTTTTTTGGATATTATTTTGTCTATTATATTCGGGTCATAACCATTATTGATTGCAATCTGTTTTATAATGTTGTATTCCGAATTAAAGTCTTCTATTGACATGGGTATATTTAATAGTCTATGAATCATACTATAGAATGCTGCTAATTTATGTTGAATTGGATGCATAGATTTATTATGTATTGTTATGTCTGTGTGCGAGTCTTTATGGTATATCGAGAATTTTACTAGGTTATTGCTTCGCTTAATCGTTAAATCTAAGAAGTTAATACTATTATTCTGTTCTTTCTCTATTGTGAAATTGATGTTGTTATGTATTGAGTTGATAAATTCTTCAAGAGTATTAAGTTGTCTATCTGTGCCTGTATAACAAATTAAGATATCATCTACGTACCTATGGCAAAATAATATGTTCTTAACTAATGCACTGTTATTAAATATAGTGGTCTCAAGGTTATCTATAAAAATTTCTGCTAATAACCGACTAAGTGGGTTGCCCATGATTAATCCGTCTTTACAACTGTAAATATTATCATTAAACGAAAAATAATTTTGATCCACACAATTGATAGTAAAAATAAAATTTCCTCTGTTATGGTGGGGTTGGTTCTATTATTTTCTAGCATATTCTAAATTAGCAAGATGGCTTCTTTAGGAGGGACACTAGGAAATAGGTTTTGTACATCAAACGATATTAGTTTCGCATTATTCGGTAAATTGACCTCTTTAATCTTATTAACTAATTCTTAGCTATTTTTAACGCTGTAATGTGGTTTAAATTTAGTGTGTTTAATAATTCTATTTATGAGATTTTTAGATAATTTAACTGCTGGGGCTGTGATATATGCAACTACTGGTCTTATTGGGAAGTTTTGTTTGTGTAATTTAATTAATGAATATAGTTTGGGGGGTTATGGGTTCATTACCTTTAGTTTAATGCGAAACTAATATCGTGAATAGAAATGGGAAAACAGATTCATCATACTCCAACCATTTAATTGAAGAAAGCCATAGTTTTAATAATAATTTCAAGATCCTACACGAAGATAAGAAAAGTAAGAAACTAGATTTATTAGAAGCAATGGAAATTATTAAACAAAAATTTTCAAATAAATTATTAAATGACAAAACAGAGCTTAATTCCTCCCCACTGTTGAACTTATTTCCTATTTTTGATTAGAACATTTTGTTAGTTGTGTTTTATGTATTATATAATTTATGTAATCTATGTATCTCTTATGTAAACAAGGGTAAAAATATTTCGGTTTCCAATTTCTGCGAATACCATTAAGTCATAAAGTATATACGTTTAAGTAAAATGTTTGCAGTACCGCTCTGTTATATCTGAAGATATCGTTGTACGGTGAAACAGCTGTCATATAGTTATTATTAAATGAAGTGTAAATCTAATGCAACAGTTTTTGTGTTTTTTCATTCTCCATTTAACCTCATCGACAAAAAATATGGACCTATCAAGTGACCTCCAACAATTCCAGCCCACACATTAACAGAGAATTGATGTTGATGTCGGGTTTCCAATGCTTTGCATTGGTTTTCTTTGGCCCATATTTGATTATTATGAAAATTAATAGCAGGCTGTCTGGAGAAATTAGCCTCGTCGATGTGGAAAACTTAGGATAAATCAATTTTGATGTATTAGTACGCTTTATTGCATAACGTTTAATTTACTATTAAACATTATTAAAGATTTACATGAACTTATGTGAGCATAATAACCCTAGGAATCAGCTTACGAATTTTGTCGCATATATTTAGAATCACTCTGTATATCTAGGATGTTTTTCAAAATTGCCGTTAAATTTCTCGCAAGTGTGAAATCAATTAAAGTAACCAAAATATGTACGTTAATTAATTTTTTCTGCTCCCATACAGTAATGTTATTATTACATATACGGGACCTATACTTTAATGATGTCCATTAAGATACAAATTTTTCATGACGATACAAGTTTGCAGACAATAGGAATGCGACATTCCAATATTTGACCAATAATGTCATGAACGTTTGACAAATCTAAATTTTTGACAATTCAGTGACCTACTTTATTGCGTCTGTTGTTGTCCTACTGTTCATTTAATAGTTCGCACATAAATAATGTAAGCATTAACGAGAAATAACAGTTAATATTTTTAAAACTTTGAGTTTCCGACATTTATGTGTCTTGTTTATATGTAATAGTTTGAGTAACAATTCGTTAGATATAACCATATTGAACATAGTTGTCACCTGAAATAAATAAATTTTGAATAAAAAATGAAATTTTTTTTCGTTATTAAACCTGGTCGTAAAAAAATAGTGTATGCAATTCGCATTTAATGGCTATTAAAATTCTGATATTCTTTACGACACTCGCTTCCAGTTCGTGACGTAACTCTCATATTCGTGTCTTAATAGCCATCATTTAATGCTCATTACATAATATACTATTATATATGTATAATAATCATATAAGTTTTTTCTTTTAATGAAATACGTTATATTTTACCCAAGTTCCAAGACAGATATAGATTATATGCTGATGTAATTGACATCAAATAATGAAATTGGTTATTAATAGCAAAATACAAAAAAGGAAAGTGAAAAAATCAAAGAAAATTTAAGTTTCACCAAAAGTATCTCGAACGTAGTGCGACGTGTGCGACGGATATGGATGGAACCACAGCTGGTACGTTTCTTGTGACGATGTTCAATCAAGACGATGATGGCTTGATTTTCTGTCTCCGTTGTTTGCTCGTATGACTTTCTTCCTAGTAGCGAAATATGTAGATCCCGTTGCCGGACAAAGAAAGTCGAAGCCTAATTACGTCCAATTGCTTCGTAATAAAACATCCGAATTCACTAAAAGTAGTAGACTTACTTGTAATTACCACATACACCCTTTTAAATCCACTAAACCGATAATTTGTCATAAAATTATGGTAGATCATGATTTTTATCTAGTTTTACGGAGCACCAAGAAAACCACTCTTTACTCGCATGTCCACTAGAAGACTCTCTTAAAATCGCCCTCGCCGAATCGAAGTGAGTCAAATTCAGCGAAAACCCATCTATCCTAGATGGCGCAACCGGGATTACAAAGAACGAAGTAACGAATATAAAGAACAAAATTTGATATGTCTCTTATCTATAGGGTGGTAACAACTTAGCGTGAACAATAAATGTAACACTATACTGCCACTGGAAAAATGTGGCTTAGTTCTACATTTGAGACCGTGTTAGTTGTTCCAGCGCTTATCAATGACTCGCGCTGAATGTTTTTCTATACTCTGTCTTGCGAAGTTGTTGTTTTGTGAACGTCTCTCCATCAGGAGCGTACCGATGATTCTGTAGAAAGATGACACGTGTTTACGTCTATGGAGAGATACTTTCACAAATATATATAACTTGAATAGTGTTCTTCACACCCAATTTTTAATAATATTTCATATTTTTGTTTTATGTAAAATTTGGTTATGTTTTACCTATTCAATTATGTTTCAAATTATTTTGTTATAGAAATAACACTGGTGTTATGCTAATGACTTTTCACAAGTCAACGAAAAGCTGAACTAATATCTCTTTAAACTAAATAAATCAAAGCTGAGGATTAGTAAAACAAAATCCAATGCGAATATTGTACATTTATAATTCCTGAATAAATTATATTTATTCTTGCTTTAATACGGCGCTGGTATATTACCAAAAACATATCAACGGTCAATATTTGTATTAAAAAGGGCTCTTTTTCGTGGGAAAAGGACGGAGAAATATGTTGAATACACATGAAGAATCTTCTTCGTTTGCTTTTTTTGTGGCAATCCGACGAGAAGAAAAACTTCCATAAAAACACCAAATGGAAGACACGATGCGAAACGAATATAGAACACGAGATAAATATCGGACCAGTCGCGGATAACACAAATCTAGTGTCAAAGTGATCGATCGGCGGCGGCGGCGAACAGATAGATGCATGCTAAACAAAAAGAGGGCGCTTTTTATTGGTCGTGAAAATAACAAATCGGTATACGGTAACCCGCACTCTTTGCCTGTTTACTCGGGATGCTCGATTTTATCGAATGATTTAGTGATTTTTATCGTCACAGCGTAGAAGAATAATACACTGACAGAAAGAAGCAATCTTTTCCGTATATGTGTATGCGGCTTCATATTTTACCTTCGCCTTATTTTTATTTTTGAGTCTCTTGCATTTGTAAATAAGGTAGATGATTGTTAACATTTGTAATGTAAACACCTATTCAACTTTGACCTGTTGGTTCATTTTAATTCTATTCATTCCTTTGCTTGAGGTCATCAGGTAACAGTTAATGCAAATATCTATCTTATAAATACAGTTCAGGTCTCTCTTTACAATAACTACACCTAGGCTTTATGTATTAAGTTACTTTGCGTTTGCTTTCGCGCGAATAATAACATTATTCTGCTTAGATATATTTCGTCAACCTTAGAGGTGTACTTAAAAAATACATAAAATCCCTTGCAACATTGAAATTCGTATCATAAATATACTTCCGACGATTAAGTTCTTATCCTCAGAAGGAAAGTAGGAAAAAATAACAGTGTTGAACATAAGGCAAAGCTACCACAGAAATCGCGGAACACTGAAAGTTAGCAAACTTTCATTTTGCTCACTTGCCCACTTCATTAACAACAGCAGCAACCTGAGGATGGTAACAGAGAGACTGCCGAAACCTTGTTCCTACACACGCCCTTTACAGAGCCCAGGAATATATACATATGGCAAGATACCCGAAATGAAACTTCGACACAGTACATACTGTTTAGATCTAAGAAGTATATACTATAACTAAATAACATAAAGTACCATAATTTATATATTCAAATGTTATATAAATGTCTATCATATATTATTAAACATCTGCAAAGTGGCATATCATGCTGGTAGTCCCTAGTTATGATCCGTGACTAGGCTGTCCGAATAGGTTTTCGTGGTTTTGCTGATCGTTCTAGGCGAATGCCGACAGCTGAATATTATAAGTCGCTCCACGGGCGCAGACATAATAATAACTCATGGCTTGCCAATGCCACC
The DNA here is from genome assembly GCA_935421215.2 of Melolontha melolontha. Lineage (NCBI taxonomy): Eukaryota > Metazoa > Arthropoda > Insecta > Coleoptera > Scarabaeidae > Melolontha > Melolontha melolontha. The sequence continues at coordinate 227,114,030 of OW285236.1, read as the reverse complement.
TGTAATTGGCGTCAAGCTGTTGGGGAATGCTAAGGTATGAATTATTATTATTAAACTTGAATATATTTTCGAATAACGTAATTTTTAACAATGTCAAATATAACGACAAATATATATATATATATATATATATATATATATATACATATATATATATATACATATATATATACATATATATATATATATACATATATACATATATATATATATATACATATATATATATATATACATATATATATACATATATACATATATATACATATATATATATATATATATACACATATATATACCGATAGGTCCAACTCGCAACGGGCCATAGGGAACCATATACGTATGGAGCATAATGCGATGTGGCAACGTGTGTACGATGCCTATATTGATGACTTTCTTAAAATTTAAATTTATTTTGCAGAATTATTGATTTTTTTACTTTTATCTTTTAGGAAACGTTATTGTTTTTTTATTACTTAAAATTACTTTATATGAAAAATAGTATACCATAAAAGTGTAAACAAAGACAGTATACATTGAAACGAATATTCATTCAATTGTATTGTCATGAAATTGAATTTGTCAATCGTTGTTAAATTTGTTAAAATGAATAGATATTTATATTTATCGGAAAATACTAATACTTAAAGCAAACAAATATGGTGTAGTGTTTTGTTATATTGATTATGCAGCTGATGCTTTTGTAATATGCTCATATTTGTATTTCTACTATTATCGTGATGTTATTATAATACAGATACCAAAATCTCACGTAATGTTTCCATCAGCCTTTTATTAACAATAAACAAGTAAAGTACAACTTCGTAGGTCGACAAACGCTCCAGTCTTCATTATCACTGTATTATACATGAACTGTAGGCTTAGTTTTTCGTAGAAATTGAAGTACGTGTCTGTTCCTTTGTAAAATTATAATAAGGGCAGGGGTTAATTTTATTCTGGCATTTTTAAAAATGCAGAGATCAGTTTTGCGACAGCATTCAGCTAATTATAATCTAAAATAAGCAACATTGTAACGTATTTTGGAATTGTGAATATCCGTAGGTAATAAAAAAAAAGGAAGTATAGTTTAATTACAACTGTAGCTTCCTCCTGGTTTGAAGGAAGTCGGTATGTATCGACCGAAGTATAAGTTGAAATAATACAAATATGAGCATATTACGAAAGCATCAGCTGCATAATCAATATAACAAAACACTACACCTTATTTGTTTGCTTTAAGTATTAGTATTTTCCGATAAATATAAATATCTATTCATTCTAACAAATTTAACAACGATTGACAAATTCAATTTCATGACAATACAATTGAATGAATATTCGTTTCAATGTATACTGTCTTTGTTTACACTTTTATGGTATACTATTTTTCATATAAAGTAATTTTAAGTAATAAAAAAACAATAACGTTTTCTAAAAGATAAAAGTAAAAAAATCAATAATTCTGCAAAAAAATTTAAATTTTAAGAAAGTCACTCAATATAGGCATCGTACACACGTTGCCACATCGCATTACCTTCCATACGTATATTGTTGCCTATGGCCCGTTGCGAGTTGGACCTATCGGTATATATACATATATACATATATATATATATATACACATATATATATATATACATATATTTGACATTGTTAAAAATTACGTTATTCGAAAATACATTCAGTTTATGTATATGTTTTCTTTTAGGTTTCCGTGCGTAGTATAATGTGTTGTAACTGGATTCCGGGTTTTCACTGTTTGGTCTTCGTAAAGACCGGTGCTGGTTCCTCGACGACGTTTCGGCAAAATCACGTTTGGTTACTCGTAAATTTTACGAGTAACCAGAAGCAGAAGCAGACAGTTATCGCAGACCTGAAGATGGCAAATGTGATTTTGCCGAAATGTCGTCCAGAAACCAGCACCGGTCTTTACGAAGACCAAACAGTGGAAACGCGAAAACATATATGTATATATATATATATATAGATAATTATTTCGTGACCTTTGTATGTTATGATAAATTCAATTTGTTGGCGATGTAAGATTAATATACTGTCATTTATATTTTATATTCCTTGAAAAAGGCATCATTTGCCGAAACATCTACGATTGTTCTAAATATATATATTTTGAAGTAAAACCAGACCTTAAATCGCCAACAAATTTTGCATAAAACATCTTTCTACAGAATCATCGATACGCTGCTGCTCGAGAAATATGTTCACAAAACAACAACTTCGCTATTTCACAGAAGCTATTAAGACAGAGCGTAGAAGAACATTCAACGCTGCTCATTGACAAGGGCTGAAACAACTAACACTGTCTCAATAACAAATGCAAAACTAAACCAAATGTTTCCAATAGCAGTATAGGTAAGAGAGTTCTATACCAAAATCCCATAAGATTTAACACAGGGATCTAAATTTGTATTCAAAAACCAAAGTACGGTATGCAGTAGGCTCTTTCATTAGCACTTGGCTTAGTTTTGCATATTGCTTGTGTAGTTTGATTCTTAAAAGGCTCTTCCTATATCCAACGTGAATCGTTACACAACGTATATATATATGTATATATATATATATATATATATATATATATATATATATATATATAAGTGTTTAGATAATTTCTTAGCCGTTTATTAAATAATAATAATTTATCAATTGTTATATATATATATATATATATATATATATATAACCTGTGTATAAATTGTCGCAAAAGCTACACGCACCGACATTCTTCGTTCGGTTCTGAATATAAAATCTTCATGTTAAAATGTCGTATCCTGCTTCGTTTGTTTTTACGGGGTTCTTAAAATTCAAACTTTTAGTGTGTAACTAAGCCTTACTCTTCGATATCTGTTAATAGAGAGAACTGTAATTTAGTTTAAAGAACAATTTTTACTAGTATTATTTCGTAAACGTTTTCTTTTTGATTTAAAAGTTTGTTTTAATATTTCTTCAATAACGTAATTTCACGAAAATCACATTTGACAACGTTGTAGAACAATGTGTTTGTATTTCAAAGTGAGTTCAATCAAAATCATTACTGTCAAATTTTGACATTTACAAATTTACGAAGCATGATACGACATTTTAACATTAAGATTTTTTATTCAGAACCGAACGAAGAATGTCGCTACGTGTAGCTTTTGCGATATTTTATACACACGGTGTATATATATAACAATTGATAAATTATTGGAGTATTTCGGCTTTTATATGAAATATTTACAAATATAAAGTTAGTATGTATGTAATTGCAAAGTAAGGTGGGATGTAAACATTGCTGTCTACAAATCACAAAGCAAATCATACGAAATTTATATATATATATATATATATATATATATATTTATATAACATGGCGGCTAAGAAATCATCTAATCACTTATATATTTATATATATATATATATATATATATATATATATATATAATATTTTCGTGACCTTGGTATGATATGGTAAATTCAATCAGTTGGCGATTAAAGGTCTGGCTTTACTTCAAAGTATATATATTTAAAAGAACCCTACATGTTTCGGCAATGATGCCTTTATCAAGGATATAATATATATATATATATATATATATATATATATATATATATATATATATATATATAGGGCCCTATAATAAATTATACAGAATTTATTGGTTAAATATAACGGAGTTGGTATATTAAATAGCCCTTAATTGGTTCGACAAATTGTAATAAAAACAGTGTGTAACAGGTCCTAAGCTGGGCTGACAAATGATATATAACAAACCTATAAGGCCTTACAGTTGTGCATATAATTAAAGTTAAAATAATAATTAAATTTGCCCAAAAAATAGAATATATATGAATATTCAAGTACGGAGTTAGAGAAGTGATTTATAGATGGCGTTAAAGTTATATTTTTACAGTTGACATAGGTGTAACTTATATGAACTTGAATACAATAATAAAACAGTTTATACTTAACTTCTTGTCAGCCTCCTTTACGTGCTAAAATTATAACTGAATATTTTATGGGTATCTTAATCACAATATGGCTAGCTCAGATTACCGTGAACAAGATTAACGTTGATGTCGGTTCGGTGTATTGATAGAAAATAGTTATTCGTTTAAACTAAGTTATGCTAAGTAAATGATTTTCCAAAGTTGTTAAAAGAATAAAACAAGAGGATGAATGGTAAATATCACTAGTTTAATTAGATTCTCAAAGCATAAAAGGTAAGTTAAAATACCATATAGTATTACATTTGCATTAAAAGTCACGTGATTCGATATAATATAAAAGTAAGGTTAAATGTTGTTATGAAATCCTTATAACTCAAATATTTAAATTATGTAACACAAATTCAAAGTAAGAAGAACTGTATTTTTCTGTATTAAACTGTATAGTGATCAAATGCTAATATTTTAAGAATTTAAATGAAATATAAACGATCTTTTTCGCAATGTAACTAATAAAATTTTATATTTTAGGAGATTATTAAATAAATACTCAATTTTGATGCTGGTCGTTTTCTGTATGGATGTTGGATGTTCGAGTCTTGGTACACAGGAAAAACGGGTTCAGGTGCAGGAGAAAAGCTGGTTTTGTTCCAAATTCGGGTTGGCGTCCTTTGGAAATTGGAGTTTTGGTTATCGGTGCTGAGCGGGTTCAGGTGCCGGTAACCTTCCGTAAAAACGATGCTAGTGAATCGGGAACTTATAGGATATCTTTTTGGTAAGGTTTCGCTAATTTATTTTAAGTTTATCACACTTTATTCCTTCATACACTTTTATAAAAATTAGACGCGTTGTACCATTTTTAATTACACAAGGTAACTCTCTATTGTTTTTGTTAATTCTCCAGGCATCTTATTCTCAATGTTGTTTATACTTATTTAATCTCGACAATAAATTACTCAAAATAAAATAAATTACTAGAACCAATCGTTTTGACATTTCATTAAAATTATTGTATTAATTTTACAATGAATAAAAGTTTATTTTAAATGTTCAATTTCCGCTAATTACCTATTTTCATTTTGGGATAATTCCCGCCTTATTTGATTTTAAATTAGGTACAGCTATGACCATACTATGTGACATATAATTCCAATCAATTAAGTTAAATATCTTCGGGAAAATAAAAATGTAAATGAAAATGACTAACTTGAATGGTTACAAGAAATACAATAATTATGTGAAACAAAATTGATAAATTAAAAACGCGGTATTAACTTTATTGATATGGCATGTGAAAAATGCAGTTCTAACAAAAACTTATTCTAAATTAACAATTTTATATATTTATACTGTATTTTTGCTCTAGGCCCCTCATGCACATGGTTAGCCTCATCACAATATATATATATATATATATATATATATATATATATATATATATATATATATATATATATATATATTGTTAGGCTCTTGTGTGAATTGTTCTCAGGGTTTTGTTTTTATAAATGGGTTCTTTTGCAACCAGGCCTAACATCTAATGTAAAAGGTGTAAAAAACGGGACCCCAAGACATGAAGTTTAATATATTTATTGTTCACACTTTGTAACTACATACATGAACAGAGATAGACACGAATTTATTTAATGTCTTGTTCATTAATCTTCAAGTATCTTCTGAAGAAACTCATTGTGAAACATAGAGATAAAAAAATAAACGAGTTTGAATTGACAGACCTCTTGTCCGTTTTTAATGTATTATTAACCAATATAGTACGGTGGATCATTTCTTTTATATACATACAGAATTTTCAAAATATACTAACTCCATTTTGATCTTATATGGGATATATTTATAATTATGTTTAGTTTCCAATGTCTAAAGCTTACTTTTTGCATAATTTCCGTCACATTTTGATACAATGTAGTTCTAAATTAATGACAAGCAAATTCACAATGTCGGTCAACTTTTAACCGACTTATAGAAAATTACAGATACTCTTTAGAATTTTTGTTGTCTAATATTGTTAGTTATTAAAAGAACGCTAACATAATAATAAAATAATAATTAAATAATAATATAATCATATATAAAAGTTAAATGTAAATAATGTAATTAAAGTTTTGCAATATTTCACTATAACGTCGATATTAAAACAAAACAATTTAATTAAAGTAATGGGATATACATAATTATAAATATATGTAATACTAAATGTACTAATTTAAGTGATGCTAAATGGTATTTTAAAGGCACCTTTCTGCGGCGTAAGTTTTGCAATGAGTTAATATTTACAATTGCATTTGTCACTCGAATTATTCCTGAATTAATTCTAACAAATATAGCAGAACCACAATTACATTTAATACTGTCACCGAACATGAGAAAAATATTGGAAAATCATTGAAATTCCTTCTAATTACTTTCGTCTAATTCGGGAACAAAGAACATACTGTAAATGATTCTGCACTTAACGAAAGTTGAAATGCGCTTTGTGGAAAATACTGAATATAATTAGTAGAAGGTTCTGCCATCAAAGCAGCCATTTTACGATCTCCTATATCCACTTAAACCATTAATCCCCGTTCCTAAAGGACCTACATACATATTATAATTACACATTTTGTGCACTCAGTTAAATCATTTACGATCTCGTAAAATAGAAATATACAGATTCAGAAAAACGTTTAGAAGAGCTCTAGCTATATATTATAGCATACAACCGGGAGAAGGTACTAAATTGCTTCCATAAAAATTAAGATAATTAGATAATGTCTCAATGAGGGCGTTAATTGTAGCGTCTGCCGCTAGGAGGATTGTTTTCTGCTTACTTGTGTGAAAATGGCGACATTACATTTTAATACAGATAAAAGGTTTTTTGTCCATATTAAAGGGCACTTAGGGTAAGAAAAATTAAGGTATTTTATTTTATGTTACCCTTATTATATATACAAATGCTTTAACTGGATACACGAGCTTTTAAATTAAGTTCAAATATACAGAGTGGGACATTAAAAACATGCGAAATCTTGTTTTTTATTAACCCGGCGTCGACACGGTGAATTATAGTTACATATTGGTAAGATGGGGTATGAGTCTAGGCATATTGTTAGGGGGGTATTTGATCTAGATACACTGCGAAATTTATTGGTTGTAAAAGTGGAAATTAAGTAAATGTTTGAAGAAATTGAAAATAATTAAGTAATTTGAAAAAAACTTGACTGTATTAAGAAACAGAAATTCTACATTAAAAAACATGTATTACTAGCTATTTATGTATACTGATGGAAAAAATGAAGAGCACGCCCTATATAATCTGAACGTGTCAAGATAAATGAGTAGATTTAGCGCAGCATTAAGGCTTCCTCTAGACGAGTTTGCGCAGTGAGTTTTGACATTTACTATCGCTGCATTTTTTACTGAGTGCCTCCGACAGCTGTAATGTGTTGTCTCCATGAAGACCGATGCGGGGCGGGAGAAACCGGTTATTGTTAGTGTTGTGGAAGCTGGTAGTTGTGGTCGTACTTTGTGCGTAATGGAAGGCCGTTCGCGTTATCTGAGTGAGTTTGAGCGAGGAATGGTTGTGGGAATGCAAATGACAGGTGGATCCTTCCGTGATATCGCGCGCCGTCTCTAGCGGTCATTATCGGCAGTGCAGCGGGCATGGCGAAAATGCGCTTACAGCCGCGGGCGGGACAGCCACGCGCGAGCACAACACGTGAGGGTCGCGCCTTTGTGCACAGCGCTTTAGCGTCGCTTACGTCTTCCTCAAGGCAACTTGGAGCCATTTGGTCAGCAGGAAGGGAGTGCGTACTCACTACGTGAACTGTACGGGGCCGTTTGCTAGAAAGTGGACTGCGAGCGCGCTGTGCGTTGCAGCGGATTCCACTGCCTCGCGAGCTCCGCCGTACACGGCGCCAGTGGGTGAAGGCTAGACATCAGTGGGTTATCGAGTGTAGGTACATTTTGTTTTCCGACGAATCAAGATTCGAATTGAGCACCGGTGATGCGCGAATTTTGATTCATCGGAGACGTGGTGAGCGTCACCACGAAGAGTGCATCCAGCCACGCCCTATCCACCGCCAGCAGGGTATTATGGTATCGGGTGTTACACATGGCTATTACACATGGTGGACGTACACGTATACACTACTGCATATACGGCATACGATGACGGCTTGCCGCTACGTAGATGAGGTGCTAAGACCCGTTGTGCTTCCCTACGTTAGACGGCGCCCACGTCCTCAATACATGCACGAAAACGCCCGAACGCACACTGCTCGTGTTGCCCAGACCTTTGTGGAAGAGAACCATATATGAATGCTTCCATGGCCGGCACGTTCTCCGGATCTCAAACCGATCGAACATGTCTGGGATATGATCGGTTGGAGACTTCAACGTTATCAGGCTTCCCGAGTAACGTTGAGGAGCTATGGAGGCGAGTTGAAGCAGCATGGTTGGACATCCCTCCCGCTACCATACAACGACTTATTGACTAAATGCCTCGTCGCGTAGCGATGGTACGCGCCGCTTGCGGGGGATACTCCCGCACTAATGCATCCCTTGCCAGCAAGGCTGCGCCGCGCTCCAGGTGAGAGTAAGTTATGGGAAATTTAAACTTTCCCTAGTGCCATAATCTCCTAATTATGCCCTTAATACAATGTTGGAAAAAAGTGAAGAGCACACCCTGTATAATCTGAAGAAGTTGTTCTAATGCAATGAGATTTGGTATGGAAGTAGTTAGTACTACTCCATACCAAATCTCATTGCATTAGAACCACTTCTTCAGATTATACAGGGTGTGCTCTAGACATTTTTCCAACATTGTAAATTTCCCAAGGACCATAATCGGCAATTATGCCCGTGGTACATACAGCGTTTTATTCGATTTTAGTTTCCAAAACATTAATAATATATTTACTATTTTTGCGACCAGTGCCAACAAATGCGAGTGAATTGTATCGAGCCGTTGATCGATGTCAATCTTAGAGTATATAGATCGTGTAGATGGTTGTTTGTTTTGATGTTGTTAGGGATACTATGTTTCTTATTGTTTGGTTATTAAACAGTTCACTTTCAAAATGATAATTGAAGTAGCGGAAAACGCTAAGACGAATTTGAAGCAGCTCAGGGAAAACTAATATCACAGAAGTCCAAGGAATTATATACCAAAGAATATGATAAGTTTTGCGAGTTGCGGCATGAGAAAAATGTCATTAGCAATAATTGTGATGATGAAAAAACCGTAATGGCGCACTTGTCTCAAATGATAAGAAAATGTATTTAAAATTATTATATTTAACAAACTGTGATCCATTTTCTGTAGTCAAAAGTTTACAAAGCTTCATCTCTTTGGTGCGTCTACACTAAGTTCAAAAAAATATTAAAAGTTAAGGAAAACGTTGATATCTCTAAATTCCTTATGGTCACAGAATATATGAAGAGTACCTCCGTGGGTGCTGAACCTAAGAAGTCGTTGGTACTTCAGCCAAAGGAAATTGAACAGTTTATGATAAAGGCATCAGATCTCACGTATTTGTTAGTCAATGTAAAGCCTGTTGTTCAGTTCTCATACAAATTTAATAAATAGCGTATCCAGGTTGTTACAGCATTCGGCATATTTGGAGCTTGCCGACGCGAAGAGTTGCATGATTTATATATTCAGGATGTGACGACTGAAGGTTCGGTTTTGTTAGTGAAAATGCGTAGGACCAAAACTTACACATTCTGACAGTTTACGATTGTTCCAAACGATGGTGTCGTGGACTATATTTCTTTGTACAACAAATATGTTTCTTTACATCCTAAAAATATGTCAAAATTGACAGTTTTTTTTCTGTCATATCATAATGGCAAGCGTAGTTCGAAGCCGGTGGGGAAAATACTTTCGGAGAACTGCCAGGAATGATTGCCGAGCTTCTTAAATTACCGAACCCAAATTAATATACGGGACAGAAGCTAGAAAGTAACTATCAGTGACCACCTACGACTATTACCTGATACATTATAATTACTGGAAAGCTCATCAACCACATCGACTCCGCCTTTTGCTAAAATGTAAAACGTAATCATCTCTGGTTTGTGTTTGACTCCTTAATTTTGTCAAAATGATGTAATGTTGATGAGAGAAACACATTTTTATCTTTATTAGGTACATTTGAGACGAGAGTCTTCTTTTTGGGAGGCAAACACAGATCTGTTTGCAGCTCGATTTTTTTGTTTGTAAATTTGCCGTGGGATATCTCTTTTATTTTTACCGATATCTGTTTATATTCACGGAACAATCTATAAACAAGTGCATAACTTGTAAACTAGTTACCAAATGCCCTATTACGGCCAGAATTCTTAATATGTTTACTGAGCCTTATAACTAATATAACACAAATATGCAAAGTATATATTTTGCATATATTGCATATTATATGTGTTATTTTAAATTTTTGCGTATATCATTAATAAATAGCATATTGTGCATAATTGAAATAATTTAGAATGACGTAGATTTTTGGCAGGCGTTCCAAGGGCTGGATGTAAATTGGGCACTAACCTACCCGAAATTTGAATCTCGTTGGTAATTCGGGCACTAGCTAAAAATGTACTCGCAGTGGGTCTATGTAAACTGGGCACCGTATAAAGCAAACAAAAGCAATAATATAGAAATAGTGTATTTCAAGTTGAAGTACAGCAAAAAGATAGAAAATAAAAAATATGTACTCATATGAAATAAATAAAATAATAAAAGCAAATACTTAATTATATAAAAACTATAATAAAAAAATTGTGAATTTGAAGTCATACTGATGAATATGATGATGATATGAAATGATGATGAACTTCACAAAGTGTAATCGTGATATTGTTCCATTATTTAATTGTTCACACAGTTCATTTAGAGTTCTTAATTTTTGTTTTGCGCGTGTGTCTTTAACACTTGCTGGTGTGTGTACACATTGAATTTTAACATTAGTGTCTGTTTGAAATTCCTTAAGATTTTCGATAAAAATATAAATAGATGGATGTGTTGAATAAAATGACTCATTTAGTTTGGAATGAAACGCTTCGCTTGCGTTTGTGGTGTTAGTGATCGATGGAGTTGCAGTAGCCCACATATGTGGAGGAAAAGGAGCATCGTCTTCTATGTATGTCTCCAATAAATAATCGGCGTATTCGTCAGCCTGTGCATGAGCAGGTTTTTCGGCGAACAAATCTAAGGCGAAACAATCGCCTACTTCGTCAGGATTCAAATACGTTAATCCAAATGTATATCGCAGCCATTTTCCTACTTCGGAATCTGTGTTCCTAAATTCTGCTGTTAAACCCAACTTTGGATTTTCCTGAACCACGATTGGTGCAAATGGAAACGACAACCATAGATTTGTGCTGATGGCCATATAGCGCGAACCGCTGTGTGAATGCTTTTCTCAAAATCTACAAAAACTTCAGCTGGTCGTAATATTGTAGAGTGACGTCGAAAGATTTCTTTTGTTAGCATTTCAAATAATGTTACATACGTTTCACTGCGTTTATCAGACAACAAACAAAACATCAATGGAATATAATGTCCATTATTAAGTCCGTGGATTGTAAATAATTCTAAAAAATATTTTGTGCAATACGAAAATGTACCGTCCATGTACACTTTACGCATTCCACATAAACTTCTAACATTCGTTTCACGAGAAAACACTATGATATTGCTCACTGGACAGTTTACAAAAACGAAACTTTCATCCTTGCTTGTTTTAACATTAGCAGCGTCCACTATATCATGGACTTCTGTGTTATTTTGTGGTAACGGCCCAGGAAGAAATTTTCTCCTTGCATTGTATAAATTTCTTCGGATACATGTGAAATCTGTTATCGTAATTGTTTCTGGCAGTTCCTTAGCTAGTTCACAACGAATAATTTTCGCTGGTTTTTCGGAAATATCATCAACGGCTTTACGTTTACACGCATTTGAAATCACTTTTCGGTTTAATTTACTCTGATTCTGTTCATGATTATGTTCTAGCAGGCTTCTGCTCACTAAATTTTCTGCACCAAGCGTAAACACTTTTGCTGGACAATTTAAGGATTTTTTTGTACAACGCCAAAACACTTCGCCACTCTTCAACACTTTCTGTTTTGAAAAGGTGTACTTGTTAACCACTAGCAAACATTTTCCGTTGTTACTGTCCACGAAAGAGACCTCCATAATTAGTCGGGCTAGTGGCTTGGTGGCTTGCACACTTGCCTCGTAGTCCGGCAGTACCGGGTTCGAACCCCGGTGCTTCCTTTCTGGGTTTGGTTTTCTGTAGTTTTCCAAATTCCACGGCAAATGCGGAAAGATAACATCTTAAGTCGGTCTACAGCCGCAGGCGTAATAATAACTCATGGCCAGCCGATGCCCCCTGTAATTGGCGCAAGCTGTTGGGGGATGCTAAGGCATGGATTATTATTATTATTATTATTATTATTATTATAATTCTTAACAGTGTGCAACAAATCTCGAGACTGAGAAGCGGATCTAATTTCTTACTTTAAGCAAACGCCGCAAACAAGATAGAAATAACTAAATAAACAAACTAAATGTTTCCTTATATATAGAATATATTATAGCATAATACAGTAGAGGGCCGGCCGCAATAGATGTACAAATAAACATACATTTGAAATAATCTATTTGGTCATTAGGAAATTCCTTAGTTTATTAACGTCTAATTTCTTACTTTAAGCTTTAAAGCGATCATTACCCGAACGGTACTGGTGCCTAGATTACCTGTAGGATTAAGCAATCCTTTTTGCAGGGCAGGTAAATCCATATACTTGGTGCCCAGTTTACATCCGCCCGTTCTAAGAGTTCAAGATATACAATTTTATAAATCTTCTATTATGAAGTAATTTATTTTATTATATTTGCAGTTCTCAAGAAAAAAAAATTATGAGGTACAAGAGTATGGGTATTCCCAGTCTTAAATTCCGAGAACTCAAAATAGGTCGTTTTAAACCTTTGACAGGGGTTTTATGGTACCTATATTTACATAATTAGGTAAATATTAAATCGATTTCTGTATTATGTTTCTGATTGTGCTTTTGAAGAGATAACATCGATTTGTGTTTTGTAGTGCTGTGGTATTTTATTTATTTTCATTAGTAGAATGCCTAAAGTCAGTACAGCATCAGTATGGGTTAAGCCATACAAAGAACTACGAATAGATATAGAAAAAGTCGGCTGTTCTGTGTGCGTTAAAATTGTAAGTATAATTTTTGAATATTCAATATAGAGACTGTTGTGAAATCGGTCGATATCTGTTATTTTTTGACATACAAAAAAGTTAAAAGCAAGCTACATTCCTTTTGAGGGACATACCCAATGAAAATACGTTGTTTACCAGCGTATACTTCCTGGTTCGAAACAAAAAAAAATGCTTGCATCAACTAATCAAATAATAATATTCGCTTGGAATCTAGATATCTGTAAAATTTTGTACAAAGATATCAAATATTGCTCTTATTCGGGCAAGTTTGTCTAAGGGGTGCCTTTCTTCTCGGAATTCGCTGCTATCAAAACGTAAACAATGCAGTAATAGGCTAAACCACTTCTGGCACATTGTACCACTGAAAATGTAAACTTCCAAGCTATCAGTGGCCCACTATGTCACCTGAATTTTCCCTTCCCGATTTCAGAACACCAGCTATATATAAAAGAATTAAAAGAGCTCTTAATTCTTCTCCCTCTTTAACCAAAAATATTTTACTTTGGTTAACTAGGCTTAAAATAACTATTTTATATCTGTTATCTTCAAATGCTATGTGGCTCATAAGTAGAGACCGGAAGTATAAGGCCGAAATTACGATGGACCATATAAATAGTCTATAGCACTATTCATTCGGTTAACCGCACATCTGTATTTTTGTAGTTGAAATGTGACGCAATTACTTCAATATTAAATTTAAATTCCTTTCTTCATGGGCGTAGATGGAAGCGTGAAGAGTTTTTATAATTGATTTTATTTATTAGTTTGTATTTCGTAAGATAAATAAATTACGGTGAGTTAGTTTCTTTTCTTCATTGTTTTAACTAGTAATTACAAAATATAATTAAAAAATTGCAATAAATCGCAAGTAAAACGCCACTTAGCATAGCAAACACATACACAGAAATTAGACCCGTTGGAATCTGATAATTCTAACGAAAAACTCTGTGAAACTTTAATGGCGGCAAATATTCCATTAAATAAAATTAACAATTACACCTTCAAAACATTACACCTTACGCAAATATTATGTTTCTAAGTGCTACACGAAAGCAGTAGAACGCATTAGAAGTCATCTTCCAAATCAGTACCTATGGATAAGTGCCGACGAAACTGTCTATTTATTAGGACTCTGTGTTACACGTTGTAGCTGGTGTACTACATCCAACTATTCCATATAACGCATATGTAATAGCAACAAAAGGTATAAATACAATAAAATAAAACAATAACTTTGTTATACCACTTTATTCACATGTAATAGTGACCGCGGTTTCCACATACAATGTCATCAAACTGCAAAAGTTACAGGCCTGCATAAATCTTATAAATGACACAAAAATATATGGGGGTGGTTTATGATGTTATTTAAAATTACTACTATATACTTAACTATTATATACAACATTGGAAAGGAGGTGTATATATAAGATCCAACTGGTCGTTAAGAACAATATCTATTGTGTTGTTTCCGCTTTTAAAAATTTCTAGTGACTCTAAAAGATTTAATTTACGACCTTTCTCGGCCAAATGCAATATTTTATGATGACGAAATGTATGCCTTTCTGTAATAAGGTGGTTGCGAATGTTGAATCTGTCTTCTTTAGTTTATATGACCTCATGTGTTCTTTTACCCGTATAATAAAACTTCGACCAGTCTGACATATATATATATATATATATATATATATATATATATATATATATATATATAATGAAATTATATTTCCATTTTGCTCGCTTATTTTACCGAAGTAAGTTAACGAGACAAATTGTTTCAAATTAGCACTATCTTTAGGATATACTAAACTAAGAGCCACTTGCAACTGTTTTTCCTTTAGTATACTGTCAATTACGCTACTTTTATAACTATTGTTTACCGCTATTTGTTTTATAGTATTGATTTCACGAACAAAAGATTCATTAGACAAAGGAATATTTAATGCTCTATGTATCATAGAATTAAAAAATTAATGTTTGTGTGTCTTAGGGTGTAGTTAATCTTTGGGAATAATGCAATCAGTGAAAGGAGGTTTACGATATACATATATCAAATTTTAAGCTCTGATCTAATTTGTTTAATTTTAAATCCAGGAAGTTAATACTGTTATTATCTTCTATTTCTACTGTGAAATTGATATTAGAATGGATTGACTTTATGTAGTTCAGAAATGTTTGTAGTTGTCTATGAGTACCCTTAAAGCAAGCTAGGATGTCGTCTACATACCGATACCAAAATTTAATATGTTTTTTACCTAGTTGTGATGAAAGAATTTACACCTCTTTTCCAATGTTGTATAAAATAGTTAAGTATATAGTAGTTATTTTAAATAACATCATAAACCACCCCCATAAATTTTTGTGTTATTTATAAGATCTATGTAGGCCTGTAACTTTTGCAGTTTGATAATGACATTGTATGTCGAAACCGCGGCAGCTATTACATGTGAATAAAGTGGTATAACAAAGTTATTGTTTTATTTTATATTGTTATTTTCAAAATGAATTACCACAAAGTTACGGCTACCAGTATAAATACAGTTGATGCGGAAACAGTAGCTAAAACCATTTACGAGAATATGCACCGAATGCTTTATTCGCATGACAGGTACAAAGAAAAAATACTTTTATTTGTCAGTGACAGTGCTGAAAATATGTTAAAAACAGGTAGACTATTAAAGAAAACATATCCTAATATACAGCATATTACTTGTGTAGCACATGCTCTCCACAGACTATGTGAATATATCAGAGACACCATTCCGGAAGTTGATAGACTTGCATCTGCTTTTAAAAATATTTTCAGGAAAGCACCATTAAGAGGAGCTCCTAACAGGGAAATAACTTCCATCTTTCTCACCGCCTCCCTCTCCAGGAATAACTGATGGGGAACATGGTTGGAAGCTACTAGTTTTTACGCACAGAATTTCGATAGTTCACAAAATTTCGTTACATGTTTAAATGACGATGCTCGAAGTATTTCTGAGTGCAGAAAACTAATACAAATTCTATATTTAAAAAATCAGTTGTACTTTCGTCAGGAACACTTTGGAAATTTACTAAAACTAATAACTTATCTTGCGAATCATAATCTCACACAATATGTTGGATTAACCACATTAGATGTGGCTATTAATAATTTGTAAAATATTCCAAGTGACTTCGGATGTGGCCTTCGGCAAGTATTAGACGCAGTTTTTAATATAAATCCTGATTAAATAACATTGTGGCAATAGTGTATCTGTAGTCAAAATCTAACTGCTAAATACGTTGAAATAAAAGAATATTTCCAGTATGTACCTATAACCAGTTGCGATGTAGAAAGGATGTTTTCTATCTACAAGGATGTATTTCATTCAAAGAGAACAGATTTTATAGAAGAAATCATTGACAAAATATTGCTAGTTAATATTAATAGTCCTTTACTGAACTTGAGCTGCAAAAGGAACAAATATTTTTATGTTTATTTTCCAATTATAAAAATAAAATTAAAAACTTTTAAAAATAGAAATATTCAAAAGTATGAACGTGGGGTGTTAGTCATCAGCCTCTCGTGTCCGGTCCCTACTCATAAGTGTTGGACGCTCTGTATAAAGTAAAGTTAAATTCAAAAGAACATGTTTCTATGACTAATTACAAGTATGAAATGGTACATCCATTAACTAATTGAAGATCGTAACGTGTACATTTGGAGTGGCTCCTTATTAATTTCATTTCTCTCAGATATGCTTATATTAATGTTCAAAATATGGCACAGGGGATGTAGAGCATGATCGTAACAATATATTAAAAATAACAATAAAAGTTCACGAACATTTACAAAAATATACAATTCACATATACTGGGAGAGACGTACAGGAAAAGAAAACGAAACGATGTAGGGAAGAAATACTTGAAAATTTCCCAAGTGTACCCAGCCGTTTCCTTTATAAAAGAGAGAGAGAGACCGTATATAAGAGTTATATGTATGTTCCGAGTCCGAGTTTGCCTAGAGTACATTATCTATCCGGCCTGTTTAGTTTTTAAGAGTGATGCAGTTTTAATGTATTTTGCGGAGTGCGGTATGTGATTTGATGTGTTGTTAAAGTTTCGCGAAGGCAACCCCGGCTAAGTGAACTGACTAACAAAATAGACTGGAAGGGAACATGCGCATATTGCCCATTCTACTGAAACACGCAGATAAAAGATCCGCCGTGAATAAAAAGCGATCCTATTAAGGAAATGCACCAGGAGAAAAAGTGCGAGAAAAGGAGTGAAGATGGAAAAGAAAAAGAAGGAAGCCGAAAGAAAGGCAGAAAGAGGAGGAAGCCAGAGAGATGGGAATTTAATAGAGCGGACCTCGTGATGAAATACAGTTTTTATTATGTAAATAACGTAACTTTATGTTTACTGTAATACGTAATTCTGCTTTGGAATAATAAATAATTTTTATTTTGTATCTCGGTATAACTTCCTCTTTTGTACGTTACCTAAGATATTACAATGGCTTGACAGAAAAATTTAATTTAGAGTTTTTCTTTCCTGAGAAACTTAATATATTATGATAACTTCCTTCCAAAGTTCTTCAGAAGTTCATTCACATTATTTCATATCAGAAATATATATTAAACTTTTCTCATAAAAATTAATGATCCGGAAATTCCAGCTTAAATAAAATATTAAGTAACGTAATCAATCTGGAGTTATTTAAATTAACTTTCCTTTATTAATTTTCGAATAAATGTGTATGTTGTACTGTCTGAAAACTACGGAATATATTCGGTAATTTCAAAATGAGTGACATTTTTGTAAAACGCTAAGACAGGTCATCGTTTATTGCGGCGGTTCTAAATTACTACACCTATTAGTAGGGACCAGACTAGAGAATACAATCCCGGGATCCCGAATACCGGGATCTCGGGATCCGGCCGGGTTTTGATCCCGTAAATCCCAGGACTGCACTTGCCTAATCTCGGGATTTTCGGGATTGCAAGTTTGCATTCCGTAATACGTTGCGCCTTGACAATAACCTTACCTAGGTTATACTAAGGGCACTTATTACATAAAGACAAAAAATCAACCTTAGGTACACGTACAATAAAAAAACGACACAGGTGCAGCCCAAATAATATCTAACTTAGAAGGGACTTCCCCGCCCGGCATACTTCAATACAACACTGTTAAAGTAATTCCCCAACGGGCCAACAGGGGAATCACCCGTTCACCTCATATCATATATAATAATATAGTTGCGAGGGATTCCCTGTCGGGATTTAATGTAAGAAAGTATAAATACGCTTATTAGGATTTACTTTTTTCATTTATTATTCTACCAGCGACAAGGTTACGCAGGTTATATCATTTAAATTTAAAAACCAATTATCTGAAAAAGTTATTTTAAATGGCGGGAGACTTTGTTCAACATAAAAAAAAAGTGATACGTCGTCAGCGTGGAGTTATTTTTTAGTTGCGAAAGACGGGAATAGTGCTAAATGTAAGGGATGTCCTGCCATTCTCAAGACTTTGGGTGAATCGACTCGCATTTGTCATCAAAACATAACATTAAGATTTTAGCTGACGTTAATCGTTTAACAGCTTCAACAAGTCAAGATTCTGAAAATCTGAACACAGCATCGCCGAAAGTTGGAGGATTAATTTACTAAAAGTGCCGACTATTGCCTGGATTATGTTTTTGCAAGAATGATTGCATTAGATGAATTTCCATTCAGTGTATTCATAACTTCAGACGATTTAAGAAAATTGCTCTTAACGAAATACACGGATTTACCAAAATCAGCCGTCACAATTTGAAAGCGTGTTATGAATTACAGTAAAAAAATCAGAAAGCAAGTAACTGCAGAATTAAAACATTTGAAAAGTGCAAGTGAAGGATTCAGTCTATCTTTCGAAGAGTGGACATCAACGTCCAATAAACGATACATGGCAGTCAACATTCATTTATATAAAAAAAATTGGAAATATTGAAAGAGCGTCTAAGTAAATTTGACATATACCTGGAAATTGATATCGTGGCTACTGTAACCTATGGACCGAACGTTATGATAAAGGTGGGGCCGTCTGTGATGTACTTTATAAAATAATGAATTATTTTCAAGACTGGCAAGACAGTCCTGCCTCAGACTCAGATGATACTATAAATGAACCAGATGTGACTGCTGATTATATCAACGATAGCGATGATGATGACAATTTAGAAGACTTAGACTCTCCTGAATCAGGTTCAATTTTAATGTCACAAAATGAACTTGCGCGAGAACACATACCAGAGTTAACGAAAGATGAAAACATTAATGAGCTGATAAAGAAAATTCGCAAAGATGTAGTGTATTTCAAAAGATCACCATTGAAAAATGAAACAGTACTTCAAAAATATGTGAAAATTGAACATGAAAAAGAGCACTTCTTTTGGACTATAAAACCAGGTGGAATAGTCTTTTAACCATGTTGGAACGATTTTCTCTTTTAAAAACCTGCATTCAAAGAACTCTTATAGATCTCAATTAAGCGATCCGTCTAGAATATGCTGATTTTGACTTGGTAAATAATATTGTTGATGTGCTGACCCCAATTAAATTAACAGTAGAAGCAATCTGTCGAAGAGATGCTAATTTATGCACAGCTGATACCGCTTCGAAATTTCTTATAAAACAATTGTCTAGCAAAATCTCAGCACTAGCCAATAAAATGAAAATATCCTTAGTGGAACGTATAAAACAACGACGAAATGAAGATTTAACTGGTGTATTGAATGATTTACAAAATCCACTAAAAGATGATGAAAATCAGTTATTATCGGATTTGGAATGGCTTGACTTATTTCCAGTTCCTACTAAGGGCTTTAGTGAGGGCGAAAATAAAGAGTATTGTTAAAAGACTAAATAGTCGAGATGATACGGAAGAGGAAGAAAGGTCAGGATCACAAGCAGATGATGAGTCAAGGCAAGAAACCTCCCAACCCCAATTGACACTAATGGAAAAGTTACAGCTGGAAATTGATAAGAGCATGGAGTCCCCAGATTCTGAAGTACAAAATGAATCAGGGTTGGTAAATAGTATTAGACGCGAAATGACCCTGTTCGAAAATGGACGAGTTCGTGGATATCACTTAGAATTAGAATATAAGTATCTATTGTCTATTCCTCCAACCATTGTAGAACCTGAGCGAGCGTTTTCAGCTGCTGCTTATGTTGGCAATAAACTACAAAGCAAGCTTGGAAGTCAAACATTGGATGCTTTGATATTTCTGCGATTGTATTTTCGAAATTCTAAATAGTTTTTTGTATTGTCTTTTTTGTTCCTTATTTTAGTTTATTGTGTATTGTGTTTTCAAGCATTATTAATAAATAAGTTTTAAGAAATTACTTTTTTTTTCATTTGAGCCCAATTAGAAACCACATAGTCTAATCCCAGGATCCTGGCATTACGCTTCAAAAATCCCGTAATCCCAGGATTGAAAAACATGCACGGGATTGTATTCTCTAGAACGGACAGAGATACTGATAAGTAGTCATCCACGTACTTTTGAAAATTTGTATTTTTAAAGAGTTTTTAATTTTATTTGTATAATTGGAAACGGGTGGTGATCTATAAAATACGAAATTTTTATTTGTTAATTTTGTAGTTCAAGTTGAGTAAAGGAGGATTAATACTAACTAGCAATACTTTCTCAAGGTTCTCTTCTGTAAAATTTGTTCTCTTTGAATGAAATACATCTTCGTAGATAGAAAACGTCGTTTCTACATCGCAACTGGTTATAGGTGTGTTCAATATTGTATAAGCGACATGTGTGGAGAAGGTGGGAGAGCGAGTGAATCGGAGAGAGACAAGTGTGTGTAGTGCAGTTTATGTAAATGCGCTGACTTTCTTGAGCAATCGCCTAGCAAGAGATCCGGAACAGTTAAGAGTTTGGGAGTATGTTTCAACTGATTAGGTGCTTCTCACAGCGTTACAAATTGTAAATCTAAAACTACTTGTAGAAAGTGTAATAAACGACATCACACGTTGATTCATTTTAAGAAACAATATGCAAGACCACATCTGAAAAACAACAACAGTTGGAATGAAACAGACACTGAAACACACTTCAGCCCTGCAAGATTTAAACGGTCGTTCAGAAGTACTTCTAGCTACAGCTGCGATAAGTGCACAAGGCGCCAAGAGACAATGGCAAGCTCTAGACAGTGGGAGTCAAATTAATTTCGTGTCAAGCAAATTAATTAAACGCTTAGGAGGCAAGGCAACAGAGAAACATATTCCAGTATATGGGATTGGACATATTCGGGCTCATGCCAACAAAGTAGCAAGCGAACATGATGAATTCAAAACGCTTGAGTTGCAAACTGTAACTTATGGTACTACAAGTGCTCCATATTTGGCAATCCGCTGCTTGCAACAACTTGCGGAAGATGAGAGATCAAAGTTTCCAATACCCGCTAACATTGTTAAACGTGACTTCTACGTTGGTGACGTCCTAAATGAAGGAAGTTCTCTTGAGGATACTAAATTGTTGGGAGATCAACTAATGGCTTTATTGGATGAGGGAGGATTTAATTTGCTGAATATTGCATCCAACGACAGTGGTTTGCTAGAAGATTTGACAGATGTGTCCAACGATCCATTAATACAATTAGGTATGCCACAAACCATCAAAATATTAGGATTACAATGGCATGCCAAAAATGATGCCATCCTATACAATTTGAGCATTGCAGAAGACGAAAATATCATTGCCAAAAGAAAGTTGCTATCTCAAATAGTCAACCTATTCGACTCTTTGGGTTGAGTGGGTCCAATCATATCCATGGCTAAAATTCTAATGCAACAGTTATGGCAAGAAAGGCCAGGGTGGGACCAATCTGTAAGTACAAGTATTTCAGAAACATGGCGATTTATGGGAAGCCGGGATCAGAACTGTAAAAACACACATCAAGTGGGTGATAGGGGAAACAAAATTAACATTTGAAGAAATGTATACTTTGTTAACGCAAATTTAAGCATTTGTCAATTTCCGTCCTTTAACTACTATCCACGATTACCCAAACATCATATCTGCCTTAACTCCCGCTGATGTCATAATTGGAGCTCCACTTACTCAAGTACCAGATGAAGACTTTGTGAACGGAAAAATTAACAGATTAAATAGATGGGCAATGGCTACAACAAATGTTTCAACATTTTTGGAAAAGATGGTCACACGAATACCTGTATCATTTACAACAGCGATTGAAGTGGACAAAGAGAACCACAACTTGAAGATGGGTGACATTGCGATACTGAAGGAAGACAACTCCACCAACAACGTGGAAGCTAGGGAGAATCACGGACGTGCATCCTGGTTTGGACAAATGTCTTCGCGTCGTAAGTGTTTTTAGTAATGGAGCTTGTTTCAAACGAGCAGTGTCAAAGGTAGTACTTTTACCAATTGAGTGTTAAGCGTTGAAAGAATCTTTCAACGTGGGGCGGCATGTTCAATGTTGTAATTATAAGCGAGATGTGTGGAGTTAGATTTTGAGGTGTTGTCCCTCAAATAGAATGATTATGTCTATTACAATAGGTTCTGGCCTAAACTCTTCTGTTCCACTTCTGGAGTACCGCAGGGGTCAAACCTTGGCCCACTCTTATTTAATATCTTCATGGATAACGTTATCAAATCTGTCAAATGTTCGGTATTGGCTTATGCTGACGATATTAAGATTTATCACAGGATTGACTCTTTGGTGGATATTAACTTGTTGCAAACAAATGCTTACAAAATCTATAGCTGGTATTTGCGTAATAAGTTAAGATTAAACACAGATAAGTGTTTCCTGGTGTCTTATTCTAGAAAGATTACTAGAATTGAGTCGCGCCACAATCATGTTGAGATTAAGGATTTGAGTGTTACATATGATGAAAAATTTACATTTTCGGATCATGTCTTTAATGTTATAGCTGCTGCTTCTAGATCTCTTGGATTTATTATTCGTACATGCAAATATTTTAATAACATCGATACCATTAAGACTCTTTTCTTTGCTCATGTAATTTCTAAGCACGAATATGTATCCATAGCCTGGTATCTTTTCTATGGTGCTCAGGTCAATCTACTAGAGCGAATTCGATTTGCCGTGATTGTCATAAGTTCTTCTCAGTTTTTAAGCAAACATATTTAGTGTAATTGTATATGTATCTGTGTATCTTATACATATACTACATACAAGATGCCCCTTATCGTTATATTCAAATATTAGGAGTGTAAAATAGACTTCATTTTAAGTAACAAAAACGCAAAACTTGTATATCCATTTTTATTTGTTTCAAAGTTACAGATATATGAATTGTCTGATCATTGAAAAAAAAATGTAATCCTAAAGTTAATATAAACTGATTTTATTTAAAAAAGTTCAATTAATAATATTTTCGAAACGTCGACCTCCTTGTTGAATGCAGGCTTGTGCCCGTAAGCCAACAGAAGAAGTACTTATCCGAATTTCATACTTGCTTTGTCGGATTTGCTCGGAATCAAGGTGAATACGATCCAACAACTCTTCTCTTGTGTTCGAAACTTGATGAAATTGAAGTCTACTGTACACTCCTAAATTTGAACATAACGATACGGGACACCTTGTTTACCTGCTCATATGTATTAAATATTATACTTCTATTTTTGCTCAGTTCTGGATAATATATGTTGGGCATTTAATAAATTATTATCATTATTCTTACACCAGTGCAGAGATGAGCCAATCCATGGTATATCCTCCGGCAAATAAATCCTGAAAACAATTTTCTTTCAACCAGTCTATCCTTTTATTATTATAGTTTATGAGAAGAGAAACTAAGACTTTGGCCGTCACTTATAGCCCTAATTTTAAGCTATACTGGCGTATACCATAAATAGAGCTGTACAACTCTATGAAGGAATTTTTTCGGTAACATTGCATTGATTCGCCGTATGTGAAGACGAAGTAAATGTTCTCCTGACATGACCAAAAACATTACCGTTAGAATTTATGATTTTGTAGTTATGAACGTTATAATTTTATATTGTAGCGAATTAAGGACCCAAGAATAATAGATATACTTAGATCAAGCAAAGTCTCAACAATCGCCAAGAATATCCTATAAACACAGAGGGCTTTGTTAATTACATATCATGTAAATACATCGAAGTTTGAAGTAATTCCTATTAGCCACCTTGCGGCGATAAGAAAGTTTCTCTGCTAATACATTTCAACTTGCTAATATAGTTTGTTAAGTAAATTTGATCATTATGGAAATTAGCTCTCTGAGTTGTGTTAATAATATAATGTAAATCTAGAGGATATGTTTTGAATATATATATATATGTGTGTATATGCGAAAATAGACTTAACCCCATCGGTAATGTTTTGGAATCACAGACATCTTCTGTTTTTGCATAATAGCGTAATAAGTGAAACATTAAATACATTCCACCACTCCCATCATTTGTTGCTCGCATTATCGCATCATAATGTTCATCGTGTTTTTGTTCTTATAGTAATTTTTGAATACTTGATTATATAAATATATTTAATTCGTTGATGTGGAAGTTTCTTTCGCTTTGTAATTTAATATGAATTATGTAATTATTTAGTCGATTTTTCTTGAATCATTGAATAAATATTGAATAATATTGAATAAATTTAGACATCATAATAAAGCAAATTATGATGTCTAAATTTATTTCAATGATTCAAGAAAAAACACCTATTTACATTTTTGAAATAAAAATAAAGCATTACACCTGTCCGACTCGACATTTAAAGTTACAAAATTGGTGAATTTCGAACAAAATTACTTATGAACAGTTGTGGACCATTTAAATTTTAACGGTTCGAATCACGTTTATACTAAGTACTTAATTACTAATTATCTATTGTTAAATTAACTTCAAAATTCTTTTTAAAAAATCATTTCAATTTTATGCTATGCTTTGAGAGGGAAATATGATTTAAATTAATAATATTTGCTTAAATAATTTTAATTAAAACTTATCAATTATCTAAAATTACCCAGCTTTATAAAACTTTTGTAATAAACATCCACATGATAAACTTGTCTATGAATTTGTATGTAAATAGAGTACATATATCAATTTTAGAGGTCAAGTTTAAGACAAAAATTTATATTACATACTGGTTATGAAACATATTTGTCATTATATCGATCAAATATAAAGAATAAATCACGTTTATTATTAGAACACTACCACTTTGTTTCATTTGTATAAATAAGATTAATCTTTGGTCTTCCACTATTTCGATAAGCATAATTCAACAGTTAAGCTTTGTATTCACTTACATTTTTCAATAATAAGTAGAGAACGGACGCAATTTCCATAAAACGCAATCGGCAATTGGAATTGTGTATAACGTCGCTCAGTACATCCCGGCGTAATTCAATGAAGTATTTGTTTGGCTTACTCGGACACCTGGGCTCTCTGCGATAACAATGGACAACTGAGCTATTGTATTAGGAGAATATAGTGCTTTTTAAAGTGTTTTCATGAGCGTAGATAGAAGCGGGGTTTTTATAATGTATTTTATTTATTAGTTTATATTTCGTAAGATAAATAAAGTGCTATGAGTTAATACAAAGGTATTTTTAATAATATAAAATATTATTAAAAATCTGGTGTGAAGAACACAAATGCAGGTTCACTATTAATATTTTCTGTGAACGTGTCCGAATATATCCTATCCCCAGAGACGTAGATACGTATTTTGCTTTTCTACAAGCTCATCGGTACGCCCCTGCTGGAGAAAGGATATTTCCAGACACATTCACAGAAAAGAACCACCTCGCCCTATCACCGTAATTATCCAGACCGAGCGCAGAAGTAAATTCGGCGCTACCTGTTGTCAGACAGCCGAAGTACCTCGCATACCGTCCACATAATTAATGTGAAGTAACGACGCCCTTCCAAAGGTTAGCACAGCCAAACTCTCTAGAAAACTGCATTTTGTTTGTGCCTTCACTCATACTACGGCTTAACCGCATGTGTAATGTATCAGAATAATTGAAACATACATGAGTAGGTAAACCCCACCAGTTTTGTATAATACAAAGGTATTTTTAATAATATAAAATATTATTAAAAATCTGGTGTGAAGAACACAAATGCAGGTTCACTATTAATATTTTCTGTGAACGTGTCCGAATATATCCTATCCCCAGAGACGTAGATACGTATTTCGCTTTTTTACAAGGTCATCGGTACGCCCCTGCTGGAGAAAGGATATTTCCAGACACATTCACAGAAAAGAACCACCTCGCCCTATCACCGTAATTATCCAGACCGAGCGCATATGGGGATAGGATATATTCGGACACGTTCACAGAAAATATTAATAGTGAACCTGCATTTGTGTTCTTCACACCAGATTTTTAATAATATTTTATATTATTAAAAATACCTTTGTATTATACAAAACTGGTGGGGTTTACCTACTCATGTATGTTTCAATTATTCTGATACATTACACATGCGGTTAAGCCGTAGTATGAGTGAAGGCACAAACAAAATGCAGTTTTCTAGAGAGTTTGGCTGTGCTAACCTTTGGAAGGGCGTCGTTACTTCACATTAATTATGTGGACGGTATGCGAGGTACTTCGGCTGTCTGACAACAGGTAGCGCCGAATTTACTTCTGCGCTCGGTCTGGATAATTACGGTGATAGGGCGAGGTGGTTCTTTTCTGTGAATGTGTCTGGAAATATCCTTGCTCCAGCAGGGGCGTACCGATGAGCTTGTAGAAAAGCAAAATACGTATCTACGTCTCTGGGGATAGGATATATTCGGACACGTTCACAGAAAATATTAATAGTGAACCTGCATTTGTGTTCTTCACACCAGATTTTTAATAATATTTTATATTATTAAAAATACCTTTGTATTATACAAAACTGGTGGAGTTTACCTACTCATGTATGTTTCAATTATTCTGATGCTATGAGTTAGTTTCTTGTTTTCGTAGTTCTAACTATTATTTACATCGTAATTTTTGTGATAGAGCCTGTTTAATATCGTTTGATTTAATCTACTTCTCCCATATTATTTCAACGTAAGTGTGCATTGAATTTCGTTCAGTTTCAATAACTTACGCACACATTTTTAGTTTTCATTTATTTAGATCTAGAGCATTGCTTAAGTTACTTTTTCAGATATGATATGGAAGAACGTCGAGAACGGGATCGTAAAACAATGGCGAGTTGGATTGACGGTCATACTGATTGTATGTCCATTGTCAGTGATTCCGAAATTTATTACAAAATCCGTAAAATATCGTCAAAAATTCGTCACTTAGGATCGCAAACACATCTGAACTCTGTAAAACTTTTATGGCGGCTAATATTCCATTAAATAAACTTAGCAATCCCACTTTAAAAATATTTCTGAAAAAATATACTGGTCAAAATGTTCCTGATGAATCAACTTTACGCAAATATTATGTTTCTTGGTGCTATACGAGAACAGTAGAACGCACTAGAAGTCATCTTTTAAATCAATACATATGGATAAGCGCCGACGAAACTTTGGCTATGTTAGGACGCTGTGTGGTAAATGTTGTAGCTGGTGTACTACATCCAACTATTCCCTATAACTCATATGTAATAGCAACAAGTGTTATAAATAGAGTTGATTCGGAAACAGTTGCTGAAACCATTAAGGAGAATATGCAAAAAATGCTTCATTCGGACGCCACGTACAAAGAGAAAATACTTTTAATTGTCAGTGATAGTGCTGCGTATATGTTAAAAACAGGCAGACTATTGAAGAAAACATATAATGCTAATATGCTGCATATTATTTGTGTAGCACATGCTCTCCACAGAATCTGTGAATATATCAGAGACACTTTTCCGGAAGTTGATAGACTTGTATCAGCTTTTAAAAAAGTTTTCAGAAAAGCACCATTGAGGGTAGCTCTTTTCAGGGAAAAATTTCCGTCTCTATCACTGCCTCCCACTCCAGTAATAACTAGATGGGGAACATGGCTGGAAGCTGCTAGTTATTATGCTGAGAATTTCGATAGTCTAAAACATTTCGTAACACTGCTAAAGGAGGACGCTAGAAGTATTGGTGAGTGCAAGGAGCTCACACAAATCCCAAATTTAAAAAATCAGTTGTACTTTCTTCACGAACAGTTTGGAAAATTGCCAAAACTAATCACTTATTTTGAAAATCGAAATCTCAAATTAAATGACGGATTAACCACATTAGATCTGGCTGTTAATAATTTGAAAAGTATTCCAAGTGATTTCAGATGTGGCCTTCGGCAAAAGTTTGAAGCAATTCTTAATAGAAATCCAGATTTAATTACATTGCAGCAATTATGTATGGAGACAATTCCACAAAATCTAACGGCTAAATATGAAGAAATAAAAGAATATTTCCAGTATGCACCTATAACCAGTTGCGATGTAGAAAGGACGTTTTCTATTTATAAGGACGTACTTAATTCAAAGAGAACAAAATTGACAGAAGAAAACCTTGAGAAACTATTGCTAGTCAATATTAATACCCCTTTACTCAACTTGAACGACAAAATGAACAAATAAAAATGTTCCAATTGTAGAAATAAAATTAAAAACTTTAAAAATATAACTTTTCAACAAATACATATGTATTTCGTAATTTTATAGATCACCACCCGTTCGTTTTCCAATTATATAAATAAAATTAAATATTTTAGAAATAAAGCCTTTCGCCAGTACTGCACTGAGTGGCAAGCGTGTCCGTTCCCTAATAGTAAGCAGTATCACTTGGTGTATTCTATGAATCGACTACCCTCTATCGAGAATAGATCGATCTAGTTGTAAACTTATGATTTGAAAAAGCAGAGGACCCTGACTTTAAGATCTCCTGAATTAGTAGGTACATTTTTACCTATTATAACATTTATTATATGTTTTTTTTTGTATTTTCAACCAATCTTTCAGTCAAAAGATTTATATTCTTTATTTCATTGGGGATACAACATTGAAAATATAACTCTTGCTAAAAACTTACTTTACTAATTATATTAATTACAATATCAACTAATTACACAATTACATTATAACATTTATGGCACCTCAACGTTGGGACAATCATATTAATTAAATCATTTTATACAATAATATAATATATATATATATATATATATATATATATATATATATATATATATAACAATTGATAAATTATTCGAGTTTTTCGGCTTTTATATGAAATATTTATAAATATTATCAAATTAATATGTATATGTGAAGTAAATGTGTATGTAAACATTGGTGTCTACAAATTACAACGCAAGTCATACGAAATTTAATTACAAAATGTTGTTTACGTTGGGACTTGAACCCAAGTCTACGGTTTGTCGAACTGTCGCTTTAACTAACTAAGCCCATTTATTGCGTTTATAATTAGCTTGAACCAAGGTCTATCATGGCTTAATTGGTTAAACTATTGTTCCAGCTTATTTTGCCTAACAAATAAACACAGGTTGCGATACCAGGGAAATATACCGGGAAAACAGACCTAAGAAACTATCAAATCAATCAGGTATTCTATTTAACAAATAAACACAGGTTGCGATACCAGGGAAATATACCGGGAAAACAGACCTAAGAAACTATCAAATCAATCAGGTATTCTATTGAGGTTATATACCGGTTAAATATTATCATTTCACGTAATTTAAAATATGCTGTTTGTACATGAATAATATTAAAAACTTACCGTCACATAATTGTATCTAAAGTCAAAATACTGTGTTATATCATTTAATTAACTATAGTTGGATTTATAAAGAATTTAGTGTCAATTGACGAATTAACAAATATATAGATAAATACAATGATATATACAACTAGATATACAATACGATCAACCGTAAATAATACATGCGATTTGATCTAAAAGCAACCAATTATGGCCTTATATCCGTTCTATTTGTTACTTCTATGTATATTAAAAAGAAAATCAATTTGATTTTTCAATTAAATTTATTTATTAGAACAAAGTTTTTTTATTATTTTTTTATTTTTTTATACATTAATAATAAAATATCTTATGTTATCTCTGTAAAGGAAATTTTGCCCAGTAGCAATTAAAACATTAGACATTTATTTTTAAATTATATATATTACGTTAGGATTAAACTAAAAAGTTAAATTATCTATGAAAATTCTGTATATTGAAAGGCATACTGATATTTTTTAATTTAGAAATTTATACATACTAGCATCGCTATGGTTTTGGTTGTTGATTTTTGAAAAAGTGAGATTGGTTTTGAGTTTTCGAAGAAAACATTAAAAATTGGTAATTGCGTTTTGAAAAGCCAACAAATTAAAAGATTTACAGTATAATTAATTAAAAATCCACGTAACTTGTGCCCAGAAACTTGTACACATAAAACCATATCAAAATTATAATATAAAGAACTATAATAATATAGTAATAATATTGATGTTGAAGCTTATAGCTGATATTACATCGAAGGATCCATAATGAACATCTACTAAAAGCCGTCCCTAATTTGTGAACAGAATATTAGGCATAATCAAGAACAATAAATATTAAAGGAAATTCTTTACCGAGAATATCCAAAAGGACCTTGTATAAGGGAAGTTCGAGACCATTGATAGCCAATTCGTTCATCTACGGAAGGATTTTCCTGTCTATTCTTCAAGCAGTCAACTGAATACATCTGGCAAGAACTTTGAATATATATAAGGAGACACATAGTGGACTTAATCTATCTTGGTATTTCATTTATTGGCTTACCCATTTATTTATATTAGTAATTACTCTGTTACAATAACCAATTTGTTTAAATAGTTTTTCGTGAGTTCTCAAAATTTTAGATTGATCTTTCTTTGTAATTTACTAAAAATCTGAATACTCAGTCAGTTTAAACTCATATTTTTATTACTTTTCATACTTATAAAATTATTTGACATCTATTCGTTTATGGGAAATTTGATCCAAATCTCAACATATTAATAGCTTGGCATAATTTATTAATTGGCTCTTTGTATCTAAAATAAAATTAAAAATAATTTCTTTTAAACTGTGAGGAAATAAGTGTTTTTTGAAATATATAAAATCATATACATAGCCTTAGTTTTTATTAGCTTACCTTACATAAATAATAGTTATTTTAAAGAACGACATCTTACATGTTAATTGGTTGTTCAGAAAGGTTATCTTATGAACCTGCTTTGAGAGCGAGGATTAGATTCTTGCAAATACCACTGAGTTAACCGATGGCAATCAAAATCAAAATGTTATTGTATAGAGGTTATAATACAAGGGATTTGTTTTTCACTTAC
Organism: Melolontha melolontha; assembly: GCA_935421215.2. Taxonomy (NCBI): domain Eukaryota; kingdom Metazoa; phylum Arthropoda; class Insecta; order Coleoptera; family Scarabaeidae; genus Melolontha; species Melolontha melolontha. Next base: position 227,082,529 of record OW285236.1, on the reverse strand, counting down.
TAAGCGCGAGATTTGAATTTTGTTAAATTTTATTCAATATTTAAATAATTTTTTTTTGTAATTATTATTTAATTGTACGTGAGGGGTTTATCACTCTATATATATATATATGTATTTATATAAATATATTGCTTATTTATATATAATTCTGTAACTAATTTGTGTAATACAACTTATGAATTATGAAAGTTTCTTACATTAGAGTAATTACAAATTTTAACGGAGTTGACCTACATTAACATCAGTCATAAACAAATAATTTTTTTCAAAAAGAAACTGAAGAAAACTGAGGGAAAATGTTTGCATAAACAAATCCCTAATTGAATGCTCGAGAAAAACAAAATGCGCAATTGTTATTCAAGTCCGTTGTATTTTTAACGTTCTGCAGCGCAAGTATTTTAATATATGCGGAAGCACTGTGAAAGCTCTTACTATGAAACGGAAAGGACCGCCTCGAACTTCCAATATAAATAAAAATCGAAGGAAATATGTAAATTAAACGGAAGAATTCCGAATATTCACTTTATTTTTCTTTTAATATTTTTCATGGTTATTATTTCTGAGTTCATAAATATGGAACCCTACGTTTCGGTCTTAAATTTTCAGAACCAGTTTTATTGCCACTTTAAAGTTATAAAACACTGCATACATATTTTATTTCATGATTTCGTATTTGCCTATGACCCTGTTTTCCGAGCGTGAATTTTTATCTTCCCCAAATGACTGATTTATGTGAACCAGCTTCATACCTATACGTACATACATGAATATATGAACCAGCGAGAAATCTATATTGATAGCCTTCATTCTGTACACTTACTGAATTATAGGTATTGTTAAGTTGCAATAAATCTTTATGTCCGTACATAAAAGAGATATCTAATAGGAACAATTTTAGTACGCTATGAAGAACCATTAGTCCATTCAGATTGGAACCGTGAAAGAGACCATATGGACAGGACTTAATTCATTTTGGTGGCACTTATACAATACAACACATTCAATAAAATTTATTACATTCATAAATTTGTTCCTATAGTTTTAAGTAAAAGAAGCAGCCTTTGCACACAATTTTACGATCACTGTCCATCATCTTGCTTGCTAAAGTGAACATAAAGGTAATAATACGCAACGTCAATTACGCTCTGACAAAACCACGCAAGTTAGCTTTAATAACGCAACGTCAGATGTCTATTGATTGGCTTTGAAATAATTTTTAGACCATTTGGAAGGTGATTCGATTTTAAACCAAGTAAATAAGAACTCTATTGAAATTAAATAATACAACTGCAGAAGTAGTGAAAACTACGTATTTTCATAATCGCGGACCAGCTAGATGGAGAGGTAATGGCTGTTATTCATGCAAAAAAATAAATAAACATAGGATAAACGGTACAATTGTTGCCACCCTCATAGTTATTGGCATACGTATTTCTAATAAAAATAACTATCCTTTCCTTATTGTCGTAGCATTTATTAGAGACTTATTTAATTTGCACAATACTTGTTTTCAAGTTGGTAGCATTTTATATAAATCGCGCCATAATTAGTAATGCAGTAATGATCTATAGTTTACTGTGATGTGTATTCAACTGATTTGGCACATTTTTACTAAAACTGGTAAGGATTGTGGTATGGGATATACAGGCTGATTCAAATTAAGTGCGCACTATTGCTATCTCTGATATTATTGAATCTAGAAAGTAGGTTAAATTAGCAAAGTATTAGTGTTTTTAACATTGATTCGCATGCAGTTCATGAAAAAAAAATTGAATAACGAATTTTCGAGAAATTTTGAAATTTATAATTTTTTTAAAGGGAACAGCCTGGTATATTTTTTAAAATTATGAATGATAATATTCTTTGTAATATAAAAGTTTAAATACACTATTGTCCTAAAACGAATAATAAAGTATTTACGGTGGAATTTAGTTGATGTCAAAGATACTCTTTCATTCCGTAAAATCAGTAGTGGGTTTCTTTCACTTTAAACAAAACAAATAGTATGATGCCCTTTGTAAATGTCAATAACGTACTGAATATAAATCTTTCGCGCGTTTAGTTATTAAATTTTTTTTTTTATTTTGTGTTGTGTTCATTAGTTCTCTATTTATTTTTCTAAACATTTTGGTTTTACTTTCGTTGCTTAGTGTTTGACAATATTTCACTATGGTATTTCCTCATTTGGAGAAATGCGATATGTTGGAAGTATACATTTTATGTCGTAAAAATTCAGTAAGGATTAGCGAATATTATGCTGAACACTAGCCTTTACGACAGCAGCCAGATCGACGTTACTTTCGAAGACTTTACAATCAGTTTAGACTGCATGATTGCTTATTTAGAAAGAAAAGAACAAAGAAAAATATCGTTGTCAACGAAGAAGTAGAAATTACAGTGTTAGCATATTTTGAAGGCCATCGCGAATTATACATTAGGGATGCTACTAAGGAATTGGCATTAAGTTATTCATCAGTTCAAAGAATTTTGAGAAAGCATAAGTATATCCCCTTTAAGTTCAGAATCTCTCAAACATTACAGCCAGGAGATTCCGCCAGGAGATTAGCTTTCTGTCATTGGTTTGTTAGTTGTAGTGATTTGAATGGAGCACAGTGTATTTTATGGAGTGACGACACAAATTTTTCAAATAGAGGCATGTTTAATAAGAAAAATAGTCACTACTGGTCTCAAGAAAATTTATTAATAGTTCGTCCACATGCTGCACAAGTTCGATTTAGTTTTAACGTTTGGTGCGGATTAATTGGTTTGGTAGTCGTTGGTCCACTGTTCTACAATGGTACGTTGACAGGAAACAGATATCTGGAATTTATTCGTAACCTTCTAGAGGATTTCCTTGATAACGCCAATTACCTGATGCGCCAAAATTTATAGTTTCAGCAGGACGGTGCTTCTGCACACAACTATCACCTAGTGCAGACCTACCTCGACACCATCTTTGCCGAAAAGTGGATTGATACAAATGGTCCAATCCAATGGCCAGCACGCTCCCCTGACCTCTCACATTTAGACTTTTTTCTTTGGGGATACCTAAAAAATGAGGTGTACAAAACGCGATACGACAACATGCGCGAATTGCAAGGCAAGATCAGAGAAGTTTTTCGCCACTTAGATAGAAGGACAATCTTAAGAGCCACCCAGAGTGTACTGAAAAATATTATTAAAAATGGGGTGTGAAGAACACAATACAAGTTCATTTATGTATTTTTGAAAGTATCTTCTCCAAAGACTTAGATACGTATTTCACATTTCTACATGTTCGTCGGTACGCCCCTGTTGGAGAAGAGACACATTCAAAACAAACATAACTACGTTAATATCTAGCCGAAATTATTCAGACAGAGCGTGAAGGAATATTCAGCGCTGTCTACATAATAACAGCCGAACTAGACGTGTTTTTTATAGTCGGTAACCACCGTATCTATAAAAAAACTGTATTCTCGTGTCTTCGCTACTTGTCTTCATTACCGACGAACATGTAGAAATGTGAAATACGTATCTACGTGTTTGGAGAAGATACATTCAAAAATACATAAATGAACTTGTATTGTGTTCTTCACACCCCATTTTTAATAATATTTTTTATATTATTAAAAATACTTTTGTAAAATATGTATCTGCTTTGTCAAAAGTTAGCGGAGCAATGACGACATTTAGAAGGAAATAGAAACTGCTATAACTACTTTATTATTCGTTTTAGGACAATAGTGTATTGAAACTTTTATCTTACAAAGAACATTAGCATTCAGAATTTTAAAAAATATACAAGCTGTTCCATTTAAAAAAATTACAAATTTCAAAATTTCTCGAAAATGCGTTATTCAATTTTTTTGTCATGAACTGCATGCTAATCAATGTTAAAAACACTAATACTTTGCTAATTTAACCTACTTTCTGGAATCAATAATAACAGAGATAGCAATGGTGCGCACTTAATTTGAATCAGCCTGGATACTGTAAATGTTAATCATATCACAAAAAGTTGATATTTTTGATACTATGGGTCAATATAAGCCGTATTATTATATATAACATTCATCTAACCTTAAAATTATAACGAACTTTCCTTATTTTGCATGTGCCAATTACTGTCAATATAAAAATCACAAGATGTACTTTTTGGCAGTGGTGCCAATGACTACAAATTTCAACTGAAAATTAAGTGAAGTAATTCTTTGTCGTATATTGCATTTTCACATTAAACGTTTATACTAAATCCAATAATGATGCAAAAATATTTCTATATACAGTTATCGACACCCTGCCAACAACTGTGCATGTACGGTGCCAATAACTTTAGTATATACAATTTTGTTTAAACTCACAAATGAAGCGCTTTTTGGGCTCATCGCTATGAATGCGGGAAAATTTCTGAACTTCTGGTTAACCTTGGTCTTGTTTTCTTACAGAAATGGTAAAAACCGCGAAGGGGAACATTATCAAAAAAGGTACAATGAGAGCGACGTGGAGAAAGCGCTTATAGCAATTAAGAAAGGGTTGCCGAAAAAATAGGCCTCCAAAGTATATAAGGTACCTTTAGCTACATTGCAATTTAGATTATCGCAAAATTTTACGAAAACAGAGCGTGGACCTCCAACAGTATTAACGTGCGAGGAAGAGCGTTTTTAAGTACATTGGATAAACGAATGTCAACCAAAGGGCTTTCCTAAAAGATTCGAAAATATTCAAGCTTCGGTCAAAAGCTTTTTGGATAGTATTCCCAGAAAAAATCCGTTTAAAGAAAATATTCCAGGCATAGGTTGGTATAAAGTTTTAAAGCGCCATCCTGAGGTTTCCATCAGAACCCCAGAAGCCGTCACCTCCGCTTCAGCCTGCGTGAGTGAAAATGCCATTAGGAAATGGTTTGTCCAACTAAACAATTATTTACTGGAAAAAGGATTTGCCCAAGTGCTGAAGGACTCGTTTCTAGTATACAATGGGGATGAAACTAACTTTCAATTATGTCCACAAAGTAAAAAGGTATTAGCACCGAAAGGCGCCAAAATTGTTTGTGAAGTAGAATTTGGTCAGGCAAAGAGCATTTTAACCGTGATGTTTACGTTCAGCGCTGCAGGTATTGTTACACATCCATTTGTAATATATCCATACAAAAGAATGCCTAAAGAAATTATTAAATCTGTTCCAAATGGTTGCGGTGTAGGCCATAGTGACAGCGGAAGGATGAAAAAGGAGATCTTTTATGAGTATATTGGCAATGTTCTACACCTCAGCTTAAAGAAGTCTAATGTAAAATTTCCAATAATCTTATTTGTGGATGAACATCGAGCCGACATGGATATTAAATTAAGTGATTTGTGCACAAAATTAGGATTTATACTGATTGCCCTATACCCTAATGCTACGATAATATTGCAGCCAGCTGATGTTTCTTATTTTAAACCATTAAAAACGGGACGGAAACAGGGTTTAATAGAATGGAAGAAAGAAAACCCTGATAAGGAGGTTACCAAGGAAATATTTGCTCCACTATTAGAATCTATTATAAGTAGAGCAGACCAATTTCCGTGCGCGTCATGTGCGCCGATGTGAGGATGATTGTATTGCATTAGAACTAATAAAAAGCATTCAGTATGTGTTTGGTACTTGCTTAGACTGCATGTAAGTGTAAGCATACGTAATAAAATGTCGTCGACACATAAATCGAGAAAACGACCGTTGGCAGACGAAGTGAATAAGTTTATTATGGATTTACCGGACTTAATATACGGTGGCTCAGAAAATAAAATGTTTAGTGTGCAATACATAACTAATGTGTTGGTCAAAAACACATTGTAAAGAACAGGTAAGCAGTACGAAGCACAACAATAACAAAATTAATCGACAACAGTTTATACATGAACTATGTGTAATTATGATTGTGTGTACACTGCTATTTACCTTGTTAAGTAATGATTCATTCATTTCATTTTGGAATAAATATACGAATAAAACATTACCGAGAACGACAACGTTAGGAAGGAATTTACGATCGGTGCGTAAACAGGTTGAAAATAAAATCAAAGCCGAACTGAAAAATAAAAAACTGTGGTTATGTGTGTACGAAACAACTGACAGCAAAAAAGCAATCTGTAGTTAATGTGATGGCGCGTAATATGGAACCACATCAACCAACGTCTTCAATTTTATTAGCATCCAGACGACTAGAACAATGTAATGCCGAAAAAATTTCAGAGGTGCTATTAGACACTTTCGAAAAATTTAAACTTTCGAGAGACCAAGTATTAATGTTTATGACCGATGGTGCCGCAACCATGTGATCTGAAGGCCGGTCTCTTAGAAAATATTGTCCTAACTTGTTACATATTACTTGTAAACTCCATGCTCTACAACTTGTGGTAGAACAGGTTCGTAGATGTTATCCAGAGGTAGATGCTTTAATATCGAGTACAAAGGCGGTATTCCTGAAATCTCCAAAACGTATTCGGAAATTTCACGAATTGTGTCCCCATACCACTGAGCCACCACAGCCGTTTCTGACGCTTTGGGGTACATGGTTCCGGGCGAGGTTTTACTATCATGAAAATTAAGGACGTGGTTTTATCATTCGATCCGAAAGAAAGTGCAGCTATCAATACAAGCCAGAAAAAATTTCAAGATGGCCAGATTAAAATGGATTTACAAAGTATTCGTGAGAATTACTTGAGACTAGAATAAGCAATAACAAAATTAGAAAATTCGTCGCTGTCGTTAGAGCAATCACTGCAAATCGTTAAAGATGTTTACGCACAACTGTGTGCTGTAGAAGACGCAAAAAGTGAAAGTGTTCTAATTAAATTTGAAAGTGTTTTAGACAGAAATGCGGATTTTGACACCTTAACACGTCTACAGATGCGTTAAGTTGCTTAAAAAAGTATTTTGATTATGCGAATATACATCACTAGATGTAGAACGCTCGTTTTCCAAATATAAACAAATTTTTTCCTCACGGCGTACATGTTTTTCAGAAATAACCTTGGAAACGCACCTGATGTCGAAAATATACAATCGAGTTTCTCCAGTTTGTCAATCCTTGGAAGACGCTTAAAACGGTAAGTGTTTTTTTTAAATCCTCTGTCGTGCACACAATCACTGATTTCCATTTTATTTATAGGTACATACAATGCTGCTATAATATCTACTATTCTTATTTTTCGTGTGTTGCATATTACTTTAATAGCAGAAAACCAAATGTATATTTAATTATTTCTGATAGAATAAATGTCTCTACTTCTATACTTATATCGGTATCAAGCTCATGTTGCGTCCCTATTCTATCGCATATTCTAATATATTACGAATTACACTCCCATACCGGCGCTCATGGCGCACACGGAAATTGGTCTGCTTTAGTTATAAGCAAGTCGTTTAATGCTCAAATAGTTAAAAATGGATTTAGAACATGCGGATTGTATCCAAGTAATCCGGAAAATGTTGGCTACGCTAAATGTTTGAGAAAGAATAATATAAAACTAGAAGAAACTATAGCAAATAGCAGTGAATCTGCAAGTAGATTTTTGTCTTATAAGCAATTTCCAGAGATTGTAGGAATGCAGAAAATGAGGGAATTTGAAGATACGGAAGAAAATGTAACGGGTCAAAATGAAGACCATAATAAATTGTACAATAGCTGGATGTTTTTCAAAAAAACAGATAATAGTAACGATGCGAACCAAACCACGGATACGTTTATTGAGGAAGAAATAATTGACATCAATAATATGGATATAGTATTCGCTGAACATTTTTCATACGCTCTCTCTTTATTCCACAGATATTCGATATATGTTAAGTGATAATGTTATCAAACACACTAACCATTAACCTATCGGATTGACAATCGGGGGGCTCAATGGTTAGTGTGCTTGATTCAGAAAGAGTTTGAATTTACAGACAAGGTTCGTATCTCGCACGAGTACATTTCGCTAAACAAGAATAAAAATCGGGAGAAGACATGCACGTCAGATTATGAGTTTGGCAAGGAACAGCTGTTCTCAGGGCTACCCTGAAGGCGGCCGTAAATTAACGATGGACATAGACCAAACTACTACTCAATCAATCGTCAACAATTTTTCGTCTTGAGATATATTTTCTAGATTATTACAACCTTTCCATTTTTCAAACGCTATTTCCTTATTTCAAGGACATCCGGTATATGTTAAGTAATAATGTGATCTGCACCATAAATTTAAATGAAATATTCCATTACTGTTCTATAAGTGGCAATTGCTGTTGTACAAATAAAGAATTTTTTTTTTGTTTACAACTAAATATAAACAAACACTACTAAATGTAAATTAAATAAAGTATTTCAATGTTGTGCAAAACTAATTTTCAAAGAATTTGATTTACCACAAAAGCGAACGTAAAATTTAAACTTTTAAACCGATTCCGGGTTAAAATACCCTTATTTCTGTGTTAAGCAATTCATTACGGGCATCTTATTGGGCGTCCTCGTCGAGTAAATGTCCGTCACACCTCTAATTCCTCACCTGCTACTCACCGTCGGTTCGCACACAAACAGAATCTGTATAATGCGCCAAGGCGGGCATTAAAATTGAATTGAATTTTCAATTTCGTAACTGTAATAGACAGTTTAATGCATGACTGGTTTTTCTTTCTCGATCCTTCTAGCCGCTATTCCTTCTTTCACACTTTGATTTTTACAATGCAAGGAAAGCCGTTTAAAGGAACTTTCTTGGGAAGCGCCGCTTTTGAGATATTCAATTTGTTTCGGTTAAAATGTTTGAAACGCTATCTATACGAATCAACGTTTGTCCTTTGATACAAATTTGGTACAAAGAAAAAATGCTACTATACACAGAAAATATGTTAGTTTCTGGATGTAATTACCAGAGGAATAAATACATAAGGTTACAAATTCTATTCGGAATGTGATTCGAACCCAAATCCTCTTACTATCAAAATAGTTAGTTATGTTATAAGAAAATATAATTTCAATTTCATTTAGATTTCCTACTGTTCGGGTCTATTTTACCCGAAAGAAGTGTAATGCTAAAATGTGTTTTTGTTTAATTTTTTTTTTTATTTCTGGGCACTGGTAACTTTATTTGTCAATATTAAATCTTCATTATTTCACATTACGTCTTCTAATGTTATGTATTTTTTTTTGAGTTCACATCAAAATATTAAACATATACCGTTCGGCGGAATTTTATTATATTAGATTTTCAACTGAAATATATTGTTTGAAGCAAAAATCTAGTGAAAATTGTAGATACATGTTTCTGTGAAATTGACTTTGGGTTTAAAATAGCAATAGAATTTAATGAAGTAAAAATTAATCAAATATAACATGAATAGCCAAAAATGAATTTGCAACAAATATTCGTTGAAGCCAGAAATCCATAATTCAAAATAGAGGTACACTTTGAGTACTAAGTGTAACGTTAGGAGAACAAATGTCCCCTTTTGTAAGTGGAGTACGGTGTTACTTTGAGAGATTCAATCGAATCCAAGACCAAACATTCCAAAATTATAAGTGTGTTCTTCAGAATTAAAATTTATACAAACATTTTTATTTAAGTCTTGAACTGAAATATATTGTTTGAAGCAAAAATCTAGTGAAAATTGTAGATACATGTTTCTGTGAAATTGACTTTGGGTTTAAAATAGCAATAGAATTTAATGAAGTAAAAATTAATCAAATATAACATGAATAGCCAAAAATGAATTTGCAACAAATATTCGTTGAAGCCAGAAATCCATAATTCAAAATAGAGGTACACTTTGAGTACTAAGTGTAACGTTAGGAGAACAAATGTCCCCTTTTGTAAGTGGAGTACGGTGTTACTTTGAGAGATTCAATCGAATCCAAGACCAAAGATTCCAAAATTATAAGTGTGTTCTTCAGAATTAAAATTTATACAAACATTTTTATTTAAGTCTTTAAGATAAGAATGAGATATTTTAAGTTCAAACAAAATAAGATGTGAACATATGAATAAACAATAAAAGAATTATTGACAATTTACCTCTTGTTGTATTATTTTTTTTACAATTAATTTAGATACTAGGCCTAGTTACCTAGAACCAAAGTACAAAGTCCAAGTTAAAGTATGCGTGAGTAACTGCCCACACAATCATTTATCTTATATTAACCCTAGGACTACCGAGTGCGTCCAATGGACACGAAACGATTTCTAACCATTATTTTATCGTACTTATGGTTGGGCTAATTTACTGGTATTAATAGACTTTTTATGTACGAGTTATATATACTATAAAATTTTGACAAAAAAATTATTTTAGAAAGGATAGTTTTGGCAGTGTAAAAATATTTTCCCGATTTACCAACCGGGTCCGTTGGACCCATATGTCGTTTACTATATAAACGTAGGGAAAGCGAGTGTGTTTTGAAATGATAGTGGTTCGCTTATAAATTCCGGACTTCTCCGCTACTGATAAACTTTCCTTGGCATTCCCCGATGTATACACATAGGGGAAATCCCTTTAACATGCGGATTTTGGGGACTTTACGTGTTTCAGCATATTTATAGCATCACGTCGTGAACAATGCATTAATGCATGCCGAATCTGTGTAGTGATACTTTGTTACTGTGAATAAGACAAAATTTATATTTTGATCATTTGAAATGTGCGATTTGATATTTTAGCTTTATTTTTTTATAAATTGTCAGGTAGTTATTTCTGAATATTTTATTGCGGCTATTTTCTACTTTGCGCTTTACTCATTACGGAAAATTGATCGTAGACATAAGGAACACCTTACACAACAACGGCTAGAGCGATAGTAGCCGAAATGAGTGACATTGAATTCAATAGCGGATATGAAGCTTTAGACGACGATGGAGAGGTAGATGCAGTTGAAGGCCTCATTAATGGAGGTGATACAAACACAGCAGAAGAATCAGATAGCGAAGAATCTGCTGAGAGCAGTGATGATGACCATATCAGAAATCCGGCTGGAGCTAATTCTTTTATATCAAAGAACAAACAGGTTGTTTGGTACCAAGAACTTATTTTACCTCATCACGGAAGACAACCACGACACAATATTTTACGAGAACGTTCAGGCCCAACATGTTTTGGAAATCGTGAGACCGATACACCTGCTTCTTCTTTTTTGATTTATTTTAGTAAACCTCTTCTTGAAATTATCCTAAAGTAGACGAATGAAGTAGAGATTGTTTTCGGCACAAATTGGATAAAAATGGATGTCCAAGAATTGAAGAAATTTATTCGAGTTTTGATACCAATAGGTCTATACAAATCTTTTAACGAGAACGTAACACAACTTTGGAGCAAGAACAATGGTCGAAAAGTCTTTGGTACTATTATCGCTCTTAATATATTTCAAAACATACTTCGTGTACTTAGATTCGACGATGCAACGGAAAGACGAAGAAAAAGGGGTGGCGACAAAATAGCGCCAATACGGGAATACTTTGAGTTGTGGAATATTTATTTGCGAGATGCATATATACTAAAATGGTGTATGACTGTTGATGAACAGCTTGTAACTTTCAGAGGCAGATGTCCTTTTAGGCAATATATTTCGTCAAAACCTGAACGATATGGAATAAAATTTTGGGGCCTTTGTGATAGTCTAACAACCTATGCAAGGAAATGTAAATTTATCCTCGAAAGCAGGGAGAGGAAAGAGACATGAATCAAGGCGAAAGGGTTGTAAAACGTTTAGTAGGAGAAATTGAAAACTCTGGTGGGATTGTCACCTGCGACAATCTTTACTTCGTACAATCTTGCAAAGAATTTTTTATCAAGAAACCTAACATTAGTTGGTACGATACGTAAAAATAAGCCTGAATTGCCATCTTCATTTGTTGATCCAAAAAATCGTCAAGTGTTTTCCACACAGTTTGGTTTTACAGACGATGCGATAACTATTTCGTATTGCGCAACGAAACGCAAGCTTGTAACGTTGCTGAATACTTTGCACAGTGAGAAAAATGTTGATAATGGCGAAAAAAAGAAACCTGAGGTAATCCTGGACTATAATAAAACAAAAGGTGGCGTAGACAACATGGACATAGACACGATCATACACCGTCAAAAGGATGACGAAGAGATGGCCTCTTGTATTTTTTTATATTATGATAGACATCAGCGCCATGAACGCATACATACTATGGAAGCTCTTGAAACCTAATTCAGCATTTGATTTGAAAAAGAGAAGAAACTTTCTAATTGAACTAGGAAACGAGCTAGCAGAATACAAGAACCACGAAAAACCAGAAGCACAAGAAGAAGCTGAAGCATCTACTAGGTCTGAGATTCCAAGAAAGAAGATAGGGTGTGATGTTTGTCCATCTTCGAAATACAAAAATACAAGAACAACTTGGGCACGTTGTAGAACCAATGTATGCGGTGAACACTCATTAGTTATATGTAAGCAATGTGTTTAACCCACTTTTACTTTTATGTAAGTCATTTATATACTTTATTTTACTATATTTATGTCTTATTATTAGAGAACGGACACGCTTACCACTCAGTGCAGTACTGGCGAAAGGCTGTATTTCTAAAATATTAAATTTTATTTATATAATAGGAAAACGAACGGGTGGTGATCTATAAAATTACGAAATACATATTTATTTGTTGAAAAGTTGTATTTTTAAAGTTTTTAATTTTATTTCTATAATTGGAACATTTTTATTTGTTCATTTTGTCGTTCAAGTTGAGTAAAGGATTATTAATATTGACTAGCAATAGTTTCTCAAGGTTTTCTTCTGTCAATTTTGTTCTCTTTGAATTAAGTACATCCTTATAAATAGAAAACGTCCTTTCTACATCGCAACTGGTTATAGGTGCATACTGGAAATATTCTTTTATTTATTCATATTTAGCCGTTAGATTTTGTGGAATTGTCTCCATACATAATTGCTGCAATGTAATTAAATCTGGATTTCTATTAAGAATTGCTTCAAAGTTTTGCCGAAGGCCACATCCGAAGTCACTTGGAATACTTTTCAAATTATTAACAGCCACATCTAATGTGGTTAATCCGTCATTTAATTTGAGATTTCGATTTTCAAAATAAGTGATTAGTTTTGGCAATGTTCCAAAGTGTTCGTGAAGAAAGTACAACTGATTTTTTAAATTTGGGATTTGTGTGAGCTCCTTGCACTCACCAATACTTCTAGCATCCTCCTTTAGCAGTGTTACGAAATGTTTTAGACTATCGAAATTCTCAGCATAATAACTAGTAGCTTCCAGCCATGTTCCCCATCTAGTTATTACTGGAGTGGGAGGCAGTGACAGATATGGAAATTTTTCGCTGAAAAGAGCTACTCTCAATGGTGCTTTTCTGAAAACTTTTTTAAAAGCTGATACAAGTCTATCAACTTCCGGAAAAGTGTCTCTGATATATTCACAGATTCTGTGGAGAGCATGTACTACATAAGTAATATGCAGCATATTAGGATATGTTTTCTTCAATAGTCTGCCTGTTTTTAACATATACGCAGCACTATTACTGATAAATAAAAGTATTTTTTGTTTGTACGTGGCGTCCGAATGAAGCATTTTTTGCATATACTCCTTAATGGTTTCAGCAACTGTTTCCGCATCAATTCTATTTATAACACTTGTTGCTATTACATATGAGTTATAGGGAATAGTCGGATGTAGTACACCAGCTACAACATTTACCACACAGCGTCCTAACATATCCATCGTTTCGTCGGCGCTTATCCATATGTATTGATTTAAAAGATTGGCTTCTAATGCGTTCTACTGTTCTCGTATAGCACCTAGAAACATAATATTTGCGTAAAGTTGATTCATCAGGAACATTTCGACCAGTATATTTTTGAATAAATATTTTTAAAGTTGGCTTGCTAAGTTTATTTAATGGAATATTAGCCGCCATACAAGTTTTACAGAGTTCAGATGTGTTTGCGATCCTAAGTGACGAATTTTTGACGATATTTTACGGATTTTGTAATAAATTTTGGAATCACTGACAATGGACATACAATCAGTATGACCGTCAATCCAACTCGCCATTGTTTTACAATGCCGTTCTCGACATTCTTCCATATCATGTCTGAAAAAGTAACTTAAACAATGCTCTAGATCTAAATAAATGAAAACTAAAAATGTGTGCGTAAGTTATTGAAACTGAACGAAATTCAATGCACACTCTTACGTCGAAATAATTGGTAGACCTTCACGTGATTCATCACTCACTGAGGCACGACCATTACGAAATTCTGCAAACAAATTGTAAACTGTCTTCTCTGATGGTGCTTCATTACCAAAGGTTGACCGAAGCGATATAATGCATTCTTGTGGAGCTAGGCCTTTTTAATAATCGTAAAAAATCATCCAACGAAAAACTTCACGAGTAATCTCCATTATTTTATAAACTCACTGTCTTAAAACTGTCACTGTCAACAAACTACTGACTCAATTTCTAAGCTATCGCGGATATCTCATTGACAAATGTCAAACTTTGAGAATATAGTGATTATATATGTCAAGAGCACCATCTAGTGGTCGATTATAAAAATATAAAAGGTGTCCCTCGTACTCTCATCAGACCATTTATTTTACTATATCGTTGACATGCCAGAAATTAGTTAATGTTTTTCCGAAGCAATTTACCAAAACTTTTAGAAGAGGTGCCTTTAAACGTGCGTCAATAGATGTAGTTTTTGCATGATGGTGCTCCACCTCATAACAATTACGAAGTGTGTGAGCATTAGATAATACGCTCGGTGACCGATTGATAGGTACCGGTGGGCCTGATGCATGGCTACCTATATCACCTGATGGACGTTTATGTATGGGGACATATAAAAAATTCGGTGTACAATAACGATAATGAAATTGAAAACATTCATTTATTGACCATATGTCTTCAAGATGCTGCAGACACAATAAGCAGACAATATATCCGAACATATGATAACTTGTGAAAACAGCGAACACAAGCTGGTATACAAGCAGGTGGCGGTAAATTCGAACGTTTGCTCTAGGAGGTGTTCCTGTGTTGCTCGCATAAGTGTGAATATCTCTGTTATTTTACAACTTTTATCACATTTTTTTTTCATTTGTCATTACTTGTTTCATACTATTTTCAATTCAAAAATAACGCTCCAATTTTTTATCACTCTGTATATGAAAATACGATGACCATAAAAAGGAATATGTAAAAGTTGTTGGATAATTTGATTACTGCACAGTCCACTTCAACTCAAGCGAAAATGTTTGTTCAACAGAAAGATAATCATTTAGCAACCGATTTCTGGATTGTATATCTTTTTTTTGAGCAAATAATAAATATGTAAAGCGTGTTTTTTTAAGAAGTGTAGGATTATAAATTGAAATAAAAAAACACAAGTTTTAGGGAAATGAGAATCTTTTTTTTAATCGGTAAGAGAATTTTATGACATTAATAATGGAAGATGATTTCGGGCATATGATCGTTATGGGAACGTTTGAAGCACGTCACCCTGGAGCACCAATTTTAGACTACTTTTTCGAGCGTTTGAGGCCGTATGTTACGAATGGTGCACTCGATATTGGTTTCCAATAGTTGTTGGCTTGTTTGCGTTGACCAATGATTCAATCAAACGATATTAAACAGGATCTATTACAAAAATTACGTTGTAATTAACAGTTAAAACTATGAAAACAAGAAACTTACTCACAACACTTTATTTATCTTACGAAATATAAACTAATAAATAAATTACATACATTATAAAAAACCCCACTTCTATCTACCCTCATGAAAACACTTTAAAAAGCACTATATTCTCGGAATACAATAGCTGGCTTGTCCATTGTTATCGCGGCGAGATCAGGTGTCCGAGTAAGTCAAACAAATACTTCATTGAATTACGCCGGAATGTACTGAGCGACGTTATACACAATTCCAATTGCCGATTGCGTTTTATGGAAATTGCGTCCGTTCTCTACTTATTATTATTACTGCTTCGGTTTATTCTAATGGTCTTATCTCATGTTGAATAAAATAAAAGTCAAATATAATAATGCTTACGCTATACTGAATTCAAAATAATCGCCGAATATTAGCTCAAACCCAGCATGTAGTAATATGGATGCAATGGACTCGCGCGGTAAGTAGCTATAGGCCGTTTTCCTGGTAGTCCTAGGATTAATATAAAGGTAACTATTTTTTTGCACGTGTACTTATAAATAAATTATCTATAATAAATTATTTTTTCTAAAAAATGATTTTTGATTATTGTTTAGGCCACCCCCCTTTAATATTGCCGCGACTCCCAGGTTGAGGAACGATGTTCTGAAGCGTTTACATTGAAAAATACTATTTTCGAAAAATGATGAAAAATATTTCTGCCAGAATTTTTAGGGGTAAACTAATTCAAATTTTTTTTACAGGAATTAAGAGTTTGAGAAACCCGAGAAAAGAAACTACATATGGGAAACAGGATTTTTATATTTATAGAATTTTCATCGTTTAAATGCCATTTTTTAACACTTTGATGTAATCTTTCATTTTTTGTTTTTGTTACCATCTAGCTTTTATTTACTCTGGAGTATAAGATAAATAACTGTTTTAAAATCTAAGCCAACTAAAAATAAAAGAAAAAGTTGTATAATAACAAAAGACAGACAAATTAAATTGTGGGGTGTCAAACACTCCACTACCTCGTAAGCGTTATTTGAAAAGACGATATTACTTGAGGGTTAAGTTTCCTAAATATTAACAAAATAAATTGATAATTTAATCTAACGTCTATTTAAACATTTATAATGAAAGTTTATAAACTGAATATATCCGAAATACTGCTAAAAATACATTCTATTCGTCTGCTTATTAATTTAAGCCATCAAACGGATATAATACCAACAACGTTAAATTTAATTCTGAACAATATGTTGTCGAGTATGTATTTTATCAGGGATTCGGTAATTGGCTTTCAAGAGATTTTATTCGATAATTTCATGTTAACGTTATTATTATAAAGATTTATCTTAAATTGGAAACAAGCTAATGCCGAAATATCATTCCAATATATCCGCTCTCCTATAAGTAAGCTACTTACGTCCTGATACCAACTGTAGTTGTGGGCAGCCGGTTTCGCCGTTGTGTCGCAACGGAGTATAACCGTCGTTCCCTCTTTCGCAGGCGTTGTCCCTCCACTGTCCAGTTTCACAGCCACCTTAGGAGGATCTGAAACAATGGTGCAGTGATAAATGCTTTGTGTTCGTGTTTTACACAATTCCGCAACTTTGGATTATAGTTATTAATCTCGAAACAATTAGAATCTGGTATGTTTGTATTTAATTTAAAATCGAGGACTATGGTAATATTGTGGGAATATCGCCGTTCAGTGCTTGCAAGTTACAACTTAGTAAGGAAAATATTCAAATGAATAATGATTTATAATTAAGTTCGTATAGGAGAGTTCCTGATTATATTCTTAATTAACTTGAAATTATCAACAGTAATACCACAAGTGACTGAATTTTTACGATAAGTTTGTCGATTGGTTCTTAGCACGCCAAATCTACTTTGAAGGAACTTGTTCCAGACGCCAACATTTTTTATTCAATTTAATGTTTTGAATTATCTCGTGGTCGCGCCGAACAGGATGTAACTTGTAACACCCCACCACGACTATTCTCGCGGTGGGGTTATCATGTTTATTTTTATTGTTTCGTCATAAAACGAAGTTTATTATATTGTATATATTTATATGCTAGATATAAGTAAATTTAGCGGAAAAGAAGTAAAGTATAACATTTCATATTTTATAAATATTCAACGAGCATTTTCAAGCGTAAACACACTTTCACAATATATTTTCCTTAGATTCCAATAATTTACATTTGCTAAACTGTTTATTACCTGCTTTATAGATTTAGACCGTTTATTTATTGCCTAGGATAATTAATAAAAAAATTCTATAACCCTAATTGTTTCATTTAATATACATAATAGGCTCACGATTGCAAAATATGTACATATCATAAAAAATCTATTATTGATGAATGGTATAGATGGAAAAACATTAAGAAGATTTATGACACCCTACTAATATGTAATTAGGAATTCTATTTTATTATTATATTTATTTCTTAGTAAGATCTTTAAGACTATCGTAAAAATTGGTTATTATTTCACGTAGATATAATTTCCAAGAAGTAATAATGTAGATAAATTCTCACAACAATGACATCAAACATATACGCACATTTTAGTGATGTAGGGGTAGTGATATATTTTCTATCAACATTCTGAATACAACAATCATTCTGAATATAACAATAATTCCATATAGAACATTCGGATTCTTAACACAACACACAACAAGACATACAATCTTAACAAACAGTAAAGAATTAAGTTTACACTAAGTCAGGGATGCACAGACTTATAGGGAACAGGGGTCACTCGGGAAAATTATAAGCCAAGGACAGGCCACTACAAAGAATACAAATATTTTTACTTTTAAATAGTATAAATTACCACAAATGATAAAAATAAAAGAACATTCAAAAATGTTTGTTATAATTATGTAATCGTAATCTAATCTAATCATTACAATGTAATATTTCATGTTTTATTATTTTGATGCATGACATTGCATTGACCTAACAATTTTGTTTATGTTTGGCTCCACATTACTTGTCGCCACACGTAAAATTGCTTCCAGATTTTCATTTGCCAGACGGTTTCGGTTTTTTTGTTTTGTTAAGTTTCATCACTGAAAACGTTTGCTCACAAATATACGGTGATTCAAATAAGCTTGCGCATTTCAATGCATTTATTCGCAACTCTTTATAAGCGGTTTTGTAAACGCAACTGTAAAAGTTGAGTAAATTACCTTCATTAAACTTGTTTCGTAAGTTATCATCATTTTGCATGTCTATCAATTCCCGCTGTATTGATTCCAATGCATTTTCGGGTGAAATGTTAAAAGGATTGCTGAAAATGTCTAATAGAGGTTTAATTTTTTGAAGCCTAGAAAACGATCATGAAAAGCTTGTATTAAATTATCAATTTTTCAACATAAGGGAAATTGACATCAGTTTTATTGAATTTCTCCATAACTTTTTTGTAGTTCGGAAAATGGCTGTAATTGGCTGAATTGATTTGTGTCCTGAAAAGACGCAATTTGCGTTGAAAGGACGAAACATGAGAGTATAACAGCGAAATCAATTGATCTTTGCCTTGGAGTCGCGTATTTAAGACATTCAAGTGATTTGTGAAGTCTACAAGAAACTCTAAGTCACAGCCAATCAGGGTTGTCGAGTTCGGAGACGTCCTTTTTCTTTTCCGCCAGAAATATTTTGATTTCTTCAATCAAGTTAAGAAACCGCTCTAGTGACAACCCACGATTTAGCCACCTTACTTCAGTGTAAAACAGGAGATCACCATATTCGCTTTCAATATCCTCGAGAAATTGTGTGAATAGTCGGTGATTGAGACCTCGTGATTTTATAAAGTTTACAGTAGGTACTACAACTTTCATCACATTTTCAAATCCCAATAATTTTGAACAGAGGGCCTCTTGATGTATAATGCAATGAAACAGCATTAATTTTTTGGTATCTATGTTTCTAGTTTGTAAATACTCTTTTAACATAGTTATTATCCCAGATCTAATTCCAACCATAGAAGGTGCTCCGTCAGTCGTAATTCCAGATAATTTCGTTAAATCCAAATCCATTATAGAACATTTTTCTAGAACAGCTTTGAGTATGTTACTCCTCTCGGTTTGACTTGTCAAAGAACTCATACCAATCAGTTCTTTACTCACATCAAAATTTTGCGTTACACATCGTAAAAATATTAAGAGTTTATCAGTGGAACTTATATCTGTAGATTCGTCGAGTGCTATAGAAAAATACTCAAAACTTTTCGATTTCGTAGCTAATTGCTCTTCTATATTAGCTGCTAATGTGGTAAGTCTTCTTTGAACAGTCACAGTGATTAGTTGAATTTTCTTAAACCTCTTTGCATCTTTCGGACACATTTTTTTTGCGGCGATATCTAGACACTGCTTAACAAACTCACCATCTTTAAAAGGCCGACAAGTTTTCGCTATTATTCGAGACATTTCAAAGCTAACCTTAGTAGCTGTTTCAGCATCTTGAATTGGTTTTGTAAACATAGCTTGCTGGCCTATTAGTTCCCTTTGGAAAGTGGAAATTTTTTGCGTTCGATTTTCGTCTGTTAATTTGGTAAAAGTATGATGCTGGGTTTCATAATGCCTTTTCACATTATATTCCTTCGAAATAGAAACACTACTCTTGCATATTAAACAGACACTTTTGTTATGCGATTAAATAAAAAAGTATTTTTCGGTCCAAATATCTTGAAACTGTCGATTTTCATCTTCAACCTTACGACTACGCTTTTTTACTGGGGGCCTGGTTTATCCATATCAAAATTAATATTATATTGTTATGTAGGTAGATGCCAAGTTCGAACGACGAAATATTTATTCCTCACAGATTACAATTCCAACAATATAACGTTCGCTTGTCCGTGGTTAAAACTTAACTGCCACAATAGCGGGCGATGCGTTGTATTTACACGAGTTACCTAACATCGAGAACCTACCACATTGCTCGGAGATAATACCGACGTGTTTCGCGAATCTTCGAGTAATCAAGTTGGTTCGACAGATTTCTAGTCTCGTAACAATATGCTTGGAACGACGAGGAGCATGCCTGTCTTACGTAGTATACCTGACCAAGAAAGTAGTCGGGACTTCAAGATACATATCTTACTAACAATTACAAAAGTTAGAACAAAATAAAAAGTTAAGAAATATTAATTTGAATTGATTTTTACCTACTTTTGTAGTTTTTCGAACAATTTTTATAATTCTTAGGCGGGCGACACAAATATCGAGAGTGGGCCGCGGTATGTACATCGCTGCATTAAGTGCTACATTGTGAGATTTATAAGTCACTTTCTAGGTCAAAATCTAATGGTTAATAGTTTTTGTCAGTGTCCCATTCAGATACAATTCATTTTGATCCAACGTTTATTCACTCAGCTAACGTTAGTTTATACGTATTTTGTTCACAGCGCTAAATACGAGAGATGTCTTTTATGTTTTGCATACTGGGACATAGAGGGTGCCGCTAATCAAATGTCAATGATAAAAATTTTATTAAGCATTGACTGTACCCAAAACGAGTAGAATAACTACTTCCAGAGTTGGTTCAAGCACATGCAAAAGTGCATTCATCTTTGTGGAGATTACTTCGAAATACAATAAAGTCTTTAAAAGCTATCTACTCTACTGTTTTACTCCAGTTGTATATGCAAAATATAAAAACTACCCTCGCGGCAGTGTTTACACTACGAGTTTCTCTTGCTCATATGACAAATTAGAACTTGTTTCACATAATACAAAACTACATAAAATATATCTGTATCTGTATATATACACATACATCACGAATTTAACCTGTGACCACTTTAACCAACCATAGACGCATGCATTTCTGTCTTACGACTTCGTCAATGCGTGTTTATGAAGTAACGCCAATAGATCGCTTTTGGTTAAGTAGTAAATTTTGTTCCATCAAACGATATCAGATAATCTCGTGACATCCAACGGACAAAAGGGACGACACCGATAAAGGCGATTTCCCCTCAAATAGCAAAGCCGTTACAGAAGAAGAAAGAAATACGTATATTAGTGTAGTCCATTAACTCGTTGGTTGCAGCGAACGATAGTAAATACGTTGTATGTCCATGTGTGCAGATATAGATTTGTTTTATGCATATTTAAATTATTTGTAATAAGGCGTGAAGCGTGCTCACGCGCCCATCTGCTAAATTTCTTTGGAACTAGTTTATAGTACAAATGAAACAGACATGCAATATACATATCTGTAACTGTACACGTGGACAATACACCTCGTATTTTCAGCATTTACTTCTGCTTAAGACACGTGTTTCTGCCATCTATTGGCGTCGTCAGTCAAGCTAATGAAGTAATGTAATACAAATGATGCAAATCTTTTTAAGAACGAATTTGTATCTGTATATACATTTACGCTGAAATCGCCTACAAGATATAGCAAATTTCGTCCTATAAGGTGGCACTATTTAATAAGTGACATCTGACGGACGAATGAGGCTATGCCGAAAAAGGCGACTAGCGCTTTCTTGACTAGCTATGCTACTACATAAGCGAAAAAATACGTATAGGTGTAGTCCATTAACACGAGCCAGATGGCGGTAAATCTACAAAAAGGTTTATGTATATCAATGCGTTATGCACGTATTACGCATTTGTTACAAATGAAACAGACATGCAAATATACATATCTGTAACTGTACACTTGGACAGTACAACTCGTATTTTCCTATGTATATGTATATACAGTGTGTATAAGCCAAATGGAATAAATTCATTATTTCGGTTACTGTACATATTTATAAAAAATCCCGAAACATGTCATATTTAATTTATAAATTAACATTCTTCAACGTGAAAATGCGATCCCTACCTTTAACCCCCTTCGAATGACAGGTACAACCTCCATTTTTTTAAATGGGAAGTATAGGCTAGTGATATATCGTTGTAAAGGTCTCTTTATTCTCTATTCAAAAATGTTATAATTTTCATGTTTGTTGCAACAATTAAGATAGAATAAAATAAAATCATGTTGTTATCGAAATTCGCTACAATATACTGAAAAAATAAAATTTAATGCAAAATGTAAAGAAAAATTTAAAACGCCAAAAAAAAATATGAATGTCAATGAAGTAGATGTTCAAAATGTTCACCATGAACGTCTTGGCAACATCCTAATCTTAAATAAAACTGTCTTCTAACATTATTTAACATATCAGGCGTGATCGACCTAATCGCAAGCGTTATTCGTTCTCTTAAGTCATTTAAGTCCAAAGGTTTAGTTTTGTACACAATGCTCTTCAAATATCCCCATAAAAAAAATCAAGTAAGGTCAGATCAGGTGATCGCGCTGGCCATTCTATCGATCCTCGCCTTCCTATCCACCGATTGGGAAATATTGCATCGAGGTACTGCCGGGCATTGCCTTGGTAATGTGGTGGTGCTCCATCCTGCTGAAACCATATCGTATTCATTGGAACTTGAGGGTTTCCTGGATCAGGATATAAATTTGCAAAAGTTGGAATGACATCATTTTGAAGTAGTGCCAAATAACGATCGCCATTCAAATTGCCCTCAATGAAAGAGGGACCAATGATATGGTTTCCAGCAATACCTGCCCGAACATTAACTTTTACTGGGTATTGTGTGTGTTCTTCCCTCATCCAGTGAGGATTTTCCATAGACCAGTAGCGGTAATTTTGCCGATTAGCATGACCGCTAAGAGAAAATGTGCACTCATCAGAAAACATAACGTCTTCTAAATTGATAATATTGTTATCCAGCATGTCCATCATTCGCTCACAAAAATAAGTTCTTCTATCAAAATCGTCTTCCATAAGCTCCTGAGTAGATATTATTTTATAGGGATGCATTTTATTTTCTTTTAATATGTTTACTATCGATGTATGGCTAACATTTAATGTAGTGGATGCATGTCTACACATGTCTACAAATGGGGATGTATGTGGGTTTTCCATAAACTCAAGCATCACAGCTACTTTGATTTCATCACTCAGTGCATTGGCAGCTGGTTTCTTTATCTGCCTTAACTGCCAAACTCTCGAAACTGCTTCTCTATCTTACTTATTGTTCCTTGAGCTATAGGCGGTAAATCAGGAAATTTCTCATGAAATAGGCGGGTTACTTCTTGTTGTGTTCGGGTTCTATCTCCGTAACCAATCATTTGTATGACTGTTATTTTATGCATTTCCGTTAATCTAACCATTTCCCAGAATTGTATTTTACGAAATTCAAACTAAAATTATCAAACTGTCAATTTAAATGACAACTTTTAAATACAAAACAATTTACTAAGGCGTTTTAAACAAACTAATGTTTCCACGGAAACTTTTTAAAGTATTTTTAGTGGATACCATCTAAAAAGCACATTGGTATGGTTTTTACTCACTTTCTTATTATGAAGACCTAAACGGGAAGTAAGTAATGCAATGATGCCTTTGATGTATGTATTAAATCTTTATAAACGCAAATGAGCATCTACTTCATTGACATTTTTTCTGGCGTTTTAAATTTTTCTTTACATTTTCCATTAAATTTTATTTTTTGAGTATATTGTAGCCAATTTCGATAACAACATGATTTTATTTTATTCTATCTTAATTCTTGCAACAAACATGAAAATAATAACATTTTTGAATAGAGAATAAAGAGACCTTTACAACGATATATCACAAGCCTATACTTCCCATTTAAAAAAATGGGGGTTGTACCTGTCATTCGAAGGGAGTTGAAGGTAGGGATCGCATTTTCACGTTGAAGAATGTTAATTTATAAATTAAATATGACATGTTTCGGGATTTTTTATAAATATGTACAGTAACCGAAATAATGAATTTATTCCATTTGTCTTATACACACTGTATATATATGTATAGTACTTTGGAATGTTAAGTTGCAATCGTGCACTTTCTGATTCTAAGTTGTATTTTGGGCTCTTCGAAAAATTGCATCTACCGTATATACGTCAGCGATAGATTTTCGCATATTTACGGTTTCCCCTCATAAAATAGAGACAAAACCAACGACGAGCAGAAAAAGATATTTTACCAAAAAAAAAAAAATAGGATAATTTTGTAGATGTTATAAAACATAATCACACAGAGACATATTTTATTTAATATTAAGCACGCCATACAAATTTTCAGTCATTTAGACCGATATTTAAGATACTAAATAGTTGCGGAATAATACGCTGTAAAGTGGGGTTCCAAAGGTCAGCTTAGTTTATTCTCCAGTATTCAGAGCAGATACTAATGTTTGAAATAAAACGTAATTTTAGTAGTATCGGGTTCAGCAAGGGTTAAGTTTGCGCTTGTGTAATTGCGTCTTTAAATTGAGTTCGGTGCCGAGACTTTCCCTATATTACGCGATGTAATCTAAAGCATTAAGACTAATTAAAAATTCTGATATATTTTATCAAATGTAATTATTTATAATTAATAAAGCGGTTATGTGACAATAAAATAAAGAACTTAATGTTTAGATTAGATTAAATGTTTTTGATCCGGCTCAGGTACTTACAGCTGTAAGTACTTGAGGAAGCCACTGTGCTAGCGGAACCATTGTTGTATTACGATTAAATACTAAAAAGTGAAGATTTAAACCGTAGTTTTATTTCTATTTTAAATTATGGATCTACATCAAGTAAAAGCTGAATCAATTCAATTATTCAAAGACCTGTTTCGTCAGTAATACAGACATCGTGGGGAGAATAATTGCTTTAAATCAACGGTAACTTGGTTTATCGGTCCTCTATATCGTCCAAATTAACCTCTGCGGATTCACCACAAATTTATTTAAATTTCTGCCTACAGTGCTTTTTGTTTAAGCAAAGGTCCAGATATTGAAATTGCTTCATTTCTGACATTTGAAAGCCAATTGTAGACGACTTAATCCACTGCCAATCCTGCCAACTCCTTCCTCAGTCAACTTTTATAATTCACCTTTATTTTTCATGTCTTTAATTTGTGTTTTTCTAACCTCATACTTTTCGATCAACTTTCGCGACCTTAGCCCATACTTTAGAGAGAACTTTAAGCTTTAAACCTTTCGCACATGGAAGGAATTTTAAACTAAAAAAGTAATTGAAAGACCCCATTATGTGTAAACTAGTAGAAATGAAGGTAATCTGTTTGACCATACATAAACATATGCGTATTGCGCCAGAAATCTGCTTTTGGCGCGTGTTCGGGACTGAGATCGCATTCATTTCTGCAAGTTTAATTAAATTATATATTCCTAATACGAATACATTATTATGGTCAATTTCGCACAAATACGAAGCAATATTGGGTATTTCCATCAATAAAGTTACATTATAAATAGTCCGGCCGACATCGGCAGGTAAATTTCTATGAAGATACCTCGTAAAAATTTGGGTTTATTTGGCCCAGATCGTTTTAAAAGGGTGGCCGTAAAAAACGAGTTTTCGTATATGGGAATTTCCTTAGAGTCGGTTCGGGGAACTTTCAAATTATCTGTTACCTCAGGTGGTCGTTAACCCAGGTTTTACTGTAATAGTTCAAATCTTCACTTTATTAATATTAATTCGTGAAACGACCCTATAGTATAACAGTAAGGACTGTTCAGGTAGGCCACATAATTTCACAACAATATTTGTGTAAATTCCTGGTTTTGAAAGAAGTTGTAAAATAATGTTAACCTTGTTCATTTTATATATATTTTATGTATAACGATTTTAGTTTGTAACGTGTTCTAGTAAGTACCTACCTGCTGAAGCCACTGTGCTAGCGAAACAATTCTCGTTTCGCGAACGAATATTAATAAAATGAAGATTTTAACTAATTGTTTTAATTCAAATTTACAATTTTTCTAACAAAATGAGCGACCATTCTATAGTTCTCCAAGACACAGTTGACAAAGGTACGGTGGTTTTCACGATCACCTGAAGTTCTTAAGTCAATTGAATTTTGTAAGGATGCAAATGAAGATCTTTCTTTAAAACTCTCTGCAATCTGTTCGTCGAAATGACCATTTGCTTTTGTTAAATTTTTGTTTTGTTTAAGTTTTGTGAAGTTCGCGTTTTATGGCGAATAAGAGGAATATGTCTAGGATTCCTGGCTCTATGATGATTAACGATGATAATGTTTCAAATCCTCAGGAAATAGTGGATGCTTTTGCTAATGTTTTCTAAAATGTTTTTCATTTCGTACCTCATTTAACGAATAGCACATCTACTCACAACCACTCATTATGCATATTCATTCAACCTTTTTCTTCAGAGGAAACGTTCAAGGGCATGAAGGATCTGAAATTTGGCTTTAATTCGGGAGATGATGGTTTACCCAGTTTTTTGTGAGGCTTGTGCGAGAGTGCTATGTGAAGCCTTAACCAAGTCCTTTTTAATATAATAATTATGTCAACCTCGTTTCCGGACGTGTGGAAGATTGGCAGAGTTGTTCCAGTTTTCAAGAAGGGTGTCAGGTCAAACCTTTGCAATTTTTGCAAGTTTGTTGTATCAACAAATTATCCTCAAGTGTAAATCGGCGTTGGCTGTACAACAACACGGCTTCATTGCAGGTAGATTCACTATTACGAATTTGGTGGGAATAACCCAATACATTAGTACATTAGTGAAGGTCAGATACAGACTTTGCCGAAGCATTTAATTCTGTTAGCTATTCCTTAACTGTTAACCAAGTTAGATGTTTTTGGTTACTCGTATGGTCTACTTCAACTAATATCTTCAAATTTGTGTAACAGATCTAGTTACGTCTACTACGATGGTTTTCATTTCAGGCAGTATACTTCATCGTTAGGCGTTCCCCAAGGATCTACTCTAGGGCCCCTATTATTTAATGTTTTTATTAATGATCTTATTATGCTGTTAGATTGTAAAGTTCTAGCTTAAGCGCGGATGATTTTAAAATATTTTCTAGAGTGTCGTCGTTCAACGAATGTAGGGAACTGTTACGTAATCTCCATTTGGTTGGTCGGTGGTATAGTCATAATGGAATAGCTTTTAATGCTGATAAATGTGCTATTGTCTCGTATGTCAGTGTTCCGAGCCCAGTTTTATTCCCGTATGCTCTCGACCATATTCCCATGCCCAGGATCCATGAGGTTAGGGATCTGTAAATAATCATATTCACGATATGTGTACCGCAGCTATTAAATCTTTTGGATTCATAGTGAGATCTTGAAGACAGTTTAGTAATCCCTTAACATTAAAATCTCTGTATTACGCCTATGTAGCAAGTAGATTGGAATACGGATCTCCTATATGGTATGCTCATTACCTGCATTTGCGTCTGGCTGTGGAGAGTGTTCAAAGACAATTTTTGAAGTATCTCTTTCAAGTGTGACGGTTTATATCCGGAAAGAGGCACTGAATATACGTCTCTCCTGGAACGCCATTCTTTGAATTCCCTGAGTGATAGAAGAGAACATCTTGGTGCCAAATTTTTCCTTAATTTACTAAATGGAAGGATTGATTGCCGTCTCTACTGTCACAATTGAATTTTTTGGTTTAAAGACATTTAACTAGATCGTCGGACACTTTCACCGTTCCCATCGCCAAATCCAATATGTTGCTCAAAGCCCCTTTGGTGCATATGGTACACAACTTTCAGAGATTCTACCCTGATGCCTTCTCTCGGTGATTTTAGATAATTTTGACTACTTCACATGTGTCTACGGATTGTCATTTGGTATTTGTTTTGTACTTGAATTGAATTTTGTATTTTTATTATTTACTATTATTTTTTAGCAGTGCCTTATACATGTAACTACTTTATGGTACACTGTATGTATTTACTTAGGTTATGTTTTGTTCTGAATTGGAATATTTCTGTTGGACAATAAAGAATATTATTATTATTATTATTATTATTTGAAGCAAAAAGTGGCGAATCGATGGGGGTAGGTAGGACCGCCAGGACGGCCGACGACCTAACCATTTCTCGTTAGCAACGCATCCAGTTCGATCAAATTTCTCTATAAATCTCATAACTTTGGAATAATTTGGTGGATTTTGTCGACCCAAAATTACACGCATCATGCGAACTGTTTTTGATAAACTTCACTATGTTTTAACCCTTATGTGACTGGGAAAAATAACACCTTCTAATGACGACGTAGGAACCCGGGTACCCCACGTTGTATATACGTTGCAGCTATACATATACGGGAGACAATGGTGGGGAGACATAAACTGCGCTGTTATGAACAAGATTAGACATGTCTGAAAATCAGTAACCGTCCATTTTTCGAAGTTCTCGTATATAATTTGTTCGCTACAGTACATTTCCTAAATATTTTTAGTGTTTTTGGTAATAATAAGTGCAAATTTTATTATTTTTATCGGAATGTGTGATAATACGCCTGGTCCTAGTTCGGGTTCATTTACAAAACCAAGATGGAGAACCAGGTATGATATAGAAGTTAATATAATTACAAATCCTGTAAGAGTAAAAGTAATAGTAATAATAAGAACGTAATGTGATATTTTATGGTTTTAAAACTGACATGAGTAGAATTACTAGCAGCAGCGGAAGAAGCATTAGAAGAAGAGCCATTTACTGCTTCGGAAGAAGACGAATACATTCCGGAAATCGAATCTGAAGAATCTGATGCAGAAATAGAACCTGTAATCGAACAAGAGGAACCTTATTCAGATAAATTAGTGATGAAGAAGAAACGCCTGCACAGCCTACTGTTTTAGTTGCTAAAGATGGAACTCATTGGGCTAATACTCCATTACCACAAGCCCAGACAATAAGCCGAAATATCTTGCGCGAAAAATGTGGCGCACTAAGTTTTAGTGCATTATATACTGCTAAAGAAACTTTTAAATCTATCATGTCCAATGAAATTTGTACCATAATTTTAAGGGAAACTAACAGAAGAGGCACACAAGTAACTGGAGATTGTAATGAAAACCAAGCTCAAAAGTACAAAGATACTAAGCGGCAACCACCACCACGAAAGGTTTTCAATGCAAAAACTGAAGAGGAATTCGATGCATTTTTAGGAATCCTAATTGCAGCTGGTGTACATAAATCTAATAAGGAACATATATCTGAAATGTGGAAACTTGAATCCTTACCTCTTATTCGTGCGGCTATGTCTCGTGATCGCTTCAAAATGTTTTCACGATTTAATCGTTTTGATAATCAGAATACACGTGCTGAACGATCTAAAAGTGACAAAGCTGCTCCAATTCGTGATATATGGATAATGCTAAATAGTAATTTAGAAAACAACTATAAGCCGTCTGAATGCATAATGGTCGATGAGCAATTATTTCCTTATAGAGGACATACAAAATTAACCCAATACATTCCTTCAAAACCGGCAAAGTATGGGATAAAAATTTTTTGGGCTTGTGATGCGGCAAATGCTTATCCTTTACAAGGTAAAATTTATACTGGAAAACCACCAGACGGTGAACGGCAAGTGAATATTGGAGAGCGTACAGTTCTAGATTTAGTTACTAAATATAAAGGTTCTGGAAGAAATATATCGACAGACAACTTTTTCACAAGTTTACAGTTGGCTTATAACCTACATTCAAAAGAACAAATCTGTGATCCTATTATCATCAATGCATACAACAGGCAAAGTAGAACATACTGGTACTGCAAAACCCGAAATTATTAAATATTATAATAAAACCAAAGGTGGCGTCGGCACGATGGATAAAATGTTATCAGAGTATACAGTAAAGCGTAGAACAAATCATTGGCCCCTAGCATTTTTTTACAATATGGTCGACCTTGCTGCACTGAGTGCATATATAATTTACACGGAGCACAATCCTAGGCTTACATCAACCGACCGACGACGGAGATTTTTGAAAGATCTTTCAAGCGAGTTATGTATGTCGGCTGTACTAACTCGAAGCTGTATTTCAAGAGTTTTGGGCAATCATTTTACACGTACATCACTAGAAATGGTTCTAGGACGCCAAATTACACAACCAGTCGTTACAGCAGTCAGAGTTCAATTATCTCGAGATACTTCTGGGCGTATTTTGGTGTTGGAAAATGTTACATTTGCCGGGAATTGAATCACAGACAAAGAAAAGCGCGAAAAGCATGTAATTCTTGTTCAAAACCAGTTTGTATTGAGCATTCTGTTACTAAGGCCGTATGCGATACCTGTAACTAACAGGCAGTTTAATCCAATTATTATTTATTTTCGTTCTTTTTATACATCTTTTTTTATAACATATATAAATAAACAAATGTAAAAATGCTACTTTTGTTCTTTCACATCCATCCATATGTAATTTTAAATGGAGGTACCCGGGTACCCATACCGGTCTTAGAGGTTGTAATAATTTCTGATGCCATTTTTTCGTTAAAAATTAAATGTAAATAACGAAGTATATATAATAAAATGTAATATAAAACAAGTTTAGAGATGTCACAGAATTTCCAAGCTCAGCAAGTTCAAACACAAAAAATATTAATATTCAAATCTGAAAAAGGCACCCGGGTGCCCTTCCAGTCACATAAAGGTTAAATAAGTTTTCATTGATTATCGTAATGTGTCTAGCTGACGCTCTTGTCAAATTTTTAGTTCAGTAAACTTGGTTGAGATTGCTGTAAAACTTAAATCTTACGCTCATTTTGAAACAAGCTTTATATATTAATATTTTATCCAGTTTACAATACTTTTGGGTGACGTCAGCATCAATTTCTTTGACATATTCACCTCGAAATATTTCTCCTTCTTTTTCTTCTTTGTAGGTAGAACTTTATAAATTTGAGCTCTCCATGAATACGGTCTCTAACATATGATGAAAAAAAGTTGAAAAATCAAGTCAATTATTTGTTACAAGGGTACATTCCGACATAAAGACCGAGATATATATGCGACGAAGAATAAGATAAGCTGGGCCGCAGTTTAGCTGATGCGGTTTTGCCCGGATCTTGTGACAAATGTTAGGTCAGCCGGTGTCCCGGAATGGAAACCACATCTAACTGGATTACGAAAAGGTATACGTTCCTCTCGGTGGTCCCGATTTTGTGCATGACGAGTTTATTAAACGCATTACCGGACAATGTTTGAGGAAAATCTCTCGTAATTTAATACCGTCTCCGGGAATATTGTATTTGTACTGATGGCTAAACGCATTAAAAGTACACCCCGTCTAGTGGAATTGGCGATGAACTGATTGCAATACTAATTCCCACTTCTAACAAAGAGAATAAGGAATGACACTGTTCCGAGGTTTGAGTTTCGCGTAATCAAACACTACAGCTTTTTCAAACGGAGTAAGCTATATTCGCAAAGTCTGTTCTGTTTATTTTATAAGAAACTTTTAACCGTGTAAAATACTTAGTAAATTCCCATTTAATATATTCTTGCGAACATCATTATTATGTGTGCATAAGATAACTTTAACTATGTCACGATGTGTGAGACTCTTAAAGTTCTCAACCAAGGTATACAATTCATTTCCTTATATATGAGAAATTTTACTGCCTACATTAACTTCGCAAGCACATAATACGTTGAATAAAAGTGAATAACAGGATCTCTATTTTTAAAATCGTCATGCCCTCTGTGGGAAAAATTGAATTAGGGATTTACGGTTATTATTAACCCTTTATAGGTTTGTGGTCGCTATATTTGCCACTTTTGTTTTTCTTATTTTTAATCACGTAGAGCCCTCTACTAGTAGATAGATGCACGCAGTATATATGTCATGCGCCTTAGCATAATTCAAACTCCACCTCTAGGCACAAATCATCAAACACCATTGGCCGATGCAAAAAGTGGTCTCTATATTAGACACTGTGCGTTAAAGTAGTTGCCGGATTAATCACATGTTTTTGTTTTCTCTTGTGTTGTGTGTGTGTTTTAGATAAATATGGGTGAGTATTTACTATTAATTATTCTATATACATCTACTTAACCGTCACAAGGAAAATTAAACATCAAACACCATTGGCCGATGCAAAAAGTGGTCTCTATATTAGACACTGTGCGTTAAAGTAGTTGCCGGATTAATCACATGTTTTTGTTTTCTCTTGTGTTGTGTGTGTGTTTTAGATAAATATGGGTGAGTATTTACTATTAATTATTCTATATACATCTACTTAACCGTCACAAGGAAAATTAAATGTTAATATCATTCGGCTAAGATGTTATTTCATATGAAACGACAAATATCAATTATAACCTACTTTTAGCACCTACATATAAAGCTTGCGGTCCTTTATAAATCAAATATTTTTTACGCGACTACTAAGATACACATACTGACGAATAGAAAATCTATATACTGAGTATTTTTCTCTTTATTATTTGCAGATAAAATAGAAAAAGCTAAAAGAAGTCTGAACATATCAGACTTTGCAGGTATGAATCCTGAAGAAGTTTATGATTATCTTGACAATGTTTCAATCACTGACGAGCAAGCTGCAAATTCAGATGTAGAAGGAAATAGTGATGCTGAGGACGAAAAGTTATATACAGAAACAAGCTCCTATTGTACTTCTCGTAGTTATCTGCAGGTATCCACTTCTTCGACAATGGAGTGGGATAGTGATGATTCCATTGCTGATCCAACCTATGAAATTGATGATACTCCTGTAAAACGTGTACCATTTTTCGATGATGACAGCACTTCGGAAGATCAGGAAGATACAAATATTGCTTCGGGACGCTATGAAACATCGCCACTTGAACCATCTTTCAAGACTTACGTTTGGTCAAAAGCTGCATCTGAACCAACAACATACAAAAAATTTACTTATAAAGAAGAATCAAAACCTAATTTCTTGGTTGATTTCAATTCACCGAAAGAATGTCTGATAGAGAATTTGATGCATTTCTGGGTATTCTAATTATAACTGGTTTTCATAGTTTGCCTAGTCTGAGGATGTACTGGTCAAATGACCCAAATTTCCAAGTCTCGCGTGTATCCAAAATAATGTCTGTGAAACGTTTTCTACAGCTGCTTAGGTACATACACGCCAATGATAATGAACGTATGCCAAAAAAGGAGAATGTACCTATGACAAGCTCTACAAAATAAGACCACTGATAAATTCCCTGACAGAAAAATACAAAAAGTCATTTACCATCTGTAGGCATGCTTCTATTGATGTAAGTATGGTGGGTTTCAAAGGTAGATCTTCTTTGAAACAATACATGCCTATGAAGCCCATAAAAAGGGGCTTCAAAATTTGGGCCGTTTGTTGTTCTGTAACAGGCTACCTTTATAATTTTATTGTGTATGAAGGAAAATCTAACTCCAAAGAGGAAGGTGCACTGGGAGAAAGAACAGTTTTGAATTTGTCTCAACCCCTGAAATACGGGTCGTTGTTTGTATTTTGATAATCTTTTTCAACCATACCATTGATTGAAAAACTATTAACTCAGGAGTTCTTTGCTTGTGGTACCTTTCGTATAAATAGAAAATTTTATCCTAAAAAGAACTTAGTTGTGGACAAAAATTTGAAAATAGGAGAATCAGATTTTGCTCAATGCAATGAAATATCCGTGGTAAAATGGAAAGACAGGGGTTGAAAGCCAGTTGTAATTGTCAGTAACTTTCATAACCCAAATAGTTCAAGTGAAGTGAGAAGAACAAATAAAAAAGGAGAAAAAGAAATGATTAGATGTCCGGAAACTATCAAAGATTATAATAAACATATGGGTGGAGTTGATAACTTCGATCAACTAATGGAATACTACAGTATATCCAAGAAATCGCGAAGATGGTGGGTAAAATTGTTGTACTACTTCATAGATACAGCCATAGTCAATTCATACATTCTGCATTGTCAAAACAGAAAAAACTTGAATAGGAAGATTATACCCCAAATAGAATTTAGAAGTATTTTGGCTAATCATTAATCGGTGATTATGAAGGATTGCGAAAAAGAGGCCCGCAAAAAATTACAAAAAACCAAAAAATTGTAAAGCAAGGAACCAATCGAAGTGTGACGGTGGCAAATACTCTCCGTCAAGCAAATGTAGGATCTCACTTACCCCATAAAGGCACATACAGAAGATGTGCTTTATGTATCACTAAACAGTGTGTCAAAAGATCCAATATAATATGTGGCGAATGCGACGTTGCATTATGTTTAGAGTGTTTTAAACCCTTTCACGTAAAATGAAAATGACTAGAAAGTTTTTGTATTTTGTTTTCTTTTTATAAGACATGTTAAGTTCACAATAAAACTATTTAGAACGAGATTATTATAAATAATTTTTGTTTGTACCTAAATTTAAAAGTGGCATATATACTGACCACTAACCATAAGCAATATTTATGATTCCTAGATGGACTGTGGCATATATAGTGACCACCTATTTTTTTCAAATGTGTAAACACAATATTTTTAATATTTTTGGGGGTTTCTAAATAACATATTTGACTCAATTTTGGCAAAAAGAAAAACAACAAAAAGCTCAAGAAGTGTTTTGCCCTATAAAGGGTTAAAATCGGCAAAGAGGGGCAAGTTTCATTGCAGTGCGGAGAATAACGTGGAGGGGCCAAGCGGCCGTATCAAGGCGAGTTTACGTCCTCGCATCATTTATGTTCGTGACTTTCATGAGTGAGCATAGGCGATGCGGACGCATGAATGTTTATACATATAATAATGATAAAAAATATATTATGTAACGTGCCAAAACACTTACTGTTTTAAAAAGCGTCCACGATATCAAAAACTGGGTGGCATCTATTAAATATTTAAATCATTAAATATGTTGCCACACTTGTTTCAGTCAAATGAGTACGGCATGCGGAATAAATATTTTTAAATTATGAAAACGTCCATTCCACATCGACTGATGTTATATTTGCAAATTTAAAGTAATCCTTGTGACAACTTAATGAATCCTTCGAGGCACCTTAACACATTCGTTTTACTATGAGTAAATCTGAATCTAGGTCAATAACACTTCCACTCATTTTGTTCGCCTTCCGCTGCACATCGGTGTAAGTGTACATCATCCACAATTTAAACAGAATCCACAAACGACATCGAATCATTTTGTAATTTTTCAATTCCCTCCGCTAGTCCATAGTAGTTCCTGCGAATAGTTTCTAAATCACTTTTTACCTGACTATCTTAAAATATTTTCTGGCTTTTCTTGATAGCTTCGGCATGTCTCGGATGGAATTGTAAAACTACCTTCTTTACATCATCAAAGTGTTCGGAGTAGTAAAACACAGCCTCTAACCATGTTCCCCAACGCGTAGTAATCGGCTGTGGTGGTTCAAGCACTTTGGAACACCGTGAAATTTTTGTTCTGTCCACACATAACCACAATTCATTATCTTCAATTCTGCTTTAATTCTTCTCTCAACATAGTCACGAGCAGATGGCATAACGTTTCTTATCGATGTACGACTTGGAAATGTATAATTCGAATACTTGCTGCAGAAGGCAATAAATGCTTTTTGGTCTAGTCAAGTGAACGATAGATTACATATAATAAAACAAACACTTATATCATGTACTAATTGTTCGCTGTATCATTTGCCACGGATTGCAGAACAGTGTTTTATACTTTTTAGGTGGCTATCGCACTTCCACCTGCTGGTACCCGTCGCACCCTACACATTTAATTCTATTGCCTTCGTATTCTAAATCCGGCATACTCGCTATGACGTTTAATAGTTTTTTCGAAATACGACGTTTCCGAAACGTACCTAAATGCGACATTTTCTAAATATGTGTGTATTGACATACACTCACAATGACCGTGGAAATAAAAGTGCGAGAATATGGGTATCCCGTAGAAAGAAATATATACACGCTATGCTTCACAGATGATTCAAAAGCGTTAGCTCAAGATATCAACGACATAGAATATATGGAAACATTGGAAAATAGAATTCATGTTACAAAGAGAACTTAATGACAGACAAAAAACTAAACATTGCGACACTTACAAACATCTGAGCCTGCCTATGTCGTAGGTAAAGAATACAATCCCGAGCATGTTTTTCAATCCCGGGATTACGGGATTTTTTAAGCATAATCCCGGGATCCCGGGATTAATCCAGAGATTAGACTATGTGGTTCCTAATTGAGCTCAAATGAAAAAAAGAACTTAAGTAATTTCTTAAAAATTGTTTATTAATATTGTTGCACAACACAATACACAATATACTAGAATAAGGACCAAAAAAGACAATACAAAAAACTATTTAGAATTTCGAAAATACAATCGCAGAAATATCAAAGCATCCAATGTTTGACTTCCAAGCCTGCTTCTTAGTTTATTGCCAACACAAGCAGCAGCTGAAAACGCTCGCTCAGGTTCTACACTGGTTGGAGAAATAGACAATAGATATTGATATGCTAATTCTAAGTGAACTCCTCCATTTTCGAACAGGCTCATTTCGCGTCTAATACTATTTACCAACGCCGATTCATTTTGTACTTCGGGATCTGGGGATTCCATGCTCTTATTAATTTCCAGCTGTAACTTTTCCTTTAGTGTTAATTGGGGTTGGGAGATTTGTTGCCTGGGCTCATAATCTGTTTGTGATCCTGACCTTTCTTCCTCTTCCATGTCATCTCGACTATTTAGTCTTTTAACAATATTCTTTATTTGCGCCCTCACTAAAGCCTGTGTAGGAACTGGAAATAAGTCAAGCCATTCCAAATCCGATAATAACTGATTTTCATAATCTTTTCGTGGATTTTGTAAATAATTCAACACACCAGTTAATTCATCATATAGTCGTTGCTTTATACGTTCCACTAAGGATGTTTTCAAGTTATTGGCGAGGGCTGAGTTTTTTCTAGACAATTGCTTTATAAGAAATTTCAAAGCGGCATCAGCTGTTCATAAATTAGCATCTCGTCGACAGATTGCTTCCATTGTTAATTTAATTGCGGTCAGCACATCAACAATTTTATTTACCAAGTCAAAATCGGCATCTTCTAAACGGATTGTTTGATTGAGATATATAAGAGCTTTTTGAATGCAGGCTTTTAAAGGAGAAAATCGTTGCATCATGGTTGAAAGACTATTCCACCTGGTTTTACAGTCCATAAGAAGTGACAGCTCTTTTTCATATTCAATCTTCACATATTTTTGAAGTACTGTTTCATTTTTCAATGGTGATCTTTACAAATACACTACAACCTTGCGGATTTTCTTTATCAGCTCATTAACGTTTTCATCTTTCGTTAACTCTGGTATGTGTCTCGTTTATTGGACGTTGATATCCACTCGTCGAAAGATAGACTGAATCTTTCACCTGCACTTTTCAAATGGTTTAATTCTGCAATTACACGCTTTCGAATAGTGACGGCTAATTTTGGCAAATCCGTGTATTTCGCTAAGAGCAATTTTCTCAAATCGTCTCAAGTTATGAATACACTGAATGGAAATCCATCTAATTCAATCATTCTTGCCAAAACATCATCCAGGCTATCGTCGGCACTTTTAGTAAAATAATCTTCTAACTCTCGTTTAGCTGGCGGCGTTGCTGTGTTCAGATTTTCAGAATCTTGATTTGTTGAAGCTGTTACAAATGACAAATGTATATGTAATCCCTTAGTCGATCCACCCAGTCTTGAGAATGGCAGGGCATCGCTTACATTTAGCACTATTCCCGTTGCTTACATTTAGCACTATTCCCGTCTTTGGCAATTAAAAAATAACTCCACGCTGACGACGTATCACTGTTTTTTTTTTATGTTGAACAAAGTCTCCCGCCATTTAAAATAACTTTTTCAGATAATTTACTTTTAAATTTTAATGACGTAACCTGCGTAACCTTGTCGCTGGTAGAATAATAAATGAAAAAACGAAATCCTAATAAGCGTATTTATACTTTCTTACAATAATAATAATAATCTCAGACGGGGAATCCCTCAACAATATTATGATTAGAGAACGGACATTCTTACCACATGACTAAGTTCCCCGAATCAATAGCCGTTGTCCATTCTTAACGCTGCGAAAAATCAGGTGGCCGAGAAAGTCAAACACAAATACTTCATTGTATTGCGGTGGGATGTACTCGGCGAAGTTTATAAACATTTCCAAATGCGGATTGCGTTTAATGGAATATATCCTCCGAATACAATCGCTGTGTTGTCCATTGTAATCGCAACGGACCAGATGGCCGGGTAAGACAACAAATACTTCATTGAATTACGCCGAGTCATGTGGTAAGAATGTCCGTTCTCTAGTTATGATGTATCATATGGGGTGATCGGGTGATTCCCCTGTTGGCCCGTTGGGGATTTACTTTAACAGTATTGTATTAATTTTAGCCGGGCGGGAAGTCCTTTCTAAGTTACATATTATTTGGGCTGTACCTGTGTAGTTCTTTTATCGTACGGCGTACCTAAGTTTGATTTTTTTGTCTTTATGTAATAAGTGCCCTTAATATAATCCAGGTAAAGTCATTGTCAATGCGCAACGTATTACGGAGTGCAAACTGGCAATCCTGTACAGTCCCGGAATTTACGGGATCAAAACCCGGCCGGGATCCCGGGATTATATTCTCTAGTCATAGGACGGTATCTTGGA
This sequence comes from Melolontha melolontha, assembly GCA_935421215.2. Classification (NCBI taxonomy): domain Eukaryota; kingdom Metazoa; phylum Arthropoda; class Insecta; order Coleoptera; family Scarabaeidae; genus Melolontha; species Melolontha melolontha. Next base: position 227,043,392 of record OW285236.1, on the reverse strand, counting down.
TGAAGCTATACAAAATGGGAATACTGAGGCTAGGAGAGCCATAGCTCACTTAAATAGTATTCTCTCGGATGGAAAGGGCTCCAAGAGATATAAGATCCTGCTACACAAAGCAATTATTAAGAGCATAGAAATTAACTATTCTGAAGTCTGGCCACTTAAAGATGTAACAGTAAAATCTTTTCTGGTAACAGAACTTAGCTTCTGGAAGACAGCTGCAGGTAGATCTAGACGGGACAGGGTCCGAAATGCGAGAATAAGAGGAATTATGGAAGTCAAGCATGCCATAGTAGACGACATCAGAACAAAAGAACTTCAATGGTATGGGCATGTACAACGGATGGCCGAGGAATGGCTAGCCTAGCAAGTGATGGAATGGACTTCACCAGGAAAGCGTAGGAGAAGCAGACATAAAAGAATTTGGAGGGAAGGAATCGACAAAGAGGTTTGGAGAACAGTTTATGGGAAGGCAGGCACCAATAGAGATTGGGTATCAAAAGATGGCAGAGAAAGTTTTGCATATAGATATATATCTCAAAGTCAAAGTATATGTCAAAGTAAGTGTCAGATAATAGTAGAAATCTAAACCTCTCTTGTAAAAGCTACTCTAAAATAATACAAATTCTTCAAGTCATAAGCAAACAGTGATAGGCGAATCTCATCTTCGGTCGATTCATTCCCGTATTTCTTGCCTCGACTGTACAAATTAGAGCAAGTATTCTGCGTGAACAAACTTGTAACAATTCACACTCCCAGTGGTGTGCAAAATAGGCTTTCTCAATTACAATACAATCGCTCGAAGCACCGTAAAATATCAATACGCCTCTAAGATCTCTTATTCAAGTCGCGCAACTATCAAAACTTTGCAAGGAATACATTAAGCAAAATTTATGCCAGGACAAAAGGTATTTATCATGAATATCGGAGGAAGTGAATTTCAATTAACAGGACAAACATTGAATTGAGCAGATGTTCTTGGTGGGCTGGTCAAGTGGACCGTAGAAACCAAACAGGCCTGTCCTCACATTAAACAATGAGACCGAAACTGCGCGACTTTGATGTCGAAAATTGATTACGTGGCGAAACTTTCGGTACGATGGTCAAATTCTCGTGGTCGGCTACCGTCCGACCGTTACCGTAGCGAAAGATCGTCCATTTCTGTCTTGCTCGGTCTGCTCCAACAAATCAAAAACTAACCTCTGTTAATTAACTTGTTCGACAATGATATATAAAGCGTCTAAATTATACCGTTTTTGGTGATTTAATATTTCTAATGATATGTCTTAAGGTCTATTAAAACACTAATAAAAGCTATTTTAATAAACTAACGCATTTATTCGCCTCTAGAGTACAGTATAGCCAACACATCACTTATCCGTATTCATAATCAACATTAAAATCTCCTGCAACCCATAAGTTTAGTGTCTATCCATCACTCTGCGTCTTAGTAAATTATTTACAACAAAAATAACACCATCTAATATAAAGGTATTTTTAATAATATAAAATATTATTAAAAATCTGGTGTGAAGAACACAAATACAGGTTCACTATTAATATTTTTGTGAACGTGTCCGAACATATCCCTCCCCAGAGACGTAGATACGTATTTCGCCTTTCTACAGGCTCATCGGTACGCCCCTGCTGGAGAAAGGATATTTCCAGACACATTCACAAAAAAGAACCACATAGCCACATCACAGAAATTATCAAGACCGAGCAGCGTAGAAGTAAATTCAGCGCTGCCTGTTGTCAGACAGCCGAAGTACCTCGCCTCGTCCACATAACCAAGGTGAAGTAACGACGCCCTTCCTCTTTTTTGTGAATGTGTCTGAGGATATCCTTTCTCCAGCGGAGGCGTACCGATGAGTCTGTAGAAAGGCGAAATACGTATCTACGTCTCCGGAGAGGGATATGTTCGGACACGTTCACAAAAATATTAATAGTGAACCTGTATTTGTGTTCTTCACACCAGATTTTTAATAATATTTTATATTATTAAAAACACCTTTGTATTATACAAAACTGGTGGGGTTTACCTACCAATGTATGTTTCAATTATTCTGATACATAACACTATTTAACACACATTGTGTGACATGAAAATTTTTAGGTATTTCTGATATATTTCCGCACCCTATAATGGAATTTAAAAAAAGAAATTGTGTATCACTCACGAAATTTTAGTAACGAGCATGCATATTTTGCGATTGCGCAACATAGGTATATTGTACAACTTTGTGTAATATATCATGACGAACTTACCATGCTAAAAAACACCATTTAATACAAAGGTATTTTTAATAATATAAAATATTATTAAAAATCTGGTGTGAAGAACACAAATACAGATTCACTATTAATATTTTTGTGAACGTGTCCGAACATATCCCTCCCCAGAGACGTAGATACCTACGTATTTCGCCTTTCTACAGGCTCATCGGTACGCCCCTGCTGGAGAAAGGATATCTTCAGACACATTCACAAAAAAGAACCACATCGCCACATCACAGAAATTATCCAGACCGAGCGTAGAAGTAAATTCAGCGCTGCCTGTTGTCAGACAGCCGAAGTACCTCGCCCCGTCCACATAACCAATGTGAAGTAACGACGCCCTTCCTCTTTTTTTGTGAATGTGTCTGAAGATATCCTTTCTACAGCAGGGGCGTACCGATGAGCCAGTAGAAAGGCGAAATACCTATCTACGTCTCTGGGAAGTGATATGTTCGAACACGTTCACAAAAAATATTCTTCATACCAGATTTTTAAAAATATTTTATATTACTAAAATTTATTTTTATGATAGTTGTACTCCACTGGACAGTCAGTATAAAATGGTCGCATTATCCACATATGTGTAGCAGCTAGCGCTAGCCACAAACATGATCTTTGATCTTTCTTGTGTCCCTCTACGCTAGCTCATATGGTATAAAGAAAAAGCTAATAGTCTAAAGCAGGGGTGCTGTTTTGAGTTTCATAATTAGTTCATTCCGAACGAAAAATAGAAAAAGTATATTATACTTGTATAAGCTAAACATCTAATAAAATTGCAACGTCAGAAATGTTTAGCCACTGCTTTCATTTAGAATTTAGATGTTGATGCATGGCACTGTATATCATCCACAAACTTATCGAAGGACGATTCGTAATTACTGAGTGCCAACCGCAGGCATGCTGAGAGATGTTCGTCAGTTAGTCGATTGCAATATATCGTTTTAACAATTTTCATTTCTGAAAATGCGGACTCACACAAGTAAGTTGATCCGAAGAGAATCCTTTTAGCTGAAGAGCTATTTGTTTTCGGATACGAAAGACCAAATTTTGGCATGAGTTGCTCTGGCTTTGAGATGTATATCTGAAATTAGTGTTTGATATTTCAGAGGCAATTTTTTCAACGTCTTCCCCAGGAAATGTATAAGCCATGAAAGTTACAATATCCGTCAGTTGCCTAAAATCAGAGCAGCGTCTTTCAAATTCACTCAAAGCTGGAAATTTTGCTTAGTCCTTTTTGTTTAGCTGATTAATCTTCCAGCTTCAATTTATTTATAGAAGCGTTTGTTTCACTAACCATATCGATAATGGTTTTATTTATCCCAGTAGTTCCAAATTAATGATATTCAAATGATTTGTTACATTCGATAGGAAAGCTAAATCGCGAAGCTATTTTTCATTTTTAATATATCGGATTATGAACTTTATTTTGCAAAATGCATTAACTAAATACATAAACATGTTCATCACATCTTCCCATATCAATTATGGAAAATGATGTCGAGCATATGAGCACCACTACTGCGCTGGCATGTAAAAACTCTGTCCATGAAATTTGTTATGACTGCCATATACGTTTCTACTTGGATCTCGCCAACAACATCGAATTTCCTCCTTCAAGTCAGGGATGTTTCGGGGTTTATTAACATACACCAATGATATAAGAGCACTCCAAAGAAAAATGTCGTAAGGTGCTAAGTCACATGACCTTGGTGGCCATTGATGGTCAGCATTACGCGAAATGAGGCGATTCTGTAACCGGATATCTTCAGACACATTCACAAAAAAGAACCACATCGCCACATCACAGAAATTATCGTAGAAGTAAATTCAGCGCTGCCTGTTGTCAGACAGCCGAAGTACCTCGCCCCGTCCATATAACCAATGTGAAGTAACGACGCCCTTCCTCTTTTTTGCGAATGTGTCTTAAGATATCGTTTCTCCAGCAGGGGCGTACCGATGAGCCTGTAGAAAGGCGAAATACGTATCTACATCTCTCGGGAGGGATATGTTCGGACACGTTCACAAAAGTATTAATAGTGAACCTGTATTTGCGTTCTTCACACCAGATTTTTAATAATATTTTATATTATTAAAAATACCATTGTATTATACAAAACTTGTGGGGTTTACCTACTCATGTATGTTTCAATTACTCTGATACATAACACTATTTAACGCACATTGTGTGACATGAAAATTTTTAGGTATTTCTGATATATTTCCGCACCCTATAATGGAATTTAAAAAAAGAAATTGTGTATCACTCACGAAATTTTAGTAACGAGCATTCATATTTTGCGAGTGCGCAACATACGTATATTGCACAACTTTGTGTAATATATCATGATGAGCTTACCATGCTAAAAAAACACCATTTAATACAAAGGTACTTTTAATAATAGAAAATATTATTAAAAATCTGGTGGGAAGAACACAAATACAGGTTCACTATTAATATTTTTGTGAACGTGTCCGAACATATACCTCCCCAGAGACGTAGATACCTACGTATTTTGCCTTTCTACAGGCTCATCGGTACGCCCCTGCTGGAGAAAGGATATCTTCAGACACATTCACAAAAAAGAACCACATCGCCACATCACAGAAATTATCCAGAGCGAGCGTAGAAGTAAATACAGCGCTGCCTGTCGTCAGACAGCCGAAGTACCTCGCCCCGTCCACATAACCAATGTGATGTAACGACGCCCTTCCTCTTTTTTGTCAATGTGTCTGAAGATATCCTTTCTCCAGCAGGGGCGTACCGATGAGCCTGTAGAAAGGCGAAATACGTATCTACGTCTCTGGGGAGTAGTATGTTCGAACACGTTCACAAAAAATATTCTTCACACCAGATTTTTAATAATATTTTATATTGCTAAAAATTATTTTTATAATAGATTTACTCCACCGGACAGTCAGTATAAAATGGTCGCATTATCCACATATGTTTAGCAGCTAGCGCTAGCCACAAACATGATCGTTGATCTTTCTTGTGTCCCTCTACGCTAGCTCATACGGTATAAAGAAAAAGCTAATAGTCTAAAGCAGGGGTGCTGTTTTGAGTTTCATAATTAGTTCATTCCGAACAAAAAATAGAAAAAGGATATTATACATACTTGTATAAGTTAACATCTAATAAAATTGCAACGTCAGAAATGTTTAGTCACTGCTTTCATTTAGAATTTAGATGTTGATGCATGGCACTGTATATCATCCACAATCTTACCGAAGGACGATTCGTAATTACTGAGTGCCAACCGCAGGCATGCTGAGAGATGTTCGTCAGTTAGTCGATTGCAATATCTCGTTTTAACAATTTTCATTTCTGAAAATGCGGACTCGCACAAGTAAGTTGATCCGAAGAGAATCCTTTTAGCTGAAGAGCTATTTGTTTTCGGATACGAAAGACCAAATTTTGGCATGAGTTGCTCTGGCTTTGAGATGTATATCTGAAATTAGTGTTTGATATTTCAGAGGCAATTTTTTCAACGTCTTCCCCAGGAAATGGATAAGCCATGAAAGTTCCAATATCCGTCAGTTGCCTAAAATCAGAGCAGCGTCTTTCAAATTCACTCAAAGCTGGAAATTTTGCTTAGTCCTTTTTGTTTAGCTGATTAATCTTCCAGCTTCAATTTATTTATAGAAGCGTTTGTTTCACTAACCATATCGATAATGGTTTTATTTATCCCAGTAGTTCCAAATTAATGATATTCAAATGATTTGTTACATTCGATAGGAAAGCTAAATCGCGAAGCCATTTTTCATTTTTAATATATCGGATTATGAACTTTATTTTGCAAAACGCATTAACTAAATACATAAACATGTTCATCACATCTTCCCATATCAAGTATGGAAAATGATGTCGAACATATGAGCACCACTACTGCGCTGGCATGTAAAAACTCTGTACATGAAATTTGATATGACTGCCTGATACGTTTCCACTTGGATCTCGCCAACAACATCGAATTTCCTCCTTCAAGTCAGGAATGTTTCGGGGTTTATTAACATACACCAATGATATAAGAGCACTCCAAAGAAAAATGTCGTAAGGAGCTAAGTCACATGACCTCGGTGGCAGTTGATGGTCAGCATTACGCGAAATGAGGCGATTCTGTAACCGGATATCTTCAGACACATTCACAAAAAAGAACCACATCGCCACATCACAGAAATTATCGTAGAAGTAAATTCAGCGCTGCCTGTTGTCAGACAGCCGAAGTACCTCGCCCGGTCCACATAACCAATGTGAAGTAACGACGCCCTTCCTCTTTTTTGTGAATGTGTCTGAAGATATCGTTTCTCCAGCAGGGGCGTACCAATGAGCCTGTAGAAAGGCGAAATACGTATCTACGTCTCTGGGGAGCGATATGTTCGGACACGTTCACAAAAATATTAATAGTGAACCTGTATTTGCGTTCTTCACACCAGATTTTTAATAATATTTTATATTATTAAAAATACCTTTGTATTATACAAAACTGGTGGGGTTTACCTACTCATGTATGTTTCAATTATTCTGATACATAACACTATTTAACACACATTGTGTGACATGAAAATTTTTAGGTATTTCTGATACATTTCCGCACCCTAAAATGGAATTTAAAAAAAGAAATTGTGTATCACTCACGAAATTTTAGTAACGAGCATTCATATTTTGCGAGTGCGCAACATACTGCTGTAGACTTTTCCCCATAAATATTATAAAAATTTATGTATTTACATTTGTACTATTATATTGAACGCTAGTGTATATTATTTGTTATATTCATGTGTTTTGAAAAAAATTGGTTTTATATTCTAAGCCTGCGCGCTTGATTTGACCTTTACGCAGACACAAACACTAGTGTAGAGTGAGGTAAGAAAGGTGTGTTTATTTAAAGATAAATCTTTATCTTTGTTTTAGTAATTTCGATTTTTGTTTTTTGATTTTATTGTGTTTTTGTGCTTGCGTATATCATTACCGATTTATTTACGAGTTTGTGAATCTCGTTATTGATTTTTAAAACTTTCTTACTCATTGTGTCTCGAGTAAATGAATATATTTTTTGCGTAAGTAATATATTTAATAAAAGATATCTTATTTTTATATTGAACGAATTGAATATTGTAATTTTCTATTGTATTATTATTATTATCGTTTTGAAATTTAATCTTAGTTATTTGATATAAATGACAAAGAAGGTTTTTTAAAATTTCTAGTATAAAAAAAAAATTCTGTAACTGTAAAATTTTTAGTACGCTAGGGATATCAAGGGCATATTTTTTCATGTGGTTGCACATGCGTTAGAGTTTGCTTCGGTCTGTCAAATAGTTTGTTTTGTTACTTATGGGAGAAATTAAAAAGCATCTTTGTAATTTATTAGTTTTAATTTTGATCGGATGTCATAAAGGAAGCTTTGATCGCATGCAGCTATCAATTCCATGCGTTCTTTTTACCTTAATAATATTGTTAAATGAGGCAATATTAATCTTTATACTTAATAAAGATAAATTCTTTTTTTCTTTTTTTTATTTTTGTATTAAAGTTTCATTTAAATGTTATTGTGTGTATTATTATTAAACCTTATTTCAAAAAGATTACAAGTAACTTAAAGAAAAATAATTATAACATTTGTCAATACTCTTTTACTGGCGCATTATAAATTTGTAGAAGAGAAAAACCATTTTTCCGATTGGAACCCTGAGAGGAAAGCAGTCCTATTTTTTTTAAATTAAACCGACTGAGTATCCTAGTTGGATAGATTTGTCGTGAATTGTGAATAAGCAAATTTCAAAATCACAATTCATAGCAATACGTATATTGCACAACTTTGTGTAATATATCATGACGAGCTTACCATGCTAAAAAAATTTCATTCCTGTCTATTACATGGAAGAAGTACTCACCAAAATCAGTTATTGTGCATTAGTAATCATTTAACAAAATATGAAGTTACTGCATTTCCTATTTCGTTCCACGAAACGTCAATACTAACACGTTTGTGTTCTACATACTTATGCCTATTGCTGTACTGTGATTGACTGTGAATTAAAAATTTATACAGTTTGATCAGAAATTGCTGAATATGTTGGTAGTTCAGAAATAGGTATTTTTAAATTTGCAAGTTTACAATATCACCGACTGTCTGAATTTTATGTCTGTCATCTGGTTGTCATTGACTTGCGGCATATTATGAGATATTATATTCGAATTATTTATCAGCATACCGGTTGTCTCAGTTATATTGTTCGAATGGCGTACCTCCGTTGTATAACATAATAAGAATTTGAAATTTAGGGTATCTGATATACACCTAATGTTCATTAAATTGAGCCTAATATTTATATTCTTTCGCTACCGGAAACGACCGTAACTTTTTTATTTTAAATAGCATCATGTATATTTTCTTCAAAATACGATTTCTACGAAAAATTTTCTTTCCCATGAAACACTTACTGTTTAGACTTCAAAACAGAGGTGAAATTGCATTTTAAATATTTGAAAATTGAGATTGTAGAAAATTATGAAAAGCATGTTAATTGTTTCGTATTTGAATTTAAGGTAGCAAAAACACACTCACAAATGCATTTTTAAGATCTCTGTTAGAAAGAATATTCATTTAGACATGACTGATTTATGAATGATTTATAAACATTTTATTAAAAGTCAAAAACCAAAAAGTATAATGTTAAATGAATCACAAAAAATATTATACTTATTCATTTTATTTTTACAAGAACGGTATTTGTGAATTTCTTAGTGGCATCAAACTTGAACCATGAGCATTAGAAAAGATGCTAGAGATAATGTTCAAAATATTGTTCACCAGAGGTAACACTTCTTAATAAGTCGGCATTGAGAGCTCTCTCAGTAAACATGTATTTGTTAGATAAATAACATTTTTTATTTAAATGAATATGTTTATTGTTTCTAGGATATGGAAGCTGTCATTAAGTTGTACGAAAAGAATTAAGCATGCATCATTATAAGTAGAGCAGAGCAATTTCCGTGGGCGCCATGAGCGCCGGTATGGGAGTGTAATTCGTAATATATTAGAATATACCATAGAATAGGGACGCAACATGAGCTTGTTACCGATATAAGTATAGAAGTAGAGACATCAGAAATAATTAAATATACATTTGGTTTTCTGCTATTAAAGTAATATGCATAAACACATGAAAAATAAGAATGGTACATATTATAGCAGCGCTGTATGTACCTATAAATAAAATGCAAAATGTATGAAATCAGTGATTGTGTAAACGACAGAGGATTTAAAAAAACACTTACCGCTTTAAGCGTCTTCCAAGAATTCACAAACTGGAGAAACTCGATTGTATATTTTCAACATCAGGTGCGTTTCTAAGGTTATTTCTGAAAAACATGCCCGCCGTGAGGAAAAAATATGTTTATATTCGGAAAACGAGCGTTCTACATCTAGTGATGTTATATTCGCATAATCAAAATACTTTTTTAAGCAACTTAACGCATCTGTAGACGTGCCCTCACAAATACGTGTTAAGGTGTCAAAATCTGCATTTCTTTCTAAAACACTTTCAAATTTAATTATAATACTTTCACTTTTGGCGTCTTCTACATCACACAGTTGTGCGTGAACATCTTTAACGATTTGCAGTGATTCCTCTAACGACAGCGACGAATTTTCTAATTTTGTTATTGCTTCTTCTAGTCCCAAGTAATTCTCACGAATACTTTGTAAATCCATTTTAATCTGGGCATCTTGAATTTTTTTCTGGCTTGTATTGCTAGCTGCACTTTCTTTCGGATCGAATAATAAAACCACGTCCTCAATTTTTTCAAAATTTTCATGATAGTAAAACCCCGCCCGTAACTATGTACCCCAACGTGTCAGAATCGGCTGTTGTGGCTCAGGAGTATGGGGACACAATTCGTGAAATTTCCGAAAACGTTTTGGAGATTTCAGGAATACCGCCTTTGTACTCGATATTAAAGCATCTACCTCTGGATAACATCTACGAACCTGTTCTGCCACAAGGTGTAGAACATGGAGTTTACAAGTAATATGTAACAAGTTAGGACAATATTTTCTAAGAGACCGGCCTACAGAACACATGGTTGCGGCACCATAGGTCATAAACATTAATACTTGGTCTTTCGAAAGTTTAAATTTTTCCAAAGTATCTAATAGCACCTCTGAATTTTTTTCAGAATTACATTGTTCTAATCGTCTGGATGGGAGACGGTGGTTGATGTGGTTCCATATTACGCGCCATCACATTAACTACAGATTGCTTTTTGCTGTCAGTTGTTTCGTCCACACATAACCACAGTTTTTTATTTTTCAGTTCGGTTTTGATTTTATTTTCAACCTGTTTACGAACCGATGGTAAATTCCTTCGTAACGTTGTCGTGCTCGGTAATGTTTGATTTTCGTATTTATTCCAAAATGAAATAAATGAATCATTACTTAACAAGGTAAACGGCAGTGTACACACAATCATAGTTTCACATAGTTCATGTATAAACTGTTGTCGATTAATTTGGTATTATTGTGCTTCGAACTGCTTACGTGTTCTTTACAATGTGTTTTTGATCAACACTGTAGATATGTATTGCACACTAAACATTTAATTTTTGAGCCATCGTATATTAAGTCCAGGAAATCTATAATAAACTTATTCACTTCGTCTGACAACGGTTATTTTCTCGGTTTATGTGTCGACAACATTTTATTACGGATGCTTACACTTACATGCAGTCTAAGCAAGTACCAAACACATACTGAATGCTTTTTATTAGTTCTGATGCAATACAATCATCCCCACATCGGCGCACATGGCGCGTACGGAAATTGGTCTGCTCTACTTATAAGATAACTATGATTCAAGAACTGCCTCCTCGAGATTTTAACGCAAGAATGCAATACTGCCAATGGTTTCTCAATACTATTAACAATAATGATATATATATAATAATGATATATATTCCTTACAGAGGAGGCGCTTGGTTCCACTTGCCTTGTTATATGAACTCGCAATATTATCGAATTTGGTTCACTGAAAATCCTCATGCGTTTCTACAAATGCATTGAGAAGTTTACATTGTCGCAGACGTATTATTGGCCCCATTCCACGAAACAATTAATGCAGAACGATATCTGGAACTGATCTTAAATCCTTTCTCAAATCAATTGCAATGAGAGAATGCATGGATACTTCCAACAAGTTCAGACCACTGCGCATATATCACTGCGATATTTAGAACGATTCTTTCCCAAAAGTTTGATTAGCAAAGGTTTATGGCCAGCCCAGTCACCTAATCTAATTTTGGCTACTCAAAAAATAAAATATATCGCAATAGGCTACATAATATTCAAGAACTACAAGCATTAATTGAATGTGAAATTAACAACATTAATAATAATGTTGAAACTTTTCACAATGTTTTTGAAAACTTAAAGGGAGGAGACTAAGGTTGCCTCGATAGTAATGGCCATTTCAAACAAAAACAGTCTCAGAGTTGGTCATGAAATTTTTTGGTATGTCGTAACTTCGCACCGTTCTGAATTGTCATTAGTGTCATGTAATAAAAACGATAACATGGAATTTTATTTATTCATCACAGGAAGATTATAATCTAGCAATTAACTTTGTAATTTTCTAACATCGCAATTTCATAAAGCCGTCTGTCACTTAGATGTAACTGTCATTTAAGAAATTCATGTTAGTAAAGTTACGACATGTTTTTTGATGTTACTTAAGAAATCATGGCTCATTAGAGGCAGGTATTTTTTGAACGCACTATATATGTATGTCCTATATTCATTCTTAGTGTATATTAAACTGTTCTGTTTATGGGTATTTTATGAAAATGTATCTTAGAAATAAGTAATTAAACTTCTAGTTTCAAAAATTCTTTTATTGTAAATACCACTACAATATTGTTTCGCCATACAATGGCTTCATCAGGTGGATGAATAACTGAATATGTACAATACATGTTTGAATATTTATGTGAAAATTATTGGGGAAATGGTGGTGGAAAAGTTTTTACAATCTTAAATTTAATAGAGGGCAGTTGTTTAAATCTAGTTGGTCATTTAAAGCTAATCCTAAACTATTGTATCTATTAATTTCTAAGTTTTCTAATAGGTTAAGTTTATTACTTTTTTCTTGATTGTGTAAAATTTTGAAATCTATATTAAATCTATGATTGATATCTATACAATGACAGCGAAAGTTGAATCTGTTTTCCTTTCTTTATGGCTTCCCTCGCGTTCTTTTATCCTAATTTTGAATGTCCTCCCCGTTTGTCCTACGTATACCTTATTACAATCTTCGCATATTAACTTATATACACCAGAGTTTGATTCTTTGTCTATTTTATCTTTGTTGTTTTTATTAATGTTCTGTATAGTATTGTCTGTTTTAAATGATACATGTTCGTTATTAAGTTTTTTAATGAAAGTACCAATTTTTTCCGAAATTTTTCCTAAGTAAGTGATTGAATTATAGGAATTAATTATCTTGTATTTTAATTTTGGATAAACTAAGGAAAGGGTTTTAGATTTTTGTTGGCTATTTAGGATCTTATTGACAATATTTATAGAGTAATCATTATTTAATGCTATTGTGTATATTCTATTTAGTTCAAGGTCGAAATTACTTTTACTCATGGGTACATGAATTAATCTATATACCATTGATTGGTATGCTGATAATTTGTGTGTTATAGGATGAAAAGAATTAGCGTGTATTGTGGTATCTGTATGTGTTGGTTTATGGTATATAGCGAACTCGAGTTTATTAGTTTTGTGTGATATGGTTAAATCTAGAAAATTAATGCTTTTATTTATTTCTGTTTCTATAGTAAAATTTATTTTGGGGTGAATAGTGTTGGTATAATTATGTAAAGTTTTTAATTGTCTATCTGAACCGTTAAAGCAAATTAATATGTCATCAACATACCTAAACCAATAGAGTGTTACCAAACAAGGGATGTGTACTAATTATAGTTTCTAAATTATTCATGAAAATTTCCGCTTAAAAGGGGCTTAGTGGGTTTCCCATTGCTAGAGCCTCTGTTTGTTTATAAAATTTCTTTTTAAATTGAAAATAATTTTGTTCCAGGCACGTTTCTAAGAGCTGTAAAATTTCGGTCTTTGTGACAATGTTCGTGTTTCTACTTTCTAGTTGTAAAGTAATTAAATCTATTACCTCCTGGGGTGGGATATTAGTGAACAAATTCGAGACATCAAAAGAAATGAGTTTACATTTGTTTGGTAATTGCAAGTTTGAAATGTTGTTAATTAATTCCTGGGAACTTTTAACTGAGAACTTAGATTTGAATTTAGTGTGTGTAAGAATTAAATCTATTAAGTGTTTGGACACATTTCTACAAGATGCTTTTACGTACTATACTACTTGTCGTATAGGTGTATTGTCTTTATGTAGTTTAATTAAACCGTATAATTTGGGAGGTAGGTTTCCATCCTATAACACACAAATTATCAGCATACCAATCAATTGTATATAGATTAATTCATGTACCTATGAGTAAAAGTAATTTCGACCTTGAACTAAATAGAATATACACAATAGCATTAAACAATGATTACTCTATAAATATTGTCAATAACATCCTAAATAGCCAACAAAAATCTAAAATCCTTTCCTTAGTTTATCCAAAATTAAAATACAAGATAATTAATTCCTATAATTCAATCACTTATGTACTTAGGAAAAATTTCGGAAAAAAATTGGTACTTTCATTAAAAGCTTAATAACGAACATATATCATTTAAAACAGACAATACTATACAGAACATTATTAAAAACAACAAAGATAAAGTAGACAAAGAATCAAACTCTGGTGTATATAAGTTCACATGCGAAGATTGTAATAAGGGATACATAGGACAAACGGGGAGGACATTAAAAATTAGGATGAAAGAACACGACAGAAGCCATAAAGAAAAGAAAACTGATTCAACTTTCGCAAGTTATTGTATAGATATCAATCATAGATTTAATATAGATTTCAAAATTTTATACATTCGAGAAAAAAGTAAAAAACTTAACCTGTTAGAAATCTTAGAAATTAATAGATACAATAGTTTAGGATTAGCTTTAAATGACCAACTAGATTTAAACAACGCCCCTCTATTCAATTTAAGATTGTAAAAATTTTTCCACCACCATTTCCCCAATAATTTTCACATAAATATTCAAACTTGTATTGTACATATTCAGTATTTCATCCACCTGATGAAGCCATTGTATGGCGAAACAATATTGAGGTGGTATTTACAATAAAAGAATTTTTGAAACTAGAAGTTTAATTACTTATTTCTTAGCGTTATAATGAAGTTTCAACAAGTATCTCCTTCGTCAATTAACTAGTTAAAATGTATCTTTTTAAACATTTGCTTATAGTAAACACAGTTTCAAAAACGATTTTCTAAAATTACTTACTGACGTCAATAAATAGAATAAAATACATAATAAATACGTGATTAATATAATTTTTCATTTCATCAATGTCACGCCAATGAATGATCAAAAATAAGCGTTAAGTTATCCTCCTTTAATACCAATATTTCAGGTACACCAACTTAATCTGCAATTCGTGATCACACTGCATAATACCTACGCAGTACACAATAATATCAATAGTTTTTGCTATGTGTGTGGGGAAGTGACTTCTAAATACGAAAAGCATACTTTCACCTAACCTGTACGAACGGCTAATGAACTTTATTTAGGAGTTATAGTAGGAGAACAATATAAGTCGTGGGTCTCTTACATATGTTTCAAGATTTAATAAAGTTAACTGGTTAGTTAAATGGTACAAAATGTAAAATGCTCTTTGCAGTAGGAAAGGTGTTGGTAGAACCAAAAGACCGTGCCACAGATTGTTACTTTTATCATACTAAAATACTGGGGGCCGGAAAATTAGAAAGATCATGTGTAATTGAAATGGTAATTGAAAAATTGATATCTATCTAAAATTGATATCATATCTGAACTATCTTTAAAATAAAGTTCTTGAGGAAGATCACTTAATGGCAGAGAAAAATGTAAAAAAACTATTTAGAAGTATGTAAGGAAAGTAGTCGTTTAGAATGATGAAATGTCATATTATAATACCTTCAAATTCATGACTAATATCAAATCGTGTTCTAATTTATTATTTTTCGAACTACCGATTTAGACTGACGTGCGACACAAAGCTACACATCTTGAATTCTCAAGTTTTCGCCTATACCCCTTGTCAAAGCCTTCTATTCCAGGTCACATGAACGTCATGCTCAAGAACCTATTGAAATAAGTTTGATCATCGGAGACTAATTATCGAGTTTGTTAAGAGTTGCCGCTACTCGAAGTGCGGCCGAACCGAATCTACGCCTCATATCAATGACACCAGGCAGATCATTCACCCAGGTACTTTCCAATATTTGGTATAGTGTCACGTTAGTTGCGATTCAGGCGTTTTTGAAGGTTTGGGGTAAGCCTGGCCAGTTTTAGGATCAACCACAGGGGATTTCCTAAAACAACTGTCAGTGGTTTGTTCGGTGAACTGGACAGTATTTGGAGTAGCGCTCACGTGATCTACCTACTTCACGCATACCTATTAGACCATTCATTAACCTAGGCGACATGAACTTTCAAGTATAGGATTAATCAGTGTCGACTGCAGGGGTATCCACCATTATGTTTCTGTTGTGTCGGAGGATCCGTATCATCCGGCTCTTTCTGTTACTTTGACTCTTCCTGCTACAGCTATACCGACTCGTTTCCATTCGAATAGTAATTCTCGCTATAATTTCCGTAGGGCGGATTACATTTCTCTGTATAGTGATCTGCTTTTCCTTGAGGTCTGCATTATCTTCTTGCGATGGCGTTGAACAATGTGTCGATGTGTTTTACTTTACAAGGTTTTCGATCAGTCTGTTCCTCTGTATTCTTCTACAAGAAGTAATTTCCCTGTTTGGTTTTCCTCGGAAATTAAGCGTAATTTAAAGTTGAAGAAGTACTACCATAGGAAATGGAAATCCTCCCACAATCTAATGTTCTATGATGAGTTTAGAAGGTTGCGAACACTTACCAAAGCGCAAATGGAGGTGGCTTATGGGCGCTTTCTGCGTGGTACTGAAGAGGACATTAAGCATGATCCCCGTAAATTATGGCAGTACATCCACCTCAGAGAGGGGTCATCTCGAATACCATCTGTTATGCGGGATCGGGATGTTGTTATCGATGGACCTGGAAATATTGTCGAGGCTCTTGCGAGAGTTTTCTCTCGGTCATATTCTGATGGTGCGTGCCCGTCCGATGCTTCTATTGATGTTGCACTTATGGATTGTTTCAGTATTGATGCTATCAGTGATCAAGATATCTTATGAAGTATTAAGAGATTGAAACCGACTTTGAATGCTGGTGATGATCAGATTCCATCCATGATTATTAAGGATTGCCGAATGGTGCTTCTTGTTCCGCTGAAAAGAATTTTTAATCTTGCTCTGAGACAAGGAAATTATCCCTCCAAACGGAAGATTGCTCGTATTACACCTGTATTTAAGAAGGGAGAAGTAATTTGAATAATTACAGACCAATATCTATTTTGTCAAACTTTTCGAAGGTGTTCGAACAAATTATATACAGGTATCTTTATGCTCATGTCAGCTTAAGGATTTCTCCTATTCAGCATGGCTTTGTGCGTGGACGTTCGACAGTGACGAATCTAATATGTATATCTCAAGATATTTCCGACACGCTTAATGAAAGAGGGCAGATGGATGTGGTGTATACCGACTTTAGTCGTGCATTTGACACTCTTAACCATGATATTTTGTTGAAGAAACTACACAATTTTGGAGTTAGTATCGATCTGCTATTGCTTCTTGAATCCTATTTACATGGGAGGATGAACTAAGTTTTCTACAATGGGTTTAAGTCATCGGAGTTTGTTTCGAGTTCTGGAGTTCCTCAAGGATCTAACTTGGGTCCGCTTCTTTTTATATTATTTATTAACGACTTACTTCAGTCTTAAACGTGTTTTGGACTAGCCTATGCTGATGATTTGAAGGTTTATATGCGTATTGAGCGGCCTGATGATGCACTTCTCCTTCAGAAGAACATCGACTTGGTGTGGACGTGGTGTCAGCGTAACGGTTTGAAGCTCAACATATGGAAATGTTGCGTGATTCGATTTTCAAAGAAAAAAGATCTTTACCATTTCGATTATAACATTAATAATGAAGTTTTGACTTCTGATGGTACAATCAAAGACCTAGGAGTCATATTCGACAGGGGTTTAACATTCGTTAACCATATCATTAATATGTGCAAATCTGCTTCTGCTGTGCTTGGTTTTGTATTGCGCAGCTCCAAATATTTTTCACAACCCGCAACTATTAAGCATATCTACTGTTCATTAGTACGAAGTAAATTGGAATACGCTTCGATAGTCTGGCATCCCATCTATATTCATCATAAACTGAATGTGGAGAGTGTTCAGCGTCGTGTTTTGAAGTATCTTACTTTTAGAAGGAGTGGTGATTATCCTTCTAGAAATACTGACCATAACCTACTTCTCAGGGAACATGATTTGGTGATTTGGTGGATGTCCGGCGCGGAGTAACCTGTGCTAACTTTCTACGCAGTGTTGTGCATAATAACATCGATTGTTCTTCGATACTTGGAGGACTGTGTTTTGCTGTGCCTCAGTTTGCGTCTCGCAATTCTGCAACTTTTGCCTATCCCGTGTGCCGGAGTAATGCATTGGTGAGGAGTCCGATTTATCAAATGTGTAGATGTGGGAATAAATACTTTAGTGACATATTTTTTGAACCGAAGTTTAGAGTTTAAAGTTTGATTTTCTTCTTTTTCTTTTTTTGGATTTAAGTTAACTGTGTATTGGATATATTTTTGTTTGTTTGTTTTTGTAAATTTATTCATGTACGATACATTTTCTTTGTGCCTATATTTGGCTTTGCTGTTGGGCGCTTAATAAACTATTATTATTATTATTATTATTATTATTATGTTCATAATCCCGTTCATATATATTCGAACATACATATGTCCTATATCAAAGCGGTAATATAGCAAAAGCAAATAGTGTAGTTTAAGAGAGTTTCATACCAATACTCTACGCTAACTTCAATGTCACATACTAATTAATGTTACTTTTAGACACTATTTAGCAATTAATACAGAAACGTTCAAAGTGATAATACTGTACAGTAGACTATGTTTTACTAATTAATAACTTCCTGTAACTACGGTTATAAGGAAACTTATTTGTTTCAACACACTTATACTGTGCCTTAATGTAACAAAGCAACAAATAATTTTTTTGCAAAAAAATTTTAGACGTTTTCAACTTTAAATTATAAATTGAATTTCTACATATATTCAGTTTAAAGAGGCAAACGAGATAGAATTTGCATCTGTCAAAATCAGAACCATTATTGTAACTATGAAATATGTCTTATACTTAACGTCTAATTAATTATTTCAGAAAGGCTCATTACTTATTGTAAACGAGTGTTTGCTATTGCATAGCAAGTGAACTATTATTAATATATGAATCTTGTGTAATATATGTATCTCGTTACAGACGCAGAAGTTGTGTCCGTAACAAGGCACACAAGGTCGATACTCCGCCCAAGCAGACGAACTTTCCAGCGAAATTCAATTAGCATAACTTATATATAAGCGGCAAATTGTCTGATGGTTAAAGTACAGATGCACCTACTTCGATTACGATTGCCGAACTTGTCTACATTTTCGTTGAAGTTATTTAAGTTCCATTTTCAATTGGGGATTAGGATAAGTATCAAATTAAATTATCAACGGCAATGAATTTGCGATT
The DNA here is from genome assembly GCA_935421215.2 of Melolontha melolontha. Lineage (NCBI taxonomy): Eukaryota > Metazoa > Arthropoda > Insecta > Coleoptera > Scarabaeidae > Melolontha > Melolontha melolontha. Next base: position 227,024,269 of record OW285236.1, on the reverse strand, counting down.
GAAGTTAAAAAACAATTTATCTTTTTATTGGTTCGAGTGTCTTAATCCGTTGACTAGTTTCACCAAATTATTATATTAAAGAGTGAAATATCTTAAATACAGGTTGTCTCAAAACTCACGCCCCAGAGAAAAAAGAGAAATCACCATAGAATGACAGATAAATAATGTAAAAGAAAAAAAATTGAATCTAGAACGGCATTCAAGAAAAGAATATTTGAGTTCATGAAATCAGAGCGTAGTAACCAATCCAGGAGGATTTTTCATAATTATTGCTTGGTTACATATTTTATTACGTCGACAATAAACTGATCGACTACGGAACTTTTGAGGGATGTCAGTGTCAAAGTCTCTTTCAAATCACTTTTTGTACCACTGCCGTCCTCAACCGTGACTTTTACTATGTATACATGGCGAATTATGTGGAAATGTTGATAATTTACGGAGGATGTGGACGGAATGCTACAGAGGCTGCCAGCGCTTCTGCCCAACGCTTTCCATAACGAAAGTTATCCCGATCACAAAGTGATCCTCAAGACCACTGTTACGACCAATCGAGACAGGTCGAATTTTACATAATAGAAAGAAGATTGGTGGTGCGCCCAGGACTGTGCGCACTGTTGAAAATAAAGAGGCTATTTCAGATGCCTATGAAGACGGTACTGAAAGTCTTAGAGAAGTTGCACAGGAATTGAATATTTGGAAAACTTCTGTACATCGAGTGATGAACTCTGAACGACGATACCCGCGCGTGCAGCATTAGCAGCCAGAAGATTGGTATTTTCTTAAAATTAAATATGAGTTCACATAACCTCAAATTTTGTTACAAACTCAATCAACTTTTTCTAGATCACTTAAGCCAATCGATTAATAACATTTTATATATTTCAAAACTGTTCAAGAACCACGAGAAAGAACTCGAACGTGGTAAAAATGGCATGTTAAAAAACTCATCTTCATTCGTGATGTTACTCTTGCATTGTTGAAGGGTGAAGTGCATACAAAGATAAAAAAAAAGTTCTATAATGTGGAGGTATCAATAGAAAATAAGTTTTTGTTAACTTTTCTAATCATATTCTCTTACAGATGTGTTGATTTAAATAAGAAAGAAATTGAATTGCAAAAGCTTCTTGTGTGTGGACACCAAATGAGACGGAGGCCTTTGTTGTTAAAAGATACAAAGAATAGCTGTGCAAATTAGAGATTTTGAAATAATTTTACCTATATACATTTTTACTAAATGTATTAAATTGTAATTTGTGAAAATAAATAATTTAATAATAATGTAATGAAGTTGTCTTTCTGGTCTCGTTTAAATAAAACTACCGGTAATTAAAACACACTATAATCATAAAAGAACACACTATCTAACACTTAAAACTACTACAATAATGACAATATTTATATTTATTTATTCCAAATATTTATTTATAGCTATGACGTTAACACGGCAGTCGGTTGCTTGTCGAATGCATGTTCTAGTCCCTTTCTCGGCGTCTTATACAGGTGTCCCGTATCGTTATGTTCAAATTCTAGGAGTGTAAAGTAGACTTCACTTCAAGTAACAAAAAATGTAATCCTAAAGTCAATAAAAACTAATTTTAATTAAAAAAGGTTCAATTAATAATATTTTCGAAATGTCGGCCTCCTTGTTGAATGCAGGCTTGTGTCCGTAAGCCAACAGAAGAAGTACTTATACGAATTTCATACTTATTTTGTCGGAATTGCTCGGCAGCCAGGTGAATACGATCCAACAACTCTTCTCTTGTGTACGAAACTTGCGCGTGGAATAAATTTTTCATGTACCCCCATAAATAAAAGTCAAGGGGATTAAGATCGGGTGATCTGGGTGGCCATGCAACAGAACCACCTCGACCAATCCGTCCTGGATAATTGACGTTAACCCAATTTCGGACAGCAATTCCGAAATGTGGTGGTGCCCCATCATGTGAAACCACATGTCTCGTCGAACATTCAGTGGGACATCCTCTAAAAGACCTGGCAGTTCGTCAATAAGAAATTGAAGGTAATTGTCCGCATTTAACCACCCAGGAAGAACGACAGGATCAATCAACAAGTCATTGATTAGGGCCGCCCAAATGTTAATAGAAAATTCATGTTGAAATTTAGATGGGCGTATAGCTTTGGGATTTTCTGATGACCATAACATTTTATTATGCGACGTTAGCAATCACAGGCCTGTTATTGAATCGTATAACTTTTTTTTTAAATAAAATCAGTTTGTATTGACTTTAGGATTACATTTTTTTTCATGATCTGACAATTACATTCATAGATCTGTAACTTTGAAGCAAATAAATGTGGATATACAAGTTTTGCGTTTTTGTTACTTGAAATGAAGTCTACTTTACACTCCTAAAATTTGAACATAACGATACGGGATAGCTTGTATATAGGTCGCCGCTTATTCGTGAACCTTCCGGACTTCCAGGCCTTTTTAACTCTAGATTGTCTGGGACACGGATAACGCGTGACGTCATTACCTGACTCATATCACAATAACATTGCTTACATCATGCAATATAATAGATTTATCTATCGAAAGCCTGACAATATATATAAGACTACAATTAAAAAAATGTTCTTGGTACGTTTAAGAAATGTTAAGTTTCCTCAAATTTAATAACTTGCTCAACTAATTTATAAATACAAAAGAAAAATTAAACACTAAATGTTTGTTTTTTGATTTATACGAATATTACTAGGCTGCTTCATTTTCTTTATCAATACCTAGATGAACTGGAGGTACATACTTAGTTAATGGGTAATGGGTACAGAAGATTTGCAAGAAAGATTATTTATTTTATTATTTGAGAGGTTTATTCGAGTAACATCACACCGGCTATTCGTCCTCACGTGTATACATATATTTTGTCAGTCACCCCTTTGCCAGATCCCTTAATAAATACTTGACTAAACCAACAAACTTTATTCTTATTCTATTAATTATTTATTTATTAATTACCCTAATTGCAGTAGTAAAAATTACTAATATTAAAAATGGGCCTCTACGGCATCTTTACTAATGAAGATACCCCTACGAAAAATGTCTCCTATACTTAAAATTATTAATAACGCACTAATTGATCTCCCCTCTCCGAACGCAGTTCAGTGGTTAACGAGCGAAGTGAGCTAAACTTTATCTGGGTCTTATATCTCCTATAATATAATTTAACAATTAAATTGTTAAGTATTAGATCTTTGTTTATAGTCATTTTATATATCTATAATAAGTCGAGGTACATCTAATGTTGAACAAAAATTATATATTTACCTTAACACCTTAACAAAGTAAGCCATCTTCAATGTAGTTTAGTACAGTGCGCGCCAAAATATAGAGTATTGGAGCAATACATACATTACTTATTACTTATACAGTGTTATTTCTGTAGTATACATGTTCAAAATGTGCGCCATTGCTCTATAGGCACTGTTCCTAACGGTTGCGTAGATATTCAAACGTATTCGAGAACAGAGGTTGCGGCAAATTCCTGAAATACGAGACGATCTTCTCACGTAATGCATTCACAGTTTTGGGTAAGTCTGTAGCCCTGAACACTTTCTCCTTGAACATTTCTCACAGGTAGGCGCAAGGTGGTGTAAGATTAGGTCAATGTGATGGGCAGTTGAAATCAATCCCGCGAAATAGGATTTGTTTTTGAAAAATTTCCTGCAGCATTACTATAGACTGATGAGCGGTGTAGCTGGTCACGCCGTTCTATTGAAACCACTGTCTTTCCATCCGGAGATTCCTAGTACGACGAAACCTTCTGATATCCCAGGTAGATAGCATAAGCACCCCATTCCTCAGTAAGAGGTACACCATCTTCATCCTCACTTAAATACGGAACAAGCATACCTTGTGCTGACAGTGTATCGTCTCCATATCGTCTCACGCTCGCTATGCAGCGGTGGACGATAACGTCTGGTCTCTCAAAACTAAGAAAACGAGTTGTTTGCTTTTTGATGTAACTCTCCAAGTGAATGTGACTTACGCGAGAGAACCACACATTACGCAAAAAATCTGGAACTTTGTACACCATAGCAAAAATTCGTCCACAATACACAACCCTGGCATGCATATTTTGGTTTGGCGATCGTTGTCCAGCCTGAATTCGGTACGGAAATTCAGCTACGTCTTTAAACAATCGTCGAAGGTACAAATTTATGATATTTAATTTCAAGGACGTTCGTCGAAGACTTCGCCTAGGTGACTTCAAAACCTGATTGCCGGCACCTCCATAATTCTCATTTGTTCTCACAGTTACTGGTCTACCAGACATTTTTCTTCCATTGGCACAACACACAGCCAGTACCACGATATTTCTTAACAATAGAAAGCCTAACTGGGTTGCTTGGTGTCACTTTATGCCACTAACTTCAAATTAGGGCTACCTTGATAACTGTTTTCGTACGAGCAAAAATAATGCTCCACAATAAACACTTTTTCCTCCGTCGTCAGACCCATTTGCAACTCTAACCCCACAGAACAATGTTCTTGCACTTCTACGAGTACATAACGCTGATACAATAATACGCTTTTAAGCACACATACGCATAAGAACGGTACGAAATCCAGTACCGTATATTTTAGCTATAGGATAAAAAGTCTATAACTTATTGCGACTACAATGAGGTGCCCAACAGCAAACTAGCATTTTAAATATTTACCACGTGAGTCATGCTTAACTTGTTAATAGAGAAATAACGTAATTACTCCACTAATTGTCCTTTTCTAGCCCTTCCTTTTTTTTTTAACACCTTTATGTTACAGAAGACAGGTAATAACGTTTACGTACGTTAAATGTGCCAGACTTTAACAAAAAAAAAAAACTATTTTCTCGTTTGGCATATGTAGATTTATATGTATAACTAGTTTGTTTGCATCCAGTGATTATCTGTGACGTATTTACTAAATGAGCGTATTAAATGGTCATGAATAGGGCAGACCAATTTTCTTGCGCGCCATGTGCGCCGATGTGAGGATGATTGTATTGCATCAGAACTAATAAGAAGCATTCAGTATGTGTTTGGTATTTGCTTAGACTGCATGTAAGTGTAAGCATACGTAATAAAATGTCGTCGACACATAAATCGAGAAAACGACCATTGTCAGACGAAGTGAATAAGTTTATTATGGATTTGCCGTACTTAATATACGATGGCTCAAAAATTAAATGTCTGGTGTGCAACACATATCTATTGTGTTGGTTAAAAACACATTGTAAAGAACACGTAAGCAGTTCGAAGCACAATAATAACAAAATTAATCGACAACAGTTTATACATCAACTATGTGTAATTATGATTGTGTGTACACTGCCGTTTACCTTGTTAAGTAATGATTTATTTATTTCATTTTGGAATAAATACGTGAATCAAACATTACCGAGCACGACTACGTTACGAAGGAATTTACCATCGGTGCGTAAACAGGTTGAAAATAAAATCATAGCCGAACTGAAAAATAAAAAACTGTAATTAGGTGTGGACGAAACAACTGACAGCAAAAAACAATCTGTAGTTAATGTGATGGCGCGTAATATGGAACCACATCAACCAACGTCTTCAATTTTATTAGCATCCAGACGACTAGAACAATGTAATACCGAAACAATTTCAGAGGTGCTATTAGATACTTTGGAAAAATTTAAACTTTCGGAAGACCAAGTATTAATGTTTATGACCGATAGTGCCGCAACCATGTGTTCTGTAGGCCGGTCTCTTAGAAAATACTGTCCTAACTTGTTACATATTACTTGTAAACTCCATGCTCTACACCTTGTGGCAGAACAGGTTCGTAGATGTTAGCCAGAGGTAGATGCTTTAATATCGAGTACAAAGGCGGTATTCCTGAAATCTCCAAAACGTATTCGGAAATTTTACGAAATGTGTCTCCATACCCCTGAGCCACCACAGCCCATTCTGACACGTTGGGGTACATGGTTACGGGCGGGGTTTTACTATCATGAACATTTTGAAAAAATTAAGGACGGGGTTTTATCATTCGATCCGAAAGAAAGTGCAGCTATCAATACAAGTCAGAAAAAATTTCAAGATGCCCAGCTTAAAATGGATTTACAAAGTATTCGTGAGAATTACTTGGGACTAGAAGAATCAATAACAAAATTAGAAAATTCGTCGCTGTCGTTAGAGGAATCACTGCAAATCGTTAAATATGTCCACGCACAACTGTGTGCTGTATAAGACGCAAAAAGTGAAGTTCTAATTAAATTTGAAAGTGTTTTAGACAGAAATGTAGATTTTGACACCTTAACACGTTTTTGTGAGGGTACGTCTACAGATGCGTTTAGTTGCTTAACAAAGTATTTTGGTTATGCGAATATAAGATCACTAGATGTAGAGCGCTCGTTTTCCGAAAATAAACATATTTTTTCCTCACGGCGGACATGTTTTTCAGAAATAACCTTAGAAACGCACCTGATGTTGAAAATATACAATCGAGTTTCTCCAGTTTGTCAATCTTTGGAAGACGCTTAAAACGGTAAGTGTCTGTCGTGCACACAATCACTGATTTCATACATTTTCCATTTTATTTATATGTACGTACAATGCTGCTATAAAATGTACTATTCTTGTCTTTCGTGTGTTTATGCATATTACTTTACTAGCAGAAAATCAAATGTATATTTAATTATTTCTGATTGAATAAATGTCTCTACTTCTATACTTATATCGGTGACTAGCTCATGTTGCGTCCCTATTCTATCGCATATTCTAATATATTACGAATTACACTCCAATACCGGTGCTCATGGCGCGCACGGAAATTGGTCTGTTCTAGTCATGAATGAGATTTACTCGTAGAAGAAATATAACAAGACACCAGAAGCATGTAATAACTTACCACTCATTCTATAACGATAAATGTTAATAAAATGAGCAAAATTAAAAATTTGTAAAACTATATAAAAGTGGAGAGCGGGGTAGGAAAATTTACCGAACAAGTAATATATTTATATGTGCCGCACACAGTAAAACATTTCGCGAACCAATTTCCTTGCAGTGTGACATATAAAATGAAAATATACCGTAAATTCTCGCAACACGAAACGATCCACTTCGCGGAAGGTATAACAGATTTTTTTCCCTTCCGGCGATTTTCTACTTTCGTGTCTTTCAACTTGTGACGTCACTAAAAGAGATATACAAGGAACAGGTGTACAACTGAAACTTACTTACATGCAACATGTATTTGCCTGCGATCCTCCGCTGATCCTCCGGGGAATCGAGGATTGTCCGCTTTGCAAACTAGATCCTTCCCGTCGTCTTCTGGCTCAACGGTTAAGGACAAGATACTGCTGGAAAACGATTCGTTTTCTTCCTGCTGTTTAGGGAATTTGACGGTTTTTGTCAGCGTTAGTCTGTGTTTGTGACTTAATAACAAGTAAATTACAATAAAACCTCGACAAATAGATTTAGATTTTAAATTACTTTAGTTTATAGACTATTAGTATATATAAGCAGAGGAATTATAGTATAGACGCGTTAAGACCAATTGTACGTCATTGCTGACGTTTACATGTTGTCATAACGGTATTAGAGAAATTAAAAAAGTTAATACAAAGGTATTTTTAATAATATAAAATATTATTAAAAACCTGGTGTGAACAACACAAATACAGGTTCACTATTAATATTTTTGTGAACGTGTCCGAAAAAATATCTCCCCAGAGACGTAGATACGTATTTCACCTTTCTACAGGCTCATCGGTACGCCACTGCTGGAGAAAGAATATTTCCAGACACATTCACAAAAAAGAACCACATCACCGTAATTATCCAGACCGGGCGTAGAAGTAAATTCAGCGCTGCCTGTTGTCAGACAACCGAAGTACCTCGCCCCGGCCACATAAGCAATGTGAAGTAACGACGTCTTTCCAAAGGTGGCACAGTCATCCCTCTAGAAACTGCATTTTGTTTGTGTCTTCACTCATACTACGGACTAACCGCATGTGTAATGTATCAGAATAATTGATACACAAACAAAATGCAGTTTCTAGAGGGATGACTGTGCCACCTTTGGAAAGAAGTCGTTATTTCACGTTGGTTATGTGGACGGGGCGAGGTACTTCGGTTGTCTGACAACAGGCAGCGCTGAATTTACTTCTACGCCCGGTCTCGATAATTACGGTGATGTGGTGATGGGGTTCTTTTTTGTGAATGTGTCTGGAAATATTCTTTCTCCAGCAGGGGCGTACCGATGAGCCTGTAGAAAGGTGAAATACGTATCTACGTCTCTGGGTAGAGATATTTTCGGACACGTTCACAAAAATATTAATAGTGAACCTGTATTTGTGTTCTTCACACCAGGTTTTTAATAATATTTTATATTATTAAAAATACCTTTGTATTATACAAAACTGGTGGGGTTTACCTACTCATGTATGTTTCAATTATTCTGATTAAAAAAGTTACTTTGTTAAACTATATTTGAAAGCTTTTATTTCATTAATTTAAATACAAAATGTTATAAACTGATAATAATATAGATATTTGTGACAAATAAACAGATAATTTCCGTTTCAATATTAAGTGTTTCTTGTAAATATTTTTAATAAGGTAATAGTTATTTGCGGTGTTGACAGATAACATATTATATCTGTCAAATAGGTCTAGTTTTGTGTACATTTTCCCGTTTATTTTGATTGTTTAAGAACAGTTCCATTTGGATATAATGCCTAAAGGTTTCTGTAAACAGTCGAAGGAATTAATTGCTTAATTATTGACCATTTTGAGAAATAACGCGAATGTGGAAAACTATTAGTTCCAAAAGCTACTGTTCATGAGGTAAACGACTAAATTATTTACCATGTACGGAATAATACAAGTTTTTAATATTATAGAGGATTGCTATTGCTTCAAATATTGGTTTATCCACCGTCAGTGGCATAGCCAAATGCATGAAAACAGACCAACTACTCACAAACCCTTAAAAAAAGGTAAGAGAGATGAAACAGAATTGATAATAAATCTAAATGAAGATTCTGACAGTGACGAATGTGACTAGGAGGATTTAAAGAATGTAGCGTACAAGCATGATATCATATCACTTGCTATTTATTTAAATAAATGCAAGTGTATACCATAAATAAATTATTTTATTTAACGTTGCTTAATTTCAACTATTAACTTTGTACTTTTTCGATCTTTATCTGTTAAGCATAATATGGATATCGTAAGTATTAATGGGGTATTTAAATTTAATTATAGTCACGTTATGAAACATTTAGTACTCGCACCGACAATGTTAACTATACAGGGTTTTTCACGTAGCCCGTTCATTAGAAGTTTTCTATGTTAACACCTTGGGATACTTTTAAAAATTTGTGGCACGTAATCCTGATACTTAATTTGTTAAAATGAACCACTTTCGGCTATACCGGAAGTCATAGCCAACTTTGATATTTTATTTTTTCTTTTAATTATATCTAACCGTTAACTTTAATTTATTATATCCTCAGACCACAACTATGCAAATTTGCACTAATTTATTTCTTATAAATATTTGTATGTAACAAAAATCTCTCTATATGTACCGGGTCCGTTCAAAAGATCGGACTTTCAATTTTTGGTTTTAAATTGACTGTGAACCAACGGAATACGTATTTTGATAGGGTGTGAGCTATTTGTGCACAAACGGTATGTAACTACCGAACCATCACCCTTAATACAAAACTCAAGTTATTAACGAAGATATTCGCCAACAGGATCACTAAACAATACACAATAAGTGAAGAACAACAAGGCTTCCGGCAAAACAGATCAACAATAGATGCTATTTTTATACTAAGACAGATAGTTGAGAAATCAATTGAATACAACCACCTTGCCTATATGTGCTTTGTAGACTTGACAAAGTCTTCGATCGTGTCAGACTGGAAGATGTCCTGAAGTTATTAAAAGAAGAAAACCAGCCCAGTGGATTGGTAGAGATAATTAAAGACATAAACACAAACAACAAAACTAAAATTAAGATCGAGGACGAACTAACATCGGCAGTAGACATCAAATCTGGAATACGCCAGGGGGATAGTCTAAGCCCACTACTGTCTAAGCTAATAATGGATAAAATTATAGGAGCAGTAAAAAATGTGGGACAAGGATACGGGCTTGGAAGAAAACAGATAAAGATTCTGTGTTATGCAGACGACGCAGTCCTGATCTCAGATACGCAAGACAATTTACAGCGTATGGCATACACTTTTAAAACAGTGGCGGAAACCTATAACATGCAGATATCAACCTCTAAGACAAAAACTTTAGAAGTGGCAAGGGAGCCCAGACGATGTAAAATCGTAATTGGGGATGAGTTAATCGAACAAGTTTCTAAGTTCGAATATCTAGGAATAGAAATATCCAGCTGCGGAGACCTAAGAGACAGTGTTCGAAGACAAGCTAATAGGGCGGCTTATGTTTCGGGATGCCTGAGGGATGTTATTTGGCGGAATAAAGATATGAGACTGGACGGGAAAGTACGCAAATATGTGGCATGCATAAGACCAATACTTGCATATTCAATAGAAACGAGAGCCGACACAGCAGAAACAAAAAGGATGCTTAGAACAACGGAAATGAAAACATTGAGGTCAATAGCGGGGAAAACACTGAGAGACAGAATCGCGAACAATCAAATACGGAATCAATGTGTTGTACACGATATCGTACGGTGGGGCAGACAGAGCAGACGGGAGTGGAACCAGCATGTAACACGAATGAATTGCGAGAGATTAGCCCGAACAGCAAGGGATCTAAAGCCAATGGGCACCAGACCACCGGGAAGGCCCTTCAAAAGATGGCGAGATAGTTGGCAGTCTACGTCACAAACATGATTGCAGCACTATGAAAGAGATCGGATAAGAACAGGCCTAAGGCCTAATATAAGAAGAAGAAAAATTTGTCTTTTTTTGTTTTTGTTTAGTAACTAGCAAATTTGATTCTTTTTTTTATTATTTTAATTTAGTTTCGAAAATAAAGTCTGATTACACCTGGCTGAAATCCGCCTTTTTTATTTTTTTTAACGTTTCGGACGGCTTGGTTGCGTCCCCACCCGCTGCGCGTCTTGCCTACTTTTGATGATCACAATTTCCGAATTTTGCGACGCCTAGCGGTTCTAAGTTCGGTGGCGCCCCATATTACCTTAATTCGTGTCTTGAAGTACCTTTGGGTCTCCCCACCCTTACGCTGAGACTGTCTCTAAAGCCGGGTGGGCCGCTAGACGTTGGCAGGGGCGGGTAGGTGAGGCAATCCTTGTCGCCCGAAACTTGAGTTCCTCTCTTTTCTCTTGTATCAATATACAGAGCGTAGCAAAATCTCCGAGGCAATCATGTATTGAGGTAAATTAGGTTAGCTCATAAGTAAAGGTAGTAAATTAGTAGGCGCAAGACTAATGCTCGTGGGGGCACATAGTACTTTGTATAAATATATAAAATTTCGATTTATGATGACATAATATAAAAGCAAAATGTCGATCTGGAAGGATTTAGAAAAACAAGATTTTAAATGGTTTGGACATAATACAAGAGCAATATTAGTAGACCAGAGACAAACTAAACGAATATTGCAAAGGGAAGCATGTCAGAAAGAGGAAGAGGATGACGAAAAAAATATGGCGATTATTTAAAATAAAGAGGCGTGGACTGGATCAACAGGAAATAAAAGTACGAAACAATTAGATGTGATCAAGACTCATACTTGTAGGAACTTAGAGCAGCGATGCACATACCGCGGCTCGCGGGCCGCAAGCGGCCCACTTTCGATATTTATGCGGCCTGCCAACGAATTTTAAAAATTGTTCGAAAAACTACAAAAGTAGGTAAAAATCCATTCAAATCAATGTTTCTTAACTTTTTATTTTATTCTAACTTTTGTAATTGTTAATAAGATATGTATCTTTAAGTATCTACTACTTTCTTCTTCAGGTTTTCTACGTAGGACAGGTATTCTCCTCGTCGTTCCAAAAGCATATTGTTACGAGACTAGAAATCTGTCGAACCAACCTAGATTACTCGAAGATGCGCGAAACACGTCGGTATTATCCCCGAACAATGTGGTAGCTTCTCGATGTTAGGTAACTCGTATAAATACAACGCATCGCCCGCTATCGGGGCAGTTAAGTTTTAACTACGGACAAGCGAACATTATATTGTTTCAATTGTAATCTGTGAAGAACAAATATTTCGCCGTTCGAACCTGGCATCTACCTACGTAACAATATAATATCAATTTTGATATGGATAAACCAGGCCCCAGTAAAAAACGTAGTCGTAACGTTGAAGATGAAAATCGATAGTTTCAAGATATTTGGACCGAAAAATACTTTTTAATTTCATCGCATAACAAAAGTCTCTGTTTAATATGCAAGAGTAGTGTTTCTATTCCGAGGGAATATAATGTGAAAAGGAATTATGAAACCCAGCATCATACTTTACCAAATTAACCGGCGAAAATTGAACGGAAAGATTTACACTTTACAAAAGGAACTAATAGGCCAGCAAGCTATGTTTACAAAACCAATTCAAGATGCTGAAACAGCTACTGAAATTAGCTTTGAAATATTTCGAATAATAGCGAAAACTTGTCGGCCTTTTGAAGATGGTGAGTTTGTTAAGCAGTGTTTAGATATCGTCGCAAAAAAAAATGTGTCCGAAAGATGCAAAGAGGTTTGAGAAAATTCAACTAAATCGGATGACTGTTCAAAGAAGACTTACCACATTAGCAGCTAATATAGAAGAGCAATTAGCAACGAAATCGAAAAGTTTGGAGTATTTTTCTATAGCACTCGACGAATCTACAGATATAAGTTCCACTGGTCAACTCTTAATATTTTTACGAGGTGTAACGCAAAATTTTGAAGTGAGTAAAGACAAGTCAAACCAAGGAGAGTAACATGCTCAAAGCTCTTCTGGAAATATGTTCTATAATAGATTTGGATTTAACGAAATTATCTGGAATTACGACTGACGGAGCACCTTCAATGGTTGGAAGTAAATCTGGGATAATAACTATGTTAAAAGAGTATTTACAAACTAAAAAAATAGATACCAAGGAATTAATGCAGTTTCGTTGCTTTATACATCAAGAGGCCCCCTCTGTTCAAAATTATTGGGATTTGAAAATGTGATGAAAGTTGTAGTACCTACAGTAAACTTTATAAAATCACGAGGTCTCAATCACCCACAATTCACACAATTTCTCGAGGATATTGAAAGCGAATATGGTGATCTCCTGTTTTACACAGAAGTAAGCTAAGTCGTGGGTTGTCACTAGAGCGGTTTCTTAACTTGATTGAAGAAATCAAAATATTTCTGGCGGAAAAGAAAAAAAGGACGTCTCCGAACTCGACAACCTTGATTGGCTGTGTGACTTAGCGTTTCTTGTAGACATCACATATCACTTGAATGTTTTAAATACGCGACTCCAAGGCAAAGATCAATTTATTTCGCAGTTATACTCTCATGTTTCGTCTCTTTAATGCAAATTGAGTCTTTTTAGGACGCAAATCAATTCAGCTAATTACAGCCATTTTCCGAACTACAAAGAAATTATGGATAAATTCAATAAAACTGATGTCAATTTCGCTTACGTTGAAAAAATTGATATTTTAATACAAGCTTTTCATGATCGTTTTCTAGACTTCAAAAAAGTTAAACCTCTATTAGACATTTTCAGCAATCCTTTTAATATTTCACCCGAAAATGCACCGGAATCAATACAGCTGGAATTGATAGACATGCAAAATGATGATAATCTACGAAACAAGTTTAATGAAGGTAATTTACTCAACTTTTACCGTTGCGTTGACAAAACCGCTTATAAAGAGTTGCGAATAAATTAATTGAAATGCGCAAGCTTATTTGGATCGACGTATATTTGTGAGCAAACGTTTTCAGTGATGAAACTTAACAAAAAAAAAAAAAAATCGAAACCGTCTGGCAAATGAGAATCTTGAAGAAATTTTACGGATGGCGACAAGTAATGTGGAGCCAAACATAAAATCAAAATTGTTAGGTCAATGCAATGTCATGCATCAAAATAATAAAACATGAAATATTACAATGAAATGATTAGATTGCATTACGATTACATAATTGCAACAAACATTTTTGAATGCTCTTTTATTTTTTTCATTTGTAGTAGTTCATACTATTTAAGAATAAAAATATTTGTGTTAATAAGTATTCTTTGTAGTGGCCCGTCCTTGGCTCATAATTTTCCCGAGTGGCCCCTGTTCCCTATAAGTCTGTGCATCTCTGTCTTATAGTATTGAATAAGGCTAAATTCTTGTATTATTGTATTTATGTTTTAGTCTAAATAAAGGTTGTTTTACTAATGTGCTATACTTTTCAAGCAACTTTTTCTGAAAAAAACAGCACGGTATTCACTCTTTATTTGGCTAAATCCAAAAATTTATCGTTTTCAAAAACAACACAAACCTCTGAAATGATATTTATATTTAAACAGGTTTATCAAGTATCGAAGTTCTATTGTATTTTTACACAGACAGTTTTATACTTACCGTGATGACAGCACTTTTAATCGTTCGTCCGTTTAATAACCAGGTTAATTTTGCCGGAGGATAGGAACCTGATGTTTCGCATTTGACTGTGTGGGTTTGTGCCGATGACATGAGCTCGCTGGGTGTTACGATTTTTACTTTGGTCGGTCGTACTGAAAACAGACACACGTACATAGAAAACGAATATACGAATGTGTTTAATGTGCCTACAAGAGATAGGCTTTAATTACAAAGGAAACATTTGTCACAAAGAGAATGTATTTTTTATTTCGAAAAAGTGTGTCATTTCAGATAAGTATGGAAAAGGCAAAAGACACCGTTTTATCTCCAGTGCTTTTATGTTCTCCAATAGCAGAGTTGCTGGTACATTGTATAACGTTATAATTAGGCCTAATTACGTTTCAACATATTTTCAGCATACTCTTCTTACATATATGTTGTAATAGTTCCCGAATTTAAAATTACAGTATAACCTCATTATAATGGACACTGACGGGGAATCCTAAAATGTCCAATATATGGAGGTGTCCAAAATGCGGAGGTGAAAAAAAAAACGAAAAAAAATATTCATTCTCATATCAATTTAATCACACATAATAAGACGAAAGTCGAAAAAAAATTACAATACTTAATACACATACATACATACATATTTTATGCTAGATTTTACTTGAAATAATCATTAATTGTTGTTTGTCTTGCTTTTTTCATTTTATGTTTAAATATCTCAGATTCACATTGAAGAAGAGCTTGATAAATGTTGTTAGCAATGTTAAAACTGTTAGGGCTTAAGAAATAGTTCTCAAGATCTTTTAATTTTTGATGGGCTTCTGAAATATTTGATATACTAGTTACAAATTCCTCCTCAATCTCATTTTCCATTTCATCACTGATATCAGTAATTTCATCGATACAATCTATAATGGAAACATTAGGATTTTCAGTAAATAACTCATTATCAATTAATGCGTATGTGCTTAAATCTAAATTAGTGATGTTAAAATTGGGAAATAAAAATGCTAATGGTATATTATCTTCTATATCGCACTCTGCACTTAGATCACTGTCACTTTGATTGAATCCGCATTTTTGAAAACAGTTTCTTACGGTCACAGGCGAGAGTTTTTTCCAAGCAGCTAATATCCATATTAATGCAGTGACTACCGTAATGTTTTTTTCTACCATTTCTAGTGAATTTTCAGTATCCATTAACGCCAAAAGCCTTTTTACAAGCATGCTCCTGTAAATTACCTTAAAGTTTTGAATCACACCCTGGTCCATAGGTTGACAATGCGAGGTAGTATTTGGAGGCAGAAAAACCAATTTTACGTTTTCCAATGAAATCTTCGGATGAGAAGTGGCATTATCAAGAAACAAAATTACATGCCTTTTTTCTTTCTTCATTTTGTTATCAAAGTTCTTTAACCAAGCTGACATAATATCCAAAGTCATCCACGCTTTTTTGTTAGATATCCATCCTATCGGCAACTTATCCACATGAGCTCCTTTAAAACATCTAGGTTTCTTACTTTTACCGATGACTAACGGCCTTTTCTTATAACCCTCCATATTTGAACACAACAATATAGTTAGTCGTTCTTTTGCAGATTTTCCTCCGGCACATTTATCACTTCTTAACGCAAATGTTTTTGTCGGAAGGGCGCGGAAAAATAAACCGGTTTCATCAGCATTAAAAATATCTTTCCGAGAGTAATCTTTGCATATTGATTGCAACTTGACTTTCCAATCGTCTACATTTTGCATGTTTACATAGGCAGATTCACCACACACACTTTTAAATGATATTTTATGTCTTTGACAAAATTTCTCCAACCAACCATTAGACGCTTTGAATTCGGTGAGTTGTAAACTTTGTGCTACTTCCAGCGCCTTTTCTTTGAGTAGGGGTCCTGACATGGGAATATTTTTGTTTCGCACCTTACAGAACCAGTTGAACACTGCTCCGTCGATTGCTAAACCACTAGTTTTTGGAAACTTCCTTTTTTGAGCTAGGTTTTCATTTTTCTCGAAAAGTTCTTTTATTTCACTTTTGTTTTTCACTATATCACTAATTTGCGACTTTCCGACACCAAACTTTTCCGCGAGCTTTCGTACACTTAAGCTTTGCTGTTCACTAACCGCAATAATATCAATTTTATCTTGGATTGTTAACCGCTTTCTTTTACTAGAATCCATGTTGACACTATCAAAGGCTAGTTCAAACTGATTCAAAATATCACTCCACTTATCACCTGACGAGTAGGCCAGTGGTAAACCGTCGTTCCTTTGTATTATGGGAAAAACCCGAGTAGATATACTTCCACGTGTGCACTATGTACATTCATATTGCAGTGGAATTTGCTTTGAAATTGCTTATTAATTTTAATTCACACTACAGCTTATATTGCCGGCTATTCAGTCTAGTAGAATCCACGAACTCCCATCTCATGAATCGTTCCTTGCGGAATGGGTCCAAGTTTTTTTAATTTGAAAATAAAACATTGAATGTCAATGAAAGATCTTAATTAGTTAATTTAGAAGTTTTTATTAAAAAAAAATCAAAAAAAATCCCTCTACCGAGTGTATAGGGTGCTAAAGCATCATTAACAGTAGCAATGGGGAAACACTCTTTGTGAATAATGACTCGCACACAGAGAAAAACCCCTTGTGACACTCGAACAAAATTAAAACTAATAAATACTAGTGAAATTTGTCAAGTTTAACCTCTACTTTAACCCCTACAATCAAATGTCAAAAACAACCAAGTTTTCAAAACCCGCGAAAATTGAATTTTAGTCGTGCGCAAAAATAACACAACAAGGTCAACCCACAATAAAGAAAACTCCAACCTTGAATTCAAAACGTTCTCGAATATTATTTTTAAGAAAAAACTCCCCTTACAAAAAACATGACAATTTTCTCTAATACCCATATACTACCTTCAAATATATAAATTATTACAAG
Organism: Melolontha melolontha; assembly: GCA_935421215.2. NCBI lineage: Eukaryota > Metazoa > Arthropoda > Insecta > Coleoptera > Scarabaeidae > Melolontha > Melolontha melolontha. Next base: position 227,006,748 of record OW285236.1, on the reverse strand, counting down.
AAATACATGAAATTATAATAATGAAAATAATCGTGATATCAAATATATAAATAAAATATTTTTATCGAACTTACATAGATCTATGCACCATTAATAAAAACTACGTGAGAGATATCTTATTTATAAGAACATTTTATAATAACCAAAACTCTCGAAAAAAATCGAATTAAGATTTACATGCACCTCACACAAATGCATAAACAAAATACAACCCGATTTTATAAAGCAAAGAATAAAATTGAGTATTTTATTCTTTAACAACCCGATCACTTCAAACGTCAAGATATCTCTACCAAAAATTAAATTTTCAACATCCGCCTTGATATCCCTACCAACTATAAAATCAAAAATATATACAGACAATACACATTTTAATAATAATACAATATCCGGAAAAGCGGCAACTTCAATCCTCTGATCAACCTAAATATACAAGGATGGATCAAAATTTCGAACATAATAACATTTATCACTTATAAAATAAAATATATTTATAACGATCCCCGTCTGAAATAAATAAACATAAAAATTGAAATAGATAATTTTAATAAATGTACTACATAAAAATTTTAATATCGTTCAATCATTTTCCTTTCTTGTCCAAGGAAAAGTCCATAACAATATGTATTATGGGAAAAACCCGAGTAGATATACTTCCACGTGTGCAACAATAAAAGTACATACATACATACATATTTGCAAAATTTTATTCGGCGCCGCCCGTCTTGTCTGTCCTTAATTAAGAGATGTATTTACAGATGTTTTATTGCTTCGGTGAAATAAAGGGTGTCCGCGTCCGATTTATGGAGGGTCCAATATTAGGAGTGACTATTGTTAAGAAAACCCATTATAAAATTTCGTACCACAAAAAATGTCCATTTTTTAGAGGTGTCCGATTGTCGGAGGTGTCCATAATTAGAGGTTTTAGTGTATAAATGTAATTATTTAGTTAACCCTGGAATACTAACCTTGGTTACATGTAAAACCTTTTTAAAATTGACATAATTTAATTGCGGCTACACTGCCATCTATGTGCTTTCGTATAACCTTATTTGAGGTTATATTCTACAATAAGAACCTGTCAGTTTTTTCTATCGTTCGCTGTTATTAGCCAAGTTTCGCTGTATGACTTCATAAATCAATTGGTTTTAATTTATATTGTTTACTTACTTGGTTTTAAAATTTATAGAATATTAACAATTGATAACCCTTCATCCCAAAGCGCATAACAACGTCAGTGAGGCCAACAGATCCTGAGTTCGAAGAGTTTGTGATTTTAGGTTTGTTTCTTATCGTCGACGTCATTCTATGTAATTCAGTTTCGCTAGGATGGTTGGAAGAAGACGAAAATAATAATTACGATCCTGGCGATGGCGAAAGCGAAATATCTACATCTAATTACCAAGACAATATCACTGTGCATTCTAAATCTGATGCCGAAACGTTCATTTGTGATGAAAAAACTATTAACAAATTATTATAAAAACACACTTGGCTATTTCACAATTTTTCAAAAAAAAAAAAAAAAATTGTGAAATAGCCAAGTGTGTTTTTATAATAATTTGTTAATTACAAAATGTTTCACCAAGAAGTGTCTGCTACATCAATTAATGAAAAAACTATTGATAATCTACCCTTAACGTCTTCCAGTACATTAGCCTATAAAGCAAAAAATGGATATTTGTAGTTCAAGAAACTACCCTACCGATCACCTACTCCTCAGAGAAATATTGTACTTCGTATCCCTGACTTAAAAGGAGCCGCGCAAAATATTATAGCGGAATTGGATTGCCGGAGATTGCTCCTTGATAACGCTATGTTAACCGTTATTGTATTTTATACTAACACAGAAATTGATATAAAACAAAGAATTTATAATGACAACTCAGGTATGTTGGACTTACAGATGACTTAAAAACACAGGCCCTTATTGGTTTCCTATACATTATCGGCTGCCAGAAGGATGGCCATCTCAATACTGCTGAAATGTGGTGAGTTTTCGGAGCAGAAATATACTAATGCATCGTGACTAAAGCACGTTTTCAGTTTCTGACAACAGGTTGGTGCTTCTACAACAGAACAACTAGGGATCCTCAGGATAAATTTGCTTCAATTTGGCAGTCTTGTACTTCATTCATTCCTCATTGTATCGAGTACTATACTCATCATGAGTATTGTACAATAGATTAGCAACTACTGGGTTTTTGCGGTAAATGTACTTTTCTTGTTTATATCGCATCAAAGCTGGACAAACACGGGATAGAGATAAATACCATATTTGATGTCACAGAAGGTTTTCCTGTGTCCTTAAAAATTGTTCTAATTGAACTTGTCCACTTAAAGCATTGACACCTGAATTGGGCAACCAGTCAAGGGTCGCATCCATTCATCCATTGGCACAAAGAAATGCTCGCTCAACAAAAACAATTGTAACGTGTTGCTATGAATGTCATCTACACAGGTGATGAATCTTGAATCTACAAGACATAGTGCTTAATTACAAAGAAAACATTTGTTACAAAGAAAATGTATTTTCTTATTTCGCAAAATATACAAATTGACTGAAGACGGTGGAAATTGCGAAGCGTATTACACACACTAGCGCACGCATATTTACACGTACATGTGACTCTAATGATATATGTATGCATTAGCATTAGTGAAACAAAACTCTTTAAAAATTGTAACTCAAATAAAAATTAATAATGAAAATTAAATAAAATTGTTATTAAAAAAACGAAACAAAATTCTAAATAAAATGTACAAGATTTATTGTAGACGGTGTTCAAATGTCTGTCCCTCTTGCATCAAGCAGTACCCTAAACGATTATAAAATCCTTTTCGTACATTCGTTAGCATTACAGGAAGAGCGGCTTGCATGGCGTTCAGAATTTGTTCTCTTAACCCATCCAAATCAATCACCCTATTTTCTTCAGCGATATAGAGCGGTAGGGAGAGTTAGAACGTTAGAGAGCGGTATAGAAGTCACAGGGTGTTAAATCCGGGGAACTGTTACGTCTTTCCGTAAAAATAGCGTTGAGATATTCCCCGACAAGGCGGCAGCTGTGGGCGGAGTAGCCATCTTGTTGAAACCAAAGACCTTCGAATCTAACACGCGGTGTTTCTCGAGTTGCAGGAATTATCAGATTTTGCAAGAAATCGAGATACCTTTCTCCATTAATAACAATATTATCCCCCAAAATATTCTCCCAAACATTAAGTTTGTGCAGGTATTGCCCGGGAGCGTTGTAGGTTAGGTGAGGATTTTCCCTAGCCCAACAAAGTGATGCAGATGGGTTATGTCAACTGTAATGGAACCGTCTGTTTATCAGTAAATAGAATATGACTAATAAACCCTCTGTATTAGCGATCTCCATTACACGCTCACAAAACTTCATCCGACACCAGTGATCCTCGGAAAATATTTCATTAGACTTAGAAAGTTTATATGATTTGTAGCCATACTTTTTCATAGTCTTTAAAACCATTTCTTTACTAATACCCAACGTAGCGGTAATTTGTCGAGAGCTTAACAAGGAATCTTCTTCGACATTTGCGCAAATCAGAATTTCCTGTGCCTCTTGTTCTTCTGGGACGACACGGCGTCTTTTACTATGCCGTGAATTAACGCAAGCTTCTGTACGAAATTTATTTAAAATCTTATGGACAGCTGACACAGAGGGAGGCGGTCGGTTTTCATATGCAGCTATAAATAAATTTTGCATGTCTTTATACGAATTATCCTTCGCATACCATAATTCAATTTGTATTTTTTCTTCGACAGTGAAAGGCATTTTATTTTAGTTTTTCGTGAGAGTTTGCTCAGACACAATATCGCACACAACTAAATGCGAACAACGAATGTCATCCTCGCTCTTCACATACCCCACTACATGAGTGAAAGCCATTCATATCAGTATCCTTGAAAATTGTTATTCATATACGTATATTTACACGTGTGTGAATTTTAAGTTAAATATCTACTATTAACTACCCCAATCTGTATATTATTTTGTGTATGAGTGTATGAGCATGCTAGCAAATAGCAGTCGACTGTGTCGATCTTTCAACATGAGCCAAGTCCAATAAAAATTGTTCGCACAAGAAGCACTTCGAAGCAAATGCCCCTATCTTATTGTAAAAAACGGACAGGTGCCTACAGTGTCACTAGAGAACCGTTGCAGGGTCAATTATGAATTGTACATAACGATTTGTTTGGCAGAAGTCTTTGGAGAAATAAGAAATATTAAGCAGCGACGCAGAATAATTCTTCACTATGACAATGCGAGCTTTAGCACATCGGCACAAACAACTCAGTATTTGACCTTTTAAAACAATTAATAGATCATCCGCCGTACAAAACTGATTTGGCACCTGATTACACACGTGAAAAGAAACTACACGGCCCAAAATTTTTTACGCTTGAGGAAGGTGTCGATGTATTAATAATACATGTTTTAGAGATACCACAATCGGAATTGAAGAGGCGCTCTTAGAATAGGCTTGAGCGTATGCCAAAGTGCATCGATCATAACGGACTAGATTCTTAAAACAATCACAGTTTTCAATAACCCAAAGTTTCTTTTGTTTTTTCTTTCGAAAGCATAAATAACAAGCCACGTAACCTCTAGTTGTTGTCCCTTATAACCCGCAAATATACTTCGCATAGAATAGAAATTTATCAAACGTTAAGAGGCTTAGGGGTAACTAATTTAGCTTTTCAATTACAAAATCAAGATCATTTAACACATTTTATTTTAGAAGAGTTAAGAGAAACTGTGAATTGTAACATTATTATATAAACATTGCAAACTTTATTAGAATAAATACAATTCTTCATTAAATACCTTGATCCAAAATCAATGCAGATCTAAATTTATCTGATGTACTAAAGTAATATATTATTAAATCTCCAACGTACACTTCTACAAAACAAACGGAAATGTTCGGCAAGGCCCTCGAGGCCAATCGACAGCAGACGTACTCTGAAGATGCTGAAGGAAGAGAGACGCTTTATTCCAGTTTCATGGAACACCAAGCCGTCTTGACAAATGATTGATTTCTTCCGATTTGCGAAACCGTCTTTTTTTCCACCGACCATGTAATTTACCTTGAACATTAAGGAGAAGTAATCACTCCCCGGTCGGAGTTAATTTCAGGCTGATTACATGCTATTAAGGGACCGAATTTCTATTTAGAGAAATAATCAGGGAATACGAGGGGGAAAAAAATAAGTAAAGAAGACGGGACAATTACAAACAAGCAAAGCGAGACGTCACAAAAAGTAGATACTTGTTTTACTAACATCGATTAGGGAAAAACTTAAATAACGGGATACGGCAATTTATTTAATCAGTCCTAGTATAAAGAAATGTTTAATAATATCGATTTTGTATACAAATTGGTGCCCAGTATAACATGAAAATGTTGAATATTTCAAAAGTTCTTTTTTCCTCCCTGAAAATACTATCGGCTGTTTCTTATATACGAGGAACTATCAGAAAATAACGAGACTAGTGCTGTAGTACAAAAATGAAATTTTTTATTCAGAAAACATATTTTAGAGGAATCTATAAATAACCGCCGTTGATCTGGTATATACAGGGTTAGTTACAAGTATGGAATGGACGGTTTATTTTCGTAGTTATGAACTTTATAGCAAAATGTCTTTGATAAAAGTTTTTTTACAAATTATTCTCCATTTCATAGCCTACTCGTTGTTTTCTGAATGTCAACGCACTTCCATGGAAACGTTTTTTTTTTTATTCAAATGGCAACCATGGGTCTTTTTTGCTGATTTCTATTCCTCTTTTTTTTTCTTAAAATAACTTGATATTTTTTTCACATGTTTTGATCACAAAATTTCTGTGTAAAATCATAATTTCCAATAAACGGCAAAATGTGATATAAAATCAGATTCTCTCAAAAAAATAATAGTGGCCTTTGTTTTCTTTAATGTCATTTTCATGTCATTGTGAAGTACCTTTCAATAAGTTGATATAATAAGAAAAGTTTCACTTTAATTTGTAAGCATGGTGAAACTCAGTGAAACTGAAAGAATTGAAATCTTAACCCTGGAACAACTGCACAGTTGGGTCTCAGACACCCAGATCGTCATTAATATAATGTAACATGCGCATGCGTGATTTGTTTGTGTGCCAATTTATGTAAATTCAGTTTGCAGTTTGCCGAGTTGAGGTGTGGTTTCAATTGCTGCATTTTAGTGAAATAGAGAAGTAAGATATTCGATAGAATAGTAGCACGTCAGACCCAAGTGTGATGTTCATGTTAATTATTTTGTGTAAACTTATGGTTGATTGTTTTAGTATAATGGCTTCAACGAGTAGAGAAAATCGACATCCGTTAACTGAGGTGGAATTACAGATAGAGGCAGACAATCTGTGGGCAAATGAGACTGAAAACGACATCGTTGAAGATATTTTTGGAGGAGAAGATTCTGATGAGGATTATATAGAACAACGACTCTCAGATACCGACAGTGAACAAAGCGAAAATGAAGAGGAAGTAGTAAACGAACCACTGAGAAATATTTACAGATTACGGGGTAAAAATGGCCATTGTTGGAGTACTCAAGCACCACCAAGACAAGGTCGTACAAGACGAGAAAACATTGTTTTACATTTACCTGGCCCCAAAGGAGAAGCCAAAAGAGTTCAATCTCCTGAACAAGCTTGGAATTTATTGTTCAACGAACAAATGTTAGATATTATTAGCAGGTGCATTACGAGTATCAAACTGTAACTTAGATGAATATTTCGTGCAACAATGTCACAGCAGCGCTTTCAATTTATAGCTTCATGTCTGAGGTTTGATACTAAAGAAACTAGAGCTGAAAGAAGGTTAGTTGATAAATTCGCACCTACTCGTGAATTATGGGACATTTTTGTTAACAACTGTAAATCCTACTATACACCATATGAATACTGCTACAAAAACATTTTACATGCTCAATGCAATACCATACGTTGGAAGAGTAACAAAGCAAAACAGTAAGTCAGTACCGGCCTCTTTTGTTCGAAAATTGTCCGAACCCATACACGGAACTAATCGAAACCTTACAGTAGACAATTGGTTTACATCAATTCCGCTGGCTGAACAAATACTAGAACAGTATCAATTAACTCTTCTTGGGACCCTAAGAAAAAACAAGACAGAAACACCTCCTACTTTTCTCAATAAAAAAGAAGTGGGCACGTCGCTATTTTCTTTTGACAGAAATAAGACACTTGTTTCCTACACTCCTAAACAAAACAAAATTGTACCCGTTACTGGGAAGCCCAATATTATACATTTATATAACGATACCAAGGGAGGACCTTTGACCAGCTTTGCCATTCGTACATTACTTCGCGGAAAACCAGACGTTGGCCCCTACGAAATTTCCTTAATATTCTTGATGCTACTGGTATAAACGCAATGGTTTTATTTTCTCTCTCAAATCCGCAATGGAAGGAACATTGAAAAAATAATCGAAAAACTTTTCTAAAGCAGTTAGGAATGGTTAGAGTGCAGTTTTGTGCAACAATAATGGAAATGATCAATAATAATCCAAATTTTCTAAACCACATTTTATTTTCGGATGAAGCCACTTTTTGTCTAAATGGGTTTGTAAACAGACATAACTCTCGTTCCTGGTCCAGTGAAAATCCTCATTGGATGATGGAACACCATACACAGCATCAGACTGGCATTACGAATACTACGCACTAAAGTTTGCACTATTTCAAATCCCAGGTTCTCATATGTAGGTTCCCCAGGTTGGCGACCAACGCAAACTAAATCATCAAGAGCAAATGTAGATTTAGATTCGAAAAACCCAAATATTTTTAAGCAAACACATTCACAGAAATTAGACCCGTCAGAATCTGAAAATTTTAGCGAAGAACTCTGTGAAACTTTAATGGCGGCAAATATTCCAATAAATAAACTTAACAATCCAACCTCCAAAACATTTGTCCAAAAATATACTGGTCGAAATGTTCCTGATGAATCCACCTTACGCAAATGTTATGTATCTAAGTGCTACACGAAAGCAGTAGAACGCATTAGAAGCCATCTTTCAAATCAGTACCTATGGATAAGTTCGGATGAAGCCGTCGATATATTAAGACGCTGTGTAGTAAATGTTGTAGCTGGTGCACTATATCCAACTATATGTAATAGCTACAAAAGTTATAAATACAGTTGATGCGAAAACAGAAGCTAAAACCATTTACGAGAATATGAACCAAATGCTTCATTCGGGCGACAGGTGCAAAGAAAGAATACTTTTATTTTTCAATTACAGTGCTGCATATATGTTAAAAAACAGGCAGACTACTAAAGGAAACATATCCTAATATGCTGCATATTACTTGTGTAGCACATTCTCTCCACAGAATCTGTCAATATATCAGACACCTTGCCGGAAGTTGATAGACTTGTATCCACTTTTAAAAAAGTTTTCAGAATAGCACCATTGAGAGTAGCTCCTTACAGGGAAAAACTTCGATCTTTGTCACTGCCTCCCTCTCTAGTAATAACTAGATGGGGAACATGGTTGGAAGCTACTAGTTTTTATGCAGAGAATTTCGATAGTTTACAAAATGTCTTTACATATTTAAATAACGATGCTCGAAGTATTTCTGAGCGCAGGGAACTAATACAAATTCCAAATTTAAAAAATCAGTTGTACCTTCTTCAAGAATACTTTGGAAACATTCCAAACCTAATCATTTATTTTGAAAAACAAAATCTCAAATTTAATGATGGATTTACCACATTAGATGTGGCTATCAATAATTTTTAAAATATTCCTAATGATTTCGGATGGGGCCTTCGGCAAAAGTTAGACACAGTTTTTAATAGAAATCCAGATTTAGTAACATTGCGGCAATTGTGTATAAGAACAATGCCCCTAAATGTAACTGCTAAATACGCTGAAATAAAAGAATATTTCCAGTATATACCTATAACTAGTTGCGATGTAGAAAGTGTATTTTCTATCTACAAGTATATATTTCAATTACGTATACTATTTGACCGTAAGTTCTCCATATTGTATTAATTACATGAAGATCAACATTAATTCCCGTTTCGCAGATTATAATAAACTTGAAGATCATGAAAAGATTGTGGCATAAAACAAGTGTAGTAATGTACCATAGGCTTTTATGCGTCCATTATGAAAATAGTATATTAAGAAACAGATACTTACAATAAGCTATAATTGGAACTTCACGAACAATAACTCCGGCGATATCCATTGACGACGCCCTACACTCGAGTTTGGTGCCCTTAAACGATCTCGGTACTTTGGCAATTTCCAGTTGGTTTACGGTCGTGAAAGAGTTCTTTTTAGTGTCGACAACGTTATCTAGTATCGTTCCGTTGTGCCACCAGGTTAGGGAAGGTCTGGGCCGTCCTGGAAATATCTGAATTTTATTACACTTGGAATTCACAAGAGCCACCGATTTCGTTGTTAGATACCTCCGTCAACTTGACACGACAGGAAAAGATCCTGACCTTCTAAAAATGGACCGGCTTCCGATTTTATCAGTTTGCCCTCGGCGTCGAAGATCTTCGGTCGCGATGACAACTCTGTTAGAAAGACGGAACAAAAGAAATCTACCATTAGTATTAGCATATTCAAATAAGCTCGACGTTGTAGAAAACGAAATGTCTATCGTATAATGTATAATTTTACGTTTGTCTCACACTATTTTATTATTTATAAAAGTTAAAACGATAAGTAATATTTAACAAAACAAAAACATAAATAAAAATTTGCGTAAAATGAAAACCAGAAGTTAACTCTTAAAGTTAACTGTTAAAGTTACATAAGGCTCTTGTTGAAATTCTCCTATTTACAGAAGACTTTAGACGATTTAGCAGAATTTCAATGTGTTCTACATTTACAAACTGTTAATACATACAAGGCTTATCCACAAACTATGTTCCAAACGTGGATATCATTTAGGAGAAATGCAGCAATCTGTTCAAAACTTCCTTACTATATAGGAGAGCTGCAAACGTCATTACACAATAATTACAAACCCGTAGTAAAGATTATTTTCAGCGAAATGGACAGTATGATATTCAGAATCTCCATATTTGGTAGCGTTGGACACATTTCATATTGAATGGACATGTATGTAAAGAGATATATGTAAATTTATTCAAATTTAAAAGGTTAAGTTTGATCGATTAAGAATAGGTACTAGCTATTTTAAATAAATGACTGAAAATTTGTGAAAGCAATCTAAATTATGTGCTGTGGATGATACTTTTTCGCTTTTAAAAATCTATATTAGAAGCTCAGCTATTAATAATTTTCGGAAACTACTGCTAGAAAAATTTTCAAATTTTTCGTGGTTTAGTGGTTATGACGTTCAGCTGTGGATTACATCGTCTGAGTTCAAGTACATTGAACTGCTGCAAAATTTTGTTATTTTTAAACTTGAAACTTTGAAGCTTTGAATCAATTCTATCGATTCACCTTGAGTTTCACGTTTTCGTAGTGTTTCACTAATAAAACCATAGTTTTCTTTGATAAAAACTAACTCTTGGTGCATTTCCGTTTTATTTAGCATATCTTTGCAAAATGCAATTGCTACCGAGTCGTTTGAAAAAGAGAGATTGAATTCCCTTATCTGTTCAAAGGTATCTGCTTAAAAGACAGCGGCATCAAACCACGTGCCCCATGTTGTTATTATGGGTTGTGGTGGCAGTGCCAGACAAGGTAACTTTTTCTTTGTATGTTTGAACCCTCTACGGTACTTTAATAAATACTTTTTTTTGTCAAATTGATGAATGAATTTAGTATCTGGAAATGTGGAAAATATTTCATCCGCTACTCTGTTAAGAGCATGGGCCAAACATGTTACGTGCATCAGATTCTGGTAAAAATCTTTAAATTCTGTGCTGACTTCGCCATATATGTCGCAGCATCCGATAACATCAGTAATACCTTCACACTTGGAACGGGATTCGGCAAATAAAACCTCGATAAGCTATCGTTTATAAATCTTGTTAGAGTTTAACAAGGGATGGGTGTCGACACGCCGGCTTTAATTGTCAACTTCTTACGTATCAAGTATGTCATTAATGTCAGCAATGTGTAGATAATGTACACTATGTCATCTGCGTGTCGAAAATGTACACAATGTGGAAAATTGTGAGGTTAGGTTCATGTAAACAGTGCGAACAGTTTAGATTGTTTCATTCTTTTGTGCAACTTCCTTTGTGAAAAAATGAGCGGACGCAAGCAGAACAGTAACAGTAACAAATTAAAATTTGAATTAGAAAGAGTACGCGGAAAGTACACGGCTAAACGCATTGTTTGTGGAGTTTGTATTAGAAACACTGCTGCAGCAAGATTGCAAAGCCGTGGGTACCTACGTGAAATAGTTTTCTATTGTAAATTATAATATCTAGTAATACTTAGATAAAATACCTATAATACCTAATAACAGTCATTCTATAGTTTACTCTAAATTTAATTTTTAATTTTCTTAGCAACTGAAAAAAGCATTGTAATAGTTTGTAATCTCGCAAATCCCGCAGATCCGCAGGATTGATGACCTCAGTCCTGCAGGATTGCGGGATTGAAATTTTGATGCTGGATTGGATTCTCTAGTCACCATAGTAACTAAGAAACGACCATCTTTTCTAGCCCAGTGGTAACTAGTTTGGACCATTTTTGGTAATAATATTCTTACAAAATAATACAAATCTGTATAAAAACTAATTTGTATCTGTATATACATGGACACACAGTACGCATTTACCAGCGTTTGCTTCAACCACCTGACGCATGCGTTTCTGTCTCGCGACTTTGTCAATGATGGGTTTGCGATGGTCTTCGTAAACCCATCATTGACAAAGCTGTGAGACAGAAACGCATGCGTCTGGTGGTTGAAGCAAACGCTGGTAAATGCGTACTGTGTGTCCATGTATATACAGATACAAATTTGTTTTTATACAGATTTGTATTATTTTGTATCAAAGCTTGATGTAAATTGTCGCATGGATATTGCCAATTTGTAATTTGAAATTTGGTTTTGCAATAATATTCTTCGTCAAAACTTTTTCTCAAATCTTTTGATCCATATAGTAATGTGGGTCTTTAAATAGATTTATAGATTCTGTTAAGTTTATAACGTTAATATTAAACAAATTGGAATATGCCTCCTTGGTGTGGTGTTTATACTATCACCGCTTTTAATATACACTTAAAAGAAGTAGGTAAGTAAGTTTTGAAATTTCTTTGTTACAAAATTGATGGCGTATATTCAATATGCAATATTAATTACGAAATTCTTTTGTAAACGCTCGATATAGACGTCCTTGGAGCTTATACATAATAAAATTAACTGCATCGATTTATTATAGTGTCTATTTTTGCGTCCCCCGAATAACACCATGTAGGGTACTTATTTTTAAAGAACCGCTGGGCAGAACAAACTTGTTGGTGGAAGGGCTCATCTCGCATATGGACAGCGAATGCGAATATAATTTAAAAATATATTCTTATAGGTGAATTCTATAGTAACCGAAGAGCTTCTTTACGGTGCATCTTTCATTGTTCTTGTCTTTTCACTGATTTTTAGATATTTTATTCCTGTTTTATAATTTTTATGCCTGCGTTGGCGTATATAATTGAAATTAATTTAGTTAATTTTAAATACTTTATTGTATACAAAAAGGTTGTGTTTATGTATGACAATACGTTATGCACGTATAAAGCATTTGTTACAATATGGAACAGACATGTAAAAAATTTACATATCTGTAACTGTACACATGGACAATACACCTCGTATTTTCAGCATTTACTTCTGCTTAATACATATGTTTCTGCCATCTAGGCGTCATCAGTTAAGCTAGTGAAGCAATGTGATACAAATGAAACAAATCTTTATGAATAGATTTGTATCTGTATATACATTTCATTGAAATCGCCTACAAGATAAAGCAAATTTCATCCTATAAGGTGGCACTTATTGCATAAGTGACATCTGACGGACGAAAGAGACTTTTCCGAAAAAGGTGACCTTTCGCTTGAATAGCTAAGCTATTACATAAGCGAAAAAAAGCTTTTTCAGCAAAGTCTCTTTCGTCCGTCAGATGTCACTTATGAAATAAGTACCACCTTATAGGATGAAATTTTCTTTATCTTGTAGGCGATTTCAATGAAATGTATATACAGATACAAATCTATTCATAAAGATTTGTTTCATTTGTATCCATTGCTTCACTAGCTCAACTGATGACGCCTAGATGGCAGAAACATATTGTAGTGAATTTTTCTATCCAGAGAGAGAGAAAAAGATGGAAGATTTAAATTATGTACAACAGTTGAATTTTATTAATATTTATTATATTTGTAATTATATTTTTGACTGACTCTGTATGTTTATTAGTTTAAACGTATGGATGCGGACAGTTGTGGTACTATTGAATTAGATGCAGGAATTTTTCGCGGTAAATTTTGTTAGAGATATCAAGACTTCCAAAGTGACCGGTGGTAGAGGATAAGAAGTTCATTTTTTATTCTCTGTTTTAAGTAAATTCGGGTTTTTAATTTTGTTTATGCATTTATTTATGTGCATGTAATGTTATTTCGATTTTTACGAGAGTTGGTGATCTCGTTGTGAAATAAGTATGATATCTCTCATGTAGTTTTTTGTGTTATCAGTGCATAGATCTATGTAAGTTCGATAAAAATATTTAATTTATATAATTGATACTACGATTATTTTGCTTATAATAATAATTTTGTGTATTATTTGTGATAATTTTGATATTTGAAGTAGTATATGAGTATTAGAGAAAATTGTCATGTTGTTTTTTTAGTGGAGTTTTTCTTCAAGATATTCTAGAACGTTTTAAATTCAGGTTGGATTTTTTTTAGTTGTGGGTTGAATTTTGTCGTGTTTTATTTGCGCATGACTGTAAGCCAATTTACGCGGTTTCAATAACTTTGTTGTTTTTGACATTTGAAATTGTAGGGGTTAAAGTAGAGGTCAAACTTGACAAATTTCTCCATTATTTATTAATTTTATGTTTGTTCGAGAGTCACAGGGGGTTTTTCTCTTTGTGCGAGTCATCATTTATAAAGAGTCTTTTCTCCTTATGCTACTGTTAATTTGGCTTTAGCTCCCTATACATTCGGTAAAGGGATTTTTTTTTTCTTTCTTTTGTAAATTAAAAATTGTAAATTAGTTAACTGAGTCTTTTATTAACATTTATTGTTTTACTTCTAACAAAACCTGGCCCTCATCTGAGAAGAGCGACCCGTGAGATGTGAGCTCGAGGAATCTACTAGACTGAACAGCCGGAAGCATAAGTTGTAGTATGAATAAAAAAATTAATAAGCAATTAAAAGCACATTCCACTGCAATATGTATTAAGCAGAAGTAAATGCTGAAAATACGAGGTGTATTGTCCATGTGTACAGTTACAGATATGTAAATTTTTTACATGTCTGTTTCATATTGTAACAAATGCTTTATACTTGCATAACGTATTGTCATATATAAACACAACCTTTTTGTATATTTACCGTCATCTGGCTCGTGTTGATGGATTACACCTATACGTATTTTTTCGCTTATGTAATAGCTTAGCTATTCAAGCGATAGGTCGCCTTTTTCGGTAAAGTCTCTTTCGCCCGTCAGATGTCACTTATGAAATAAGTGCCACCTTATAGGATGAAATTTGCTTTATCTTGTAGGCGATTTCAATGAAATGTATATACAGATACAAATCTATTCATAAAGATTTGTTTCATTTGTATCACATTGCTTCCCTAGCTTAACTGATGACGCCTAGATGGCAGAAACATATGTATTAAGCAGAAGTAAATGCTGAAAATTCGAGGTGTATTGTCCATGTGTACAGTTACAGATATGTAAATTTTTTACATGTCTGTTTCATATTGTAACTTTATTGTATGCTAGAACAAATGTTTTTCGGTAGAGCAACTAAATCGTAAACGTAATATTATTATAATACAAAGGTATTTTTAATAATATAAAATATTATTAAAAATCTGGCGTGAAGAACACAAATGCAGGTTCACTATTAATATTTTCTGTGAACGTGTCCGAATATATCCTATCCCCAGAGACGTAGATGCGTATTTCGCTTTTCTACAAGCTCATCGGTACGCCCCTGCTGGAGAAAGGATATTTCCAGGCACATTCACAGAAAAGAGCCACCTCGCCCTATCACCGTAATTATCCAGACCGATCGCAGAAGTAAATTCGGCGCTACCTGTTGTCAGACAGCCGAAGTACCTCGCATACCGTCCACATAATTAATGTGAAGTAACTACGCCCTTCGAAAGGTTAGCACAGCCAAACTCTCTAGAAAACTGCATTTTGTTTGTGCCTTCTTTTCTGTGAATGTGTCTGGAAATATCCTTTCTCCAGCAGGGGTGTACCGATGAGCTTATAGAAAAGCGAAATACGTATCTGCGTCTCTGGGGATAGGATATATTCGGACACGTTCACAGAAAATATTAATAGTGAACCTGCATTTGTGTTCTTCACACCAGATTTTTAATAATATTTTATATTATTAAAAATACCTTTGTATAATACGAAACTGGTGGGGTTTACCTACTCATGTATGTTTTAATTATTCTGATAATATTATTATTACTGAAAACAGAAACCATCTACTTTTTTGTTCTGAATAAAATTATTGATTCCTTAAAGGATTTAAATCTCTTCTGATTTAACACACTTATTCCCATAGTTGCGTTAACGCAACACCAAAAAAAATATTTTTTCGTACTAGAAAGTCATAATTTTGGGTGTACTGTCAGTAGCAATGCGTTAATAAATATTTAAACAACCTAACAAACATTTTGGGAACGGGTAATTGCATTTTCAATATTGAATAAAAATAAAATAAAACTATGGAATTTTCAAGAAAAAAACTTGTGTATCTAAGTTTAAATTAAAATAAAAATACAGCTTACTTTTTCATTTATCATTAAGAGGTTTCATATAAAAGATACTTCACATAACATTATTTTGGAAAAAAATCAATCCCCTTTTTTCCGGAAATATTTCTCAAACGGATTTGAAACATAGCGTTGCGAAAACGCAACATTGGGACAAATGGTGTAATTGTAGTCACGCGTAATATTCCTGTCTGAACATGCTTTTTCATGTCTGGGGGAAGTTTATTGGGTATCCGTTGTGTGATGCGAGTTTATTCAGTTCATTTACGCTGTGGGGTAGAGATGTTGAAGAAGTTAGAGTACATAATAGTGTTATCTTGAGGATTACAGAAATATTATATAAGGGTAAGTACAACAATTTCTGAAGTATGTGTTGGTCGTTGATGTTGATAATAAAATTATTTTAGAGTCACGTGAAATATCGCGATGATCCTACCAGACCGTTAACTTTGAAAGAACTTGAGGCAATTGTCGAAGATTTTGATCTGAATGAGGAAATTGATGTTTGTTGTATACCACCCGACGTCGATGATATAACGGGCGAGGAGGACATTGATCATAATATTATAGGTGGAGTAGAAAACTTGCATGTAGATATAGCGGGAACTTTTGAGATAGTGTGTCCGAATAACGAAATTGAAATAGAGGATGGTATACATCATGAGGCAGCTTTATCTACACCAAGCAAAACGGCAAGAATTGAAGACATTATTTGGTGTAAAACGCCCGTTGACTACGAGGAAGGTGCTACGCCAAATTAGGAAGGTAATGTACAGAATATTGTTGAGGTGCTACATGGAAAGTCTGTGCTTGATTTCTTTATGCAAATGTTTGATAAAAATGTTTGCCAGTTTGTTATTTCAAACTCCATAAAATATGCGAGAGATAATAACTCAATTCGCCTTTTTTTTGGGAATATTGATTTTGAGTGGGTATCACACTCTTCCACAGGTAAATCTTTACTGGTCATCTGATGAAGATAAAGGTGTTCAATTTGTGAAAAATTCGATGTCTCTAAACAGATTTCTCGACATAAAGTAGAACATTCATCTTGCTGATAACAAGGCAGTCAAATTTGCGAAAGTAAGATCGCTGGTTGATCTCTTGAACAGCAATTTCTTGAAGTTTGGTGTTTTTAGACATCACTTATCAATTGATAAGCAAATGGTACCCTACTTCGGCCGCCATTCAGCGAAAATGATTTTGAAAGTGTAGGCGGTACGTTTCTGGTTCAAAATGTGGTGTCTGGCATCTTGCGATGGATATTTATATGAATTTATACCTTATGCTTTAAAAACTGGTGAAAATGCCAAAGGAGAACTTGGTTTAGGTAAAACAGTCAGTGGTCATCAATCTTTTGAACGCATTAGAAAATAAGTCTACTCATAAGGTATACTTTGATCATTTTTTTACTAGCTAGAAGCTATTAGTTCATCTGACACGTCAAGGATACTTTGCTACTGGAACTGTACGTGAGAACAGAATGCTGAAATGCCCTTTAGAGATTTGTAAGTCTATAGGAAAAAACCTTATGATACAATGGATTCTCGTTACGATCACGTAAATGAAATAAGCGTGGCTCGTTGGAATGAAAATTCTGTGGTTACAGTAGCAACCAGTTGTGGGTCTGCACTACCTAATGTGTTTGTGAAGCGGTACAATCGTAGAGAAAAGAAAACATCTCTATACCACAACCAATTATGACAAATATAACAAATATATCGAAGGCGTTGATCTACACGATAACGCAGTTGCAAATTACCGACTAAATGTTCGTGGAAAAAAATTGTGGTGGTCGTTATTTACAAATATGTTAGATTCTACTCTGCACAGACTTGTATACACAGAGAAACCGATTTCGCAGCTGGATTTCAGGTATGAACTTGTACGAAGCCTCATTAGTACTAACAAATGTAGAACACAATCTGTTCGAGGACGTGGTTCCAGTGCATCTCTATCATCCAGTGCACGTTTAGATAATGTGGGTCACCTAATTGAAAGAAATCGTGAAAACTGGAGGAGACGTTGTAGAGTATGCAAAAGTACAACCGTATTTATGTGTAATAAATGTGGAGTTCCATTACATTCACACTGCTTCAAAGACTACCATAATTAATAATTGTAATATTTTTTAGTGTCCCATTGTCCCATCGTTGCGTTAACGCAACGCAAAAAAAATATAAAAATCAATGGTTTGTCTTTTTTTACTTTAAAGGATGTTTATAAATACCTAAATAAAAGTTTATTCCTTAGAGAATTTGCGTTTTCCTTGATTTATCTAATAATGGTCCTAAATGTGTTAAACAGTACAGTTGCTTATATTTTAAGCTCTGTTAATTTTTTCTAACTTTCCAAGGAAGTTTCTTTTTAAGTGTCAATATGAGGGATAAGCTTCAATGATTGAGAATAGAAAAATCTAGTTACCTATAAAAAACAAATTGTTGTTTATTAAATAGTGCATTATTTTATCTGTCAAATGCAGTTCAGTTTGTGTAATTCGGTTGAATAGTGTCTGAGAAATAACCTATAGAGTTACCCAAAAAATGGAATTATCACGAGAGAACTTTCGGATAATGAGTTACTATGATTTCTAGAAAGGCTTGAGCGCGTATAAGTGCGAGGAAAGTTTAGAATCGGCATTTTGGGATCTCACACCATTATTGACTGCTGCTTATAGATGATATAAAGAATTAGAACCAGGTTGTAACTTGGTTGTACACAGAAAAGGAGCTGGCCCTCCTGCAACTGTTGTTAATCCCAAAAATATTGCTGCAGTGAAGAAGATGGCGGAAGAGGACCATGTAATGATAGAGACCAAACTGAATATTGGTGAGATTAATATTGCACGAGCATTTACATTTGAAAAAGGCTGTAGCTCGGTTTGTACCCCACCATCTAACAGATTTACAAAAAGCAGAACGTGTTAGAATTTGTCAACAAACTTTAGATATGTTGAATGCTGGAGACCGTCAAATTATTTCTATAACTGTAACTGGCGACGAAACGAACATTTCGTTTTTTTATGTTTCCATTCCCCAAGAAATCCGAATCTGGATACATGAAGATGAGGAAACCCCTACGATGGTGAAAAACGATCGAGCATTGAAAAAGTAATGTACCCAGTATTTTTCAGAAGTACGGGTTTGGTGGCCGCAATTAAATTAGAAGATCAGAAGAGAGTTACCGCTAAACGGTATGTTGAAAATTGTTTGCATGCTGTGTTCAGTAAAGTTCCAAGAAAGGGAATTATGTTACATCATGATAATGCATCGTCTCATACAACAGGGATAACTGTTCAGTATTTAGCTGAAAACAAAATGAAAGTTATAGAACATCCTCCTTCTACACCGGATTTGGCGATGTGTGACTTCTGGCTATTTTTTGAGACCAAAAAATATTTGAGAGGGTAAAGGTCGAGGAGATTGATGTCGCCGTTAAGTGTTTTTTTGACAAAACCCCTAAAGACAGCTAGCTGAATGCTTTTGAACTATGGAAGGAAAAAATGGTTAAGTGTATTATTGTTGATGGCAATTACCTTGAACATACTTAACCCATTTAGGACTACTATTAGACAAATTAAGGAAAACGCAAATTCTTTAAGGAATAAACTTTTATTTAGGTATTTATAAACATCCTTTAAAGTAAAAAAAAAAGCAAACCATTGATTCTTATATTTTTTTTGCGTTGCATTAACGCAACAATGGGACTATATACACAAAAAATATTACATTTATAAATTATGGTAGTTTTTGAAGCAGTGTGAATGTAATGGAACTCCACATTTATTACAAATAAATACGGTTGTACTTTTGCATACTCTACAACGTCTCCTACAATTTTCACGATTTCTTTCAGTTAGGTGACCCACATTATCTAAACGTGCACTGGATGATAGAGACGCACTGGAACCACGTCCTCTAACAGATTGTGTTTTACATTTGTTAGCACTAATGAGGCTTCGTACAAGTTCAGACCTGAAATCCAGCTGCGAAATGGGTTTCTTTGTGTTTACAAGTCTGTGCAGTTTCCAAGCATTCACCACAGTAGAATCTAACATATTTATAAATAACGGCCACCACCTTTTTTTTCCACGAATATTTATTCGGTAATTTGCAACTGCGTTATCGCGTAGATCAACGCCTCCCATATATTTGTTATATTTGGCAATCATATTTGGTTGTTGTATGGAGATGTCCTTTTTTTCTGTACGATTGTACCGCTTCACAAACACATTAGCCAGTGCATACTCACAATTGCTACTGTAACCACAGAATTGTCATTCCAACGGACCAAGCTTATTTCATTTACGTGATCGTAACGAGAATCCATTGTACCACGAGGTTTTTTTCCTATAGACTTACAAGTCTCTAAAGGGCATTTCAGCATTCTGGTCTCACGTACAGTTCCAGTAGCAAAGTATCCTTGACGTTTCAGATGAACTAATAGCTTGTAGCTCGTAAAGAAGTTATCAAAGTATACCTTATGAGTCGCCTTATTTTCTAATACGTTTAAAAGATTTGTTACAACTGTTTCACCTAAACCAAATTCTGTTTTGGTATTTTCACCAGTTTTTCCAGCATAAGGTATAAATTGATATAAATACCCATCGCTAGATACCTGACACCACATTTTGAACCCGAAACGTACCGGCTTCCCTTTCAAAAACATTATCGCTGAATGGCGGCCAAATTAGTGTACCATTTGCTCATCAATTGATAAATGATGTCTAAAAACACCATACTTCAAGAAATTGCTGTTCAAGTGATCAACCAGCGATCTTACTTTCGCAAATTTGTCTGCCTTGTCTAATTGATTGTTATCTGCAAGATGAATGTTCTGCTTTATGTCGAGAAATCTGTTTCGAGACATCGCATTTTTCACAAATTGAACACCTTTATCTTCATCAGATGACCAGTAAAGTTTTACCTGTGGAAGAGTGTGATACCCACTCAAAATCAATATTCCCAAAAATATTTCTAGATCATTTTGATCTAAGGCGAATTGAGTACGGTTATTATCTTTATTTGACGTAGCATCTTTCTCGTAGTCAACGGGCGTTTTACACCAAATAATGCCTTCAATTCTTGCCGTTCCGCTTGGTGTAGATAAAGCTGCCTCATGATGTATATCATCCTCTTTCTAAATTTCGTTATTCGGACATACTATCTCAAAAGTTCCCGCTATATCTACATGCAAATTTTCTACTCCACCTATAGCATTATCATCAATGTCCTCCTCGTTTGTTATATCATCGACGTCGGGTGGTATATAACAAACATCAATTTCCTCATTCAGATCAAGATCTTCAACAATTACCTCAAGTTCTTTCAAAGTCAACGGTCTGGTAGGATCATCGTTATATTTTACGTGACTCTAAAATAATTTTATTATCAACATCAACTGTAATCCTCAAGATAACAATATTATGAACTCTAACTTTCAACTTCTCTATCCGACAGCGTAAATAAACTGAATAAACTCGCATCACACAACGAATACCCAATAAACTTCCCCCAGACGTGAAAAACATGTTCAGACAGGAATATCACTCATGACTACAATTACACCATTTGTCCCAATGTTGCGTCTTCGCAACGCTATGTTTCAAATCCGTTTGAGAAATATTTCCGGAAAAAAGGGGATTGAGTTTTTTCCAAAATAATGTTACGTGAAGTATCTTTTATATGAAACCTCTTAATGACAAATGAAAAAGTAGGCTGTATGTTATTTAATTTAAACTTAGATACACAAGTTTTTTTCTTGAAAATTCCATATTCTTGTTTTATTTTTATTCAAAATTGAAAATGCGATTAGCCGTTCCCAAAATGTTTATTAGGTTTCATTATGAAACAGACATGTAAATAATTTACATATCTGTAACTGTATACTTGGACAATACCTCGTATTCTCAGCATTTACTTCTGCTTAAGACATATGTTTCTGCCATCTATAGGCGTCGTCAGTTAAGCTAGTGAATACTAGTATTCAAATCATACAATTTGTATCATTTGTATACATTGCTTCACTAGCTTAACTGACGACGCCTATAGATGGCAGAATGATATGTCTTAAGCAGAAGTAAATGCTGAGAATATGAGGTATTTTCTAAGTATACAGTTACAGATATGTAAATTATTTACATGCCTGTTTCATAATGAAACAAAAGCGTTATACGTGCATATTAACGTATAGATATATTTAAAACCTTTTTTGTATCTTTATTAGGTTGTTTAAATATTTATTAACGCAATGCTACTGACAGTACATCCAAAATTATAACTTTTCAGTTCGAAAAAAAAAATTGTTTTTGGTGTATGTTAACGCAACTATGGGAATAAATGGGTTAAAATAAAAATTCTGAAAACTTGGATCAATGTTTCTATTCTCAATAATTGTACCTTCCCTCTCGTATATGCTGTTATTAGTGACACCTTCGACTTAATAGTTTTGGGTAAAGTATGTGATTGTTCGCATTTGTTCATTTAGTTTAATGTTCCGCTCAACGTTACGTTTGATCACATGCTTTTTGTATCTTCTCAGTGAATTCTAAATTCATTTTATCTAACGTTACAATGATGACATCATCCGTGAAAGTTGCAAATTGTAATTTTATTTATCTGTGCGATATTCCATGAGCATACCAAGCAGAAGGTAGGGCATGAACGAGCACACAACAACGAATTTTCTGTAGATGAAATAAGTATTACTAAACAAAGATTATACTTCATGCGTTTAGTTGCAACCGTTTCCCATATTTAAATAACTTTCATGTCCTGTTCCAGTATTGATATAATGGATCTCTTTAACGACAATGAACCATAAAAAAGATAATAAGAAAACGAAAAATTTTCCTCTTAGCATAATCGATTAAACGAGAAGACGTGTCTTATACTTATAGAAGAAAGGAAACATTTCAAGAAAATTTAAAATCGCAGACTTAAATTGAAAATGGATTTACATATAAAAAAATATTTTTTGTAAATAAAAATTTTCATAAATAAATGATTAAATTTTATGCTTGAATAAACTCTGACCTACTAAAGTCAAGTTGACTTGAAAGTTCCTCGTCGGGGAATTGAGAAAATCCACTCTACATCTAAATATTCCTTCATCTTCGGGCGTAACGTTTTTTATTTTTAAGCGCGCTCTCGAAGGATGATCCGTTATGAAGTAAGATCTAGAGCCTACGTCGTAACCAGCGGCTAGATGGGATGCTTTCTCTAAGGGACCATTTCTGGCGTCTAAACTGTAACAAAAAAAGAGAAATAGTAATGGATGACGAAAATACTGTTTAAATAGACTTCACACGTAGATTCACGGCTACACTTAAAATTTATTTTGTATAATGCACGGACATATAAAGGAAACGTACGGATAATGGCTGTTGTAGTGGCAACGGCGTAAAACTTTTTTATGAAACATAACCAAATTGGTTAGAAAGCAAAAAAATTTTATCTAATTTATTGTATATACATCCATAACACAATTTTTAGTAAATTTTATTGAATCCGCCGATACTTATTGGAAATCTATCAGGATATGAAGTAAAGCTCACTTTTATACAATTTCCAATTATTATATTTTACTGTTACACATAACATGTTTTATTATACAAAAATCTGTTAAAAGTGTTATTAAAGAATATACTAAATTAACACTAGAAGGTATACCAAAATAACACACTTGAAAACGTATACTTGGGGTCACCAGTTACCCCAGAAATTAATTTTGGAAAAATAATAGAAAATTTTTTGAAAACGTTTATTTAGTGAAGCCAATAGCAACTTTAAGTATTTCTCTTACAGTTTAGACAAATATCAGTACGGTGTTCGTTACATACATTGTTGGAACACATTAACATAGAACTCTGCATTTTCGATCACGTGAACGAGGACATACATAACATCTTGACGATTTAAGTTTTTTTGGCCCTGGACCAAGCTGTTCCTCTTCTGGATTATGTGTTAGTCCCAGTACTTCTCGTATTTCACTTTGCAGTTTACCGGATATCTTTTTGGAGAGCCTACTTTCCATCCAAGGTTTAGCTAGTTGCAGTCCGAGTGATTGCAAAAATTTATTTCGGGTAACTTTGCTAGCGTTACCCGACACATTATATAACACAAAGGCATTTATCCCGGCTTGATCAAGCATCCCATAGAAATATCTAAGTGGCCACCTTCTTGTTTTCCTGGATACGGTGTAGTTGTGAGCCATCTGATCGAATGTATCCACTCCACCTTTGGTGGAGTTGTAAAACTCAATAATTTCTGGTTTCTTCGAAACCTCGTTAACATTCTTGTCAGCGTGCATGGTCGAGATTAGTGTGACAGATTTATTTCTCTTTGGTGTAAACGAAACCTACGCCAAATTGTCTGAGAAAGCAAATTCGGAAGTTAGTACGGGTTTGTTTTTAGAAGGTAAAAAAGAAGGTGGTATTTCTCTTTTATTATGTCTTATTGTTCCCACGATTGTTAGACCTTTGTTGCTAAGCATTTCTTTGGCTAATGGAAAAGACGTAAACCAGTTATCCATTGTAATGTTTCTATTTGTTCCATGAATAGATTTGGATAACTCTTTCACTAAATACATTGGAACAGATTCGTTGGTTGGATTGGTGTTTTTTCCAATGTATGGACTAGCACTTATCATGTAATATGTACGCGAATCACACATACATACAATCTTAATTCCGTATTTGTCAGGTTTAGATTCTTTATATACACGAAACGGGCATTTGCCCCTAAAACCAAGTAGCTGCTCATCTATAGTTACGTAGCAGTGAGGAGAGTAACTCTTTGTACAATTTTCTATAAAATCCTCCCATATTTGCCTTATCGGTGAAAATTTGTCTTCACAATTTCTTTTTTCTTTATCGTCAAATCTTAGACAATTCAATAAGAATATGAAACGTATTGCAGGCATAATGCATCTATATATTAGAGGTCCTTGTGAAGAAAACATTTGTTCTACAGACAGATGTGCATCTTTTCGAGCACCAGCTATGTACAAAAGGGCATAGATTTCTACATTATCTGTAGGATGTACGTATTTCGTACCTGGCTGGTATTTGACACCTTGTCTTTCTATTTCTTCATTTGTATGAGTTATAATTTCATTTAAAATTGTAGGAGTGAATAAAATGGCCCAAGCATCTATTTCTGTGGTAATTACACGTGCACTCTTTATTCCAGGTACCTTTACCACGATGTTTCTTGAAGGCGTTCTGCTTTTTGCAGGTGCTCGTGAACTCCATGCAAAACCATTTCTGCCCTTCAAAATTCCTTCACGTTGAAGTGGACGTTCTTCAAACTTATCATCTTCAGAAGAAGTGTCATCGTTGTGTTCCAACAATTCTTCCACCTCGTCCTCACTGTCACTTTCTGCAAAATTGTCTTCAATATCGCTTTCTGCTTCATCGTACCATTGTAAGACAGTTTTTTCAAAGATTTAGAGCACTAACGGTCTTTTTAGACATGTTTCACAAATATTCTATCACACGAAATTGCAAACAGTATTATTTCACAATACGCAAACGTATCCTGGGGTCACTCACAACCCCAAATAATTTTTATTGAGAAAACGATAACCGGCAACGTAAGGTTCACTGCACGTGCTTATACTATTCACAATCGACAAACCTTACCTAAATTATCAGCGCCACCAAGCGCGAAATAAGAATATAAGTGGGAAAATTCAATTCTGTTGGGGTCACTCGTAACCCCGGTATAACTTCTAGGGTTAACGATAAGAAATTCCTTTAGTTAGCTTTAGTTAAAAAAATATAAAGCGTAATTTTACCAGATAGCTCTAAACCAGGGATGCACAGACTTATAGGGAACAGGGGCCACTCGGGAAAATTATAAGCCAAGGAGGGGCCACTACAAAGAATACTTATTAACACAAATATTTTTATTTTTATATAGTGTGAATTACTACAAATGATAAAAATAAAAAAATATTCAAAAATGTTTGTTGTAATTACGTAATCGAAATCTACTCTAATCATTACAATGTAATATTTCATGTTTTATTATTTTGATGCATGACATTACATTGACCTAACAATTTTGTTTATGTTTGGCTCCACATTACTTGTCGCCACACGTAAAATTGCTTCCAGATTTTCATTTGCCAGACGGTTTCGATTTCTTGTTTTGTTAACCCTGCAGAACTCGCGCCTATAAGCATTTCGCTCACGCCTAAGCCAGAATTGCTGTATTTTTAGAGAGGGTTGAGATATAGGAACGAGGCGCCCTGTAGCTGAGTTTACGTATCACTTCTGTTTATAACCTAAACACCAATTAGTCGTCTGTAGCAATTTCTAGGAAGAACTTGTCAATCACTTGCAGACTGCGTGAGCATTTCGCTCACGGCGCTAGTTCCGGCATTGGTGTTTTGTTTTGCCTATTGACGTTTCTCTCACTACGCGAGTTATAGCATTGACGTGTTTTTCTAACCTTATTTATGTAAGTATTGCATTTATTAGTATTTAGTCGTGTACTAAATGTTTCATATTAGTGAAAATTACATATTTATATGACGATGTTATTTTTTTAGTATAATGGCAATGAGTAGAACTCAGAAAATTGTCGAATTAGCAATACAACAATATGCAGAATTAAATCCACAACCAACATGGATGGCTACTCAACCAGCCCTTGACCAGCAATCAGAAAATTTATTTGATGATGGAGATCATTATGAAGTGGAGAGTGACAATGTCAGTGAACACAGTGACCATAATACAGACACATAAGAATCAGATCGTGATAACGAAAATGATGATATGATAGTTGACACAGAGCCTCAATTTTATGGAGAACATCATTATATTGGTAAAGATGGCACAACTCGCTGGTTGGCCCACTCGCCTTATCCAAACACTCGCACTCCAAGACATAATATTGTTAGTCATTTACCCGGTGTCACCTCCATTGCAAAAAATGCAAAATCTGTAAGAGAATGCTGGGAGTTATTTTTTCCGCCTGATATGATTCGACATATTGTGAACTGTACAAATATTTTCCTAGACAAGTTACGCCCAAATTATACGCGAGATAGGGATTGTCGTGCAACAAATGAGACAGAAGTATATGCTCTCATTGAACTATTATATATGGCTGGGGTAAAAAAGGCTCAATATTTGAACACTCGGGAACTCTGGTCGGACGATGGCACGGCTCCAGAATGCTTCAAGCTTACAATGTCTAGAGAGAGATTTCACCTTTTACTACGCTCTCTTAGATTTGATAAAATAACTGACAGAGTGGAAAGAAAGAAATATGACAATTTAGCTCCAATTCGGCAAGTATTCGAGCAATTTGTAGAGAAATGCCTAAACAACTATCAAGTTGGTGAATACTGCACAGTCGATGAAATGCTGGAAAATTTTCGTGGCCGGTGCAAATTCAGGCAGTACATCGCGAATAAACCAGCAAAATATGGTTTGAAGATATGGGCCTTAGTAGATTCTAGAATGTTTTATACGTGCAACTTAGAAGTTTATGCGGGTAAACAGCCTGAAGGCCCATTTAAATTGGATAACTCGACAAGCTCTGTAGTAAAACGAATAACGCAACCAATTTTGAAAACAGGCCGAAACGTTACGATGGATAACTATTTCACATCTATACCACTAGCCAAAGACATGATTCAAATGAAAACAACTTTTGTCGGAACGTTAAGAAAAAATTAAAAAGAGATACCGCCTTTGATGTTGAATAATAAAATTAGACCACTAAATAGCAGCATATTTGCATTTTGCAAACCTATGGTTTTAGTTTCATACAAACCGAAACCAAACAAAATTGTTTCTATGTTATCTACATTTCATAGTGATGATAAAATCGATGAAGAATCTGGAGATGTTTCAAAAGCGGAGATAATCACGTTTTATAATTTGACAAAAGGCGGAGTCGATGTTGTAGATGAGCTGAAGTCAACTTACTCTGCCTCTAGGTTCTGTTGTAGATGGCCTCTAAGATTATTTTTCTCAATTTTGGATATAGGCGGTATCAACTCTCAAATAATATATAAAAATAATACCGAAATTATTCAAGACCGCAGATTATATTTGAAAGAGTTGGCTCAAGAATTGATCAAACCACATTTGATAAATCGATCTAGAAAACAGAATTTGCCGGTGAGTTTACGTACCCGAATTCGAAAAATTTGTAACATGAAGGAATCAACAGTTGTGCGAGAGGTTGCCTCAGGTTTTTGTGCGTTTTGTCCTAGGCGAAAAAATCGAAAAAGCAAGAAACATTGCGAGAGGTGCAATAAAGTGATTTGTACAGAACATGCTAAATATGTCTATCCCTCATGTTCCAAAGTCAATAGTTCCTCAGATCAGAGTGATTAACATTTTAGAGAATACAGGATTTTTTGCAATTTATTTTCGATTATATTAGCAAATGTTAGAGATTTTAAACTTTTATAATCAAATAACACGTTAAAAAAACAATAAATATTGATTTTGACTTAAAAAATACTAGTTTTATTTGCATCCTGACGTTATAAAAAAAAAAATATGAAGCGTGAGAAAAATGCTCAGCAATGCTTTCCACAAAATGGCGCGAGTTCTGTAGGGTTAAGTCTCATCACTGAAAACGTTTGCTCACAAATATACGTCGATCCAAATAAGCTTGCGCATTTCAACGCATTTATTCGCAACTCTTTATAAACGGTTTTGTCAACGCAACGGTAAAAGTTGAGTAAATTACCTTCATTAAACTTGTTTCGTAAATTTTCATCGTTTTGCATGTCTATCAATTCCAGCTGTATTGATTCCGGTGCATTTTCGGGTGAAATGTTGAAAGGATTGCTGAAAATGTCTAATAGAGGTTTAACTTTTTTGAAGTCTAGAAAACGATCATGAAAAGCTTGTATTAAAATATAAATTTTTTCAACATAAGCGAAATTGACGTCAGTTTTATTGAATTTCTCCATAATTTTTTTGTAGTTCGGAAAATGGCTGTAATTGGCTGAATTGATTTGTGTCCTGAAAAGACTCAATTTGCATTGAAAGGACGAAACATGATAGTATAACTGCGATATCAATTGATCTTTGCCTTGGAGTCGCGTATTTAAGACATTCAAGTGATTTGTGATGTCCACACACAATCCAAACACAACAGTACCACATTTGCATTCCAAAGCTTGCTTTCGTCTTGGTGATAATGGCGTATCATACATTTGGAAAACGCAAAAAAATCGAAGAAATTACGAAACCGCAGTATGATAGGTCGTTGAATTCGCAATAAAAAGAGGTTTCAGAATCTAATATAAACACATCAGGGCCGTATTTAAAAAAATTAAGTATATGGTGGTTCCGCAAAGACGAAACGTTGGATTAAAAAACTAACAGCGTCACCTTAAACATAATTAGAAGTTGCAGTGGAGAAGTGTAATTAGTTTTGCTCTAGGTCTAATATTAACATCAGGAAAAGATAGTTTGTAAAATCGAAAAATTCTATTATTTCAAAATTTCTGAAAAACTAAAAAAATTTTCAGGAAAATCTAAACGCCAATTTCTTAGACCTTTGATTACGCAACTTTTCTCCTATTTAACCAAATCTGTATCTCTTAAGGTTTCCGAGATCCCCATAGTGGCCCTTTTTATCTCGGACACATCGTATAGATTACTTATTCGTTTAGTACTGTCAGTATCGCCTTGCGAAAAAGCAGTATATTGTTTGGTTTGTTTGTAGATTATTATTGTTTAATATTATACTTTAGAAGACAAATTTTACAGGCTCTTCGAAGTATATTCCATCCCATCTTATAAGTGCAACCACGATTCAAGTTTAATCTCAAACAGAACATTTAATGCAAAACAAATTCGAATAAAGAGCTACATTTTTTTTTAAAGAAATCTTATAACTCTTAAAAAAAGAACGATTCTAATAAAGAACTAAAGAAGTTCATACAAACATTCCCAGTACATTAACCTTTTTATTAGAGGAGTTTGTTTATGAAATCCGTAAGGTCCGTAATGTAATGCAGTAAAGTGAAGCTCCACATTCTCAAAATAGACTTTTGTCTCTACTATTTATTATTTTTAGATTTCTATTTGCGTGCTAAATAAACGAAACAGAAATCCAGTTATTAACATTTCATTTCTAATGACCTAGAGAGATGAATCACTGCTTGGACTTGTGTTGTAGTTCTTAATATTCTATTTGTTTCCTGAAGCTGAACGCAATTTTTCCTCATTTTCCACTAAACCTAAAACTTGTCGTTAAATCAAGACCGACCGTTTCGCACTTTGCTGCCAAGTTATGGTTACCGATTGTTATTTAATATCGGTTTTGCTTGTACACGAATCAGTTTTACGACATGCGGATTTGTACGCGTTGTAATGATTAATAAACGAGCGTTTGCAAATTGAATCTATCGACGGCAAATTACACGATATAGGAATACGCCTAAAAGGTGTGTCTAAACTGTGTATATTTTAGAACATACTAGTAATTAGACTAATCGAAAAGGCTTTTTTACTAATTATTAATTAAATATTAATTCACGTAATTATAGATAGATAGATAGGTTTATTGTCCCGTAAAATACTTAAATTGTACTATGAACTTTCTCAATAATATAAACACATATAGCTTTAAAAAATCTGTCACGTCTCAAGGACTGTCAAAAATTCCTCGGTCGAATATATGCAAATAAGAAATAGTAAATCTCGTAACTTTCGCTTAAACTCCTGGGCAGAACATTAGACTTTTCCCATATCTATACGTAGTTCTTTGTATGGTTTAAACCACACTGACTCTCTACTGACTTGAGGCATTTTACTAATTAAAATAAATAAAATACCGCAACAATACAAAACACAAATCGATGCTATCTCTTCAAAAGCTCAAACAGAAATAAAATTCAGAAATCGAAGTTTTATTTACCTACTTATGTAAATATAACGCTAAGAAATAAGTAATTAAATTTCTAGTTTCAAAAATTATTTTATTGTAAATACCACTACAATATTGTTTCGCCATACAATGGTTTCATCAGGTGGATGAAATACTGAATATGTACAATACAAGTTTGGATATTTATGTGAAAATTATCGGGGAAATGGTGGTGTAAAAATTTTTACAATCTTAAATTTAGTAGAGGGGAGTTGTTTAAATCTAGTTGGTCATTTAAAGCTAATCCTAAACTATTGTATCTATTAATTTCTAAGTTTTCTAACAGGTTAAGTTTTTTACTTTTTTCTTGAAGTGTAAAATTTTGAAATCTATATTAAATCTATGATTTATATCTATGCAATGACTTGCGAAAGTTGAATCTGTTTTCTTTTCTTTATGGCTTCTCTCGTGTTCTTTCATCCTAATTTTGAATGTCCTCCCCGTTTGTCCTATGTATACCTTATTACAATCTTCGCATGTTAACTCATATACACCAGAGTTTGATTCTTTGTCTATTTTATCTTTGTTGTTTTTAATAATGTTCTGTATAGTATTGTCTGTTTTAAATGATATATGTTCGTTATTAAGTTTTTTAATGAAAGTATCAATTTTTTCCGAAATTTTTCCTAAGTAAGTGATTGAATTATAAAAATTAATTATCTTGTATTTTAATTTTGGATAAACTAAGGAAAGGGTTTTAGATTTTTGTTGGCTATTTAGGATGTTATTGACAATATTTATAGAGTAACCATTGTTTAATGCTATTGTGTATATTCTATTTAGCTAAAGGTCGAAATTAATTTTACTCATGGGTACATGAATTAATCTATATACCATTGATTGGCATGCTGATAATTTGTGTGTTATAGGATGTTATAGGAAGTTCATGAATTCTTCGATAATAATTCATTCATAAAACTTAAATCTGATCCTACTAACAAATTTCAAAAACAGATTGAACAAACTATAGAAAAATCAGGTTCTCTTTTTAATAACAATCAAAAAAACGTATATTAACCACTATGAATCCCCTACCTCCCAAATTATACGGTTTAATTGAACTACATAAAGACAATACACCTATACGACCAGTAGTATCGTACGTAAAAGTACCTTGTAGAAATGTGTCCAAACACTTAATAGATTTAATTCTTACACACACTAAATTAAAAGTTCTCCGTTAAAAATTCCCAGGAATTAATTAACAACGTTTCAAACTTGCAATTACCAAACAAATGTAAACTCATTTCTTTTGATGTCTCGAATTTGTTCACTAGTATCCCACCCTAGGAGGTAATAGATTTAATTACTTTACAACTAGAACGTAGAAACACGAACATTGTCACAAATACCGAAATCTTACAGGTCTTAAAAACGTACCTGGAACAAAATTATTTTCAATTTAAAAAGAAATTTTATAAACAACCAGAGGGTCTAGCAATGGGAAACCCACTAAGCCCATTATTAGCGGAAATTTTCATGAATAATTTAGAAACTATAATTAGTACACATCCCTTGTTTGGTAATTGTGTATATTGGTTTAGGTATGTTGATGACATATTAATTTGCTTTAACGGTTCACCCCAAAATAAATTTTACTATAGAAACAGAAATAAATAAAAGCATTAATTTTCTAGATTTACCCACATCACACAAAACTAATAAACACGAGTTCGCTATATACCAAAAACAAACACATACAGATACCACAATACACTCTAATTCTTTGCATCCTATAACACAAATTATCAGCATACCAATCAATGGTATATAGATTAATTCATGTACCCATGAGTAAAAGTAATTTCGACCTTGAACTAAATAGAATATACACAATAGCATTAAACAATGGTTACTCTATAAATATTGTCAATAACATCCTAAATAGCCAACAAAAATCTAAAACCCTTTCCTTAGTTTATCCAAAATTAAAATACAAGATAATTAATTCCTATAATTCAATCACTTACTTAGGAAAAATTTCGGAAAAAATTGGTACTTTCATTAAAAAACTTAATAACTAACATATATCATTTAAAACAGACAATACTATACAGAACATTATTAAAAACAACAAAGATAAAATAGACAAAGAATCAAACTCTGGTGTATATGAGTCAACATGCGAAGATTGTAATAAGGTATACATAGGACAAATGGGGAGGACATTCAAAATTAGGATGAAAGAACACGAGAGAAGCTATAAAGAAAAGAAAACAGATTCAACTTTCGCAAGTCATTGTATAGATATCAATCAAAAATGTTAAAATTTTACACATTCAAGAAAAAAGTAAGAAACTTAGAAATTAATAGATACAATAGTTTAGGATTAGCTTTAAATGACCAACTAGATTTAAACAACTCTCCTCTACCAAATTTAAGATTGTAAAAAAATTTCCACCACCATTTCCCCAATAATTTTCACATAAATATCCAAACTTGTATTGTACATATTCAGTATTTCATCCACCTGATGAAGACATTGTATGGCGAAACAATATTGTAGTGGTATTTACAATCAAATAATTTTTGAAACTAGAAGTTTAATTACTTATTTCTTAGCGTTATAATGAAGTTTCAGCAAGTATCTCCTTCGTCAATTAACTATGTAAATATAGGTACAATAAAACCCCTGTTAACGTTTAAAACGACATATTTTGAATTCTCGGAATTTAAGACTGGGAATATCCATACTCGTGTATCTCATAAAAATTTTTTTCTTGAGAACTGCAAAAATATTAAATTGTTTATCTTGAATTCTTGAAACGCCAGCCAAAGATCTAAATTATTTAAAATTCTTTCAATTATGCACAATATGCTATTTATTAGGGATATATGCAAATATTTTAAAAAATGGATATAATATGTAATATATGCAAAACATGTGTTTTGGGGTGTTTGAGTTAAATTAGTTATATGTCTGTCAAAACTCCTGTGTGAGCGAAACGAACGTCGCTTTGTGAAGTAAAAAGTAGTAATTTCATTAAAATTATTTTATACCGATAATAGTTATTAAAATTCTTATGCAACTTTCAATTTACAAATTTATGCCATTCGCTTAACATAAAAAATATATTTTTATCCAAAACAGATATTTAATCCTATCTCTAACGTCCACTGCATTACCAGTTTTATAGACCTCCATTACGAAACCGTATATTTATTGCACTTATATTAGGTACATATAATATCTCCTAGTGGTGAGTATTTTTAAAAATTTTCCAACTCTAACATTGACAATTCTACTTCTACGAGAGTGTCCCTGCGGCAGATAATATACATAAAAGTCCTTTAAACTGCACGAAATTTCATCGTTAAACCGTTTATATCCTGTACATCAAAGTCAAGGCGAGGTAAATATCTCTAGGTCACATCAGAACGAATCAAACGGTTTCCTTTGTATTAACTGTAATGGACCTATTAAGGAGCTAACAACGTACTAGAAAATACAACGCGAACGCTCGTATATCCGCGCTGGGCCAAATTCATGGCACTACTGGTAATTTACATTTCAGTTTTAGTTCGAGTTCATGCGAATAATAGAATGGTAATGTAAATCGAAATTACTTTGTAGTCTCTAACTAAAACACGTTGAATAAAATGAAAGAAGGATAGAATCATAATTTAATTTAACACAAAGTTTATACGAGGTACGTCTAGAAACTGATACCTGTTTTCAAATAAAAGAGTAACTATTAATCGTTTTTATTAAAAATCTGGCGTGAAGACCACAATACAAGTTCAATATCAATATTCTTGTGAACGTATTCCACTCCAGAGACGCAAATACGTATTTCATCTTTCTGCAGATTCGTCAGTACGCCTCTGCGGACAAAAAGCTAACCTATCATATTTACATATAATAACATAAAGGTATTTTTAATAATATAAAATATTATTAAAAATCTGGTGTGAAAAACACAAATGCAGGTTCACTATTAATATTTTTTGTGAACGTGTCCGAATATATCCTATCCCCAGAGACGTAGATACGTATTTCACCTTTCTACAGGCTCATCGGTACGCCCCTGCTGGAGAAAGGATATTCCCATGGGGATAGGATAGATTCGGACACGTTCACAAAAAATATTAATAGTGAACCTGCATTTGTGTTCTTCATACCAGATTTTTAATAATATTTTATATTATTAAAAATACCTTTGTATTATACAAAACTGGTGGGGTTTACCTACTCATGTATGTTTCAATTATTCTGATACATTACACATGCGGTTAAGCCGTAGTATGAGTGAAGACACAAACAAAATGCAGTTTTCTAGAGCGATTGGCTGTGCCACCTTTGGAAGGGCGTCGTTACTTCTCATTAATTATGTGGACGGTATGCGAGGTACTTCGGCTGTCTGACAACAGGCAGCGCCGCATTTACTTCTGCGCCCGGTCTGGATAATTACGGTGATAGGGCGATGTGGTTCTTTTTTGTGAATGTGTCTGGAAATATCCTTTCTCCAGCAGGGGCGCACCGATGAGCCTGTAGAAAGGTGAAATACGTATCTACGTCTCTGGGGATAGGATATATTCGGACACGTTCACAAAAATATTAATAGTGAACCTGCATTTGTGTTCTTCACACCAGATTTTTAATATTTTATATTATTTTATATTATTAAAAATACCTTTGTATTATACAAAACTGGTGGGGTTTACCTACTCATGTATGTTTCAATTATTCTGATATAATATCATTTTAAATATAGTGTGAATTAGGTCTATGAATTTCGAGGTTATACCTACTTCATGTAACCCTTGTGCTTACAACAAGTGTTGTTATTTTGCGAACCACTGAGCGAGAGAAGACCTTCTAATTCACATCTCGAAATCAACGGCGAATAATTTAATTGAAAATAGTTATCATGGATTTGCGACCCGTAATTCGAAGAAGGGTCAAATCTAGCCACATACGTTCCAACAAGTGTAGTACAAAACAGTTTTTCTTGACCCAAATAGAGTCATCCTGACGATAAACGATTTTCTATTTGTGGGCTTGTATTCTTTTGTATAAATATTGTTTCGTTTGGCCTATGTAGTAACTATCGCAATTGCGACATGGTGTTTTATATATGACATGTGTTTCTCGAAATTTTTCTATTTTAGGTTTAAGTTTAGAAAATTAATGTTTATTAGTATTACTTGTTGTAATTGTTTGGTCTATAAGTTGTGGTGGATAATTATTATCTGTTAAGATTGTTTTAATTTTCTTGATGTTATCTTTTCTGTATTGAGTATGTGATAGTTTTACTGCCATATCAGTCAGATTATTTATAATCATTTTATTGAAGACTGTAGGAATACCATGTCGCGATTGCGATAGTTACAACATAGGCCAAACGAAACAATATTTATACAAAAGAATACAAGCCTACAAATACTCTAAAACTACAACGCGATCACCATTTCGATTTTGAAAACACACAGATAATTGATAAAGAACAACACAATGAAAAGAGAAATTAAAGAAATGATTAGTATTAAACAGGAAAAAAATTCAATTAACAACAGAAATGATATAAAAAATTTAAGCAGTATATACTATAACTTAATTGTGTAACGACCTGCAATTTACCATCATAATATTTTTTTTTTTTTTATTATATAATTATATATCTTAAGTTATTTAAATATCAATTACATTTAAATATCATATACATTTGCTTATCATGCTGACTGTTCCGTGTTTTGATTCCTGTCTGGTTGTCCGAGTAGGTTTTCGTGGTTTTCCTTCTCGTTTAAGGCGAATGCCGACAACTTTGCATCTTAAGACGCGCATTCATAATAATAACTCATGTTTTGCTTTTCCCTGTTTTTGTTGTCTATCTGTTTTTGGAATACTAAGGCATGATTTATTATTATTCAATTGGAATGTATCTTTGAATAATTTTATCCATAGCAACTCAATTATATGACATTTGTATACTGTCATTTATATTTTATATCCTTGATAAAGGCATCACTGCCGAAACATGTAGGGTTGTTTTAAATATATATACTTTAAAGTAAAGCCAGACCTTAAATCTCCAACTGATTGAATTTACCATATCATACTAAGGTCACGAAATAATTATATTTATGTATATATATATATATATATATATATATATATATATATATATATATATAAGGTAAACTTAATAAGTCGGCGATTAAAGGTCTGGTTCATTACTTCAAAGTATATATATTTAAAACAACCCTACATGTTTATATATATATATATATAAATACATTTATATTTTTTATTCCCTTGACAAAGACATCATTGCCGAAACATGTGGGGTTGTTTTAAATATATATACTTTGAAGTAATGAACCAGACCTTTAATCGCCGACTTATTAAGTTTACCTTATCATACCAATGTCACGAAAATATTATATTTACATATATATATATATATATATATATATATATATATATAAGGTAAACTTAATAAGTCGGCGATTAAAGGTCTGGTTCATTACTTGAAAGTATATACACTCAAAACAACATTACATGTTTCGGCAATGATCCCTTTGTCAAGGGAATAAAAAATATAAATGACAGAATATTTTGATTGTTTTGTTATTTTTGAAAATGTGAATCATTTCTAATACCTCTCTAGCCTTTGTATTTTTTTGCTTGGTTATTATTTTTGTATTTTCAAAATCAAAATTGTGTTTTAATGTTATCTGGTGTTTTTTTAAAGCTGTCTGATTTTTTGCATATTTGTGTCCTTTTAATCTTTCCTATAGTAACTGTTTTGTTTGTTTTATACTTGAAAAAGACTTAATTATACACAAAAATGTCTTAATATTTGTCAAGGGAATATTTTTTATTCCCTTGACAAAGGCATCATTGCCGAAACATGTAGGGTTGTTTTGAGTGTATATACTTTGAAGTAATGAACCAGACCTTTAATCGCCGACTTATTAAGTTTACCTTATCATACCAAGGTCACGAAAATATTATATATTTATATATATATATATATATATATATATTAAAATATTAAGCTTTTTTTTGGTTTAGCGACCTTAATTGAAATTCAATTTATTTATCTAACGACGTTTCGACTTTTTTCTGTATAATTAAGTCTTTTTCGAGTATAAAACAAACAAAACAGTTACTACAGGAAAGATTAAAAGGACACAAATACGCAAAAAATCAGACAGCTTTAAAAAAAACACCAGATAACATTAAAACACAATTTTGATTTTGAAAATACAAAAATAATAAACAAACAAAAAAATACAAAGGCTAGAGAGGTATTAGAAATGATTCACATCTTCAAAAATAACAAAACAATCAACGACCGAAACGAGATTGATGGACTTTCAAAACTGTATTATCCGCTCATTAAACAATAGAAGACAACCCCACCCACACAAAAAATCAAAACAAACAAATCTTTTTTCCCACTGTAAACACACTGAATTTTCCCAAACACATGGCCTGACCAAACAAATTTTAAAAACAGAATAATATAAAAATTTCATTTCTATAACAAGACATTAGTTACACTTAAGATTCCGAGATACGCAGTCGGACCCTGTAGTGAAGGTGTCGACATGTTTCCGACCATGCATTTGCACTGGGCATGTGTTTTAACACAAAATAAATTTTAATTCTTATAAACACTAAATATATATATATATATTGAGGTAGGTCAAGCCCACACTCAAGTATGCCCCAATAAGCAAAAGGACAATCTCTTAATGTATATAAATAAGTTATTGAATAGTTAGTTATATGTCAAAACTGAATTCTTCCCACGTCAAATCAATAAAGTTGAATACGCAAGTTTAATTATTTTTTTTTTTTAAGACATTCACACATTTATAATCTAACATTTCATTTGTAATAGTATTTTCAGTTCGATAATTTGTATTTACAAAAAAATATCAACTTAATTGATAAATCATTAATGACGCCATTTATTTAGGTATAACTGTACATAATTTGAATTGTCAATCGCGGGAAAATATCCCATAATAAAAACAGCATAATGTATTATTTTTGACATACACATTATATGCATATTAGTTTTAAAATTAAGTAAATATTTATTACAACATGTAAATGTATTTAAAATTATTGAATTGTCATTTTCATTAGTAGTAATTGTCGAGATTAAATGAATACATACCGATGAACGAATCAAAATCAAGTAACAAAAATAAAAGAAGGTTAGCGTAACTTGAAAAATCGCCATTAAAGCATCCGGACGTATTTTTGAGTGTATCACTAAAAACAAGAAGAAAATTACAATAAATACAAGTAAATTCATACGTCCAATTAGTTAAACATCTTACCAATATTCCCAGCTCCTGTTGGACACATATTTCAAGTTCGTACGTGTACCAGTGACAAAAATATTGCCAAGAGCAATTTGCCGAGAAGCAGTTCGTTAGAAAGTGTTTTTGACCGGGGTGACGCCGTTCGAACGCCGACGAAAAACCTGCCTTTCCAAAACCTTTTGAGATCCCGTTTTATCCAGAATCCTGCACCAATTACTTAAGTATTCTTTAAAATCTCACATCTATATTGAAAAGACAATTTAAACAATCATATTAAAAAAGAATATAGTATATTATTTATATTAGTTAAGATATACATTATTAAATACGATATATAAGATTTAGGTTATTTATTACTTTTAAAGAGGAAGAATACAGTTACGTTTTAATTTAATTTTTCTTTGTTTTACGTCATACATTCTAGTTATATTAAAGTTATTGACTTAATTCTCCTAATTAATTAAAGATTATCTTCACTATTTCTATATTTATCTATTTCATTTATTTCATGTAATATTTATCGTAATTTATCATAGTTAAATAACATATTAAATTTATCACGTTACAAAATTTATATACAAATTATACTTAACAATTAATGCTTATAACTTACCTGTTAATAGAGATCTTAAGAACATTAAAGTTATTATTCGTGAATCTGATCTCGACGTTTTATTTTGTAGTATAGCATTAACAACAATTAACCTATCATTTAGGAATCTAAAAATATCAGTAGTGTTTGATTGAAGTCACCGAACTCGCACTTTAGATTTGGACATATCACAATGCCCTAACACTAGAGTTAATTTTGTTCTCGAGTTTAGCCGGACCCTGAAGATAATAAACGCACATTAATTAATACTTATTAATAAGTTTATATCCGAACAGCTGTTTTAGGTTACATTTATGGAATAATTCGCAAGTAGGCAACTTTGCATCTTGCGCATATAGATTAAACTCGAACAACCCCATCTATATGTTACTTAGAGCAATGTAATTAGTTCGTAGATGTAAAATTCACCGAATAAATATAAAATCTAACAAGCCATTTATTCACAGCTGAGCATTTTTATATTCATAAACGTTTACATTATTTTATTACGCATCTTGCTCGTTATCAATTCACAGCACAACGTGAGGCTGCTCGTTATCAATTGTCGCCGCAACGTGTCGCTTAGAAAACGTGCTCAATCAAACACGTAATACAAAATAAAACGAGAGAGAATAAATTTAAAAAACTGTATTCTTTCTAGATTTATTTAAGATACAAGATTTTTATAATTGTAAGTTGTATTTTGCTTCTTGTGGTCATTTTTGTGTGATAGGATGCTGACTGGTACCCAGGAACAGGATTTGTAAGTTTGTTTTTTTTTTAAAGGGGTTATTGTTTGTATAATAAACACTAAACGAATAGGTCAAAAAGATTAAAATAATAATTATTTGAAGAGATAAGAATTTATTTATACAATTTATTAGCAAATATAACACTAATACTAAAACATCAGAATAAGAATAATTAATATACATAAACTAATAGAACCTATAATCATAACACTATCATATATATTTTTTCAATAATAATAATAATATGGACAAGCGTACAAGGAG
The DNA here is from genome assembly GCA_935421215.2 of Melolontha melolontha. Classification (NCBI taxonomy): domain Eukaryota; kingdom Metazoa; phylum Arthropoda; class Insecta; order Coleoptera; family Scarabaeidae; genus Melolontha; species Melolontha melolontha. The sequence continues at coordinate 226,965,963 of OW285236.1, read as the reverse complement.
TAAGTCAAGGGAAAACCTAGCAGATAGAGAGGACCAGGCTGATCAGGGTGATTCTGTTACAGCCACAGCACAAGCAGAAGCTTCAAAGGAAGAGGCGACGATGAACTTTAATTCGTTAACCGCTTTGATAATGAATATGCAACAAAAACAAGAAGCTAATTTTAAACAATTTGTAGCGGAAAATAATGAAAAACTAGATGCTAACAATAAAAATATAAGTCAATTAGAAACTAATTTAACGCGAAAATTAGAAACAAATATCAGCCAGATAGAAATGAATTTAGCACGAAAATTAGAAATAAATAATGAAAATTTCAAACAACTAATCACAGAAAATAATAATAGATTAGAGACTAATATCAGTCTCATAGAAACCAATCTCAACAGCAAATTAGAACAACTCAAACAGGACAAGGAAGAAATAAAGATGGATATAAAGGGTTTGAAAGATAGTCAAACAAAGATCGAGAAGATAATACATCAAACACTAGAAGAAAGCGAGTTAAAATGCTTGCTGAAAATGGACGAAACTCTAAATGTCCATAACCAACATTGGGCCAAACAATTAGAGAATACTTCACAGGAAATTTACGTAATTACCAACAATAAAATAATAACCGCAAATACGGAAACAAAAACCGAAATAACAAAGTCCTGTAACGAAGCTCATACAAAATTAAATAACAAATTAACAGATTTTAACCTAAGTAACGAAATAACATCGTTAAATCTAAAACAACATTTTACCGATAGTCTCAACACTCAGATGGGGGAACATAGGACATTCTACGAACAAGAGATCAATCAAGTAAAAGATAATCTTGACACCTTCCGAACGAACCAGGATAATAATAAAAGGTATTATGAATCCGAACTGAGGATAATTGAAACGAAGATCAAAAGATATACTGCGTCTGATAATTGCATAAACACAGGAGGTCTCACCATAAAAATAGAAAATTTAACTCATTTCGATGGGGATATAACGCACGTACACCCCATGCTCTATTTAAATGGACTCCTGCGTTATTTAATTGATGTTCCGGACAATAAACAAAAGATGGACATAATAAGAGTTACACTTAAAGATAGTGCTCAGGAGTGGTTCTTGCGCATTGAAGACCATTGCGAGGACGTAGAGCAATTCGTGTCATTATTTAAGAGGAATTACTGGGATGAAGCACAACAAAATCGTGCCAAAATCAGACTTCTAACCGGTAAATATAGAATGGGCTCAACAACTAGGGAGATATATGCTTCAAGAATGTACAACCTGTGTAAACACATAGCTGATATGGAGGAATCAACCATAGCACAACAGTTACTGAACCATTTCATTTATTCGGACACACAAGCAATTATTTGTCAACGAGTCAATGATATGGATTCCTTAATAGAAATTCTCCGAAGATTAGATGACTTTGCAGAAGGTAATCGTAGTTCTTTTCCAACAGTACAACGTAATACAAATAACAGTCTATATAATTCCTCTAATAATCGACCGAGCAATACAAATTATAACACCATACATAATCCATCTTTTAGACAAAATTACTCACAAAATAATCGACCGAATCATGTACAAGAAACAACCTCATATAATAATAACAGAACTAACAACAATTATACTCAGGCGAATCTAACAACGAATAATAGTAACACTAATTATAATAATAATCACGCAAGTCCTGCACCAAATTATAACACTCATCAAAATTATCGTAACCATTCTACAAATCCTTTTCATAATTATAACAATAGACCCAATCTTTCGAATTATCCACCCCCTAATAATAATAATTATAATAATAATACACGAACGTATGATGCTAATCGTCAGAATAATAACAATCAGTACAACAACCCGCCGGGAAGAAGAGGTATGAATAATTATAGATACCGTAATAGAGGACGTGTTAATAACTACTGCCGGAGACCATTGTCACCACTGCCCTCTAGACAAGAATCGGAGGATGTAAAAAAAAAAATGCCGATTTCGGAAATCGATATGTACACCAAGCACCTCAACCCAAAATCTTTAAATAAAATCGACTGTAACTACCCCTCAAAATTAAACAATATAACTTTTTATCAACCCTTTGAAGAGTTCATACACGTAGAAGAAACTGGAACCCATAATATAGATACGCACTCTCTACCAATTATTAAGATTAAATTTACAAACATAGAACTAAGCTGTTTAATAGATACTGGAGCCGAAATAACGTTATTAGAAGAGAAAAAGGCAATCTTAATCGATAATTATGAAAAGAAAATTATAAGGACTAAGGGAACAGATTTGATAGCCGCTAATGGTAAAAGAATGGGGAAAATTCAAAAAAGAATATGTACGGAAATAATGGTGAAAGATAAGGAATATGTCATACAATGCTACATTATAGGTAAACTGCAATACGATTGCATAATTGGGATAGATAACATTAAGAATTTAAAAATGATATTGGATTTCAAAAGAAAAATAATAATGATCGATGAAATAGAGATAAGGATGGAGAAACAGTTATCTGAGGAAGAAGAATACGAATATAATTATTTTAAAGATAAACATTTACAGAAGGAGATTAATAATATATTACAAGAAAGATTGAATACAGATAGTTATGATAATGAATGTAGTAATAAGGAAGAAGGAATAAATATTAAAATGAATAATGATGATTATATATATGGATTGGAAGAAAAGGAAGATGGAATAGGAATGCAGAATGTAGAAGAAGTGGAAGTAAGAAAAGAATTAAATACCCTCAGAACAGTAAATAATTTAGAAGATATAGAAGAAATAATTAAACTACAAAATATACCATATCATATGATCCCATCAAAATTAGTAAAAATTTTATCTGACAACCTAACATTAATCAATGATGTAGTAGTATTCGCACGTAACTATCAACATACAATAAGAATAGACAATGACAACCCATTATCGAGCAGAAACTACCCAATACCATACCATTATCAGGAAAAAGTTAATATGGAGCTTAACAGATTAGAAGAATCTGGTATTATTGAAAAATCTAATACATATTTCATCAATCCCATAGTTATTGTTCAGAAAAAAGATTTATCGTTAAGGATATGTTTAGATGCAAGATCACTAAACAAACGTATCAAACCTGAATACGAAATGCCTCAAAACATAGATATACTAATAACGAA